>CM052717.1:35503445-35547590 GCA_028551405.1 Uromys caudimaculatus | reverse complement strand
TTGAGAAAATCAACAAGAGAGATAAACCCTTAGCCAGACTAACCATAGGGCACAGAGACAGTATCCAAATGAACAAAATTAGAAATGAAAAGGAAGATATAACAACAGAATCTAAGGAAATTCAAAAAACCATCAGATCCTACTACAAAAGCCTATACTCAACAAAATTGGAAAATCTGGATGAAATGGACAATTTTCTAGACAGATACCAAATACCAAAGTTAAGTCAGGATCAGATAAACCATCTAAACAGTCCCATAACCCCTAAAGAAATAGAATTGGTCATTAAAAGTCTCCCAACCAAAAAAAGCCCAGGACCAGATGGGTTTAGTGCAGAATTCTATTGGATCTTCAAAGAAGACCTACTACCAATACTCTTCAAATTATTCCACAAAATGGAAACAGAAGGAACACTACCTAATTCATTTTATTAGACCACAGTTACCCTGATACCAAAACCTCACAAAGACCCAACAAAGAAAGGAAACTTCAGACCAATTTCCCTTATGATTATCGATGCAAAAATACTCAATAAAATTCTCACAAACCGAATCCAAGAATACATCAAAACGATCATTCATCATGATCAAGTAAGCTTCACCCCAGGGATGCAGGGATGGTTCAATACTTGGAAATCCATCAAGGTAATCCACTACATAAAAAAACTCAAAGAAAAAAAACCACATGGCCATTTCATTAGATGCTGAGAAAGTATTTGACAAAATTTAACATCCCTTCATGATAAAAGTCTTAGAAAGATCAGGAATTCAAGGCCCATACCTAAACATAGTGAAAACAATATACAGCCAATCAGCAGCCAACATCAAACTGAATGGAGAGAAACTCGAAGGATTCCCACTAAAATCAGGGACTAGACAAGGTTGTCCCCTCTCTTCCTATCTATTCTATATAGTAATTGAAGTTCTAGCTAGAGCAATTAGACAACAAAAGGAGGTCAAAGGGATACAAATTGGAAAGGAAGAAATCAAAATATCACTCTTTGCAGATGATATGATCGTATACTTAAGTGACCCGAAAACCTCCACCAGAGAACTGCTGCAGCTTGATAAACAACTTCAGCAAGGTGGTTGGATATAAAATTAACTCAAACAAATCAGTAGTCTTCCTATACTCGAAGGATAAACAGGCTGAGAAAAAATTTAGGGAAATGACACCCTTCACAATTGTCACAAACAATATAAAGTATCTTGGTGTGACTCTAACCAAGCAAGGGAAAGATCTGTATAACAAGAACTTCAAGTCTCTGAAGAAAGACATCGAAGAAGACCTCAGAAGGTGGAAAGATCTGCCATGCTCATGGATTGGCAGGATTAATATAGTAAAAATGACCATCCTGTCAAAAGCAATCTACAGATTCAATGCAATCCCCATCAAAATCCCAACTCAATTCTTCATAGACTTATAAAAAGCAATTCTCAAATTCATTTGGAATAACAAAAACCCAGGATAGCAAAAGCTATTCTCAACAACAGAAGAACTTCTGGGGGAATCAGCATTCCTGACCTCAAGCTGTACTACAGAGCAGTAGTGATAAAAACTGCATGGTATTGGTACAGTGACAGGCAGGTAGATCAATGAAATAGAATTGAAGACCCACAAATGAACCCACACACCTACGGTTACTTGATTTTCGACAAAGGAGCTAAAACCATCAGTGGAAAAAAGAAAGCATCTTCAACAAATGGTGCTGGCTCAACTGGCGGTCAACATGTAGAAGATTGAGAGTTGATCCATTCCTATCTCCCTGTACAAAGCTCGAGTCCAAGTGGATCAAGGACCTGCACATAAAACCAGATACACTGAATCTAATAGAAGAGAAAGTGGGGGAAATTCTCCAACACATGGGCACAGGTGAAATATTCTTGAACAGAACGCCAATGGCTTATGCTCTAAGATCAAGAATTGACAAATGGGACCTCATGAAATTGCAAAGCTTCTGTAAGGCAAAGGACACTGTCAATAGGACAAAATGACAACCAACAGATTGGGAAAAGATCTTTACCAATCCTACATCCGATAGAGGGCTAATATCCAATATATACAAAGAACTTAAGAAGTTAGACTGCAGAAAACCAAATAACCCTATCAAAAAATGGGGAACAGAGCTAAACAGAGAATTCTCACCTGAGGAAACTTGAAGGGCTGAGAAGCACCTAAGGAAATCTTCAACATCCTTAGTCATCAGGGAAATGCAAATCCAAACAATACTGAGATTCCACCTCACACCAGTCAGAATGACTTAGATCAAAAACTCAGGTGACAGCAGATGCTGGCGAGAATATGAAGAAAGAGGAACACTCCTCCATTGCTGGTGGGATTGCAAGCTGGTACAACCACTCTGGAAATCAGTTTGGTGGACCCTCAGAAAATTGCATATAATACTACCTTAGGACCCAGCTATACCACTCTTGGACATATACCCAGAAGATTCTCCAAAATGTAATAAGGACACATGCTCCACTACGTTCATAGTAACCATATTTATAATAGCTAGAAGCTGGAAACAACCCAGATTTCCCTCAACAGAGGAATGGATATAGAACATGTGGTACATTTACACAATGGAATACTACTCAGGTATTAAAAACAATAACTTCATGAAATTCGCAGGCAAATGGATAGAAGTTGAAAATATCATCCTGAGTGAAGTAACTCAGTCACAAAAGAACAAACATGGTATGTACTCACTGATAAGCGGATATTAGCCCAAAAGTTCAGAACACCCATGATTCAATTCACAGCAACCATTGGACTGAGCGTGGGTTCCCAGATGGAGGAGTTGGAGAAGGGACTGAAGGAGCTGAGGGAGTTTCCAGCCTCATGGGGAGGGAGCAACAGTGTCAACTGGTCAAGCTCCCTGGTCCTGCCAGATACTGGACCACCAACCAAAGAATGCATATGGAGGGACCCATGGTGCTGGCCACATATGTGGCAGAGAAGAGTCTTGTTGGCCATCAGTATAGGAGGAGAGGCCCTTGGGTCTGAGAGTATTAGATGCCCCAGTAGCCAGGGAGGGAAGATGGGAGTAGCTTGTTGGGTTGGGTAATACCCTCATAGAGACAGGGGGAGTTGGGATGTGATAGGGGTTTCCAAATGGGAGACCTGGAAAGGGGAAAACTTTTGAAATGTAAATAAAGTATATATATAAAAAAAGAAATTTTCCCTAGTTTCCATCTTCCTAGTTCCTTCTGCTAGGTCCCATTTCTTAAGTTTCCAAAATAGAACCAGCTGTGTTGACTATGCTTGGGGGGTATATTTCATAGTCAAATGATACAAATGAGTAGACTTTTTTTTTTTATAAGAAACATTTATATCATAGATTTATATTTTATAGGTATATTTATATATGTTCACATCTAGGCATGAAAATATAGTATTACGGCTTTTAATCGTATTCTTTGAAGCAGTGAATTCTCTGCGAACAATCAGAATATGTATCTTGTTTTGACATTACTACTTCAGTAATGGGAATAATTCCCTTCAAAAAACCAGGCAAATGACACTGACTATTTTGTATCAAATTTCCTGTTCTCTCTTACTACTTAGTTTAATTAGCATCTATCTATAACTACAGGAAACCGCTTTTGGTTTTCTAGTACATAAAATGCTAGAAGACAGTATATCAAGAGTTGTCAAGTTTTATTTTCCATGAGCATCTATATTCTACAATTTTAACATATTTTTAAGATGACAAATTAAACATATGTACAATGTAACATACAGGGAGTTTCCATATCGAAAAACATAAGAAAAAGCAGGACTTATTGGCATAGACTTCTAATCATAGCTTCTTTGGGTGGAGGTTTGGGGCTCAGGAAGGAAGACCACAAGTTCAAGGCCTTTCTGGACTGCAGTGTAGTTTCAAGGCCATCATGGGCAATTTAGTGAGACCCAATCTCACAATTAAAGAGTGAAAAGATAGCATTGAATATAGCTTGGTGTCGAGTACTTAAACAATTTCTTAACCAATATAATTTAAAATTAGCCTTAGACCTTAGAATTGACTATAAATATAGAAACTATGAGTGAAATTTTCAAGTTATCTTTATAACATCATAAGAATACAGTCTTAATATTTATTCAATTTTATGTAGTCTAGTATTTTAATATTGATTTTTTAATCAGTTCTTTATAAAAATAATGGCAATCTAATAAACTCAGAAAACTGTAGGACAAACTAGTCTAAAGCCTAAGAAATTAAACCTAAATCATGTGTTCATGAAAACTTTCATACTTTACTTTTCTAATAATAATTTGCTTAAATTGTCAAGATTAATAATTGATTTGTCTAAATTTTAAAATAGTAAATACTACAATTAAAACATATAAATTAACTTCTTTTATATGTTAGAAAAAATTTATTAAATTTGGTATATTCATGGGAAGGACTCTGTGTTTCTAATTTTCTTTTTAACCACCAATAAGTCTTATCTCTTCCCATAGGTAAAGTTTTGCTTCTGATTTACTGTCTTGGCAAGGAAAAATCCATACATTAGAACAACATGTTCTTCTTTGGGAAATTTTTAATTATTTATTTTGACTAGCTATGAGGAAATGTTTATATCATGACAAAACAAGTTTTTGTTTGAATTTACCTCTAATGTTGTTGCCCAAGGAACAGACAAAAAGGAGACAAAGTAAGAGGCAGCATGTTTCAGACAGATATTAAATTATCACTGCAGATGACAGACTTTCTTGTCCTTTATAATAAGAAGAAAAAGCGTGGGTACAGGAAAACCCATTTCAACATAGACATGTATAAACAGAAAAGGAGAGAAAAGAGATTCAAACTCATTATAGTTGATTCAAACAGTAGCTAGGGCATTTTACAATTCCATTAAGCCTTCTAACAGTACAGCAACCTCTGAAGTATGATTATGAGAAAGCAAAGACTGTCAGACAGCTCTTCTGCAGATAGTTGATCAGCGTGTTGATATCTCTATAATTCTTTCTATGTCTTTTTCAAATAAGTATCCTGACCAATGTCAAGTTTTCTCAAATGACCCCTGAAATGTCAGATTATCCTGGGTAGAATTATTTTAGAGAGAGGCCCGTGAGTTAACATGCGAAAGGAGATCACGTATAATTGATGACAGTCAGAGCTGGTTGTTCTGCTCTGTGCTTCTAGAATCTTCTCTAACATGACTTATCAACCATTGGGGGCCCAATTAACCATCTAGCTCAAGGCAGACAAAAATAAAGAATGTTTTATAGCTACAAAGATAAGTCTCAGGAAAGTCTTTAAATATGTATTTTAAATTACCTTTATTAAAGTATAATTTATGACCATACATTTTATATCTACTCAGAGCACAGACATACAATTTTGTAAAACCTATCCAATACAAATTGTGTCCAAAGGATGCTAGTCTTACATAATCATTTAAACACTTTCGTTCTTGGGTTGGACTTATTTGGAGTATGTACCTCCCACTCCTACAGATTTTCTCTTACGGTCTCATCAAGGATAAAGAAAAATTCCAAAGTGATGGTAGGGAAACAAACCAACAAACAAAAATAGAAAAAATATGGAGAGTGCGGGGTGTTAGCATTTCTTCTTGGCTCTGCCCAATGGTTACCTAGCAACAGCCACTATGAGCCTGGTTTTCTCTGAAAGGACTGTTTGGCTTCTCCCTCTCTCTCTGGCCTCCTCCTCTCTCTGACCTCTCTGTCCTCCCCCTTACCCCACCCCTCCCTCCCTCCCTCCCTCCCTCCCTCCCTCCCTCCCTCCCTCCTTCCCTCTCTGGACTCTCTGGCCTCTCCCCCTTTATCTCCCACATGTTCTGGCTGGTCTCTTCCCTTCTTTCTCTATTCTCTCTCTCTTTCTGTCCTTCTTTGTCTCCTTTCTTTCTCTGCTTCTACTCCCTTCTCACCCTCCCCCATCATGCCCCAAATAACCTTTCTTTTATACTAGTCCCATTGTATTGCTGGTACCTCAGGATCAGGAGATAACTCAGCATATGCCCACTAAGCCACTAAGCATCATGCTGCTGCATTATAAAACAAATGGGGGGGGGGTGGAATTCCAAGTTTTTCTTTAATCTTTAGCCGATAAAATGTACTTAACCTTTATGAGTTACTAGGACAAAGTTGAACTCAGGTTCAATTTAGTTGAGACTTCAATATTGTGAGAAACCCCTTCCCCAACCCCAGCATAAGATCAAGGAAACACAGGGGACCAACATCTCCACATCACTTACAGGTCAATGTAGTCTCACTGGGACCTCTGGCATGGGAGTTGTTGACTATTTAGACATCCCCCAAAATAATCATTGAGCAAGAAGAACAAAGTTTATTTGATGAGAGAGATGGTGACCCTGAGAAATTTTCATTTTTCTTTCAAAGGTAGAAGTCAAAGTAAAAAACATGTAGGGTTTTCAAGTTTTAGGGTCTAGACTAAGAAAGTTTAAAGTCAAATCCGACAAGATTCGGGACCGGACAGTTTATTTCAAAGTAGCTAATGGGTTAAGGACTCTAAGATGCCCAGGCCCTTAGACTACATTTGTGAACAAACTATTATTCGTGGTAAGGGTTTTAGTTGGCTTGCAGTCCTCGTCCCAAGGAACAAGCTCTTTCTGGAACAAACAGTTACATTCGATTTGCTTTCAGGGTTATTTCACATAGGAACAGAAAATTATGCTGGTTTCAGTTTTCATTCCCCTTTCCTGCCCATCCTCCCCAGAAACTCGGTTCAGGTTTCCCAGAGCAGGGCCACTAGATTAGGCTAATAAAAGTGTTGTGAAACCAGGGCTGACGTGAAGACTTAGACCTCAAAAGTCTCCTGTTTGGGAGGCCTATAACGGCCTGATTTTAGTAATTTTCAATTAAATTAGTATTTTTTTAGTGTTTATTCTATTAGTGTTTATTGGGTGATATATATACATATAAAATTCTGACAAAAATTTCCCCATATATATATATACACATATATACATATATACATATATATACACATATACACATATATACATATATACATATACATATATACACACATATATATACATATATACATATATACATATATATATATGCTTTATTGACATTATCTACATGCTGCATGACCAAATAACAAGTCATCCCAAATTAACTCTAAATTTATTCCTATTTCCAAGTATGCTGGCTGAGATCATCATGATAGGCTAAGACAATGAAGAGGCCCTGACTGAGATGATAATTATGCCAATGATCATAATAGCTTCAAAGACAAAATAGGGAATATCAGAATCAGACCCTACATCTTGAACCAACATTATCACAAGCAGTAGTAAAGCAGTGACTATGTCAAGGAAGGTCACAAACATGTCAGCAGATATAAGACCACTAGAAGGCTCTACTACAGTTGGTAACTTCAGCATAATTGAGACCCTAATGGCAGCTTCTATGACAGTGAGTTCCAAGAAATAAAAATCAATGACTATCAAGATTTCAGCCTCAACATAATTGCACTAAGAGAAGTGAAACCCACAGAGCATAGGTCTAAACCAGCAGATCCTGGATTCATATATCTGTGCAGTCTCAGAGCATAACAACTATACCCATGGTTCTTTGACTGTAAGTCTACCTATAGTTAGGTACTGAAAGGTTAATGGAAGCCAGAGAGACAGGGGTTCCATTTACAGAGGAATAAGGGGAAATTTCATTGTTACAATACCAAGGAGAAGTTGGATGGATTTAGTCACAATACATTACAAATAGACTTAGGTGATCCATGAAACAAGTCAAATGACCATATCTGAAGATTACGTTTAAGCAGCACTTGAGCTCTGGAAGTAAGCCAAAACGTAGAAAGAAAACACCCTTTCTGCAGACTCATTTAAAAATTGACTGATCTGATTCTTATCTGGATAAGAAAAAAAATTCTGTCCTATTAAATCAGAAAGGGGGTGCCTACTACTTTTACAGATGTTTCTGTGTTTCCTAAGAGACCTTTGCAGCCCTGGAAATTTCAGGAAGTGAAGAGTGCTGGTGGGGGATGGGGCAGATGCCAGGTAGCTTTATGGCTTTAGGAGCGCCACACCTATGCAAATATGAATGGCACTTCAGCATGGGTCAGTCCCAGATGACTCCTGTCTCCCAAGTCTCACTCCTTGTCTCTTCTCTGCCTCCTAAAGGGTGGAATCTTTAGGGGTCTTCTCTTGTAATCTTTTTGGACTGGGCTTTTACAAGGAACTCTGTGGCATTCCTCACAGATTTCTGGGGCCATGATTTGGGGTGGGGGTGGGGGAAATAGCCTTTGAGTATCATTCTTGAATCTGTTAGTTTATTCCCTGGAGCTTTTGTGGAGTCTAAGGAAAAACATGAGCCTGTAGCCCTCCAGCCCGGGGCTGTAAAGTTGTCAGATCTCATAAGCTCGGCAACGTGTTTGGGTCTGGACAGGACTTGGAAGGGAGAAGGCAAAAGAAAAAAAAAAAGAAGAGGGAAAAAAAAAAGAGTTTGTGGAACACACATCTGCTGCACACCAGATGGTAGTTGTTATTTTGTCGTCAGCAGAGCTTTCCCCATAATTCTTGTTGCGTTTCCTCTACTGTAGTACTTAGGGGTTTTAAGTCGGGGAGGGAAGCAAACTATTTGCGGGTGGGGTGGGGTGGGGGTGAATATAACCTCAAAAGCCAGGCTTTAATTGTTCCTCAACTCAAGATTTACAGAGTTAAGTTTCCCACAACCATCCGCCAACTCTGGAGGCTGTGTTACAATAGGAGCCCTCATTACATAATCGCCAAACCCCGGGTAATGTTACACAGTGTTCAGCAGATAAAGGGCACGCAATAATGGAAAGGAGCTGCACTTTTTCTCTAATCTTAGATGGACGGAGCGTATTATGTTACTGCATAAATATTACATGATCATGTAACAAAATATACTAATGAAATACACAGATGCGAAGCCAGAGTGCAAGGGTTGAGATTGCATTGGGAGCTCTTAAATTGATTTTCCTATTCTTTGCTAATTCACATTCAAACTTAATTTAGCATTTGTGTCATTTTATGAGAATATAATATGTCATGGGAGACTTGACAGTTTTTAATGGGTTTATAAAATGGTACTTAGAATCAACTTCTGAAACAGTAATATAGACATACAACACCATTGCTGTCTTCCTCTGCTTGTGCTTCTGTCTACATCTTATTATGCACTTGATTGTTGACCTAAAGGCTAATTTCAGCATAACGGTTTCTCCTACCTTACAAATACAGTACCTTTGTTCCCAACGTTAAAGGCACAGAGGTTGTATGTTGGGTTTGGGGGTTTTCTACTTATGTGTATTGCTTGCTTAATATTTGTGTGCAAATTAGTCAGACTATTCATTTAAACAGCTTCTGTCAGTGAATTAAAAACCCACTGACACAGCACCTACTGTGTAACCAGCTCTGTTGTAGACTCTGATGTGATGGAAAGAAACTGTCAGGGCCTTGCCTCTTCAGAAATGAAGACCTTCAGTAAGGATGACGGCCCTGATTCTATTCACTTGGCGCCAGACTGCATTGTGCACCCTAAACAGCTTTGACAGTGCTGGCAGAGCACATCTTGTTACATTTTCTTCTTTCACCCTGCAGAGCTCTCTTTTATGCAAACATTTCCTGTTACCCTGCTTCCGCTGTGTGGTCTTCCTAGGAGTGATCATGTTTACTGTGCTTTGAGTGAGGTTATTTGCAGTCTTGCTATTGGTATAGTACTGTTATCTAATATTCTGTCAAGATAAATAACCCTTGCAGAATTGTGGAATGTCAAAAGTGGAAACATAGAAAAAAAAAAAGAAAAGAAACAACAAGCAAACAAATAAAAGACTCCTTTCGAACATTGGGAAATTCAGGTTCAGAAGCTGCAGAGGATCAGTCATGTCTTAGTGGAGAAGTGGTCTGGGTCAGCTTCTTCTTCTTTATTGGACATACCATTGGCTACTATACCACTGGGATGGCTGGCTATATGCTCACGGCATAAAGTTGCTTTCAAAGATATTTCGTTCTTAAGATGGAAAAACAAAATCGAAGAAAACAAAGCAGGAGGCTTAAGTGAGCATTAACTTGTGAAAATGTAGACACAAATGCCTAGCAGAAAGATCACCAAAAATAGAAAAATGTTTTCAAGCAATTTAATCAATGCATTCAGTGAAGATTCCACTTACTAATTAACACTGCAATCAGGCCTTAATTTTTTTAGTTGTTTATTTATTTTAATATAATCCTTTAGACTTAGTTTCCTTATTTTAAGGCCATAGTGGAATTACACCTTATTATTTATAATTGCTGTTCTTTTATTCTATAGCCCATGAGGTTAATTTTGTAATTCAATTATCAAATAGCATATGGGTTAGTCATAACTTTTTTCTAATTACTTTAATATCATAGGATATGTGTGCTGTGCTGAGAATATTAATATATGGTATTAATATACTCACATAGTTTTTTAAAAAGAAGGGAAAATATCTTTAAAAATCATGTGTTATTCATTCTTTTGTTAATGTGGCAGAATATAGAACATTTGAAAACAACTGGCTCATCGTTTTAGAGTTTTCAGCCAATGTTCTCTGGGTTGTATTGTTCTTCATCCCATGTGTGGAAAGAAGGGTCATCATGTCAGGGAACATGTAGTGAGTGGTTCACCTTATGGCAGACAAGAAGCAAATAGAAGAAGCATCTGGAGAAAAGATAGTCTTCAACCACATAATCTCAGTGACCTATTCCTTTCCATTAGTCTCCACCTCCTAATGGCCCATCCAGCTAGTCACAGTGAGCTTACCAATGAGTTCACTCACTCATGAAGCCAATGCCTCAGTAATCCAAACATTGGAACAACACCATCTGGGATCTAAGCTTTCAGTACATGAGGCTGTTTTGGGGATGCTTCATGTCCACACCACAACATTCTTTCCTGGATCCTAAAGATTCATATTGATCTTATGCTGCAAAATATATTTAGTCTATCCCCAAGAGTCTCTCTAGACTCAACAGTTCTAGCATGTCTCAAAAGTCCAAGTCTAGAGTTACCCTTGAGGCTGACTCAAGGCAAATGTCTATCTATAAACTATGTAAAATCAAAAGATAAGTTGCCTACTCTCAAGATACAGTAGCATAGATGAACATTCCCATTTCAAAGAGAAGAACCAATACTTTTTTTTTTTAATTGACTAAAGCAAGACTGAAAGTCATCAGGGCAAATATTAAATATTATAGTTAAATTTTAAGAGCATATGGTGGCAGAACATGGGCCCAAAACAGTTTAAGAAGCCATTTCTACAGCCTTGCTGTCTGTAGTCCACATGGCTCTCCTGCATTGTCTCTGCATACTGCTGGCACCTTTTCTCAACAGTCATTTGATATTCTTGCATTTCTGGGTTTTCATCATTTACATTACAGTTTCAGTTGTATTCTGACAGTCTTGTATATGAGCCTCTCACAGGCTGCCTGTCACACATTTCTCACCATCCTAAGTATGTCTGTGAAATATGAATGGAAGCCCACAGGACATTAAGGCTCTAATATTTTACATGCCCACATCACCAATATTATGTAGATGACATCAAGAATTGCTACCAGTTTAAGGAAGACTCAGGAGTCTCACTTGGACATTGGAGGAAATTACTTCTAAGTTCCTAGAAGGCTGAAGATGGAGAAACAACTCTCTAATTGGCCTTATTCTAGGAAGGTACCCCAGAACTCTTCTTAAAACTAGCTTTTACTCTTACACACTTAAGCATGCAAGGTAGGGGCTGACTGATTTCTAAAATGGCTCAAGGTATCTTTTCTGTTGTTTAGATGTTGTGTATTTAGCTTCCTTTATGACAATAATCTCTTTAGCTACTTTCTTTTCTTTTCTTTTTTTCTTTTTTTTGTTTTTTTGAGACAGGGTTTCTCTGTGTAGCCCTGGCTGTCCTGGAACTCACTCTGTAGACCAGGCTAGCCTCAAACTCAGAAATCTGCCTGCCTCTGCCTCCCAAGTGCTGGGATTAAAGGTGTGTGCCACCACTACCCGGCCCTTAGCAACTTTCTTATTCCCAACATTAAGACAGGCTTCCTTTGTGGCCAACTTGTAAACTTTCCAAATCTGAGCATCTGTTTATTATTCCTGATTTGTGCTATATATTTGGATGAAAGCAGGCCTTAATAATCATGCCACAGCTTAAATACTGCATTGTATTGAAATTTCCTTTGCAAGATCACTCAGTGTATCATATTTAAATCCAGCCTCCCACAAAGTTTGATGGTATGTGCAAAAGATCTTTGCCTAAATATAGCACTGAATGGCTTTAAACCTAATTCCCAAGGAGTGCTTGTTTTCCTCTAAAACCTCATAAGAATTTTCCATATTATTGATGAGTACAGAAGGACAAAACTGGTTAGGCAGTCTGGGGATAGGGATTTGAAAGACAGCAGTTTTACTTCTCCTGAGAACCAGTTCTGCCCTGGGCACAAGACAGCAATGTCTTTGGTTCTAGCAACACTTTTTGTTTTCCTAGCTAGAGATCAGATATATCAAAAGATGTCTATGGATATTGGTTTTACTTTTATTTTTATTATAAGAATTTATGTTTTGGAGATAGTACCTTATGATATTGCCCTGGTTGCCCTGAACTCCAAAGTAGGCTAGTCCTAAATTCACAGAAATTCCCCTGACTCTGCCTTCTAAGTGCTAGGATAAAAGTTATGTGGCCCCATAGTCAGTTCTTCCTTCCTTCCTTCCTTCCTTCCTTCCTTCCTTCCTTCCTTCCTTCCTTTCTTTCTTTCTTATGATATAAATGCTCTTTTCATTGTTCAATATAGTACATAATAGCTATTATCCATAGTGGTTATTGAACATTTAGTCTATGGCTACTACGGAACAATATAATTTTTATTTATTTCATTTTATTTTTTCAATATAATATTTTTATTGATTCTTTGGATTTCACATCAAGTATGTACTGCGATCACATTCACTTTCAAGTCCTTCCATGTCTGCCTCCCCTTTTATGACCTCCCCCCTAAAAATATAAAAACAAAAATTAGAATTAAAAACAAAAACAAAAACAAGTCCAATGTTATCTATGTATTCATTGGAGCATGGTCAAACTCTCCGTGGCCTGCCCCTTAAATAGAACTCTTTCCTCATCAATTGTGGAAAGTTACACTTTTTAAGAGTTCGCTTTGATGGCTTCCTATTTAGGCTGTTAATGGGTGGGTGTAGTTAGAGGGATAGAGGTTGTCATAGAAGCCTTTCATGTCCCTCCCTATCAACTGTGAATTTGCAGACATCTATATTACTGCCAAAGTAGCTTCCTTATTCTCTACAGTCACTGGGAGCACAAATCACAGTCTTCCATGTGGTTTTTGGTGACATCACCCTATGTCCCCCTACGCATACCACCAACAGCAGCATGGCTTCAGGCTGCTGCACAGACCATGGGCATCAGCTTGTCCTTCAGTGGCAACATGGGTCACAGACAACAACACAACCTCTGGCCACATCAAGACCATGGACTCAGACCCTTGGTGGCAGCAAGGACTGTGGACATCAATATAAACCCAGGTAGCGTCACTGGCCATTGGAGCTTGGATATAGGCAGCAGCAGGGCTCCCAGGCATCAACATGACTTTGAACTCTAGCATAGACGGTAGAAATCTGCATGGACTTAAGTGGTAACCCATACGGACTACAGACGTCAACATGGTCTCAGATCACTCATACTGACATGACCCCTGGTCTACAACATGGCCCTTGGGCATCAACATCACATCAGGTGGTGGCACTGACCACAGATATCCACATGGCCTTGGATGGTAACATGGACCACAGACATCAACATGGCCCCCAGCTGTATCATGATGGATCACCGATCCACTCATGGCCCTCAGTGACGGCATAGACCACAGGCCTCAAAATGACTTCAGGTGGCTACACAGGCCACTCACATCATCATGGCTGCCTGAGGCAGCAAAACCCAAGGACATAAAAACTTCAGTCAGTGGCACAGACTACATAAGTTTACATGGATCTCAGGTATCATAACAGCCTGTGGCAGCAGCATGAACCACAGATACCAACATGGCCTCCAATGGCATCATAGGCCACGACAGTCCTTTGAAGACATCCAGTCCAGAAAGTGAACTGTTCCTCATCTCTACCTCCATCATTGTCCAGAGCCAAAGAGATCCAGTAGCCAGTAGTGTGTTCTGGGGCTGAGTCTGCATCTGTGTAAGCGGGGCAATGACATGTTCCACTGTTGACCCCAGCCATCTCTCATACCTGTCACCACATAGCATATCTGCCTCTCCACACAGCTCATATATTGCTTCATTTCTCTATATTTCCCATCTCTCCAAAACATATTTGTTCATTGTAGTAGCCCAGTTCTTTTATGTAACAATTCAAAACGGCATAGCTTCCTGGATACCATGTATGAGGGTGTATATGAAACTCCAAGATACTGGCACAGAGAGGTAGATGAACATCTCATGAATGGAGCAAGCTCATCCCCTCCCTTTCCTCAGGCCTCAACCCCGATAAGCCTTGTTAAGTCCTAGATAGGGTGAAGACATGTTAATATTTTGGCTCAGGGTTTCAGTCCATGGTCATTAGACACCATTGTTTCTGGGCCTTGGCAAGGTAGAACGTGACACTGAGGTTTAACTCTTGGCAGCAAGGGAGAAAGAATGAGACATAGAGAACATTAGTTAACTAGTTAGAAAGATAGAGGTGTCACTCAAGAGTGAGCTGGAGTAGGATACATCCTTCACAGCCACACCTTCAGTGCCCTATGTCCTTTAACCTGTTCCTATTTCTTAATGGCAGAGTCAGCTATAAATCCATCATTTGATTTACCCACCGATGAGATTGTCATCAAGATCATTTTGTCTCTTATTTGCTCCATCAATTGCAGAAACAAGACTCCAACATATAAACCTTTGAGGTCATAAAATGAGAAACATTTTACTGAAGTAAATGGATATCATTAACTCCTCACTGCCTTTTAGGAGTTGACAATGAAATATTTTTAAGAATGAATGTGTGAGTTTCCTTGGTTATAAGCTACTATATTGTGGGGCAGTGATCTGTGACAGGCAATCTAACGCCCGGTTGAGCATAGGCTGGAAGCCCTGGGAGACTCGGTGGAAAATCCACAACAGTGGAACCTCCACGAGGGACCAGAATTCATGTTTCTGGCCAACACTCTCGGAAGACTGCCATAGCTCTCACAACTCCTGTATAGAGAGAGGCCTGGCATGTGAGACTTGTGTGAGACTCAAAAGCAACCCTGAGTCCCGGACAAAGCAAATGAGGCACCAAAAGGTCCCCAAGCTGGGTCAATGGAAAGTATTGGCTACCAAACCCCTGTCTCCTCTCAGAACAATATAAATAGAGCACCCTGACCCAAGTAGCTCTCTCTCTTTCTCCCCTCCTCCTCCACCCGCCTGTCCCATGAGTGCTGTCTGCCATCCAGAATGAATAAAGATGAAAACTATTTTGGCTTCGGAGAACTTTGTCTAAGGGGTTGTAACACTTGGGCGTGCGAGGAGATCCGCTCTACACTGGCAGAGCACTCCTAATGGTGGCAGGGGAAGCGCGCTATGGTCAAGACCTGGCACAGGTTGGCGAGTGCTCTGAGCACAACGGAGCTGGAGAGCTTGCTCCATCTCTAGCCCCCCGGGCCCTACTCAATTCGGCGGGCGCACATGCGCTCACAGGCAGGTCTCACAGAGATTATACTTCTGGAAACAGGCATGGAGCTGGAAAGCAGCGTTCCTTCACACGCGCTCCCTCCCGGCGCGTGGGCCCAGCGCCAGAGCCAGGGGACCCCACACGTGCCTGCATTTCTCCCCACATGGGAGAGTGCGGCACTATATCTATAGCAAGGAAACAATGAAATAGAGTAACGGAATTTTTAAAAATTTTAAAAATATTTTTATTAGATTATTTACAACACAATATCAGCCCTTACTCTCTTTCTATTACCCCCTCACATTAAGTTCTCCCTCCATTCCTCTTAGAAGGGGAAGCCCCCCCATTGTCAGACCTTACCACACCCCAACCCTATCCAAAACTGAATTTTTAAAAAGATTTATTTATTTATTGTATATAAGTACACTGTTACTGTCTTCAGACACATCAGAAGAGGGCATCAGATCTCATTACAGATGGTTGTGAGCCACCATGTGGTTGCTGGGATTTGAACTCATGACCTCTGAAAGAGCATTCAGTACTCTTAACCACTGAGCCATCTCTCCAGCCCATAACTGAATATTTTTAAAAAATGAGTTCAGTTGCAATCATGGACTCTGTTCTCAATAGAATTTAGGAGACACCTCAAAAGTGTAATGGTTATATCATGAGGCAATTGTATAAACAATCTATAATGTAGAAAGTAATTAAGTATTTTATACTTAAATGTATTTTACAAACATCCGAGTTAAACATTATCAGAGAGGAAAAACTGAGGATCAGAAAGAGGAAAAGTGTCTATTTTTAAAGAAACTCTATTTTCATTCAGTGTTCTTGTACTGACTTCCTACTCACTATTAAATACTTCTGATGTTTAATTTGGTTTATATTGTATCACTTCAACCCAATATGAACCTCTGATTCTTCTGAGAAAATTTTATTTAACGATCTAGAATAAGAAAAGGTCTTTGGATTTGATGATGTATACATTATTTTAAAAACAAAATCGGAGGGACCGTCATTTTTATCTCTTCACCTTTTGGAAGAGGGTAATGAAATATAGCATGAAAGCTATGGTGGCTTAACATGTAGTATCTCGTTGTTAACACATTTACAGTGCTTTGTTTCTTCTAAGGTGGACCCAACCGTAGCTTATTTTTCTGGTCATAATTACTATGTCTACATAAGTGAGTTCTTACTTGTGTTTGGTTTAACTGGTTTCTGCCTTAAATTAAGATCCATCTTTCCTGACTTCTTGAGCAGCCCCGTGAGTGTATGATCGTAGACTTCTTTCAAATCACCATATTTTAATTTCAAAGACAATGAATAATACTGTCTATGATTTCATCATGTGATGCTGCTGAGAGCTGTTTCCATCCCAGGTCATTTATATTCTGATCCTACGTTTTCACTTAGACATTATTGTCTTTGCTTAAAGTATTTAAAATTTAGTCAAACTCTGCAGGAGGTATAAATAGCTGTTCATCAGGGTGCTTACCATGGGGGTATCCTGGAAAGCTAAGAAGTCTAAAGAAATGTTCCACAATGTGCACAACTTAGTGTGCGCGCCACTGAGTGGTGAAGTTGGGTAAATACGTTTCCACACCTCTTTTCTACACTAGACCTGTCACTGTTGTGTTTGTCCAGTAGTTTAATCACCTCTATCCTACTTAAGTGTGGCTCTTTTGTTTGACTCCTATAAACTTACCAGCAGGAACAACCTGCAACTTCCTAATATCCTCATTAGTTCTACTGTGAATTCCTTCATCATTCGTTTATAAACCCTTGGCAAGGGCCTATGATTCACTCTGTGCACAAATAGCGATAACTGTTCCCCTAAGTGTAAGACTTTAATGCCTTATATTGAAGCATTTCCAAAACTCCACTTTACTCAAGTCTGATGGCTAAGTTGATTCCTTATCAAATGCAAGGTCTTTATGATATATTAATAATCCTTTTCTTGAAAAGTTGTAAAATGCTTATCGTTTTGTAAAATCTAAAAGCTATTATTAACCAACACTATATTTTAATTTTGATTATTTTCTCCTTAAGAGATAAAAAGCAGCAATTTGGCACCTAGCCTGACCGCAGTTCGTTCTCTGTGACTCTGCTGTTATTGGTCTCCTCTCATTTGGGTTTCTGTGTCTGGTACCTTTCCTTTTATGTTTGTAATTCTTCTAGGATCCAGGTATTTTGAAATTTTGATAACAGTAAGGTTTACAAGTTTAAGCACAACTGAAAAGAGAATCCAAAGTGAACTTTCTGCCCCCTCAATCTAACTAAAGACACAATGATAACAAATGAGCCACTGGAGGCATTGTGTAATGACTTAGAACAATGGTTCTCAACCTTCCTAACACTGTGACCCTTCCATACATTTCCTCATGTGACCCACAACCATAAAATTACTTTGTTGCTACTTCATAACTGTGATTTTGCTACTGAGATATAAATATTTGATATATAGGATATATAGTATGCAACCCCTATGAAAGGGTCATTCAATCCTCATAGGGCTTGAGACTCACAGGTTGAGAACCACCAACATAGAAGGTGTGCACGACAAAGTGGCTAATTTCCTGGAGAAAAACCTTTTGATGTCTGGAGCACAGTGAGTTAACCTTATTTACCTGGAAATGATAATCCCCGAATAAATGTAGACATTCACTGGTCTCCATTGGTTTAAGTAGGTGAATAACTTTTCTTTTTTTAAATTTGGAAACTTTTCAAATGAAAATCTAGATGGGATTACGTAGGGTAGATACAAATGAATATAAAAGAGCTGCTGAACATTGTTCAGTTGAGCTAGTCCCTTTTTAGAGATTCTCAGAGAAACACAGGCTGCCTCCCACATTTGTACAGAGTTCCCACATCAGACTATTCTTTCTTTCTCCTCAGTGCCCTTTCAAAAACTCAATATTAGAGATTTTTGTCCTTTTTGTTGCAGACAGAAGGATAAAAGGTACCCATGTGGTCAATAATCATGTAATTGTGACTGTCACCTTCTTCATAGACCTAGAGGGACCTTATGACCTCTAAGGACAGATGCAAGACTTTCTTCATGGAGCAAAAGGATTCATTAAAACTAAAATTGATCAAGGCATAGAAAACATGTATATGACTCTCAGAATAATTAAAATCTAGTATTCCAGAAGCTTTCAAGCCACATGAAGCATCTTAAGTGAAACAAGTGGGTTAAAGTAAATGATATCTTTAACTTGAAACACAATAGCTTTTCTAACTGTGAGTTTCATTACTGAAAAATAGGAAGTATGTGTGTATATCCTGTACCACATGTTATTAGCTAGACCTCAACCCCGTTTATATATATATATATATATTTAAAAAAAGGAAAGACATTAACAGACAAGACAAAATTTTAAGATAAAAGGACAACTAAGCCTTTATATAGCGAAGCAAAACATTTAAATATTCAGTGTTAAGAAAAGAAAGGAGCACTCAAAATCTGCTAAAAAATAAAAAAAGGAACAGGGAGAACCAGACATGGATTAATTACTGTCGTTAATGAGAAGGGGGTAGTTTTAATTGCAGAGTAAAATATCTTTGTAAATTATTATTTAAAGCATAATAAATGCTAATTAGAAAAATCGAGAAATTTAATAAGCTGTCAGGAAAAATGGCGAAATGCCTTGTAGAGGCTACACTGAGAGGATGATGGGCTCGTTACTCAGTCTGGCGAGTGTATGCCTAGCACAGATAGATGCGGATGCAGACTAGGACGTTCCTATCAAAAGATCTATCATGGAGTCATCTGACAGCCAACCTGTTTTGTCCTGTGTTTAAATTTGCAGGTCAAAGAGAGTCAGTTGGAAGTAAAGTATGCCTGACTAGATGTATTAAGTTAATAAATGGATGTTACAAAGCCTTCAGAGATCTGAATGTGAAAGACAAAACAATAAATTATTCATTTCTCCCCAGTTTTGTATTTTTAGGATGGCTATTGTATATATTCATTTTAGAGATGGTGGTCGGTCAACAGTTGTTAACACAAAAGTCATGTGCTAATTGCTCTGTGTAGTTAGGGATGGAGACTGAAACCTCGTGCTCACAACTGAAGGGGTAGAAGGGAAGACAACAGAGGAGCCATCTGCTAAAAAACCTAGAGCGGAACACTTGCTGGCCGCACCTCTTTCCACAGGTTTGTGATTTATTTGGACTGTGTCCCATGATAATCCCCTCAATCAGGAAAACATTACAGTCACTATCAAATCAACCACAGTTCTTTCCCTTCCTTTTCTCTGCCAACCACCAACTCACACCTCTCATCGCCTGTGACAGACACGTCACTGTTCATGGTGGTGAATGAGGTCTCTCAGGGTGTTAGTTACTGTCATGTTTGATTGTTTGTCCCAGGTACCCAGACTTTGTTTCATCTTTGGCGCACAGGAGTTGAAATGAAACAGTATGTCAGGAAATCCAGGTTGCCTTTATAACAAAGAGCATGTTGCCTCTTTAGGGAACAATGAAACCGTCTGAATAGCTATTCAGTTGTTTTGTAGTACTTGCAGCCTTGGGGAAAGCAAAAATCTGGCCCTACATTGAGAGTGGCCATCTCTTTTGTGGCCAGTACTGGAATGGTTAATTGCTTTGCGGTTCTCTAAGAAGACAACAATGAGCAAGCCCCTGCTACTGGATCACAGCCTAAAACAAAGCTGACAGATCGCACTCTGCAGCTGAAACAGATGGTTGCTTACGGGGCTGACAAAGCGAATGTAAACTGTAGGGTTTTCACTTTCTGCTGCAGCCCCAAAGAGGTGAAAAGAACACCTTCTTTTTGGAAGGACACGCGCGCGCGCACACACACACACACACACACACACACACACTACACACTGCTAACCACTAACATGCTGTGCCTCTCCAGCAACTATTGCAAAATCTTCAGCCATGTGAGATTACGTTCATGGGACACTGAGATGTGAGAAATGTGGCCTTATGCCTTTCCGCAAACACTAAGCATAATGGGCTTAAAAATATTGGAGCAGACGGGGTAGAAGGAAAACATTTCTACCTCTAATCTGCTTCTGACTTAATGACGACAGTTTTCAAAGCATTTGTTTTTAGGACCTAGGAAGACAGAGAATATATTAGTATGTAGGAAAGTTATGAAAAAAAGGAAGAAGGGGTTATATGATCTCCCAAGGCAATTCTCCTCAGAAGAATTATAAAACCAGATACCTGTCCTTTGGCTCAGAAGTGTTTAAACACATACTATGAGAACTGGAAGTATGTCTTTTCAGGACGTTGACAGAGAGGGGCAGAAAAATGCCCAGGGATATTCTCATTGGCAGCAAGAAGCAGGAATGGGAAAACAAACAAATGAACAAACAACAATTAAAACAACAACAACAGCAACAGCATCAGCAGCAACAACTAAACAGAAGGAGAAGCTAAATAACATCAAGACAATCAACGATACTGAAGTCACTCTTCTTTTGTGGAACCATTTTATTTTAAAGATAGGGTCTCACTAATGTCACCATATGTAGCCCTAGTTGGTCTGGAACCTACATTGTAGTTATGGCTGACCTCAAACTCAGGGATCTTCCACCCCCTGCCTCCGAGTGGTGAGGTTAAACAAGTGTAACATATTACTAGATGGAAGTTTGTTTTTAATGGTGTGTCACCTCTCCCAGTGAGACTTTCTTAATGGGACTCTAGCATCCTCATCAACGTAAGATATTTAAACACCCGATTATCTCCTACAGTCACAGAACTTGGCTTGGGATCACAGATGTCAGGGACTTATTGGGAGATTGACTTGTGTGCTCCCTGCTCTCATGCCTAAGAAGACTGCATGGATAGAAAGCCTTCCAGGGATGGAAACTGTAAAAACGTTGCAGGCCTGAGAAAGGCGGCATGTTGGGAACAAACTTCAAGAAAACTTGCTAAGATTTCCTAGCTTTTCTTTTCTGGAATGGGGATGGCTGAGGGGAGACGAGCCCTTTGGTAAAGGGTTTGCCGTGTAAGCATGAGTATCTGAACTGGGATTCCCAGTACCCAGGGGTAAAGCTGAACATGCTGCCTGGATCTGTCGCTCCAGCACTGGGGAGCCAGAAACAGGAAGATTTCTGTGGCTTGCTAGCCAGTTAGCATTGGCAAATTGATGAACTCTGATCCCCATGGCCTCCCAAAAGCCATGACCTAGAGCACAGCTGCAGAAGACATCCAAGACACACTCTTAAGCACACATGAGTATGCACACAGGCACAAAGGACTGCAATTTTTTCTAACTGTTTCAGTGTTCCTTAACCAAGACAATGAAATTATATCTTGTAATAGTTTTGTGAAATGAGTTAAGTGTTCTGTGTGGAGTCCTTTTCCCTCACTAGTCTCCTATTCTATTTTTACAGTTTTTTTTTCTTCTCCTTTCCACTGAACTGGAAACTTCCTCTTTTCTAGTCTACTGTATAATCCAATTCTTACAGTTCTTACTTGGGCGTTTCTTTTGCTGCCTGTCCCACCTTTTCCCCTTTTCATTTGGTCTTCATCTGCTCTTTTACCTGGGGCCTCCTTTAACTCACTGGGCACAGCCGCTGCCTGCTGTGCATGTTAACGACCCCTCTAGCTTGCACTTCCTGGCTGCAGTCGGTTGCATTGTCTGGTCTACTTTTCTCTTGATGCACTTCTTTGCTTCTCAGATGAGGCTACCTGCATGCCAAATGACTGTGTTCCAGGCCCATTGGGGTGTTTCCTAGAAGAGTGGACTGCTGCTATTTCTTTCCCAGTTGTCTCGTTTCTACCTTTTTTTTTTTTTTTTTTTTTTTGTGCAGGCCTGCGGCTGTTTATTCTGACACCTCTCTTAGAATTGGGGAAAGGACTTCATTTCCCCTTCTTGAGCTCTTTGTCTCTTGCTTGATACTTTTGGCTTTTCCTTGAATTTATCAAACCAGCTTCGCAGTTCATATCTTCTGTTCATGTTTTCTCATGCCCCAGACAATATATGTAGCACCTCCTTTCCACAATGCCCTATTTCCTTTATTTGCCTTTCTACTGGTGGTTAGCCTCCCATAGGATTGCACAGCAGCTGGTGGACTTGGTAGACCGACGGCACATTTTCTGTTACTAGGACATACTATGAAGTGTGATTCTCTGTCTCCTGTCTTCAAGGGCCTGACTCTGCCCTCTTTAACATAGTCTCTCTGTGTAAAGCCCTTTCTACTTCATTCAGTTCTCTTGTCTGCCAGCTTTTCCTACAAGCTCTTTTTTTGTCATTCTCACTGAAATGTTCACTGTTGAGACATGTTGCCTCCTGTATGGCTGTGTATATCCTTTTTGTCTTTTTCATGTTCACGCCAGCGAAATCGAGCTCTCTGTGTTTGAAATGTAAACAGTGCTTCGTGACGTTCTGAGTCATCAGCTCTCTTGCCCCTAGTTACACATAAAACTGTGATTCTCAATTTAGACTCTTTAACTTAAATGCTGTCGATTAACTGATGCCTATTTCTGGCAATGGTATGGTTGTCATCCAGTTGAATGCTCTGCCCTGAAGGAACTGACCTGCAGAGTCTTATTTTCCTGGCACGAACCAATCCACTGACTCTACTGGAGTCTCAGCTCAAAGGGCAGGTGTGCCAAGGGGTGGAGTTGAACTCCATCCAGTGCCAGGCTTCAGGGCATACTTAGAAAGTCAGATAAAAGCCATGAGCGAGGATACCCTATGCTGTCTTCAGTTACTGAGAAAAAAAGTCTTTACAAATATTTACTTGAGGTCTCTTGCAAAGCCAAGCTCCACTACTTGGAACTTGGACCTCCCAATATCCTATAATGTGTTGACATCCATCATTGCAAATTCTAGGCCTACTTTATGAATGGAAAACTTAAAGCTGAATGAGTCTGTACTTCTTCCTGGCAGGACTTGGCTCTACAGTGCTGTGACTTACAGGCAATAAACTGCAATTTGTTTTCATGAGAATACATCCATGGACTCATATATTAACTACAGCATAGCCCCTATTTCAGCCAGATGTTCTAGATACAGCATCTATCTCCAGGGAGTAGACTTGAAACTTGGATTACTTGTTTTGCAGGGTGGTTGGTGGAGAGGCTATGTTGGAGAACAGGTGGTCATTCTGATTGTTCATGGTTGACCGTACCTGCAGAATCAAGAATCATTCTCTTTGGGTTCTGCTTTGGAACCATGCTGGAAACTCAAGTCACTGTGCTGTTTTGGAAGACTGTGCTACACTGAGTGCTTTGAAGGGTTTGCATCTTTCCTTGCAGCTGAAGATCTTTTGAGAACTGATAGTGAATAATGTTTTGTTTACATGATAAATCTTGTAGTTTATTTTTTCCAACTTAACAGCACTGCAAAATAAAATGAGACACTATCTTTATTTGTGCTTTAGTTGTGAAAATTATGGAAACAAAACAATACAATATTCTCTCTCTCTCTCTCTCTCTCTCTCTCTCTCTCTCTCTCTCTCTCACACACACACACACACACACACACACACACACAATGTGCATACTCCAGAAATACCTGTCATGAATATAAAGTCATACAGTCACATGTAACGAAAATAAAATTAAAAAAAAATGTATGTGTGAAATGATACAGCCACTGGATTTCAGATTAAGTGGTTCAGTTAGTTTTTATAATTTAAATGCCTAGACAGCACCTCCATTAGATGTCTGAATATTGGAGTGGGCTACAATGGCTAATTTTCTGTGTCAACTCAGGAAAGCCAGGGCACTATGTTTTGCTGAGACACCAATCTACATGTCACTGTGATTGTTCTGAGGCATGGTTAATGTTTAAATCAGTAGATGTCAAGTAAAGCAGATTGCTGTCTGTAGTGTAGGTGAGTCTCATCCAATCAGTTCAAAGCTCTAAGAGAGGACACAGACTTTCCTGAGAATGAGCCATATGTCACAGTATAATGTCTTTGGCCTTGAACTGTAATATCAGCACTTTGCTGGACCTCCATACTCCTGGTCCATCTTCTAGAGGATGGATTTGCTGACCCACCAGTCCCAGGGATCCTGTTTCTAAAAACAAACCTCTTTTCCATGTACAAAAGTATCTCATTGGTTCGTTTCTCTAAAGAACAGTGATATTGGTTCTAGCTTTCACTAGTTAAACTTTCTTCAGTGTACATAATAATATCCACAACATGGGATATGATGTAAAGTGAATGGATTAATATGAATAAAAATTTAAGAAGGACCCTCATAAGTCATTAATCTTCATAGGTCTTAGATATAACTCTTGTTGTTTTGTTATTTCAAATATCACCATTAGTAGTAATAGTAGTTTTTAGCTGGTCAAACATGCCTAAAAGTCATATGTGTGTGTGTGTGTGTGTGTGTGTATACATATATATAGTTGTATATATACACATATATATTTATATGCAATTATTTTATGTGTATGTATATTTAGTCTGCATATATATGCAGGCTAAATGTTTACATCTATATCTATATCTATATCTATATCTATATCTATATCTATATCTATATCTATATCTATATCTATATCTATATCTATATCTACATTTGAGTTCTTTAGTAGAGAGAAGAATATTTTTTACTATGGTCTCTAGTAATAAATTATATGGCCCCTGATTCCCATTCTAATCTTGGATATCTTTGTCTCTTCGTTTTTACATGCTTGAGAATTTGCCCTCACTCCCTCAGCTGTTGTACTGGCTAGTTTTGTGTGTCAACTTGACACAAGCTGAAGTTATCACAGAGAAAGAAGTTTCAGTTGAGAAAATGCCTCCATGAGATTCAGCGGTAAGGCATTTTCTCAATTAGTGATCAAGGGGGGACGGCCCCTTGTAAGTGGTACCATCTGTGGGCTGGTAGTCTTGGAGTCTATAAGAAAGCAGGCTGAGCAAGCCAGGAGAAGCAAGCCAGTAAGCAGCATTCCTCCATGGCCTCTGCATCACCTCCTGATCTCTGACCTGCTTGAGTTCCAGTCCTGACTTCCTTTTGTGATGAACAGCAACATGGAAGTGTAAGCCGAATAAACCCTTTCCTCCCCAACTTGTTTCTTGATCATGCTGTTTGTGCAGGAATAGAAATCCTGACTAAGACAAATTGGTACCAGCGTAGTAGAGTATTCCTGTGACAACCTGACCATGTTTTGGGGAGGACTGTGGAAGGACTTTGGAACTTTGGGCTAGAAGATCCATTCGGTGATAAGAGTTTTGTGGGATGTTGTGTAGGAGCTTGGAAGATAATGTTGAGAACAGTGCAGAAGATGGAGGCCTGGCTTGTGAAATTTCAGAGGGAAGATTAAAGACTCTTATCAGGGCCGTTGCTATTTTGATTGTAAGGATTCTGTGGTTTTGGTTAGCTGGGGCTGTGATTAACAAGATACCAAAACTACTAAAGCAAAACCATTGCATTGCTGGGACTACTGATGCTGGTTAGCTGGAGCTAAGGCCCCAGTAAAGGGGAATGTCAAGGCGGAAATATGGGGATGGGTGGGCGGGTGGGTGGGAGGTGGAATTCCCTCATAGAGGTGGATTGGGGAGGGGATAGGGGGTTTCCAAAGAGGAGACCCAGAAAAGGGGAAATATTGGAAATGTAAATAAAGTATCAAAAAAAAAAATAAAAAAAAAAAAATTAGAGACCAGCATCATTGGGGTGAAATCTGAGAAGTGTTTTCTGAGAGCACAGAGGCTGTGTTCCAGAGATAGCCATGGTTGTACCTTATGCTGTGGCTGGACTTGGTAATTTGTAAGAGTTACCCAGGTGGTACTGGTTTCGAAGGCATGAAGAAGTCATGAAAAGCAGCTGAGGCCTGGGCACTGTGAGAGGTCGTGAAAGGCCATTGGTGAAGGTGCAGCCTCAGTTGCATTGACATCCCAAGATTGAAGGGGTCATATAAAGGAGGTGAGGCTTGGCACCATGAAGAAAGCCTATGAGAGGCTATTGGTAAAGCCTAGTTGCAGTGGAAGACAGCAGTGTTTTGGAGATGCCAGTACCATGAGATGACCACCAAGAACAGCAGCAGCAGTGGAGTACAGGCATCTGGAGCCGTGTGTGCTACAAACTGCAGAGCTGGAGAAGTGACTCAAGCCCTTGAATGAATTCAGAAGATTGTGAGTAGATCCCAGACATTGGATGGTTGGAATTTGATTTTGCTTTTGATTGTGACTTTGCCCTGATATATATTCCCTCCTGAAGAAAGAAGGTATTTTAGTGGAGCCCACAGTTAAGAGACTTTGAATTTTTAAAGACTTTGAATTTTAAGAGATTGGATGTTTAAAAGGGACCGAAATGTTAATATGTAAGAATTTGTAAAGACTGTGGGACTTGAAAAGTTATTTAGATCTTGGGGATGAATAAGGAAGTAAGGGTCGAGGCTTATTGGTGATGTGTTTGTATGTCAAGTTGACAAGGGGTCAAATGTACTGGCTAGTTTTGTGTGTCAACTTGACACAAGCTGAAGTTATCACAGAGAAAGGAGTTTCTGTTGAGAAAATGCCTCCATGAGATCCAGAGGTAAGGCATTTTCTCAATTAGTGATCAAGGGGGGACGGCCCCTTGTGAATTGGTACCATCTGTGGACTGGTAATCTTGGAGTCTATAAGAAAGCAGGCTGAGCAAGCCAGGAGAAGCAAGTCAGTAAGCAGCATTCCTCCATGGCCTCTGCATCACCTCCTGATCTCTGACCTGCTTGAGTTCCAGTCCTGACTTCCTTTTGTGATGAACAGCAGCATGGAAGTGTAAGCCGAATAAACCCTTTCCTCCCCAACTTGTTCTTGGTCATGGTATTTGTGCAGGAATAGGAACCCTGGCTAAGACAACTGTCTATTCAGTTTCTTTGTTGGTGTTTGGTCTACATATTTGTCTTTTTATTTCTTGGTTTATGGTTTTACACACACACACACACACACACACACACACACACACACACACACACACGTTCATATCACATGCTTGCCTGGTGCATGTAGAGGTCAGAAGAGAGTATTGGATCCTTCAGAACTGGAGCTATAGATGCTATGACTCACCATGTGGATGCTGGGAACTGAACCTGTGTCCTCCACAAGAGCAGCAAGTGCTTTTAACTCTTGAGCCATATCTGCCTGGTCCCAGCCTCCCTTATATTTAAAATGTGAAGATTTCGTTTACAAATATCAGTTTTCTTTATTTAGTTTTGTTATCCATGACCATTTTCCCAGCTACTAGGACCTATAATAGGCTTTAGAGCTGGTGTTTTAATTCATATTAAAATTTTGATTGGGCATCTAATCCGGCTGTGCTCCTATATGGGGTCAAGCTTAACAACGGTGAACAAAGTGTGACAACTTTCTGCTCAGAAGGAATCCACAGTGTAATGAGGTAGACTGTTTTTAACCATCACAGAAAGAAACATGTGGCTCCAAATTGCAAGAAAACTAGTGAGATTGGAAGACTGATGGGGCTTAGCTGGAGGGAAAATATCAAGAAAGGTGAACGGAGAGACCAACTCTAGCAATGCTCGTGAAGCAAGGATGAGCTTAAAATGGTTCGGGGAGGAAGGAAAGGAAGTTGTAGGCAAAAGAGGTTGTAATTGGGTGTACTTGGATGTCAGTGGGAAAAGCTCTAAATCCATTGAGCACTGCAACAATCCATATGTCATCCTGTCATAAGATCTATTTTTCTGAAATCTACTATTGCTTTGCTCTGTTTCCCTTAATAACTGTATTTATCTTGTTGTTTCTTATCCCTTATTAAGAAATTATGGCTCTTGATTACTGGCAAGTTTTCCATTTGTTCTTCTTGTCATATATGTACATGTATAATTGGTAGATTACATGTAGTTATTATACACACACACACACACACACACACACACACACACACACACACACACACACGTGTGTGTGTGTGTGCCAGATGAATGTAGATTCTGGGATGTGGCTTTACACTCAGAACTGAGTGGGCAACAAAGTTCCAATTTTGACTATTGTTTTTAGGAGGGGATATCCCTGAAAATTCTCTCAATAAACTTGGGAGAATTACCAATGACTGTATGTAACAACACACATATAAGTAGAAACAAATGCAGGTATGTTCATACGCTCACTGGATAGGTGATGAATGGATATACATATTTATGACTCTGAGACCCAAGCAAAAGGCAAATGTTTTCCTGTCTTCATTTTGCATATTTAGGAGTAGTACAGTATTGAGCAGCTTCTAAGTTAGTCTTGCTGAACTGGGCTGCTGTTAATAAACTTGGCTTTGGGCTGATGTGAGGCTCAGTTTCCTACCTAGATTCCTAATTATTATTGCCTTTTTTTTCATGATAAATCAGATATCACAAAGCATCACTTAGTTGCAGTCAAACAACTCTGCAATAAACTTGAATAATATTTTTATAAGATTCTGCTTTTCCCTGTATCTTGTTTGTGTTAGGCTTATGTTTATGAGAGGAAATATCATATCAGTTTAAATGTAATAAATGTAATTAATAGCTCGTGGTCCATGCAGAATATGCTTATGGTGTGGGGTCCTGCATTCTTACTTCCTAGACTCTGCTGTAATTTACCAATGGTCCATGAGTCTTTAACATCTCATCACTTGAACCTCAACTGTAGTTTAGACCACTGGGTTATTTTACAGGGTGTGGGTTGCCAACATGACTGTGAATCCCTAGGGGTCTCTGAGCCCATTACCAAACCGGTCAGTGACTGCTTTTCCACAGAAAAGGAGTGTGCAGCTGCTTCTTCCTGCCACGGACTTTGGAGTTTTGTTCCTTCTTCCATCTGCCTTTTGTGTAAAGAAATTCTGCCTGAATAATTACTTGTCTGTCCCCTTTGCCCATCCCCAACATAATCATTCTTCAACCTTCTGTTTCCAATTAGTTCTTATCTCAAATGGCTTATTGGCATCAATCTGTTCTCAGCATCGCCAAAGTGCACAAAACTATCCTGAAACACAGAAAGTGCAAGATAAGGCCAAGATGTACCAATCAATCCAGGGAAGTCTCTGAGTATCACCCCAGTGCCTTCCTTTACTCAGGGAAAGCCCGAGCTGGAGATGATGTGGAGACGTGCCCTTGATAAAGTGCATTTTGGAGCAAGGTGACATGTGTGAGCTTTGTGGAGCTGTGCAGAGCCTGTGAGAATAGCCATTGTTGGACATCTGGTGTCAAAAAGGGCTGTTTCAAGACAAGTTCCCAATGTTAAATCATGACGTGGGCAGCCTCAGAGCAGCTGCCTACTGCTGGAGAGGGGGCCCCAAGACCCATTTTCAGTGGCCTTGCTCTAAGTCTTGTTAGTCACTTCCATATGTAAACTGTTTGCCACAACAATATGGAATGAAGCAGGTGAAGCCACTAGCAGTGCGCTGTTGAAAACAGCTAAAATCAGCCAGCTGCACACAGAGAAAAATAAGAAGAGTCAAGCAAGGAAAATAGCCCTTCCAAAAATGTAGTGAGCTCAACTGGTGAAACATGACACAAATTCTTTGACCGGCACACATGTGGCAAGCATGATGCTACTTCTGTTCTAAAAAGAAGGGGTTCTAGAAGTCTCTCTCCAAAATCCTTTAAATATCACTATGGAAACTGACATCCAGTGTATTAGGTAACACTTCTTAAGTCATAATTACTGAGAACATGAGAGTAATTTCTTTTTTTTTTTTCTCCTTTTTTATTTTTGATACTTTATGTACATTTCCAATGTTTCCCCTTTTCTGAGTCTCCTCTTTGGATACCCCCTGTCCCCTCCCCAACCCGCCTCTAGGAGGGAATTCCACCCCCCACCCCATCCCCCTGTCCACCCATCCCCATATTCCCACCTTGACATTCCCCTTTACTGAGGCCTCTAACATCCTCAGGCCCAAGGGCCTTTCCTCTCTCCCTGATGGCCATCGAGGTCATCCTCTGCCACATAGAGAGTAATTTCTTGTGCACTCCTCTTAACATGCTCATTTGATTAAAGCACATCTCAGAGAACATGTTTAGGTGAAACAGCTTAAAGCCACAGCTAGAGCCAGGCTGCCCATCTACCATATGAGCCTTTCCATTGCCTTTCTCAGCTATTGTTTGCTTCTAGGAAGTTTAGGATTTGGCAGAGAAAAGATGTGCAGCATATTGTTTTATTTTGCATTTTCTGCTTATTCGTAAGGATGGAGAAATGGGGCGGTGAGGTGGCTCAGTGGAAGATGTTTGCTTCAAAAGCCTTGTAACCTGAGTTTGATCTTCTGGATCCACGTGGTGGAAGGAGAGACCCTGTAAGCGGTATTTAGTTATTTATATGACTCGGCTAGTCCCCCAATAATAGAGGCTGAGTCCTATACATTTTTAAAATCAGCTTTAGTACAGTTACTGGGTGAGTTAGCCTATTTTATTTTTTTATACTCTAGACTGTTAATTCCCCAGTTGCACTCCCCAAGTCCTGGCTGTCTGAGTCTCGCCCAGGTTATTTCTGCTCCATCAGTGTGTGCTCAGGGTTCACTGTCCTTGCCACATGCTCTGGTCCCTGTCATCCAATGGACACCTCTGCCCTCTCCATCTTACTTTCCCTTCTCCCTCCGTCTCCCCTCTCTTTTCTCTTTTTTCTCATCTTGGTCTCTACCTGCAACCCCTAGCCTGTTAACTGAAACCCTGCCTAACTCTATTTTCCCCAGATATTAACTGTAGTCCCTTTTATTTAACCAATAGCTTTAAGTTGGAGAGCAGGATTTACACAGCAAAGGCTGGTGTATGTGAGAATTGTGGGCGGGGCGAACAGACCTTGGGGGTGTGTGTGTCAGGATTTAGCATTTGTATACACAGCATCACTAGGCCAACCCCCAAGAAGAAGCAATTTCCACAAGTTGTCCTTTGACTGACCCTCCCCCACAAACAGAGCCATACACTTGCAGACACACACACAAACTCACACATGTGCACTCACCTAAACACATACACATATGTTCTCTTTCTCTCACACACACAATAAAAAAACTGAAGAAATGGCTGTAACTATAGAAAGACACTAGCGTGCCCAGATGCTATTTTTTCCCTGTATTTAAGGTTTGAACTCCTTCGAAGAGAAGCCACTTTGTAATGAGATTTTACCTAGAACTCAGTAGCGCTTGGATGTAAAGAAGTCTGAGATATATGAATATGGCATCATAATTTGGTATGGGTACACTGTGTATTTGGGATTGAATTTTTCAATGATGTTTGACTGGACTAACAAACAGTAGTTCCGCTCTTCCAGACAACCTTTGCAAAGTTCTATCCTGGCTAACTCTATTGTGATTGGGCATTCTCAGACCAACCTCTATCGGCATAAATTTTTTGCAAGCTACTTTTTATAAAGGTTCAACTTCTCCTCTAGCCCACCACCTAGAAGAGAAAAGTTATTAGGATCTGGGGGAAGGGGACCTGATCAGCAATAGTTCTTTGGGGGCGAGCTTGATCTTCTTGGGCAGCAGTTCAGTCCTGGAGCAAACACCAAATCCGATTCAGCAGCTGCAGACCAGTCCTTTCAGCAAGCAGACACCAGGCACGAACCAGCAACTGTAGTTCAGTCCTGAAGAAACTGCCAGGCTCACCAGCTGACCTGAGGCATCAGAAGCGGCAAGCTGCCACAGGAACCTCAAGAGCAACTCTCGGCCGAGTTTCTCTCGATGGTGGTGTATCACAAGTTGAGCTCAACAACGCTATGTAAGGCAAACCAAAACGTGTGTGTCTTTAGCGAAGAATAGTGAAGGGGAGCAAACCAAGCCAAAGTTCAGTGTTCATTTCCCACTGTCTGTGGGGTCATATTTATACTTCTTCATCAAGAGTCCTTTCATGTGTTTGCTATATTCAAACAATCTTTCACATGTGTCTGCCTCATTAAAACATTCTCTCATGTGTTCACTTTAGCAAAATATCCTTTCACGTGTGTGCCCCAGCAAAACATCATTTGGCACAACTAATTTTCCAAAGAACGAGAAGTTTCCATTTCAAACCTCCCAGTTTTCCCTAGAAGAGGCAGTCTCCACCCACAGTACCTATGAGGCTGATGGGTTACTTGTGACCTGTGGTAATGTATGAATCTATAGGCATGCCTTTAGACTGGAAGGCACTTTTGCCTCCTGGCAGACTCCTTGGGAGTTCTGCTTTTCTTCTGAATTCTGAAGAAGATAGTCTGAGGTTATGTGGTTGTCAAGTTAAAACCCAGTCTTCTTTGGCACTGGTGTGTTGTGTGCAGAACTGAGCAGTAAAGGCACATAACCTTTAAACATGCCACTGTGACTGAGACTTCTCCTCTTCATTCAGTGTTGAAAGGGAAAGGTGTCATCGGAGTTTGCCTGTCCTCTTCCACCTATATTGCGTCAGTCTCTACACAGGGACAGGTTCATGCGAAGGAAAATACAATGTTTTTTTTTTTTTCTTTTCAAATAACAGAAAAGTGAACTTTAATCAAGAAGATGGTTTTCAGTCATTTTTACATAGGAAGATGTCTAAACTTTAAAAAGGATTAATGGGTTTATTTATGTGCATGTATGTATTTCAGTAGCCCTCAAATAACAGGAGAAGCCAGAATTAAAAGATGGGTTGATCTAATTTAGAACCCTGCCCCATTGTCTACACCACCCAGTTTTCACATAAAAGACAATAAAAAAGTGAATTAACTATTCTCTTCTTATAGATAACAAACAAGATAAAATCAGAAGTGATTTCTGGAAATAAATTGCCTTTCATTTACACAAGAGATACATTATTCATCCACATGAAACATACAATGAAAATCACTCAAATTACAAACTCCTGGCATGCCCTCAGCTTTCTGTGATGCCGCTTTATATTTTGAGGACCTGACTACTAGTGACAGAAAGTGAGCTCTTGGCATGAAGGGGCAGGGGTAAGTAATTATTGCTGGGCTGGCAAGGTGGCTCAGCAGACAGAGGCGAGTGCTGCCAAGCCCAAAGACCTGAGTTCAATTCCTGGGATCCAGTTTATAAAAAAGAGAAAACCAATTCCCCAGGCTGTCCACTGACTTGAACACACACATGCATACATGTACACAATCATACACACACACATACACACACACACACACACACACACACACACACACACATAAGTAAATAAATAAAGTAATAAATCTTATACATTTTGCTAATTTAGTGCCAGAGGAAAATCAATGGCCTTCATATAGAACAGAAACTCCTGTATCAACTGATTTACTAGATTTTAGTTCAGATAGAAATTTGAACTTCATAAAAGTTATCATGAAAGTACTGGTTAAGGTTTTCTTTTGGGCCCTAGTGAGCCTTTATAAAATCTGCTTATTCAATTTCATCTGAAAAAGGATAGCACTATATACACTTTGTGAACAGACTATAGTCCCTGATTTATATGTTTCACCTATTTGCCAAAGCAGAAGCATGAACTGAAGACTTTTCTTTTTTATAGGGGAGAGGTTCTATTTTTCTTTTATTGAAAAAAATATTTTTAATACAACGTATTCTGAGTACAGATTTCCCTGCCCCAGTTCCCCTGAAATCCTTCACACCTCCCTTCCCATCTGAATCCACACCATGTCTGTTATAAAACAGACAGGCATTTAAAGGATAATATTAAAATAAAATAGGACAAAATTAAAATAAGATAAAACAAAACCAAACTTGACTAAGGTATAACAAAGAGAACAAAAAGAGCAAAAGAAAAAACACAAGAAACACATAGAAAATACATTTAGACAGAGAGACTCACATGTTTTCACACACAGGAATTCCAGTTTAAAAAAAAAATACTTGAAGATCTTAATTTCTCCTTTTATTCACATAGGTGTTTTATAATAAATTTTGGCACCGGTGTAGCACAAATCATTGAACAAACAGTACATGACATGAACTAGAATCTCTATCTCTTTAAAAAGATCGGACTCAGTTCTGAGGTGAGTTATAATTTAGCTATGGATTCTTTGTGTGTGTGTGTGTGTGTGTATGTGTGTGTGTGTGTGTGTGTGTGTGTGTGTGTGTGTGTGTGTGTGTGTATGCAGCTTGATAAACTGACTGAATAGTGTGTGCTGTGTTTCAAGCATGGTGTAACTTGTAAAAACACCAAGTAAAAACACCTCTTCTAAACCTTTAAACCTTTCACATTTCACAAGCCATGGTACCAGAATTTGCAAAGGTGAAGACACATGTCCATACTATGTCAGTGGTAATATTAAAACTTGATTCTACCTCCAGGTCTCTCTGAATTATATTTATTTATAAAAGACATACCCTGTTTTTAAGAGATAGGCAAGACACCCACTTTTACACTTCGCATCTCTGACCTTTATCTTTTAGGTAAATTATAAATCGTTTTAATATACTTTTATTACTCTTCAGTCTCCCCAAAGGTACTTACTGTGTTACGAGCAGAGCAAGGGCGGAGATGTCCATGTAAGCTGTACAGACAGCAGCACACGACTTCATGGGGAAGTACTTGGATACTTCTAAACATTTACTCGAAATGCACAGTGAATCTTCTGAAGAAACAAGAGGAGGGAGAAAGTAGAATCTACCTATGGACTCTTTTACGTGCACGTCATCTGGCTGCTGAACAGGCCAAATCTATCACGGCAGCTTTGTCATCTGCGTGTCTGGGGGCACGGTTTAAATCATGGTCAGGATCTGCCAGATAACTTCTTTGGAAACCCAGGGGAGATACTGGCAGTTGGGCAACATATTTGAAGTCTTAACTTCTTTTTTTGTCAGTAGTCTTTAGGCAGACGCAGAGTAGAACACACTCTTGTACCTTGTCTTTCTGCCAAGCTCCTTTCACTTGGCCCTCTCCAACTTTACCCTGCCCCATGCTTTATAGGACGACGACTTTTAAGATGTACTTGGCGATGTACCCGGCGAGTGTCAGAGCAATATAAGGAATAGCTGTGTGGAGCGCATCTATATTGCCTGTAAAATTGCTACGGGGGACATTATGGAGCTTGCTGTCCCTTACATAAAGATCATTTTGACAAATCCGTCTTCAAATTCAGAGATAAGGAAGTTTGTCCAATTGATGGACTGGTGTGCTTTCTTTTTGTAGAAAAGGATCTCTCTGCTATCTATCATGCTGTCTCTGCTGAAGCCGTGGGGAAACAGTGTACTAAGACTTGGCCGGGACACAGCATTATCCCCTAGGTACGAGCCACGTGCACCCTCACCATCTTCATTCTCAGTATGGTAGAATATGTGAAAATACAGCATCACTTACTCTGGTCAGGTTTAGACTGGGGTACAAATGAGCTAACAGAGTTACATATCTTTTCAGTTTGTGTGTGTGTGTGGGGGGGGGGTGTGTGCACATGCATATATGTATAAGAGAGACAGATGAAGGAAGAGGTTTCATAGAGATTCAGGAACTCTATTTTGTTACCTTTTACCATGTATGTAATCATCATAAAACTATTCAGACTCCATATTGAGCATAACATTGTGCTAAATTTATACAGAAGAGTATAAAACAAAAATATGAATTTGTGAGATGGAGGACCATATGAGTATATTTACTCTTGAAAATGTACAAATTCTGCTTAATTTTTTTCAAGGTCTTTTGCTGGCTATTTAGGCAAGTAATTGTCGTGGTCTTCCAGCCCATTTCTTTCATACATGATTGTACTTTGCTGAATATAGATTCATTTAAATTTTATGAAGCAAGCTTTGTTTATTTTTTGTTCCTCTTTGTTTCAGAAAGGACATGGATCAGTTGCAGTAATATAATCTAAATATGAATTAAATATATGTGATTAAATAATAATAAAGTTCATACCAACAAGATAGAACTAAGAATTTAATGGATTTTTAAGATATGGGTGTTATTCTAAGGTCAGCATGAACTTTTAGTTAAAGAAAGAAATGACTTCTGCCAATTTGCAAGTTTAATTGAAACATTTATTTATAAATGTCTACTGTTTAAGAGAAAAAGATATTTTATTTTGTTCAGTGTGGTATATATTTTTGCAGCATGGTCCTTAAAAATCATTTCTTGTACAAGATTCTGAATTAATTTCTAAGGGAGACTGGCTCAAAAGAGTCAATAGGGTCAGGATTAACCAGGCACGGCTGGAGACGCAGCCTCTCGATTAGCTGGGAGAAAACAGTTTATTTTGAAACCAATTCTTAGAGAGAGAGAGAGAGAGAGAGAGAGAGAGAGAGAGAGAGAGAGAGAGAGAGAGAGGAGTTGGCACAGAGGGATAGACATTCACACGTGTGTTATTTCATTGAACAAAGGAAGTCTGTGTATTTCCTCATTCTCTTTCTTTCTTTGGTTTAATTCTATATGGGTGTCGCATGTTCTCGTACTACCTGAAGGCTGAACCCACCTCACCCTGATTTTCAGAATCAGTTATGGGGGTAGCATATTCACAACAGCATGGGAAAGCCACTAGATAAAGCCCTGTAGGATTCAGTGGGATAATCAGTTATGGGCAATATTTTGGCTCCTTTAGGCCAAAGCCATTAAAATGAAAGTCTTATGTGATAGTTATCAGCATTATACTACAGAGGTGTCTGAACCAGTGGCTCTCAACCTTCCTAATGCTGCCACCCTTGAATACAGTTCCTCATGTTTTGGTGACCCCAAATCATAAAATTATTTCATTGCTACTTCATAACTGTACTTTTACTCTACTTTTGCTACTGTTATAAATCATAATGTAAAATATCTGATAGGCAGGCTATCTGTTATGCATCCCCTTTTGGGGATTTCGACCCACAAGTTTACCATTGGTAAAGTCACTGCAATATAAACATTCACTATTTCTTAACGCACGTGTGTGTGTGTGTGTGTGTGTGTGTGTGTGTGTGTGTGTGTGACATGTACCTGTAAGAGGACATCCTGCAAGAGTTAGTTCTCTATTTCTACCATGTGGGCTCTGGGGATTGACTTTAAATTGTCAGGCTTGGCAAAAAGCACTTTCCTTCCTGACTCATCTTGCTGCCCTGATGTTTACTGCGTTTTAGTATTGGGAAATTATTCACGTTAGAGGCAACGTATTTTGGGAAGAGAAACATTAGCCACATCATGGAGTTGGGATAACGTACAAGGAGCATTTCTAAAATGCATTCTTCAATTATCAATTTTTCTTTAGAAAACTATTAACAGTTTTTTCTTTGATTTGAATGCCTTATGGTCAGATAAACTTACGAGTATTTGTTTTCCATGGTTCACTGTTCAGTAATGAGGAATGATTTTCTTCATCAATATACACCTGAAATTGTTTTGCTTATTAGTCAGCATACACTGCCTACCAAAACCACAACATATCACATGGAAGGATTTATTGTTCAGGTTCTCTCCACTGGCTTTTTCTTGTCCAATACAGGACCATAAAAATCCTGACGTCTGATTGTGCTGCAGAATAAAGCTCTCTGTGCTCATATGTAAGTTAAACCTTTCCAATATTGTTGGAACCATTCATAGGCCATGGAGGGAATTGTTGGTTATCCACTTCATGAATTATTCATGATTGGTTTTTTTTCACATTTGTGTGTTTTTTCATAGTCCCAAATGATCATAGGTTAATGGTATTGTACCATTGATATTGAGTTTACGCCATATGCTAGTTTATGTAAAAGGAAAATCCCTGTTCCTAAAAGCAAAAGCAAAAAGTTAAAAGCTAAAAAGTAGTGCCTTACATGTTAACATGTAAACAAGAAGAATTGTCACCCGATGCCATCATAATAATTAGGTGGGGAGTATGGGTCTTCAACATACTTACAATAACTCCCAAAAGGACTATAGTTATCAGTATAATTTTATGTGAATTGGATCTTGAAACATATATACTAATAGAGGAGACAAATTTTACAGAGGCAGAGGATAACATGTAGTATTTGGGTAACAAATCTCATTGACTTCTTATTTACAGTTTCAAAATCTCAGAAGTTCTGAGAATTATCCGTTTTATCTGAACCTGTTTCATGCTGACCTTGATCCGACCATATCTTACTCCCTAGGATGTTCTCTCCTGAAATCATGGCAGATGAGTAAGTTCGTGTTAGCATTGAGTTGTAGTGATATGTGTAGTATGCTATTTCCCCACAAATAATCTAATGGTGAGTACCAAATTCCCCTTCAAAAGTCTGAGAGTTTCAGTTCATCTGTACCACTGCTAGACCAGAGGTTGCTAGAATGTTGGAAGAAGTTCAACTAGGTGTCAGGGGAGGGCAAGGGGAGGGAATGGGAAATACAATTTGGAGCAGGCTGCGTAGGATATTTCATGGCCACTCAAGAAAAGGGATCTGTGAGAGACCCAGGTTTCTATTGCTTCCAAGTACCACATCCTCAATTTCTCCTGAGACTCTATCAGGAGTGTCTTAGGGTTTCTCTTGCTGTGAAGAGACACCATGACCATAGCAACTCTTATAAAGGAAAACATTTAATTGAATTTGGCTTACAGGCTCATAGGTTTAGTCCGTTATTGTCATGGTGGGAAGCATGACATCATGCAGGCAGACAAGATGCTGGAGAGGTATCTGAGAGTACTACACCTGGGTTAGCAGGCAGCAGAAAGAGAGATACAATAGGCCTGGCTTGAGCTAAAATCTCAAAGATAATTCATAATGACACTTTCTCCCCCAAGGCCACGTCTCCCAATAGTGCCATTCCATATGAGCCTATGGGGGCCATTTTCATTCAAACTACCACAAGGAGCAGTATTCAAGATGGGGCTTGGATTGTATTTGCTGATTCACATAGTTTTCCCCAGAGAATACTGTAAAGAGTACTTTACACATACATCTTAGTTTGTTTCTCCATTCAATTGGAACATAAATTAATAACATTGCTTGTCAGAACATATTTAGTAGTTCTTGTTTATTTACCTATACATCTATATATGTAATTTATAGCATTTTATTTATTGGCTTGCCTATAACTTTCTTTGTTCCAAAGATTTAAGATAGCTGGGACCCTCTCGCAATAACTTCATATTGAATGCATTACTTAATTAAATACTATATTTACAATGTTTTCATAAAGTACCGGGATCTGTTCTAAACACTTTACACAGGCTGCAAAGATGCCTGTGTAGAATACGCACAGCTATAGTGATAGAATTTCTGGAAGACAGAGGCAGAAAAAAACAGAATAACAAGAGTTCAAAGCCAGCCTGGACTATCCAGCAAGAATTTGTCTCACAAAACAAAACAAACCCAAAACACTACATTTAATTCTTAAAGAGCTGAAGAAATTGATTTTATTGTGATACCCTTTTGTGAGGTGAAGAAACTGGTGTCCAACAGATCAGTTAAATAGTTTAAATTCACAGGGATGGTAGCAACCATAGCCATACCAATTAATCTTTTAGTTATATTGCCCCTTGATAGATAAACCCAAGTTGCACGTGCAGCCTAGCCAAATGATGAATTAAAATTGGTATTTTTAAAACACTGAGAGACCTACCCTTTCTCAGGGCTTTGTAGGTGACACTGTGGGTAAAATCTCAACTGATGTGGTAACAGCAGAATACTCAGGCACACTCTAACACATATATTAAATTATATAAATTCGTTGAAATATAATTTTAGTATAACATGTAGTATATATTTTATTTCTTGTTGTATATGTCAATGGTTGTTTTTATTTTCTTTAATGAAATGGCTTCCTTTGTTTTATAGATATGTAAGGAAAAACTAACTAAACAAATCCAGGGCTGGAGGGAGGGCTCATCAGGTAAAGGCATTGGCTGCCTAGCCTGATGATCCAAGTTTGACCCCTAGGACGCAGAACAAAACTGACCCCAAAACGTTGTTCTCTGACCTCCACATGCATGCTCTGCCCAACTAACTGAATCAACGTAACAGAAATTTTAAATAAATAAATATATAAGAAAGTCATGCTTATTATAAAAACTTGGAGGATTATGGAAAACAATGAAGGTACACTTAATTTTCACACCAATCTCATTCTGTAGACATATGGCCACTTTAAGTAGTTGGTCCCAGTTGGTATATCTGCAGGCACATGTGGCCTTGACATATAGTTGACTCATATCTGCCCAGGCAAAATGGGTTCCCACATGTATAAATGTATATTTGTATATCATCCTTTTAATATAGTTGACTTAACAGAATTTGTTCACGTATCTTAGATCTTAGATTTTTCTTTGAAAGAAATGCCCAGGATTCTTTTCACCATGAATGCAATATCCACTCAACCCTGGCATTTTTAAAGCCAGGTAAGTTTGCTGTTTTATGAGGTAAAATGCATTTAATGAAAAAATACAACGGATATTGACAGGAGCTGCCTTAGTTTTATGTGGGATAGTTTTTACTTTTGTTGATTTTGTGACTAGAGCTCAGGACCAACCAGACAAGTCTGTTACCACTGAGCCATCCTCCGAAGTCTTAATTTAGGACATTTAAAATTATCTACAGGAAAGGACAATAAAAAACCCATTTAATTAAATTTAAAGATGATGCTAAATTTGGGCATGTTAAAAACATATAGGAAGACATTTAGTGGAGTCAGAAATATGTGAAAGAAATAGCAAAACTGTATTGGGTTTGCAAAGGTTTCATTTGAATGTGTTAGGGGCTTATTAATTAGCCCACCAATTACTCATAGGAAATGAATGAAGTGAAGACTTTCGCTTTCATCTGGTGTCTGTAGAGCTAAGAACACATCACAACTTTGCAGCTTTCATTCATATATGTGCCAATGTGACTTCTCAAGTTACCTTCTGTTATTTTGGGCTACTGCATGCTGTTTTACGCTCTAGCTAAAGCAAAAGGCAGTACTAATCTTACTCCTGTAAAGTACTCCGACAGGGCTTTTTCTTGACATTATATCACATTATATATTAGTATGACATTTTGTCTTAAATCTGATATGTGTGCGAATTCACATTAAAGTATGGATTCAAGTCATTAAACATTGAGAATTAAGATGTGGTATTGCCCTCATAACCTCTCATAAACAACTGAGCGATTCCTGAAGGAGGCTAATTATGCAGCTAGAACACTGGCTGAACTACAGTCATAATCACAGGTGTTTGGAGTTTGTTGTTGTGTCCATGGCAAGCATTTGTGAAATATCTATTCATCAGGCAACGCTTAGGGAGAATGTGTTTAGCCATTATAACAAGGTATATGCAAATGAGTCTCCCATGAGACTTTGCAACAAACATTTAATTAGCTATACAAAGAAACAGTTAAACATACAAACACACATTAGAACATTTGCCAGTGTGTGCTGTGAATTCTGCACACGTCATTTCTGAATGCCACTATTTGACAACATATGCCTTTATCATATGCCTTTTTATAGAAATGTGTGGTTTTTCTTCATAATTAATTTTGCTGAATTTCTTATAAATCTTACTTTAATATAAAAATCACTAGTATTTGAGCAACTTCCTGTGTGTATTTATAGCACTGCATTTGTAAGAAAGATAGTAAGATGTCAAAACTGAAATATGCATCTATGAAGTCACGACAGAAAGGAGAGACTCATACAGTCCTATCCCTTAGGGTGACAGCTGTCAAGCAGTTATTTATCCTTGTATATAAAAACAATATTGATTGGCATTTTAAAAATTGGTATGTTTATTGAGAAACATCTGAGTTAAGTTTTCTGGTTTCTTGTCCTCTAATACAAATGTACAGTTCTCTTTTTAAAATCAAAACAAATTAGAATCAAAATAATTTCAACTCCTAAATGCAAAGAAAATACTTTTATTTTTTTTTAATTTGGGTAATTAAAAATTCCTGCTTTGTATTGTCTTGCTTTAGATCATAAAGACATTCTGTAGAAATACATTCAGAAGAATATTTAAATTTCACTTTTGAATTCACATTTAAATTCTTTAAAAAAAAACCCTCAATTTTCATGATTCTGTTCTATATTTGTTATTCACGCGTGTGCCATAAAAAGATAAAACTGTATTATAATATCATAATATAAGGACATAAAAAGACATTCAGAACAGGATTTTTTTGGGGGGGTGTTGAAAGAGTTATAAGACAGTAGCCTCACAATTTCAAGTCTATTGTTTTTGAGAATTAAAGTAGTATAGTTTAGAACCATCTAGGCTTAAATTTTTATAACAATTTAAAGACGGGTCCTCATATGTCCTGATATTCAGGAGGCATTTTGAGGTGTAGCAGCTGACCAGCCGGCTTCCCATCACCGTTTACATCTGTAAAGCCCCCAAGGACAGAAAAGGGTCTTTTAATTGGTGATTCTACTTCAGTAGAAACATGCATTTAGGAAATGAGCCCTATACCGTTGTCTTCACACCAGGCAAATCAGCTCCTGTTGTCATGGTGATCTCCTATAGCATGCTAGAGCCAGTGAGGTGGAAAACAAGATGGCTTCCTCATTTGTTTTATCCTTCAAGAAAGTTGCAGATATCAACACCTGATTATTGAATTTTTAAAAACGCATCTTTCACATTACAAAAATACAAATTACACATTTTTTGCCATTAATAAAATTTAGCTGCTCCAAAAACTTCTAGAAATTATGTATATTTTTTCTGGGACAGAAATTAATTCCTTTCTTTTAAATGTAAATGTCTTTAAAATGCTGTATTACCTTTGAGCTGTGCTTCAAGAAGCATGCCAGATTTTAGTCCATGTATGATTTCTATTTTATTGTGGACTAGCATGGGGCTTACAGTGTGATACATGTTACACGTAAGCTTTATTCTGTGAGAATGAGCTGCTTCAGTGATTTCAGTGCTTGCAGAAGAGGTATTTTTTTCTACTGTAAAAGCGACCACGAGCTTCAGGTTGGAGGCTGATAAAATGGGAAAGTAGAGAAAGAATTGATCATAGACAGGGAAGATGGAAATCAGCTGCTTGGTATGCATAGATGAATTTTCAAACTCCAGTATAGAAGTGAGGTGGGCAGTTACTCTGCGTGGCTTCTGTGGAAGTTAAGTGCTTAGACACAAAGCCACCATTTCCAGTTTTTAGTCCATTCCATTTATTTTTATTTTTAAACAAAATTGAACTGAGATAACCTCTACAGGGTTTTCTTAGCATTAGGAAAGCGATAAAGGATTTCGTTGCAAATGCTTTATGACTAATGAATTAATTATTTGCAACATTTGTTATAGAGACTTGACCATGTTAACAAAGAAAAGCACAATATCCTCTACCTTATAATGTATATTTGTAAAAATGGTGGGAAGAATGTCATATATTCAATTCCTGAATGTACATGTACATTGATAAATCTGAGGTTTGCTCTTTGGATGCCACACTTTGGAGAGTGATGACTAAATGAGGTTTCATATATGTAGCTGTTCTTTATGTTAATTCACTATTTTAATGTATAGCCTTACAGATCAAGAAAGAATAAAGACATTGATGATATTGTCTATGGACTGTCAGTGTAGTTTCCTAAACTGCTCTATGAAACACTTTTGATTTGCTTTTTTGTGACCAAATTTTTTTACAACACAATTAGTTTTGAAGAACTTGCATTTTGGTCACCTCTTTGAAGAGCTGACATTGACTGGTATATTAAAGACAAAAAGAAAATCTATTTAACTTTTGACCACAGATACTGATTCTCTTCCTTCCTTTGTCCCT
>CM052717.1:35487025-35503345 GCA_028551405.1 Uromys caudimaculatus | reverse complement strand
GAGCGAGGTCAAAATTAGCATATGAAAAAAAACAATTGACAGAGCAGAACATTGGAAACCCTGCCCACCAAGGCTCACACGCAACAGAGCATGCACACCAAACAGTGTGTGTGTGATACAACTGACATATAAATGTCCCAATCTGCTGGGCACATGGACTATTGAGCTTCTAATCTTTCTCCCTTCTCTGGCCCACTTCATCTCTTTGAAGTGTTTTCTGTCTTAATAAACTCTTTTCTTCTGTGTCTATTCATGTGTCCTATCCATTTTTTTTGTTGTTGTTGTTTGGGGGGGACCTAGATCTGGAAATTCCTGTGGTCTTCCATTAAACTCCAATATCTACAGGTAACATCAGCACACGGAATCAGTTTGCACAATCCTGACCTCTATGGTTGCTAAATAGATAGCGCTTATGTTGTAGGAATGAGCAAAAGCATATTTATGAAAAATCAGAAACCTTAGACATAGCATCCTAGGCTCACCCTAAGTGATTTGGGAAACTTGTCAACTCTTCAAATATGTCTCATAATATCAGGGCAACACAGCACGTACCACCTGGACAGAGATGCGATAGGCCAAGTTAAATTACTTTAATACGTCCAGTGACACTTTTCATGTGACTTGTGACTACTGAAATATTTATTGAGCACAAATGACACAAGGAATATGGAAACGTAAGATGATGAGATGCATAAAGGTCGGGAGAATTCTCAGGAAAGTGGAAAGGCCAAGGTAAAATCAGTAAGGCTGTGAGCGACAAGGCTGAGGTATGATGTAAGAGGAGCAAGAGAGGGAGGAAGGAATAATGGTTCACAGACCCCAAATAAGTGTTTGCAGAAACCTATATGGATGTCTGTATGTAAGAGATGTTGTTAGGTCTTTTGGTTTTTTTTTTTTTTTTTTTTTTTTTTTTGGTTTCTTTGTTTTGTTTTGTTTTGTTTTTGTTTTTCTTGGTGAGACAAGCAGTTACAAAGTTGTCAACTCCCTGCGCATAGGTAATGTGACTTTCTGGCTTTTGGCCTGGCATTTGTCATCTTTCCTGTGAAGCTGTCAGTACAGGCAATTCTTACTGAATATCTTATTATCGTTTTAATCTCTAGCTCATTATAAGGCTTAGGAAAACCAATGTAGAAACCAGAGAAGAGTCTTTACAGCACCTAGGCAGAACCTATTCTATACTGTTAGAAAAGTCAGCCCAGCAATATTTTAGCTTCAGCTAGATGTTATCAAAGTTGGTTCATCTTTGATCTTAAATTCTCTGCCTTCTGTAGTATTATTGCAGATGATTTGTTTCTTTCTGAGTCTTTGTCATGTCTTCAACATTTTTCTTTCTGATTTCCTAGATTAAAAAGGCTTTAAAAAATATATACTTACTATCGCAAGTAGCTGAATAGACTCCTTTCTTTTAGTTGAAGGTGAGGGAGAAAGAAAGATGTACAATTGTCTCTTTTGCTTTAACATATGGAACTACTGATAGCCTCAGTGTTGAGGATTTTTTTCCTTAAGCGTCTGCTGCTCTCCCCCAAGCAGCTCATGTTTTCCCGGTAGTGAGGAGAATGAGTTATGCACACAAATGTTCAGTTACCTCAACGTGTCAGAAGCGTGGGGGGGAGGGAAAGAAATTTCTTTGGTGTGGATAACTAGAAAAAGAGCTTGTGCAAGCAATAGCTCAGAATGAAAACTTGAATGGTGAAGAAGTTGGTTTGGGAAGAAAAAGCAGTAATGAAGGAAAATGGTTAGTTATTTGTGAAGATAAATTTTTTTTTTTTTTTTTTTTTTTTTTTTTTTTACAATTATGCCTCATCTATTTAAATAAGACTCGGCTACTGACTTCATTTAAGTTTATTTCTACCAGATTGAATACTTGAATTATGTTTTTGCATCTAGAATAGAAAATGATGACAGCTGAATTTTCAGAAGCCCACCTCTTAGGCTATTTAGTTACTTCGTCTTACTATCAATATTTAGTTACTTTGTCTTATTATACTTTGTATTTCTGGACAAAAGAGCAGAGTTTGCTTTTAACTTCCACTCTGGTTTAACTGCTTGCTTCAGGATGCCCTAACACACTACAAGTGTGACTGTTGACCCAGCATCCCCTGGACCCTGAGTGCAACATCTTGACTATGGGGCTAATTAAAAACATTGCATGGCATCAATTCAAATTGGGAAGAATTACGGTTTATGGCCAAGGGAGAAATAAGAATCCTAGGGAAATAGGTAAACATCAAAAAGTTCTTAGGCTTCAATTCAGAGAAGGGTGTCTTTCAAGCCTTTTAATTCAACTCAAATGCCTAGTATGTCAATGAAATGTGATATTCTTTTAAAGAGCATTAGGTTGAGTATAAAGAAACTTTTAGACTCGCCAGAGAGACCTTTCATTAGTGGTTTTTTTTACAACATCTGGCGAGTGATTTTTAATAGGTTGAAATTAGTGTCTTTTTCTTTTCAATTTTCTATGCTAAAACTATTAGGAAGCTTACTTGTGGTTTAGAAAATGAAACAAAAGTCGTAATACTTGCCTTACTTAATATGTCCTTTGTAATTCATATGCAATATAAAAAACAATTTTTCTGTCCTTGGGAAAATTGAACACCAGACTGCAAGTAGCTCTCTCTCTCTGTACCATCCAAGATCCTGTGGTACAGAAGAAAGGAACGCCATTGTTAGCAGGGTGCTCCGCTATATTGGGGATTATAAAACACAAAACAAAACACCAAAATTTATTTCTTTAGAGATTCTGTGAGAAGGGTCAAAAAGAGATGTGGATCGCTGCATAGTAGCACATACCAGTAATCTTAAAACTCAGAAAGCTGAGGCAGGAGGATTGTTTAAGTTCGATGGCCCCTTGGAGAATGAGAAAACTTGAACAAGTAAGTGAGAGAGATTTGAAACTCTCTTTTGCTCTCTCTCTCTCTCTCTCTCTCTCTCTCTCTCTCTCTCTCTCTTTCACACACACACACACACACACACACACACACACACACACACACACACACACCCCACGCACTGGGTAGCAGACTCTCCAAGTGTTTAGTAGCACTTACAGAGAGAAGCTAGCTGTACCAGAGATACTGTAAACAGACCTATGAGGAAGAAGGAAACAAATGAACTGTTACAAGGAATCACAGGGTCCAGAGCAATGACTGCCACCTGGTAAGCGGTAAAACGGAAGTGTTTTACCACCCTCCAATATCCATTGCTGTTAGGCATAGACAGGTGGATACATGGCAGCCAGAAGAATCTAAGTAGAAATGTCACAGACAGTCGCTGAGAAATGTCCTTTCCAAGGCAGGGTTTATGAAATGTAAGCTTCCTCATGTCTTCCTTCATCCCGGTTATCCAAATTGTAGTCATGTGGCCTGCTGCCACCTAGATTAATTGGTTGATGAGCCATAAGTACCTAGAGCTCCTGATAGTAACTAACATCCTACCAGCTTTGGATCTTCCCCTCTCTCTTTGATTCTTTCACTCAGTCTAATGAACTTGTAAGTAATGAGTGTGACTGAAGGACTCTCTAGAGAATATTTGAATCATCACAGATATATGCAGAGTTGGGTGTTATTTAATGATGGTGTTTCTAGTGAAAAAATTAAATATAAGATGCAGTCTGCCCTGGACGTGCTTGAGTGAAGTGCTCGCATCAATGAATGGTGACATGCTGGAGAGCAAAGGTTATGCGTCAGAAGTGTGTTGAACTTAGAGGTGACGTTGAGTTTAATATCATAATATGAATAGTTGAAACTGATGTATAAACGAAGAGATCTGTGTCATTCACTCCCAGATTATACTGAGCATTTGAAATGAAGCACCATTTAAACAAGCAAGTACTTGATTGTCCCTTGCAAATAGTTGACCATGCTCTTAACCCACAGATGGTTCTCTGGTCATATAGTTTGAACCAAAACATGTTCTATATTTTGTTTTCTTCAAGAGATTAGGAATCACTCAAAATCCCTGATTGTTTTCATTGCCAGATGGAGGTAATCTGAGGAAAGCGTCTTCATGGTGGATTTCTTGATTGCCTGAACTGACATGGGACTAGGCAGCCTACTGTGGCTAGCCAGCATTGTTCCCTGAGCTTGAGATCCAGACAGCATCAGAGATGAGAAAGCGACATAAGCAAAAGTAAGCACATGGAAATGGGCAGGCATTTATCTCTGTCCCTGACTGTGGTGTGATGTGATCTACGTTTCAACTTCCTGTCGCTTGACTGGCCCACATGAGGTAAATTAGAGTTAGGTGTTAACATAAGTCCTCTCTCTCCTACATCGCTCTTTGTCAAGGTGCTTTATCACAGGAACAAAATGAAACTAAACATTGTTTTATTCAACGACAGTAAAAATCCTCTCTAGGGCAATAAGGCAAGAAACAGATATTCAAAGTTTGTAAAATGTAAGACTGTCATCTTCATGACAGAGCAAATCAAGAAATATCCATAGAAAAATGCAATGCAATTGGTGAAGAGAGAGTAACAATAAAGAAAAGGTACTAAAAGGAGAGATAGACACACTACATATAGGAGAATATAAACGGGAACAGCCAAAGAACAATAACAACAACAACAGTAACAATAATAACAACAATGTAACCAAAGACAATAAAAGACAGTTTAAAAACAAAAAGCGTTCACTTAAAATTTTATAATCAAAAATTTAAAAGCTAATTTCAAATCTTAAAAACTGAAAGAATTTTTTTTTTTTTTTTTTTTACAGAAAAATAAGTAGAGATGTTGGCTTGCCAGGAAGCCTGCACTGTCAGAATGTGAATGTCAGCTCCTCATGGAAGCTGAAAAAAATATGAAGTTAAAATTTGGATTCAGAAGATACAATCTTAGTATGGCATAAGTAGAAAATGTGAAGAGCTTTGCTTCTATAATCTAGAAGTTTTTTATTTTATTTATTTATCTTAATACAGGTTTGGAGTGAAAACAAAGACAATGTGTTTTGATGTTCGTAAAATGTTTACAGATTAAAAAGGATAAAGAAAATTGTAGAAAGAACAGGAAGGAATGAAGGGAAGTGCTATGTTATTTTAAGATAAGTGTTGAGAAGTGAAAAAAAAAGAAATAGAAGCAAATTTTAAAGTATTGGGGAAACTTTGAATAAAAACAACTAATATAATAATCCAACAGTGAACATGAACTGGAATATTTAAAAGAAACAAACAAAAATAACACACAAGAAAAGACTAACGTAAAGCCTGACCATGCAAGTGGCATTGTCAAATGATGACCATGTGATTAATTGCAAAAAGTACAAAATGTTTGTGGTTTCATCAAGAGGCAGAGACAAAGGCGTGGTTATAGCTCAGTGGCACAGCACTGGCCTTAAGCAAGCTCCTAGGTTTAAACACGGTGAAAAGTGAAGTCCAGGCAGGGATTGGGAGACACGAAGATTAACCAACTATGTGTTGCTTGTAGAAATAATTCTTTAAATCTAAAGATGAAAGCACGTTAAACGTGAAACTCGGGAAAGAATATGTCACGGTTAAAGCATTAGGATGTGGATTATAAAGATGGTCATATAATATAAAAATAAGAATTTTAGCAAAGATTAATAGTACTGTTTTTTCATTATAGAAAATATATTAATCCAAAATGTATGTGTTCCTTAAAAGTACTTTAAATAATATGTTCTGGTCATTCTTAGAATTGAAGAAAATTATAGGCAAATTCATTATTAGAAATATTTCAGCTTCCACCTATTTTTATTACTTGTTTTAAAATAGATTTTTTTCTCACATAATATATCCTGATTATGATTTTTATCTCGCTCCCACTCCTCCCAGTTCCTATCCACCTGCCTACCCATCTGGATTTGCCCTCTTTCTGTCTCTTTAGAAAACAAACAGGTTTCTAAGGGATAATGATGAAGTAAAATAAAAATAAAAACAACTAAAAATCAGAAAATCCCTGACATGACATTATGATACAAAAGACCTCCAAGAATGCAATTGAGTTCTTTTTCCATTGACCTGAGCGTGTGGCTTACCTTTAAAAATAGCTTGTTTTTCCAGTGAGATTCCCTTGGAGGAAACTAACTTTTCATTTGCAAGTGGCTATCATATTGGAGTTCGATTCTGGGTTAGGGATAGGGCATGTACACGTTTCTCCTTTCAGCAATACAGCCCCATTCGGTGCAGACCCACTCAGGCCCTGGGCATACTGCTTCCGTCTCTGTGAGCTATATGACCGCCCATCCTTGACTTAGAGGGGCCTTGTATGTTTGGTGTTTTCCATCTGCTGTAGTGGTTGCACTTTTTCTGCCTTCTCATCTGCAGAGTTCCCTGAGTCCAGATTGGAGGGATTTGATGAAGACATCCCAGGGTATTCCAAGGTCTCAAATTATCTGCATAATGTCCTGCTGTGGGTCACTGTATTCAGAAGGAAGTTTTTGTGATGCTGGTTGTGCAAGGCACTGATCTATGAATACAGCAGAATGTTACTAGGGGTTATTTTACGTTTTTCTTGTTGTATGTTTTTGGTTTTTGAATTTTATTTTATTTATTATTTATTTTATAACAGAAGCATTTGGTTTAACCTGTGCTTTTTGCTATCAAGTTCTTGGTCACCCAAGGAGTGTCGGTGGGTTCCATCCTAGGGAATGGGCCTTAAGCCAATCAGATATTGTTTGGTTACTCCCATAGCTTTGTGCCACCATTGCTTCAGCATATCTTGCAGGCAGGACACAATTGTAGATCAAATAGTTTGTAGCTGGGTTGGTGTTTACGTTTCTTCTTTGGTAGTATGAAGAGTACATTCCTGTATGGAAGACACTAGGATGCAGGGCTGAAGGCTCTATGTAGGCACTAACTTGAATTGTTCAGATTCAATGAGTTGTGTATATATTGCCTTCAGCCATGGGGTCTTGCTGTCAGTTTATGAAGAACAACCTATAGCCTTGACAACAGCCTCGGTTGTTTGAATGTTTCCATGGGACCTTTTTGGTCAACAGCTCCATTAGATGTAGCTCAATTTTGGTACTGGAAACTTCATTTGATGACAAGAGAAATCCATTTAGGGCTCTGCCTCCCTACTATTTGTCAGTTTTATTTAGATGGCTTTCATATATGTATATGTTTTGCAAAGTATCTACTATATTAGGTTCCCATATTACCCTTAAGATTTAGCTGTCTCTTCCCATCTTCTCTTTGTCATCCTCTACTCTTCTTCCTCTCCACTTTATTCTTCTGTTCCAGTTCCTTACCCATTCATAAATATTTATTCTTTTCTAGGAGAAACTTTCCTATTCAAGACCTATATCTAACCTCTGTGGTTAAAACAATTTGTAGCTTGATTATTATTGATATAACAGCTAATATCCACATATAAGAAAACAAATACCATATTTATCATTCTGGGTCTGGATTTCTTAGGATGTATTTTTGGAGTTCCATTTACTTGCCTGTGAATGTTATGATTTTATTTTTTTAATGAAAGACTAATATTCTACAGTGTAAATGTACCGTAGTTTCTTAGTCTATTCATTTGTGGAGGAACATCTAGGTTATCTCCACTTTCTGGCTATAATGGATGGAGCAGCTCTGAACATGTTTGAACAAGTGTTGTGATAGGACCGAATTATCCTTTGGGTATATGTTGCAGTGAGATATAGCTGGGTCTCTTTCTATCTAGTTTCTCTTCTATCATATTCAGTGTATCTGGTTTTATGTTGAAGTCTTTGATCTATTTGCAATTTTTTGTTCACGATGATAAGTATGGATCTATTTGGGTTCTTCTACATGCAGTCTTCCAGTTTGACCAGTAGCAGTTGTTGAAGATGCCGTCTTTTTGCCAGTGTGCATTTCTGGCTTCATATCAAAGTTCAGTTGTCCATAGATATGTGGATTTATGGCTGAGTCTTCAAATCCATTCTGTTGAACAATTTGTCTGGTTTTATGCCAACACCAGGCAGTTTTTATTACTATAGCTTTGTAGTATGATTTGAGGTCAGGGATGGCAATACCTCCAGCAGTTCTTTGATTAATTGAGAATGTTTTAGCTATTCTAGAGTTTTTGTTTTGCTTTGTTTTTTTTCCATATAAAAATAAAAGTTGTCTTTATATGAAGTATTGTTTAGGAATTTTGATAAGAATTGAATTACATCAGTAGTTTGCTTCTGGTAGAATGGTCATTTTTACTCAATCCTACTGCTACATGAGCATGGGAGATCTTTTCATTTTCTGATATCTTCTTCAATTTCTATCTTCAGGTCTTAAGGTTTTACCATGCATGTCTCCACTTGCTTGGTTAGAATGACTCCAGGATATTTTATATAATTTGAGGCTATTGTGAAAGGTGTTGTTTCCCTCATTTAAAAAAAGAATCAGTCCATTTGTAGTTTACATATGAGAAGGCTACTGATTTTTGTGAACTAGTTTTGTATCTACAACCTACTTTATTGAAAGTGTTTATCAGCTGTAGGAGTTTGCTGGTAGAATTTTTGGGGTCACTTATGCATACTACCATATCATCTGAAAATAAAGATACTTTGACTTTTTCCTTTCCAATTATATATCCTCGTTCTCCTTCAGTTGTCTTATTGCTCTAGCTAAGCCTTCAAGGACTACACTGAATAGGTATGGAGAGAGTGCAGAACCTTGTCCTATTCTTGATTTTAGTGGAATTGCCTTGAGTTTTTCTCCATTTAATTTGATCTTGGCTATAGGCTTCCTGTAAACTGCCTTTATTATATTTAGGTAAGTTTCTTATATCCTTAACCTCTCATGGGTTTTTATCATGAAGGGTGTTAATGTTTTGTCAAAGGCCTTTTCTGCATCTAATGATCATGTTTTTTTCTTTCAGTTTGTTCATAATGTATTAAATTTATTGATTTTTATATGTTGAACATTCCCTGGACCTTAGGATGAAACTTACTAGATCACGGTGGGTGATCTTTCTGATGTATTCTTTGATTAATTTTACAAACATTTCATTGTGAATTTTTTGCATCTGTATTCATAAGGATATTGTTCTATAATTCTCTTTCTTTGTTGGTCTCTATGCTGTTTGTGTATCAGGGTAATGGTGGCCTCATTAAAAAAATTACACAATGTTCCTTCTGTTTCTATTTTGTAGATTAATTTGGAATGTATTGGCATTAACTCTTCATTGAAAGTCTGGTAGAATTATATGCTAAAACCATCTGGCCCTGGGCTTTTATTGGTTGGGAGACTTTTAATGACTGCTTCAATTTCACTAGGGGTTATAGGTCTGTTTAAATTGCTTCTATAATCTTGAATCATTGGTAAGTGTTATGTATCAGGAAAATTATCCAGTACTTTTAGATTTTCTAATTTGGTGTGGTACATATTTTTAAACTATGCCCCTATGATTCTTTTCTTTTCCTTGGTGTCAGTTATTATTTTCCCCATTTTAATTTTTAATTTTATTAATTTGGATATTCTCTCCCTGTCTTTTAGTTAATTGGGATAAAAGTGTTTAAATCTTCTTGATCTTCTCAAAGAACAAGCTCACTGTTTCTTTGATTTTTGCCTTGTTTATTTGTTTGTTTCTATTATATTGATTTTAGCCCTGAGTTTATTCGTTGCCATCTACTCTTTTTGTTCAAGATATTTCATGTAGGCTCTTCAGTTGCTAGTATTCACACTGCATCTCCATCCCTCCTCTCCTCTCACCTTTACAAATCCCTCCCCCTCTACCCCTCCCCTTCTCCTCAGAGAAGGTGAAGCCTCTCTTAGGTCCCACCCCACCCTGGGATATCCAATTGCAGCAGGACTAAGCACAACCTCTCCTACTGAGGCCCAGCTAAGTAGTCCAGTTAGGAGAAGGGGATCCAATGGCAGGCAACAGGATCAGAGACAACCTCAGCTCTAATTCTTGGGGCTTCTGTAGTAAACTTGGGTGCCATTGTGCTTGGTTCATAGATGTTAAGAATTGCAATGTCCTCTTGATGGATTTTTCTTTTGATGAGTATTGTATTGATGAATATTTGTATTTCTCTACCTTTTCTGATTAGTTTTGGTTTGAAGTATATTTTTTTCAGATATTAATATTTTTCTCCATCCTTTAACCCTAAGGTGATGTCTAAATTAATGTTAAGATATGTTTCTTAGAGGCAGCAGAAGTATGGACACTGTTTTCTCATACATTCTATTATTCTGTGTCTTTTTATTGGAGAGTAGAGACCATTGCTATTGAAAGATGTTAGCAAGCAGTGTTTGTTATTAACTTATTTTGTTGTTGGTGGTGGTGGTGATGGTGGTGTGTGTGTGTGTGTGTTTTTCTTTTTCTGATTTTCTGATCTGGGATTATTATTCCTGGTATTTTCTTGAGAGTAGTTAACATCTATAGGTTGGAATTTTCCACTAGGGCCTTCTGTAGGACTGAATTTGTATATAGATATTGCTTACATTTTTGTATTATCATAAAAATATCTTACTTCTCTATTGTGACTGGAATTTTGGTAGGTATAGCAGTTGGGTTGGTCCCTTAGTGTCTGGAAAACATCTTTCCAGATCTTTCTGGCCTGGCATTTAGAGTCTCCATTGAGAAGTCTGGCATTATTCTAACAAGTCTACCTTTATATGTTACTTGATTTTTTTCTCTTGAATCTTTTAATATTCTGTCTTTGTTCTGTATATTTTATGTTCTATTTATTATGTGCCTAAGGTATATTGTTTTCTGGTCTATTCTGTTTGGTGTTGTCTGCTTCTGGTACCTTGATAGGTATCTTCTTCTTTAGGTTAGGGAAAATTTCCTTCTATGATTTTGTTGAAAATGTTTCTGTGCCTTTGACCTGGGTTTCTTCTCCTTTCTCTATTCCTATTATTCTTAGATTTGACCTTTTCATAGAGTCCCAGATTTTCTGAATGTTTTGTGCCAGGAGTTCTTTTAGATTTAACATTTTCTTCCATTAAGGTATCCATTTCTTCTATAGAGTTTTCAATGACTGAGAACACATTTTCTATTTCTTATATTTTGTTGGTGAAGCATGTCTCTGAGGTTCCTTTTTGAGTTCCTAAAATTTTAATATACATATTTCCCTTGATTTGGGTTTTCTTTATTGATTCTATTTCCACTTTGAGTTCTTGAGCTTTTTAAAAAATCATTTCCTTCCATTGTTTTATTTCATAGTTTTCTTTAGGGGATTTAATCATTTCCTCTTTAAGGACCTCTATCATATTTTCAGAGACTGTTTTAAAGTCTTTTCTTGTACTTCAGGTATGTTGAAACCATCAGAAGCCACTGTGGTAGGGGTCCTGGTCTCTAATAGAGACATGTTGTCATGACTGCTGTTGATTGTGTTTTCATACTGGCATGTAGGAATCTGAACTTGGGAAGATTATAATTCTTGATGCTAATATCTGGTCTTGCTTTTGTCGGGTGGGCATTATGTTCCTTGGTTTCATCTCTCTTGTCCTCTCTAGTTCTTAGGAGGGTGGGATATTTGTATATTGCCAAATAGGACAGTATTCTGGGATTCTGAAGATATAACCACTGGGACATTTCAAATAAAATATGTTTCTAAGTATTGGAACTGATACTTAGAAATGGGGATAGGCCAAGAGGCAGTGATGAAGGGATTCAATGGAGGAAAGAAATCAGCATATTTTACCAGCATTTGCTTCTTTCCTGGGAATGGGGACAGAGAATGAAGAAAGACCACAGACAAAGGTCCGATTTGGAGAGAGGGATGAGATGCCAGAGATTAGATTTGTAGGGATGAAGGATGAAGTGAAGATCTTCAGGTAGCCTACCTGCTACGCTGGCTGAAGTGGCTTGTGGCTTCCAAGTTAATGCCTGTTGGAGTTGTGGTCTGGGATAAAGCAATAAGTGGTGTTCAGGAAAAGAGGTTTGTCTAATCCACTGAAGAAAGGTGTAGACAGGAAGAGGATGTCATAGAAATCGGTTTGCTGTAGAGCTGGGGATGAGACTGGTGGGTTGAATTTGGAAGAGAGGAGAGAGAGAGGTGAAAATCTGGCATTAGCCTCCCTGCTTCTTTGGTTGGAGTGGTTTGTAGGTTACCAAGAAATGCCTGCTGGAGTTGGGTGCTGAGATAAAATAACAAGGAAGTGGGAAGGGAGTTTGGAGAGGAAGAGACCTTTCATCTCTCAAGAACAATAGAATAAACAAAATAAAATGAAGCTGACAGGGAACAAATGACCACTAGTCTCACCCATCACGGACTCACTCAGCAGTTGTTGGGTATTTAACTAACATCATGATCTTTTCCCCTCTGCACAGTGAATATGCACTAAGATGGATCATGGAACTGGTCATCAATAACTTGGAAGACTTTAAAGATTATAAAATATCTTCTTTAACAGCAGTAAAATTATTTTTAAAAATCAGTAACAAAATTTGAAGCTGGATATGGTGGTGCATGCTTGTAATATTAGAACTAAGCTGTCCGGCAAGAGGTGCTAATTTTTTTTTTTTTCTAGACAGGGTTTCTCTGTATAGCACTGGCTGCTCTGTATAGCTCTGGCTGTCCTGGAACTCACTCTGTAGACCATGCTGGCCTCGAACTCAGAAATCTGCCTGCCTCTGCCTCCCAAGTGCTGGGATTAAAGGCATGCGCCACTACTGCCTGGCTCAAGAGGTGCTAATTTTGATGCCTGTATAGGATGCATAGCAAGCTCAGGCTTCTGTAGCATCCAGTCTCACTCCTCACCCTCCCAATCCCCAAAATTTGAAAACTATAAGTACTTGGAGAATAAGAATGGATAGTGTAAAGGCAATAATCACAATGGAAACTAGAAAGTATGTTGAGTGCACTAGATGAAATCAAAATATGGTATAGAAAATTTTGTGGGCTATAGACAAATTTTCTATAAAAAAATCATACACTATTGAAATGGAAGTTTCTGGATGTGTCATTGATGCAGTCTCATGTGTTCTTTTGCTGACGCAAGAACATAAGAGGACACTTGACATTTGGAAAGAGTAAAATGGACAGTGATGGGGGTGATTGCATAGCTAGCTGTGAAACACTTTGTTGGTCTCGTATTGTCACTGATATTTGCTTCATTGAGAGAGAGGCACAGTAGAGAACTTCTGACTTTTAAATGGTCCTAGTTGCTCATGCTGGCTTGTGCAGATTTATAGAAGCCTGGAGGTTTCTGCTGGATCGTGCTGCTGCTGCTGTTTTGTGTTTGGTATCCTGACACTATTGAACTGGACTGCTGGTATCTTGATCACAGAGATTGTAATTGCCCCAAGGTCCACCTCCCCTTGTCCTACTTACCATCTTTTCTCCCTTACCTTTGGATGCTGGGCTAGAAGCTGGATTAAGAACCCTTATTAAAAGTAGGTTTTGAAAAATCTAATCCTACATACTATGTTCTGATGTCAAAAAATAAATATTATTGTTTCTAATAAAAAATAAGTTTTTGCCATCAACAGGAAAATTAACAAAGTAAATATTAAGTGAATAGAAAAAATAAGAAAAATAATATCTTATAAAACAAACAATAAGGGTGGAAGATGAGGGAGACTAGAATATATTTCATACATACTTAGGGTTTTCAAAACATATTATTAATATGTTTTAAGCACTACATAAAAAGTCTGAACCCATCTTCTTTGAGAAAACCAAGAGGATGAAATATGTCTCAACCCATTTTTATAAAACCAGTATTATTTTGTTTCAACACTAATAAATGCACATTGTAGGAAGGGGGAAATACTGATCAATAATCTTCATAGACACACACAAATATACTTAGTAGAAATTTAACACATGAAATCCAGCAATATATAAAAAGGATAAATGATTACCACCATGTGGAGTTCAGTGCAAGAATTCTAAATTGATTCAATATTTCATCTGAATCGTATAAAAGAACCAATACAGGTGAAACTACATCATTTCCTAGAAAAAACGATGGGACTTACGTGTCATTTAAGTTAAAAAAGAGGCTAGGGATGTAGCTTTGTGGTACTTTGTCAAGCATGTACAAAGTCCTACCACCAGCACTAGAGAAAGCACAACAATTCTTGACAAACTAGTACTGGAATAGAATTTTTTAAGTATGATGAATGATATACAAAGGAACTATAGTAAAAGTCACAGTTAAGATTAGAAAAGTGAATACATTCCCTTAATATCTAGGACATGAAAGTCTGAACGTTCTTCATATTATTAATTAACCATATGCTAGAGGTCTCATCCAATTAAGTATGACAAGAAATAAATGGATGTTTTGTCCTTTATTTTATTTTTTACTTCCACATAGTTCTTCTGCACATACAATCTTTTTATTCCTAAAAAGTTGTTTTTCTGTGTAAGTACATGCTCATCATGTATTGATATGTGTGTTTGTACATATGCCCATGTATGTGGAAGACAGAGATCAATGTCAGGTAACTTCTTTGATTGATGTTTACCTTATCTTTTGAGAAAAGGTCTTTCACTGAATCCGAACTTTGCCTGTTCTACTAGACTGGCTGAACAGAAAGCTCCAGGAAATCCTCCGTCTTCCTCTTTTCTAAAACTAAAATTGTAAGATCATGCCACCACATTCAGGTTTTACATGGGGACTCGGGATCTGTGGTAAAGTTTTCATGTATGAGTGACAACCAATTTACTGAGTCATCTCGGCAGCCCAGTAAAGTCTTAGGGGAACTACACAAATTTTCCAGAAACAAATGACTGTGTGTGTATGTGTGTGTGTGAGCCTATATGAGTATGAAAGCACATATAATTTCTATAGGAATTGTTTTTATTGTACCTAAAAACTTGAAATTCAACAACGATAAATAAAATAATTATTGTGTAATGAAACAGTGCACAGGGCTTAGACAGTTTCAACAGAAGATAAGCAAATGGCTGGTAAGCACAGGAAGAGATATTTAGTGCCCATTTGTATCTGGGAAGTTAACATTAAAAGTCAAGTAATTATAAACCATTACACACTTACTTCTATGCCCCAAATATAAAAGATTGGCAATACCAAGTATTAAGAAGGATTAAGAAGCAAGATGTAGTGGCTTCTTCTAATACCAGCAGTTTAGAGGCAGAGGCAGGTGGATCTTTTCAAGTTCATGGCCAGCCTGATTTACAAAGGGAGTTCCAGGCAAGACAGAGTTACACAGTGAGACCTTTTCTCAAAAATCAACCCAACCCAATGCAACCCCAAACAACCCAACATAAGCCATGCCAAAGAAGAAATGATTAAGTATCTATTTTGTTATATTTAACAATATAAAATTGGAACAAACACTGGAAACTTTTGGGCAGCATTTTTTTTTTAAAATTCAAATAAATAACTTAATACAAAATCTGTCAAATTTCCATGGAACAATATGCTTTGTGATTGTTATGCTTTTCAACTTGTTATTACTGAGAACCAATCAGATGGGAAAGAATCTCAATAAAAATTATCTGCATGGATCTGTGGCTGGAGACCTCTGGCTAGGCCACCAGGGCTACATAGCCAAGTAGGACAGGAGAAAGCTACCCTCCCAGGAGTGTGGAAAAGCCGTGAGTGGGGTTAAGATGAGCACCACTGCTCAGTGGGGCCAACCTGGAATCCTCGGGACACAGGGACAGAGGAAAAGCCGGGGACAGGAGCCTTCCAGTTTCCATCTGTGGTGGAAGACCTCTGCCTGGGTCACCAGTGCTCCATAGCCAAATAGCACCAGGAGAAAACTAGCCTCCCAGGCCCTCAGGACACAGGGACTGAAGAAAAGCCTGGGACAGGAGCCTTCCGGTTTCTATCTGTGGATAGGGACCTCAGTCTGTGCCACAGGGCTCCATAGCCAAATAGTGTCAGGAGAAAGCTAGACTCCCAGGAGTGTGGACAAGCCTGTCTGCTCAGAGGGACCCACCTGGAATCCCAGTACACAGTGACTGAGGAGTGGTCTTCTGGTTTCTTTCAGCGGCTGGGGAGCTGATCCTGTGACACAGGGCTCCATACTCAAATAGTGCCAGGAGAGAGCTGGTATCCCAGGAGTGCCAACACACCGTCGAGCACAGGTAAGACCACCACTTCTGTTCAAATTCACAGGATCAAGAGGGACCCTTGCAGAGCCATCAGGACACAGGAACCAAGGGACAGTTAGGGACAATATCCTTCTGGTTTCTGTCTGCACCCCAGAGCTGACCCTGTGCCACAGCTCTCCAAACCCAAATTCCTCGCAGAGAGAGCTGGTCTTCAAGGAATATTGACACAGAGGCTTGCAGGATGGACAAGCCACAGACAGAGAGAGTAAAACCAGCTAACACCAGAGTTAACCAGATGGTGAAAGGCAAGGGCAAGAACATAAGGAACAGAAACCAAGGCTACTTGGCATCATCAGAACCCAGCTCTCCCACCACAACAAGCCCAGGATACCCCAACACACCAGAAAAG
>CM052717.1:35473284-35486525 GCA_028551405.1 Uromys caudimaculatus | reverse complement strand
CTGTCTTGTGATCTTTACACTATTCACATTTAAGATGATGAATGCTTTATATGGATAAATAGCAACCATGGTTGTAATTGTTTTCTATGGGGTCAGAGGCTTTTTTGTTTTTTGTTTGTTTTGTGTTTTTGATACTTTATTTACATTTCAAATGTTTCCCCCTTTCCAGATCTCCCCTTTGGAACCTCCCTATGCCCTCCCCCTCCCCCTGCCTCTATGAGGGTATTCCCCTACCCACCCACTCACTCACTCTCCTCTTCTCTCCTTGGTATTTCCCTATACTGAGGCATCTAACACCATCAGGCTCAAGGGCCTCTCCTCCCCCTGATGGCTAACAAGACCCTCCTCTGCCACATACGTGGCCAGCACCATGGGTCTCTCCATGTGTATTCTTTGGTTGGTGATCCAGTTTCTGGGAGCATCGGGAGGTCAGGCCAGTTGACACAGTTGCTCCCTCCATGGGGCTGCAAACTCCCTCATCTCCTTCAGTCTCTTCTCCAACTCAGAGGCTTTTTTCTATCTATTCTGTTTTTAGTTAAAGGTTTGTAAGTGATTCCATTTGTGTCTCAACATATACTATCAATCGCAGTTCTTTGCAAAATGTTTTAATGCTGTATTTAGAGTTTATAATATATGTCTTAAACTAATATACATGTATTTAAAAGTAATATTATGCCATTTCCTATATGGTACAAATATGTGATAAAAGAATATTTCCAATTATTCCCAGTTATTTTCCTCTGTCCTTTGTAACATTGTCTTTACTGAAAATAGATAATTCCTAACAATGTTACTAATTTTAACTTTTTGACTGACTGCAGAAAGATACACATTTATTCCCCCCATTTGTTCTTTTTCTATTGAATTTTTTCTTCTTATGTCCTCTGAAATTTTTATCTGTACTATTTTCCTTTTGTTTAATTTCTTCGTGTGTGTGTGTGTGTGTATGTGTGTGTGTGTGTGTGTGTGTGTGTGTGTGTGTGTGTGTGTGTGCGCGCTTTCTGTGTTGGTATGTGTGCATATGTAGATGTTCCTGTACTTGTTTATGTATGTATGTGGAGATCAGACTACAATCTCAACTCCTGGTACTTAGGAGTTGTTTCCCTAATTTTGAACACAAACTCTTTCGAGCTTAGAGATCATCAAGTAGGCTCAGATGGCTGTCCACTAAGTCCTAGGGATCAGCTTGCTTCTACCTGCCCAGTACATGATTACAAGATGTTCCACTAAGCCTGAGTTTTTATACCTGGATTGGAGGAATCAAACTCTTGTCTATGTAGTGGCACTTCATTGCTGAGCTTACTTCTCAGTCCTTGCTTCATTTTCTTGAAAAATTTCTTTTGAACATCTTGGAGGTAAGTAGGTCTACACAACACAAATTCCCCCAGCTTTTGTTTCTTTCACAGTATCTTTATATCTCCTTTACTTTTAAAAGATCACAGCATTATACTACCCTCCTCAACACCTTAAAGTGTGGGACTTTGTTCTCATGTCCTTCAACAATCTCTGGTGTGATATCAGCTGACATTATTATACTTCACTCTAAAATATGCACTCCCTCTGATTTAAGATTCTTTTAGTTTTAAATATGCTATTTAGGATTTGTTGCTGTTAGTCTCAACATCATAAATGTTTGTTTCTGCTGTTATTTTTGGAAAATCCTTGGCCATTCTTACTTGTGGTATTCTTCTGTTAATTTCTTCTTTTTCTGATATTCCAATGAAGAATAAGTATGTTTCAACATTTGACATTTACCTACAGTTATTAATCCCTGTCCGCTGGCACTTCTCCTTGTATTGCATTTCAGGGAGGTCATTTTGACCTGTCATCAAGTTCAGGTTATTTCCCTGCTTAATCAGGTCAAAGATGATGAGCTCATAAACACATTTGTTATTTCTATTTTCCAGTACAATTTTTTGTTTGTTTGTTTTTGAACTTATCTTCAATTCTTTCCCACAGTTTCCACCTCTCTGCTTTCATTAACCCTCTTGTCTTGCAGGTCCCAACAGAGCCCATAAAACAGTAATCCCAGGTATTTCAAATGCTGCTATCTAATAATTTCAACATCAGAGTCATATCTGAATCAGATTCTAGTGCTTGATTTGTTCCTTTAAACCTTAATTCCTTCCTTTTCCCAGGTCTTACAATTTTTGTTGGATACCAATTTTGAACTTGGTAGTAGGAATTGAAGTGTATGAATTTATGTGATGTGTAAGGGCTTATGTTGATGTTACTTGAAAATATGTGTTTAATGTTTGCTGTAGCTTAGGCTCTGAAGGCTACAAATTATTCTACTGTATCTGATTTAGTCTCCTGTTGATTTTGGACTTTCCTAAGAGTTCATCGGAATGAATCAATATCTTATGATTGATTCACCGGCAATCCACTATTTTGCTAGAGCCTTATCTTTGAGAAAAGGTGCAATATCTGATTATTTTGAGATTAAAGCTTGGTTATGCATATGTCTTTATGTTGCCCTTCATCTTTATGGAGTTTTTAGAAAAGATGTACCCCCAAACATTTTAATTAGCTACTCAATTACTTTTCTGTCCTTTGCATTCCCTTTATGTGTTTAAAGTTCTACATTTTTAGATGAGATGAGAACCCTGGAGAGGCTGAAGCAGGAATTGTTTCCTTCTCTAAACAAAGATTCTGAAAATGCCTTTTCCTCCTCCTCCTCCTCCCCTTCTTCTTCTTCTCCTCCTCCTTCTCCCTGTCCCCCTCCTCCTCTTCTTCTTCCCTGGAGAATTTCGCTTTGTTGTACAGAAGCTATCGATCAGTGGTTCCCAACCAGTTGGTTGTGACCCCTTTTGGAGTTTGCATATCAGATACCTTGCATATTGGATATTTATATTGCAATTCATAACAGTAGCAAAATTATAGCTATAAGTAAATTTTATAGTTTGAGATCACCACAACATGAGAGCTGTAATACAGGTCATAGCATTAGGAAGGTTTATAACCACTGCTCTATATAGTGATTATTCCTCTTTTGCTCAGCAAGAACCAGAAGGAATCTTATGTTTATCTTATATTTTCCTTGAGAATGTGGTAGGTTGGAGCTCTATACCAGAAGGTCCATAACCTAATCTTCCCTATAGCCTTCAGGAGTTTCTGTCATGGTCCTTCCAGTAATGCCTGAACATCACCATTTTGGTGTGCCCATCTCTGTATGACTTTAGAGATATCTCTTCCAGGCAAGCAGATCTGATCTCTGGCCTGGATACACATGCAGTTCCTGGTTTAGTGATAACTGTATGCTTGGTGATCTCATTGAACCAGCAGTAAAAGTAAAGTATTCACATTCAGTTTCTACAGCCCTTTCTTACAGTGATAGGAGTAGTACCCTCCAATCTGTGTCTGATTTAACACCAGAAGTCCACAGATCCATAGTAGCTTCATTCATAGTTGACAATCAGGGAATCAGTGCAAACATCTGCCAATGCACATTTGAACCGGTAAAAACATTTTGGTATAACCATATACCAATACCAATGGGATGGAGAAAAAAAAAAACCCAAGAAAGCTTAAAGGGGGTTAATGGAAGCAAAAAGTAATGACCTACATGCAATCATTTTGCATGCTAATTAGACATTAATATAAAATCTACTTTATATATGGTTCTATTTATAGATAATTAAAGAACAGAATGTTAGAAAGTAGACTTGAGCATGCCTTAGATAATGTATAGTAGCTTGTTTAAAAGGAGTATTAGAGGACTTTTGAGGCTATGAAAAATCTGTATTACAGCATTGTTTATATGAATAGAAGTAAAATCATGAAACTGGGCCCATAAAATTGGTGTACTACAATAAAAGAACTTCTGGAGTTCTCACCATCCCTGATTTCAAGGTGTACTACAGAAAAATAGAAATAAAAAAACCTCCCTGGTATTTGCATAAAAACAGACAGGTGGATTAATGGAATCCAACTGAAGACCCAGAAGTAAATCCACACAACTATGGATATGATTTTTGACAAAGAAGTCAAAATTATACAATGGACAAAAGAAAGCATCTTTAGCAATTTATGCTGTTCTAACTGAATGTAGAAGATTGTAAATACATCCATATCTATTACTCTGCACAAAACTCAAGTCCAAGTGGATCAGAGATCTCAACATAAAACCAAATACACTAAACCTGATATAAGAAAAAGTGGGGGTAGTTCTGAATACTTTGGAATAGGAGACAACTTATGAACACCTATAGCAAGAGCACTAAGATTAACAATTAACAAATGCAACCTCATGGACTGAAAAGCTTCTGTAAGGCAAAGGACACTGTCAAAAGGACAAATCAGCAGCCTGAGGAACAGGAAAAGATTTTCACCAACCCCACATCAGACTGAGGGCTGATATCCAAAATATATAAAGAGCACAGGAAACTAGACATTATCAAACCAAACAACTCAAAAATGTGGTGCAGATCTACATAGAGAATTCTGAACACCTAGCCAGCCACAAATCTTTTGATCTATAATTCATCCTTCTCACAGGACATGCAATGGTAAAGATGGAGCAGAAATTGAGGGAATGGTCAACAAATGACTGTCCCAGATTGAGACCCATGCCATAGGGAGCCTACCCTTGATTCTATCAATGGTACTCTGCTTTACTTCCAGACAGGAACCTAGTATAACTGTCATCAGAGAGGCTTTACCTAGCAACTGACAGAAACTGATGCAGAGACCCACAGCCAAATATTAGAAAGAGCTCAGGGAGTCTTGTGGAAGAGGGGGAGGAAGGATTATAGCAGCCAGAGAGACCAGGGACACAAGAAAGCCTACAGAATCAACTAACCTGGGCCCATAAGGCCTCACAGAGACTGAACCATCAACAAGAGACCATGCATGGGACAGACCTAGGTCCTCTGCATATATGAAATAGTTGTGTAATTTGGTCTTCATGTTGGACTCCTAACAGTAGGAACAGGGCTGTCTCTGACTTTGTTGCCTGCCTTTGTGACATTTTCACCTAACTGGGATGCCTTGTCTATCCTTAACAGCAGAAGGTGTACCTAGTCTTATTGCAACTTTATTGATCAAGGCTGGTTGATAGCCAATGGCAGAGAAATAGATGGGGAAGTGGGGAGAGGGGACTGAGAGGAGAGGAAGGAGGAAAAACTGTGATTGGTATGCAAAGTAAATAAGTCAATTAATTAAAAAATGGTATAATAGATGTTAAATCAATAATATTTCAATAAATCTGATTATGATTTTTGAAAAATATATTTTGTGAAATAATATATTTACATTCTGATAGTAAACATTTAAAATATTTTGGAACACTTGGCTTGTAGGGTCTTCAAAAACCATTTCCAAATTATTTAGGAATTATTTTGTTCAAAAAACAAGGTATTTGATATTAAAATATATAAAACAAAAGTACCTAAATAAATGATTGGATATTGGAATATTGCATAGCCAAGAATTGGTTGGCTTATTTTTGTTTGTTTGTTTTGTTTTTGTTTTTTGATTTAAAGATAGAGTTTCTCTGGGTAGCCCTGACTGTCCTTGAACTCACTCTGTAGACCAGGCTAACCTGGATCTCATTGGATACCTGTCTCTGCCTCTCAAGTGCTGGGATTAAGGGCATACAAGACCAACTCCAGGATATGTTGGCTGCTTTGTTACTGTGAAGACATCCATTCTCTACAAACTGATTCATACATATGCTGCCTCTTTCAACCAAAGTCTTAGGAGCTTATTTTGTAGAAATTAAGAAATAAATTATACATTCATATTAAAATGCAAAGAACAAGTTAAGACTAAGTTGAGAAAAAGTTAAGACTAATATCATAACATTTGCATGGCCTGGCATTAAGTTTTACAAAGTTACAATAGTCAGTGAAGTATGCATTGGTCAAAAAGGAGACCACCAGATACTGCATACTAGCTATTTTAATATATTATGAACTTTCCATCTAATAGAATGAAAACAATTGGTAATATTGAAAACAGAGATACATTATCTACAAGACAGAGAGGAAAGTTCACATGCTAACATAAGTTTCCTACCTGTAGGAGCTGTGTCGATCATGAATCAATAGGATTTCATGGAGAAAATGTAAGAAAAACTTAAGTCACCTGAAAGAGGAGATTTTTTTTTTTTTTTAATTTTTTAAAATTTTTTTTTATTTTTGATACTTTATTTACATTTCTAATGTTTCCCCTTTTCTGGGTCTCCTCTTTGGAAACCCCCTATCCCCTCCCCATCCCCGCCTCTATGAGGGAATTCTACTTCCCACCCACCTGCCCACCCATCCCCATATTCCCACCTTGATATTCCCCTTGACTGGGGCCTCTAACACCCTCAGGCCCAAGGGCCTCTGAAAGAGGAGAGTTTTAATAAAACACAAAAATTAAGAAAATCTTGATAAGAAAAATTTTATTGAAATGCTTTAAGTCTTTAAAATGAAAAGAGGGGCACAAATCTGTCACAAATGACAAACAATTGCATGTAGAATATGATAACAAATCTATGATACATAGGAACTTAGGCAACCTAATCAAAAATCAATGAAAATATACTGGAAATTCTTTACATAGAGGACAAGAAGTTGTCTTTCTAACATGTTAGAAGTTATCCCTCATGAGAGAAATGCACCTAATAAACATTTTTAGAATCTACTACTTACCTATTGAAATGGATAAAATAAAAACAAGTTAAAGCCCAGCATTACCAACTTCTACACGATGTACAGAAACTGGAGCTGTAATAGATTATGTGGTTTAAACTAGAGCCATTATTTTGAAACATTCCCTGACATTATCCATAAAGGCTAATTGTACTCAGAACGTGGGACTTAGAATCTTCACATCTAAATATGTTTCCAAAGAGAAATATGTTCATATTTATATAAACATATATGTGAAGTGATGTTCATGACTTTAGTATTGCTAACAACTGAAAAACTTGCCCCAGCATCAATAAATAACAGATGAATGCATAAAAATTATTTGGTACAATTACACAATGGAACATTCTAGATGGACATATCTCATACATCTACTTTTGCATGAAAGAAGTCAGACACACAAGAGTACATACTGTAGAATTTCATCTATACAAAGGTCAAAAGCAGACCTTGTGCTAGATAATTAAGTAGTGGGCCTATGGAAGACTTTAGTTTTGTTCTACTAACTATTGTACTGATTGATGTCAATGCTTTTACAGTGAAATTATCACTTAGTAAAATGTCTTCAGGTTATGTATTTAAGATTTATACACTTCTACTGCAATAAAAGTTTATAACAACATACTAAAAGAATCTGAGCATGGGAGAATAAAATATCTGGGATCAGAGAAGAGAACCTGTGAATAGGAGCGTGAATGTGGACTGCAGTCCCAAGAAATTACCCTAAAGGTTTCAATTAATACTGATTGTCTGTAAAGAAAAGTCACTTTCAAATATTCACACCCAACAGAATTGATGATGTTGGAAATGATTATCAGAGTTCAAATTTTCTGAAATCTTCCAACAATCACTAGTTTCCTTTGTCATTGGTCTTTCCAAGTGCTCCAAAGCTTATGCTAGTGTTGTTGTATTCCAGAGTAGTGATTTGAGAAATTCTTGAAATATTCTTAGCTAAACCATGTGTCCAGTTTCTGCCTATCAGCACATCTAACTGCATGAGTACCTTCATCCCTAAATTGATGGAGTTTTCCCACCTAAGTAGAGTTATTGTATCTCTAACCCTGGATTTAAATTTGAGATACACTTCTAAGAGACATAATAGTTTTGGCGGCCTTAAGCAATGTGATTTGTTCAATACCGATCTTGCTGCTTGTTTACAGCCCATTTACCTCGGCATTCCAGCTCAATTTCTATGTCTTCTATGTCATTTTTGTAATTGCTTCAAGTTGTTTAAAGGCAGTGTGAACAAGGAGAACTCTGAATTTTTAGAGCACATGATATCTAGGTGTTAATAGAGCTTCATTAAAAAGAAAGTTTTATGGCACCTAAGATTTTTCACTTTATGAATTAGCATTTAATTAATATATTATCATGGTATTTAATTATGACCTTGTTAAGAAATAGCCAAGATATTTCTCAGTGCCTTCACACAGTGAATATTATCTTTCTTGCTCATAGCACAGCCCAAGGCAAATCCAGGTCATTTTTTTTCATAATTTATAAGCAAAGGATAAGCTTTATTTTTCATATGAGTATTTTTGTACTTTTTATAAAGTGACCACATTTGTGGCACCACAAGAACATATCTGTCTCCTAGCTGTCCCTTTCTATTCCTTTTGTTTGGTGCCTTTTCAGTTCTCAGCATATGATCATATTCTAAATTATATTTACTCTTTGCAGGCTTTTTACATTTTTTTTTAAAAAACATTTTCCATGATCAATTATTTTTGAAGACCTCTTACTTAGCAATACAGAGTAATATAAACAAAATGCATTTATTTAAACAACAGGCAGAAGATAATTACCTATCGTGTACAGGTGGTAATGACAGACTTTTGGAAAAACACAGCAAGGAGCTATCTGTGGAAATGAGTTCGCTTTCAGTGAGGATGATTTGATCATCTTTGTCAGAACATGCAAACATTTTTAGAAGAAAGCTAAGCAAAATTCTAGTCGATTTTTCAGTATTTGTACATCTGACAGCTTCTATTTTTAGAATTTATTGATGAGACTAAATGCACTAAGTAGCAAAGTACTTGGGATCTCTTGTTGATTGTCATTTGATATGATTCTTTTCTAGCATTAGCAAATCCCAGAGATAGTATAGAGAAAGGTCTTGGTCAGTCTGGTACCTGGTATGTCTACCAGACTCTGGAAGACCTAGGATCATGGAAGACCCAGAGCCATTGAATAATCTATACCGTAGGAAGCCAGTTTTTCTCAGTTAAGCTATCTCTGGGGACTTTCTTTAACAGCGTCAGAATTTCTGTTGCTCCTACTGTACATGGATCTATGTCCAGAAAAATCACCTCCAACACTACAGTGATATATAAGAATTATTTTGGGGGTTGGAAAGGTAGTCAAAAGTAAAGTCCTTTCTGTATGGGAACCTGAGTTTTGATCACTGGCACACATAAGCATCCAAGCGCCTGTAATCCCAGCACTTGGTAGGTTAAGACAACACTTGTTAGCTAGCTTGTCTTGCTAAATGACTGGGATCCTGGTTCAGTGAGAGACCTTAACTCCAAAAATTAGATGGAGCGCTCTAGAGAAAGACAGCTAACATCGACCTCTGGCTTCCCCATGCATCTACACTCACACGTACATTGCCCCCTCCCTCCAGAGTCACTAAAACATGCACACAAAAGAATTATTTTTATGGTCTCATAGTTTAGCCTCACCCATCAAGGCTCTATCAATTTAGTTATTTCATATGGCTATCTGTCCATTTAAAAGAATACTTGGCATTCAGGCTTTGTTAGAAGAAAGCAACCTGTTAAAACACTGCTCATGTTCAAAGTCAAGAGTCTAACCTCAAAGGAAGACGTTAGGTATCACAGGGCAGTCGTAATGACCTCGTGCTGTTTTTACCTTTCTGAAAACCTTATAGATTAATAAATATTTATAGCTTTTATGGCATTCTGGGCTTTTTCATTATAGAGAAATGGAAGCTGTTCTGTAAACATGGAGTGTGTTACACAAGGTCATTCAAATATTAAACTTTGGTTCCTGGTCCTATATTTATTTTAGTACAGTACATTAAACAGTAGTTTGAACAAATAGAGAGATGGAAACTGAGAGGAAGGAACAAAGCAATAAAGGGAAGAGATAACAGGTAGAAGGAAAATATGCAATCAATTTCTACTGTGCTGAGTGTCTACAAAGTACTGAGATCTATGTGAATAGACTGTGCACTATGCCACCTGTCATATCGTTATGGTCTCAGAACAATCTCCAAATGAAGTCATTTGTTCCAAACAGTGAGAGGCTCAAAGGGAGGTAACTCAGCAATTGGTAGAACTGAACTAGAATTCAAGTCTTTCAGTTAATTCTATCATTGTTACATGTTGCTTCACTAGAATAGCATAGGAATGTGTGTGTGTGTGTGTGTGTGTGTGTGTGTGTGTGTGTGTGTGTGTGTGTGTGTGGTGTAGGTATGACATAGCAGCATGTGCAAAATGTATACCTGCTATGATCTGGGTCTTTCTCAAGAGCTGTTGTGAGTGGAAGCTTTGTCTCTAGGAAAATGGTACTGGGAAGCTCTGTAGAGGGTGTAACAGGCAGGTTTTTGTGGGAGGTCCAAGGTTCATGTTCTCCACAGGACTTAGACTTTTTAGCTCTCGTAAGAGGGTTACTACAATAGGAGCAATTCTGGCCCCGTCCTATCCTGCCAGCTTCTCAGCTGTGAACACAATCTTTTCACTCCTGCAGGTGTTTTTGCCATTGCTAGACAACTTGAGATGATGCAGAGGTATAGGTTTACTCTCCATATTTATCTTTTTAACTTTATAGCAATAGAAATAAATTGGAGATTCATGCATAACAATGAAAATCTGATTTTTAACATATAACCAAATGTGAATTTCGTACCCCAAGATTTTGCTTTGGTTAAGAGCATTACTTTAATCCATCATTTCCTTTTTTAAGTGTATTAAGTTATAAGACAGCTATAATGTTGTAAAATTGATTTGCAAGTGAAACAACACAGGTTTAGATGACTGGAGTCTCAAAACAAAAAACACACAACACACAAAGCTTTCCTGCCTCTCTACATAAGCTAAACAAAACCACAATATACTAGATGCTAAGTTATCATAGGCTAACATCAATTCTTTCACATTCAAAAAATCCCTTTCAAAGATGAGTCGCAAACATTCAAAAAATTCCTCTCAAAACTGAGTCACAGGACAAAAATAAAGCCTTGTTGGGAATCAAGAATTTTCTATGATTTTCAATGCCCTGTTTCTTTTTTTTTTTAATTTTTAATTAATCATTCCATTTGTTCACATCTCAAATGATATCCCACTTCCTCGTTTTCCCCTCCAGCAATCCCCATCCCATGATGAAGCATTTGCTGGTTACCCCTTTGCCAAACCCCCATTCCACATCTGCCCTCCTCTGTATGAGAGTGCTCCTCCACCCACCCACACTGTCTTGCCCCACTGCTCTAGCATTTCCCTATTCTGGGGCATCCAACCACCCTGGGACCAAGGGCCTCCCCTCCCATGGCTGTCGGGCAAGGCCATCCTTTGCTACATATGTATTTGGTGAGCTTTGGCATACTCAAATTGTTAAAACAACTGTTTTTTTCCCTTTGTGGTCATTATTATGACATGTTCTAGTATAGTCTATAACCAAGATGGCTTCACAGTGACTAGTGGGTGCGTTGCCTATATAGTGCAGATATACTCCATAAGAGGAAAGGACTGACTTACATGCTACATGAGAAGAGCAAGGATGGCATGGGATTTCGTTATACTACTCACAGGGAATACAACTTGGATTTGTAAATTATTTCTGGAATTTTCAATTTAACATTTTAAGAGTATTGACTATGAGTCATGAAAATCATGGGAGGTGAAAATGTGAGTGATGAGTGACTAAAATAACTTTCTGTAAAGTCACTAAGAGGGCCTGATGGCATGTTCTCTACCTTAGAGAAAAAAGGAAAAATAGAAGATATTGTTGAAGTTGAACCTAGAAATTCAGATATTGGGTTGGCATGACAAGTAGGTGGGAGTAGTTAGAAGAGGCAGGACTGGTCTGAACATTGAGTATACAGGAGAATGACGAAAAGGACAAAGAAAGCAGATAAAAGAGCAGGTTAATTTGGAGACATTTTGATTGCTAATTTATGTTCAAACCAGAAAACCAGATGATATTGGCCTTAATAAGCATTTATATCTATCTTTTCCATTTATATTACGAACATTCCCAAGAAATCTGATTAATTTAAGACATCACTGTCTTCTGAGTTGTCCCTCTTCCTTATCACTGTTCTATTCATTCTAGGTAACTCTACCACCTGCTGAATGTTTTGCATCCTACCTAGCTCTCCTTCCTCAGTACTTGTAAATTTTCCTGGGTTGTAGGTACTGTATCTCTAGACATGCACACCTGAATCTCATTATCTGGCTGTTTCTTAACATCTCACACTAAAAACAATGTAGGTCTCATGCAGCCGTCATTGTTTCCACCCCCTCTACGGTATCTTTTCTGGTCCTCTATGGATCAGTCCCCACTGATATGTCTGCTACATTGTCATGGCCTTATGATGATATTATACTATTTCACAAAGCTGCTATAATCAGTAGGCTGATGACTCAGGGCTAATTCCATCTGCTTCTGTTTTGGCTACTACTTGAAATGGTGCTACTATGTTCTCCTGGGGATTGCCTCTTATTGTCCTTCTGTCAGTGAGTGGAGAACCGGCTCCAATATGAGTATGCTTGGCTCTTTCATAAACTACTCTAGTAAAGGGTAAGCCTCAGAGTGTTATTATTGGCCCTACCTGGCTTTACATATCACAGGTCCCCTAGACAATAAGGTTTGTATGAGTTAACCTTTCTCATCATCACTGTGATTCAATGGCTGGGTGAAACAACTGATATGGAAGAAGATTTATGTTGCCCATGGCTTCAGAGCACTCAGTTAATACTCTTGGCTCCTTCTATGGGTTGAAGCATTGTGGTAGTACTCCATCTGTGGCTGGGGACCTCAGCTTGGGCCACAGGGCTCCATAGCCAATTAGCACCGGGAGAAAGCTACCCTCCCAGGAGCTTGGAAAAGCCGGGAGTTGGGCCAAAAGGAGCACCATTGCTCACCAGGAACCGCCCGAACCTGTGGGACACAGGGACTGAGGTAGGTGAGCTTAGGAACCCTCTGGTTCCCATCTGTGGCAGGAGACCTCTGCCGGGGCCACCAGGGTTCCATAGCCAAGCAGTGCCAGGAGAAAGTTACTATTAGAAACAATGACTTAATGAAATTCGCAGGCAAATGGATGGAACTTGAAAATATCATCCTGAGCGAGGTAACCCAGTCACAAAAAAACAAACATGGTATGTACTCACTGATAAGTGGATATTAGCCCAGAAGTTCAGAATGCCCAAGTTTCACTTTACAGTAACCGCTGGACTGAGAGTGAGGTCCCAGATGGAGGAGTTGGAGAAAGGACTGAAGGAGCTGAGGGAGTTTGCAGCCCCATGGAGGGAGCAACAGTGTCAATGGGCCTGAACCCTCCCCCCCCCCCCCCCGTCTTCCTAGAGTTTGGACCACCAACCAAAGAATACACATCGAGGGACCCATGGTTTGGACCACATATGT
>CM052717.1:35457753-35473184 GCA_028551405.1 Uromys caudimaculatus | reverse complement strand
AGGCGGGGAGGGGGAGGGGATAGGGGGTTTTCAAAGAGGAGACCTAGAAAAGGGGAAACATTGGAAATGTAAAGAAAGTATCAAAAAAAAAAACCAACCAACCAACCAAACAAACAAACAAAAAAAAACAACTTCTTCCATAACACCAATAAAAAAAAAAAAAAAAGAAACATCATGGTATGGGAGCATTAGCAGAACACCTGCTATCTCCCTCCTTATCTTTTTCATCTATATTTATATCTATATCTATATCTATATCTATATCTATATCTATATCTATATCTATATCTATATCTATCTATCTATCTATCTATCTATCTATCTATCTATCTATCTATCTATCTGGGGAAAGATGGGGCTTTTGCATATTATGAACTTTTTCTCTTTTTCTGTGTGTGTGTATGTCAGTGTCGGAGGAAAACTTGAGAGAATGGTTTGCTTCTTCTCCTATGTACATCTCAGGAATACAATAAATTCTGGTCATTAAGCCTGCAGTAGCTTGTACCTTTGCCTAGTGAGCTATCTCAATGACCCACTTTTCCCTCTATTTGGGAATCTACCTTAATGTACAAGACTTCCTCTTCATTGGGATGAATTTTCTTCCTGAAGCCTCATACAAATTCCCATTCTTATTTTACTTTCTGCCCTTGGCACATGGTATTTGCTAGAATCTATATAGTCAAATAAGCCTAAACGCATTTGTTGATGAAATTGCTGTTACTTTCTAAGGATGGCACTTAACATGCATAAAAGCTAACTGTGATGGAAAGATGAGATAGGAAACAGGCAACATCCCATATTCAATATCCTTGGGCTCATTGGAGTTTACTTGTATTAATTACAGCTAAGTAAAGGGCTGGTATTGTAGCCTAGTGGTATGGCACTTTCCTAGCACACACATGTCTTTGCCCCATATCCAGTGCTCTAAGACATTAGACCAAGACTAGATTAAAACTAGAGGAACAATATTGTTTAAGATGCTGCAGCCCTATACTAACTTCTGTTATTTGTGTTTTGTTCTATCTTGTTTTGTATTTATAAAAATAGAATTAATTTATCTATTTAAAAATTTTACTCCTATGTGTGTGTGTACTATATATAGACACGACTGTGTGTTTCAATTATCTCTGCTGAAAGTCAAAAGGCCATTACTGTTCTGCTCTAATAAGGCCCTGTTAAAAAGCTAGGAGCAGCTACCAGATGGAGGTCTAAGTACCTGGGAAAAATTAAGAGGCTTTTCTTGAACTTGCTCTAAAATGCTACTCCTTGCAGTGACTGGAAATAATTACCCTTCTGTGCTATTCAAAGTGTCCCTAAGTAGAAGCGGTGATGTAAAAGACAGGGTAAATGTAAATAAAAAAAAATCCAATAAACAAATAAAATAAAGTGACACTGTGCTTATGGGGAAATTCTAATTTGCCATATTAACAAAAAAATACATTTTTTCTTTAAATGAATTCATATTTATTTTCAAAGACTAAAAATAAAAATTTAAAAGAATACTAAAGTCCTCCACCACCCATTTCCAAAATGAATTCAGCACAGGCAATTTGGCCTGTTTTAAGGAGTCAGACACCATTTGGAACAGAAGACTTTTGAAAGTAATTTAGAGAATCCACAGGAAGTGGTCCAGAGATTGGGTAATGAGAGAGGCTTAACATTGATCTGTGTTGCTATATCCATTCTTTCTTTCCTTTTAGCTTTATGTGTTTGACCTCCTTACCCAATTGTCTGTTACCTTTAACTTTTAAGAAATCTATTTTCATCTTTTGTTCCTTACTCACTCTTATGCTCAGCTATGTTAGTTTTCAGTTTTTAGGTTAGATACTTCTTTCAGCTACCCATGAAGCACACTGTGAACAAAATTTGTTCTAATGCAGCTGGTGATTTTGGAATCTGAGGATAAATCTAAGGGGATCACAGCAAATTTAAAAGTGCTTAACTATTACTACATTAACTGTAGTGAAAACATCTTCCTACTGATTGTTGTAACTGAGGAGCAAGTCTTAAAAATTGGAGTTAATGTGTTGTAGTCACGTATGATGTCACATCATGTGTTTCCCAGAATTGCCTTTGCTATATGCATATTTTTAAAAGTAAATATTTAGACATTCCAACAGTCATGCCAACACATTGTCTTTAATCTTTTGGTAGAGAATGACACTTAATTCAGCACTTAACCAATAGGGAACTTTGATGTTCGTTTTTTTTAGTACCAGAAATAGCCAGACTGAACTGAACCTGTGGATTGACAAGCCCTCTTGGAAAGCCTGGCTGGGGAAGAGCAGTGAATTGATAACTAAAGAGCGTTGCTCGTGCTCAGTGTGCCGTGTTTATAAAAATATTATCAGTAGAGCACATTTTTAATCTAGTGAGTATTTGGCAGCAGTGCTGAAATCCTTTCCCGCAGAGCATCAAGAATGACTTTAAATAAACAGAGCCAGCAGCCAGGAAATGCAGACTTCAGCAGATTTACAGCAGTGAGTGATAGCTACCAAAAGGCTCTTATCCCTGGTTGAAGTTAAATAATTTACTCCTCACCACCATTAAATGTTTTAAAATTATCTCCGTGTGTGTGTGTGTGTGTGTGTGTGTGTGTGTGTGTGTGTGTGTGTGTGTGTGTGTGTCTATCCCATGTAATTGTTCCTTCTTGCCACTCTTGATGTTAAATCCTAAAAATGGACCATGGTTCTCTCTACGTTAATTATTAGTATACAATTTGCCCATCAGTTTAACTGCTCTTTCCCGAGAGTCTTTGGCCAATTAGTAACCAAGTACCACTAAATAAAAAAGTTAGAGTGAGTCCTTTAACTTGAAAGCTGTACAAACACACAGGCTATTTTGTGTTCTAGGTGAGGCTTCAGAGCAAATTCTAACAACATGGACTCTTCCCTGCGTGTATCAGTAGTGTATCAGCTATTAACATGCTTTGTTCTTAACATAGGTTTAACAAGACTAGAAATATAACATTCTTTTATATTTATTTTACCCACACAGAGATCTTAGTTTTTCTTATATTTCTTTCTTGTAAATTGAAGACATTTAGGTATTTTCTCTTACATGGAAATATTGTTCCAATTTTATATTTCAATTGCTTTTATTTATCTACTCAGCTTTTGTTCAACAAACTCCTTACTATATTCATAAAAATCTACCAAGCTCGAACCATATATAATACTGCCCAATATGTAGTTTGTGTCTGATATAAGGTTATTAATATTTTTCTTGATATTCTTTAATGGAAGCCAAGAGTTGGAATGATTAATTCAATGTCACACGAACCTATGTAACATCTTTTCTAAGAACAGTTGATCTGTATTGGAGTCAGAATTTTGGCAATAATAGTTCAGTTTTGTGTGATACATCTGCTACTTAAGTGTAAGAAAAAGTATACTCACGTTTATGTGAGGAAACTTGGTCTCAAAAAGTTTACTAATGGGCTAGTTTTCCAGAGAGTCTAGATCATCAAGTTGGACTTCATCTCTGCTTCTGAACCCAGTGTTCTCACTATAATGCTGCCAATAAAAACATAAAAAGATTAAGTTTAGTCTGTAATAGGACTGGCTTTAAGGCTTGATCTGTGTACATGGGTTATATGTATTCTTTAATACATTGCATAAAAATTCAAAACCAACAATATAATTAACTTACAGAAACTTTTCAGTTTCATGAGGTTCCATTTATTAATTGTTGCTCTTAGTGCCTGTGCTAATGGTGTTCTGTTCAGGAGCTCTTCTGTGCCAATGAGTTTAAGGCTTTTATTCCCTACTGTTGTACTCACAGATCAGTGCCCCTTATTCAGCTGTCCTCAAAGAAGCATCCTCCTGCAGTAGGTTGAAGCAAATATGGAGAACCACAGCCAGATGAAAAGAGAGAGAGGGAGAGAGAGAGAGAGAGAGAGAGAGAGAGAGAGAGAGAGAGAGAGACTGACTCTTTGGGACATGGCTCTAAATAGGATGTCTCCATCAAATCTCTCCCTTCAGAGATCAGGAAATTCCATAGAAGAGGAGGTGGAAAGAGCGTAAGAGCCAGAGATGGGCAGGATACCAGGAGAACAAGTCCATCTGAAATCTAAATTAATTGAGCAAAGCTCATATGAACTCACAGAGATTGAAACAGCAGGCACAGGGCTGACATGGTTCTGTGCAGATCCTCTGATTCTATATTAGAGCTTTCAGTTTTTTATGGGACTCCTGAATGTGTGAGCAAGTGATTCTCTGATTGTTAGCTCCACTTTTGGGACTGTTTCCCTTCTGTTGGTTTGTCTTGTCCTATTTTAGTGTGATGCTTTTTGTTTTATCTTACTATATTTTTATTTTGTTATGTTTGGTTGTTAACTCTTAGAAGCCTGTTCTTTTCTAATAAGAGACAGATAGTTGATTTGAATGGGAGGGAAGTTGTAGGGGAAGTGGGAGGAGTAGAGGGAGGGGTATTAGCAATCAGGCACCTCCATGGCTAGCACAATGGACCTTGTGACAGCAAAGCCATCAGGCACCTCCATGGTCAGCCCCAGGGTTCTGGCAACAACAGGACAGTCATCACTATCTGCCCAGAGGGGACACATTCTCACTGTTGACTCATGTCTCATGTTTTCCTATGCAGGCAGTTACATCCCCAATAAAAGGAAATGTTTTTTCCTCCCCCTCCCCTTCTTCCCAGCCTACATCCAGAGACAATCTTTGTGTCCCTCCCTTACTTTTAAAATAAACCCCCATGTGAGACCTGTCCCATGGCTATCCAGATCCTGGCACACCCCACTGTGGGGGTGAATACACAGGCTGACAGGACAAGTCGGCCTACTCCATAGGCTTGCTTTCCAGCCATCAGATTGCTAGATTGTATTCAACATCGACTGATTGGTGACTTTCCTCTCTTGGTCAGTGTTAACACTCCCCTGAACCTGAGGGACTGACTCTTGAACTCCTGGCAACCCTCTGGTGTCCTTCATGGTAGAAGACCCTGTCTACCCACACTATTCATGGCTATAGCCAATCCTTTTTTCTTTTTCTAGCCTCTCAGCACAGACCTCTTTCCTTGGGTGAAACTTCTCTCTTCTCGACGCACAGCTCCTCCCTTCTCTCCCCCCATAAATATCCTGGTACTGGGTGATCTGTGCTTTCCAGGTCATCTGCCCTTGGTCCCTGGCCATCCATGTGAAGACCTGTTAGTCAGCTTGCACCATTCACTCTATTACTGTAGAATTGTGTCTGTACATCCAGGCTCCCCACTGGGATGCCTCTTGGAGAACTTCAAACCCCTACAGCTAGGGTCTGATTTAAAGACCTCTAACCTCATACCCTTTGCAGTCAGACTTGGCCTCAATAGCCATCTGATAATGACTCTAAATGACTGCCTATTAGTACTTTTGATTCCACTATTATAAGGGACCTTCACAATTATTGCCAGTGATCCAGAAAATGGAAAGAGGTTCCCTACATTCAGCTTTTTTTTTTTTTAGCTTCATTCCAAAGTTCTCTGTTCTTCCTCTTCCTCAACTCAGCTCTTCTACCTATGAAATCTCAACAAGAGGAAACCTCCACTATCCTTGATCCAGCTAATGAACCTCTTTCTTACTGTCACCAACCTACAGCTCCCCAAGCTTCCTCTCCTCCCATAGCTTCTTCTCCTCCGGTTTCTCTAGCCTCCTCCTCTCCCTCACCAGCCACAGACTGCTCTAACCATCCCCACGCTAGAACCTACCTTCTTCCCAACAACAGCTTTTAGCTTCCTCACTACCCACTCTTGCTCTTCAGCCAAACCACTTTATTCTTTCCACACTCAGCCTAACCCAGCCTTGGTTCTTCCTTTGCGAGGGGTTGCTGGGGTGGATGGTCTAATCAGGGTACTTGTCCCCTTTTTGTTAGGTGAATTTTCTAAAATAGAAGAAAGACTGGGATCCTATACCTCTAATTCCTCCACCGTTATTAAAGAATTTCAGTGTATTACCTGGTTTGTGCCTAGGACCATCTGCTGCCTAACCATACTTGACCTTGGGGGTTGGGAATGAGGTGGCACAGAATCAACTGCTCAGACTCCAGGAGCAGGTGAGAACACCATGCAAGCTTGTTTATTAATCTCAGGGAGGGCTCTTTTTATCCTTTATCAATGGTCTTAAGCAAGTGTGTCTTTCAAGTGTCAGTTCCCAATTGGCTGTCATTGCATCATCAATCTCTAGGCTTTCAGGTAGCCTTCAGTTTGGCCCTCATGAGGAAGTTGCCTACACCTGATCAGGTCTGACATGGTGTCTGACGAGGACACCCAATGGAATTATAATACCCCAGGTAGTATTATAGTTAGAGATCAGTTTACAACTTGCCTCCTGGCCTGTCTCTGTCACTGGCTGCCCTTAAACCAGTAAATTATAAAAACCTCCAAAAGAACATCCAGGACAAACATGAAAATTCATCTCAATTTTTAGAGAGCTTTACAAAGGCCTTCTTACAGTATACCAATCTAGACTCTGAAAACCAAAAAGGTAAACAACTCTTGATGACCTATTTCTTTTCCCAGAGCTACCCTGACATTAGGGACAAGCTTAAGCACTGGAGAGGAGACTCCTAACTCCACATGTGTGGGGCAGTGGTCTGTGACAGGCAATCCGGCACCCGGTTGAGCGCAGGCTAAAACTCTGGGCGACTCCATGGAGAAACATGCAAGGGACCAGAAAACGTTTTTTGCCAATGCTCCTGGGAGGCCCTGATCTTCAGTCAAACAGCTACAATCTCCACAGACCCCTGTAGAGAGGTCTGTCACATATACCCCTCCTCAGGTAGAGGAGTGGCCACACAGCCCCAAGCCATCCCCAGGTTAATGAGATACCTAGAGACTTAGCCACACCCCTTCCCAGTTACTATATCTGCCTAGTCCTTCCCAGAGGGGTGGGGGTATGATTTCATCCATACCACTCATCACGATGAAAATAAACGCCTTTGAATTATGGACTATTCATCTTGACCCACTGTGAGAAATGAGAGATCCTGCCTTTGACTAAAGAGCCACATCTAATCTCTCACTGAGGGCTTTCCAGTGCTTCCAGACGGCACCCATTCACCCAAGCCTAAGCAGTTAGCCGGCGCCACAAACCCCCGAAACCGTCCCGGCAGGAACTCCAGCTGCAATCCTGCTAGCCTGTCTGCGGCACCCAGTGGGCATCTGTGGTGCCTAGGGCTAGAGAACCCACAGAGACGACTGCCTCGCATTCCCCAGGAATGGCTCCCTCCCCCATTCACGGGTGCAGAAGTCTTAGTGCTGGCCTTTAAGGTATACCATGGGGGCAGATGAAAAGGCCCACAAATAAATTACCAAGTGCTGACCAAGGCTATTCAACCAGCTTTGTTGACTGCCTAGGCTTTCTGGCCTCTTAAGACTTAGGGACCACTAGGTCTCTGCTTCAGATGTGATCATGAGGGTCACTGGTCCTGGGCCTGTCTTAATCCCTCCAACCAAGTGGGCCATGTCCAAAGTGCTATTGGAAGAGATATTGGGCTCCTGTGGCTTGTGGCACAAGGCTATCACTCCTAGACTGTCCTCTAGCCAATCTCCTAGTTTTGGCCACACACAACTGAAGGTGTCCAAGTTCCCTATACTGCAGTTTGACTACTACAACCTTTAACAGGGAGCCCCCAGCAGTCTTTATGGTAACAGTGAGACCCATTTCCTTCCTTCTGGACACTGGGGCAACTTTCTCCGTCCTGATGGAGTTTTGGGGACTCACCTCTCCTTCTCATTTTCCTATTGTCAGGAAAGGGGGACAGCCTTAACAACCTCACCAGACCCCACCAGTCAGTGGCATTTTAGTTCCTCTCACCTATTCTTTTCTGATGGTGCCAATGTGTGCCATTCTCTCATTGGGAAGAGATCTTCTAGCCAAAGTGGGAACTTCTATTTTCTTTGCTCTCCCCACTCGTCTGAACTCAAGCTCACCAGCAACCCCTATCCTCCTCCTTCTAGCTACTCAACCTACTGGTTCTAACACATCATTTCCTTTGCTAGCCTCTCAAGTGGATTCCCCAAGCCTGGGCAACATCCAAACCTTCTCTGTTGCTAAACATTACTCCCATTGTCATCCAGTCACAGAATCCTTCCCAGTATATCACCCAAGCTCAGTATCCTCTCTCTCTCCATAGCCACAGGGGACTTAAACTTAGCATCTCTGACCTGATAAAGAAAAAAACTTCTTCATCCCACTTCTTCCCTTTTGAACATCCCTATACTTGCAGTTAAGAAACCCACAGGGACCTATTGCCTGGTTCAAGATATCTAGCTCCTTAATTACGCAGTGATTCTTTTCTACTCTGTCATGGCTAACTCTTATACACTTCTTTCCACTATCCCCTCAGGGACCTTCCATTTTTTAGTCTTAGAACTCAAGGATGCATTCTTCTTTATCCCCTTAGACACCTAGTGACAAAACAGTTTTGCTTTTATCTGGACTAACATTGACCATTTCTCTAACCAATTCACCTGGATTGTCCTACCTCAGGGATTCTGGGACTGCCCCCACCTATTTGGCTAGGCCCCAACTTCTGATCTACTCTCTTTGTCTCTCCCTAAATCTAAGCTTATACAGTATGTTGATGACATTCTCCTCTGCAGTCTATCCTTACAGATTAGCCAAACTAACACCTCTGCTATTCTGAATGTCCTGTCCAGCAGAGGCTTCTAAGTTCCAATTGTCCACCCCTCAGTTAACTTACTTGGGACTAACAATTACTCCAACCCATAAACCATTACTTTAGATAGAAAACACCTAATCCAGTCTTTAGCTGTCCTCTCTTTCTAAAGAAGAGATTCTATCATTCTTAGAAATAGCTGGCTTCTTATGCTCCTGGATCCCTTCCTTTTTGCTCCCTGCCCTACTCTTATATGAAAGATCCTGCTAGGAACCTTTTTTCAACCCTATTACTAAGCCCTTTCAAATGCCACAGTAACTTCACATTGATTGGGTAAAGCTCCTACCACTGACTCTTTTCAGGGTACAGGCTTTCCCAAATGACCTTGCATCTCACTCATTTATGGATGACTGGATCTGACTCCCGGCCCTTCACCCCACCCTACTGTTACCATTCCCTTACTCTGTCATCTCTGCTGTCTTCTATGGAATTTTACTGACCACTATCTATCACACACACACACACAGACACACACACACACACAGACACATGCACAGACACACACACACACACACACTAACTCCTGTTCACTCATTATCAATACTGGAGATCAGGTCCTTCTCTCCCTTCCCTCATCCTTTCCCTCCCAAATGGCAGGGAGCCTTCAAGGTGAGTTGTGCGACCCTCATAGCCTTATTGGATTTACCTGTCTCACCTCAAGCTCTTTATTTCTTTTTCTTAAAATAACTTCTCTTTTTACATATCAACCCCAACAGGACCCAGCTTCCTTAAGCTTCAGAGGACACTGGGACCAACCACCTTGTCCCCAATTCCAGAAGAATGAAGCTTCACTCCAGCAGCTGTGCTCAACCCTACTGGATTGGACATTTTTTCCCTCCTCCCCCTCCTGTTTATTTCTATCCAGGGTAACCCTATGTATGGAGATTTGAAGTTTGAGATACCCTCACTTATGACAAACAGTCTCTCTGAATAGGGTCGGAGAATTTCTCTATGGCCAGATGCCAGGAGCTGATCAGAATTTCCATTCTATATCTACCATTCCTTCTAAATATTATGACCTTTTTGTTTGTTTTCTTTGAGACCAGACAAAAAAATTACTGTAAGGAATGACCAGACAGATATGGGGCTACCCAAACTGGTCTTGCCAATTACATTTGCCGAAAGCACAAAGCAATTACATCTTATATCTATGATTCAAGACCTTCTTCTATATCCAGGACCCATGGGATCCCAGGTGGGAAATGAGTGTTCTTGTTAAACTCTACTGTACCAACAAATCTGGGCTCCAGATATGTATGATTCATATCCAGAGAAAACATGTCCCAATTATCTAACTTCTGGAGTTAGGAAAAATGGGGAAGTACTCCTCCAAGGTCATTACTTCTTTGACATCATCTTTCCTAAATAATACAACCTGTCATTTTGCTTTCTGCTTTAGACTCTGACCTTGGCATAGCATCTCCTTAATGTCACCCAACCTGGCCAATTTGGAGATTGCTGGCTATGTGTACTCCCTGGAACCAGCTCATGACTGCCTTTACAGCTTCTCCTTTGATCCTGTCAAATAGCTTTATCTAGACTTTTACCAACTGCCCTGACCCTGGTGTTGCCATAACCCACTACTTTTTCATTCTCTTTGGCATGGCAGACAGTTTTAAGGCATCCAGGGCATGTTCCCTAGGACATTAAGTTCTCAAGACTGCAACAAAACCATAACTCTTGATACCTTATCTGTGCTACATACATAATGCTACAGTCCATAACAGCTTGATTCTTCATGGTACTCAGGTATATCATTGCCTACCTGCCAGTTGGTCAGGAGTTTGCACACTGGTGTTTCTCTTCCTTAAATTAGAGGTGATACATGGATAGGAACCCCAAACTCAATAGCTGCCTAGCATAAAAAAAGGGCATTTCAAGTCTTGCCCTTCCTGGCTATTGCAGGAATAACTGCAGATGTTGCCACAGGAACAGGAGACTGGCCATTACCATTAGTACCATTAGTTCTCTTCTCAGTTAATCCAGGATCTCCAACAGGTGGCCAAAACATACTTACATTGCAAGGATAGATCAACTCTTTGACAGTGGTGGTACTTTACAACCAACAGGGACTAGACCTTATTACAGCCGAAGAAGGTAGTCTTTGCTTCCTCCTCCAAGAGGAACGCTGCTTCTATGTCAACCAGTCATGTATAGTAGAAAACAAAATCCAACAACTCCAGACAGATCTCAAAAAGTGTACGGAACAACTCAATGCCTCTGATTCCTGGGTCTTTGAAAACCCCATATGGAAATGGATCCTGCCCCTCCTAATCCCTCTTTTCTCATTTTTCTGCTTTTATTATTTGTATCCAGCTTTATCAGCCTCTTCTCCACATTTCTGCAATGACAAATAAAAAAATTCAAATGAAATGATTAATCAGTTCCTCTTGCAGGGTTACCAACAGCTGACCACCAAAGAGTCTGTACCAGTGATTATCAAATCTGCCCTGATATTGAGGATCAATTACACCTCCAAAAAGACAATACCCTAGGAGAGGAGTAAGTAGTTTGAGAGAGCTGATGCACCTAACCGTGCCTCGCCATAACTCCCCTTTTGATTTTCCTTTTTATAATAAACAAAATGAAGAAATGTTAGCAATCAGGCACTTCCATGGCCAGCCTTAGGAAACTGGTGAGAGCAGAGCCATCATGTACCTCCATGGTCAGCCTGAGGGACTCAGCAACAACAGGAGCAACAACATCATCACTATCAGTCCAGAGGGGACACATTCTCATTGTTGCCTCATGTCACATGTTCTTCTGTTCATGGGCCTATAAAAGGCCACGCTTCTCCCCTCTTCCCTTCTTCCCTTCCTCCACCCAGAGGCAGCCTCTGTGCCCCTACCCCGTGAGACCTGTCTCACAGTGTGATTCTGTGAATTTTACCACTTAGATCCAACAAGAGGAAACTAAAAACAGAATACATTGTATGAGAAAAGAATCTATTTTAATAAAAGGGAGAAATATAATTAAAACTTAGCATGTCTAGAGTCCCAGGGGGAGTTCCTGGTATGCTATCATGATAGTAAGTATAGCATGTCATTGTTGTCTCTTGGCAGTATTGCTCACATTAGCAAGGGAAGTTCATTTACCATATTCCTTTATACCAGAAATGCTAACCTGTGAATCAAAGGATTGTGGTTAATATCTTTTATTTTGATAGACCACAGTGACACATGCATTCAAAGTGTATTAACTTAATATATAACAGTAAATTTGTATACAGTAATAGTTTCAATTTTTAGGGAGAGCCAATCAACTTTAAACCTTGCAATCTGCACATGTTGAGGGAAACATTTGGAACACTGAACCTACTTAGAACTTCCTCGTAAAGAATACCCTTAAATACATATCGTGAAACACATACTGCTGGACATTAGAAGTTTTAATGATGGGAAACTTAAAATATGGTTTTAATTTTCATGGTTTAAACAATCGATTTTCCTCTTCTGAGAAGTGAAACAGGCTTTTATATATTCCAGGCAAATTTATTTTCATATTTCACATGGTGGCAGAGTGTTGTAAAAATTTATTATGATCTATCAATATGATAAACATACCAATTTTTATTAGCAGTTATGTCCTCTCTAAAACTCCCAAACTATTCTATTAAAAAATAAAGTTCTTATTTTGGCATTAAATTAAGTTGTCATAATTCCTCTTTCAAGTGTGAAATCACACTGGTTGCTTTATCTTTTTAATTAAGTGTTAATCAATAGCTTTTATTCTATTTGAAGTGTTAGAGAAGTAACAGTGAAGATACTAACATGACTGCTTATTAGCATTCTACAGAATCTCTGCTTTGGAATGGTCAAGAGTAGCCATGTTTTCCTGAATTATGGGCTCACATTGATGTGTACAGCTGAACATGTTTTACAGGGTAATTTCCAAGAGAAGCAACAGTTCAATCTCTTTAAAATGTTTAAAAAAAAAAAAAAAAAAAAAAAGAGAGAGAGAGAAAAGAAGAAAAGTTCTCTTCATATGGAGCTACTGGTGAAGTGAGTTTTTCATCTGACAGCATGTGTCTCTCACTAAGTATGCTAAATTAATGTTCAACGGCCATAATTTAGATGTAACTTTGCACTGGAAAAAAAAAACATTGCGGAGGCAAAGACATGCTTTCAGATTATAATTTAGCAAACCTATCACCAAGCATAAGCTACTTACTCCGCATCTGCAGCTCCTGTTACCGCCTCTGTTTGTTTTCTTCTAGGAACAAAGGTCAGGTGATGCTAAGCCCAGTGAGTCCCTAACAGAGATACAGCTCTCCTGTCCCTACTACAGTGTCTACTGACATTGCTTTTTCACCTCTTCCTGAAGCAATTTTACGACTTTTAAAGACCTCTGGCTCTCGTTCTTTTAGACGCACTGAGCTGTTCTTTTTGCCAGATAATTAATATAAAACTGATGTGTGATGGCTGTATAAAAGGAAGAGCCAGTCCGCCAGAGAACATTATGGTGCTGTTTGTAAACCATGATGCACTGTAAATGGTGACTCTTTTTTTATAAAGACATTTTACATTAAAGCTTCAGATTTCGACATTGACCTTTGGAATGTTGTATCATCCTTGCCTTGAGTCAATGATAATGATGTTTCTAGTTTTAGTTCCTCTGCCTCCAGTTTCTATTTTAGACTCATTTTCTACCACTTTTATAGGTTGTTTTTATATTGTCACTTTATAATCTATGTTTTTATTTTATTTCATTTTTTGATGCATCTGTCTATTTTATCAAATCTCTTCGACTTGTAACTTCTCTGGCAACAATGTTTTTTTAAGTAGATAGCCTCCTGTATCTTCATATTTTTATTGATTATTTGGGAATTTTACATCATGCACCCTGATCACACTCACTTCTGACTCCTCCCATGTCTACTTTTCCTCCTCCTCCCCCAACCAAACAAAAAGAAGAAAGAAAAATAAAAGAAAAAGAAAAAAGAAAAAAACAAAGAAAAAAAAGACAAGTCCTATTTGTGTTGTCCATAGATTTGCTGGAGCACGGTCAAATTCCTAGTGGCCAGCCCTGAAGCCATCAGTTATGCAGAGCTACACTTCAGTATCCTATCCCAATTTTAAAAGTTCTCTTTGAAGGCTTCTTGTTTAGATTATTCCTTTTTTTTAAAGGGGGTATATGGTGGGGATAGGGGTATCACAGAAAACTTCTATATTTCTTTTTCCTTAACTGGGCATTTGAAGTCATCTATACCCACAAAAGTTGTTTTTTTCACTTTCACAGTCAGCAGGAGCACAGATCCTGGGCATCTTCGTGGCTTCTGCACCAGCAACAGCACGAGTACAGACAGAGACATGGTTTCTGGCATAATCACACTGCCAGAGAACTCTGCTTCATGGCAGCACAGACATCAATGTGGACCTCTGCTGAAGCACAGGCCATGGGCACCATCATTGCCTTTGGTGGCAGCATAGGTCAAGGATATCAACATGGCATAGATGCTGACACACACATGAACATCCCTAGGGACCCTGGTACCAACCTGGCTCATGGACACCAACATGGCTCCAGGTAGCTTCCCAGGCCACCCACATCAACAGGGCCCTGTGTAACAACCTAGCCTATGGACAATGACACTGCTTCAGGTGGCAGCACAGACCATGGACTTCCACAAGTACTTATGTGGTGACACAAGCCACAGACCTGGCCCCCATTTGCATCAGGACTATGGACTTTGTGGCACCATGGCCCACAGACATCAACATGGCTTCAGGAAATGGCATAGTTCCTAGACAACCACATGGTTCTCGGTGGTATTATAGGTTTGGATATCAATAAAGTCATTGGCTGCAGTGGAACCATGGACTCAAACATGGCCTTTGGCAGCAGCACAGACCAGGTACATCAACATGGCTTCAGGTGCTGGCATAGATAGCTCATGTCCACATGGCCCTCAGACTTCATCATGGCCTAGGGCAACAGTGTGGACCACTGATTCCAACATGACCTCTGGAAAAAGTATAGACCATGGAGGTCTTTTGAGGCAGTCCAATCAAGGAAATAAACCATTCTTTATCGCAGACATCCAGTCATTGCTCAGAGCCAGGGTAATCCTGCAGCTTGGTATCTTAGAAGAGGGCTGGGTCTACACAAGTCCAAGGCTGCTGCAAGCAACCCTGCCAACCCTAATCTCCAGTTCTGCTTCTCTACACCACAAATGCACGGCTCTGTTCCTATCTTTTCTACTTCTCCACCGAATATTCATTTATTGTAGTGGCATTAGAAGCTTCAGGGTGTCACATAGTATACTTTTTTTGTGTGCCCAAACAGCCTTACAAGCAAATTTTCATAGCAATGAATCATTGGTGTGGTTCATGGTTTCTGATTTCTGACACAGCATTAATACTGGACCATCTCTGAGACTTATCTTGGATATCCTGCTGTTGCCAAGAGTCATGGTGATCCTGCAGCTCTGGTTCTACAGGACCAGCTCCTTCACACACTCTTGTGGCTTATAGATGGAGTAGATGTTGGCATGGCTTGACTCAAAGCACTGGATGTGAGCCTGGATGGTAGCAGAGTTGGTCTGCCAGAGCCTTTGGTAGGAGGGTGGGCAGAGCAGGAAGTTTTAAAATCAACTGTGCTCCTTGGTCTGGTGAGCTGTAAAACCACATGGTCATCTCCTTAGATGCTGAAAAAGCATTTGACAAAATTCAGCATCCCTTCATGATAAAAGTCTTGGAAAGATCAGGAATTCAAGGCCCATACCTGAACATAGTAAAAGCAATATACAGCAAGCCAGCA
>CM052717.1:35410891-35457253 GCA_028551405.1 Uromys caudimaculatus | reverse complement strand
TCTCCCTCTCTCTCTCTCTCTCTCTCTCTCTCTCTCTCTCTCTCTCTCTCTCTCTCTTGTGAGCATAGTAGACTCACAAGGGAATAAATTGTTCAATAAGATATTCCGAGCCTTAAAGCCTCAAGGATTAACCTTGATTCTCCCCCTCCCCTATTTCATCCTTTTAGAGTCAGATTGCTTGTCTTACACCTATCCCACATTTGTATCTTGGAAGCACTTATTTTTATTTAATTTATGTGATAATAATTTTACATGTTAGGGAGATGGTTCCCTGGGTAAAGTGTTTCATATGCCATGTCATGGAAACATGTAGACTAGAATTTGAACCCCAATGTCAAGTGGGTACTGGGGTCTGCTTGTAATACAGATTTGGGGAAACAGACAGAGGATACCCAAAGCAAGCTGGTTGTATAGGATAGCTGAATTTGTGATCTCTGGCTTCAAGTGAGAGAACCTGACTCTGTATATAAGATAGACCCCAATGAAGGAGGACACATGATAACCACACACAATTGTGTTCAATAACATGTAAGTATACTACTCATACACATATGCAGAAAAAAGAGTTTTATCCCAATAGGAATTATACTTGAAACATCATTTACATCTAATCCAAACAATTTTTGATAAGACTTTACATTTAAGATTTTCAAGTTGAGATTCTTGGAAATTGTCTCACTTAGGGATTCATTGCTGTGAAGAGACACCACGACAGAGGCAACTCTTATAAAGGAAAATATTTAATTGGGGCTGGCTTACAATTACAGACGTTCAGTCCATTATAATCATGGCAGGAAGCATGGCAGCATGCAGGAAGACATGGTGAGGGAGGAGCTGAGAGTTCACCATTTTGATCTGAAGACAGTCAGGAGGAGACTGGCCAGAGCTTGAATGTATACACACATGCATGAGTATATGTATGCACATGCATGTGTACGTGTGTATCTTTGAATATATATGTATATATATGCATATAGATGTATATAGATACATACAAACACACACACACACACACACACACACACACACACACACACACACACACACACACATATGGCTGACTTTCTCTAGTAAGGCCATCCCTTCTAACAGTGCCACTCCCCATGGGTCAAGCATTTAAACATGAATCTATGGGGACCAAACCTACTCAATCCACCACAGAAATGTGGTTTGAATGTATGTTGCACAGGAGAAGAAAATGAAATGGGATCATGGAGATAAATGTTACAGATAACTATTCTGTCTTCCTAGAAATCCATATTGAAGCTTTAGAAGGTGAATAGGTTTAGATAAAATTAAGTGGGCGAATGTCTCTTGATAGATTACCGTTCATACAAGGAATAAAATAGGAGTACTTTTGATGCAGCTTCTGTACCATGCCTATCTACAAACTGACAGATTAAGACTTCAGTTCATTGATACTGTAACCTTGAAGTATCAACTTTTAGAAATATGGGAAGTAAATTTAAGTAAATCTCTGACATCTAAGTACCACAGCATTTATTTATTTATTTATTTATTTATTTATTTATTTATTTATTTGTATATATATATATATATATATATATATATATATATATATATATATGAAATAGGACTTCTCTGTGTACCCCTGGATGTCTTGGAACTAGCTCTGTAGACCAGGCTGGGCTTGAACTCACTGAGATCTACCTGCTTTTGCCTCCCAAGTGCTGGGAATAAAGGCATGTGCCGCAACCACCCAGCAACACAGTACAATATTTTGTTGTAGCCTAAAATAAATGAGATTCAATATAAAATATACTTTAGTGAGAGTCTTGGTCAAAAGTTTAATGGGTGTGATGGTTTTTATATGCTTGGCCCAGGGAGTATCTATTAGGAGGTGAGGCCTTGTTGGAGTGGGTGTGTCACTGTGGGTGTGGGCTTTGAGATCCTCTCCTAACCACATGGGGGCCAGTCCTCTCCCGTCTGCCTTTGGATCAAGATGCAGAATTTTTGGCTCCTCCAGCCCCATGTCTGTCTGTACACTGCCTTGCTCCTGCCTTGATGATAATGTACTGAACCTTAGAACCTATAAGCTAGCCCTATTTAAATGTTGTCCTTTATAAGAATTGTTTTAGTCATGGTGTTTGTTCACAGCAGTAAAACATTAAGTAGGACAAAAGACTTGCTCTACATTATTTATTTAAGTTCTATAAAGTGTTTTAGGCTTGGGTGAGATATATATGGTGTATGAGTATGCATTACTGTCTCTCAGGGTCTATTTCTGCAGCATAGACTAACTTCCCAGGAGAATAGTAGACTGGTGGGTAAAATAATTGAGTGTCTACACCATACACAATCATTTTTAAGACAGGATGTTTATCCTGTTATATCACAGTCTCTCTGTAAAAACAAAATTCTTTGTTAAAACAGCAAACAAGACTATTATTCAATTAAATCATTATAACACTCAATTTAAAATATTTAAATAAATATACCCAACATAATTAGGTACTTTCTCATTAAAGTTCAATTATTCTTCAGTATAATACTATTTTTTTCTCACAAATTTAAGTAGAAGTTTTCAATCTAATTTATTTCATTTCTCTGTTGGAGCTGTCTGCCACTTCATATTTAGCTTGCCTCATTTTTTTCTCTTTATCTCAAAAATCTTTGAATATTTTCCTTCTACATTGTCTTTTGCTGCAGTCAGAAATAAGAAAGACATTGGATCTTTCATGAAAGTCTTTTTCTAATTATGAGTAATTTTCTTCTCTATAACTATTTCTTTTTTTCTCAGTCCTCATTGAAGCCTGAAGCAAGTATTAGAGCTAATTTGAAATTAACATACAATTGAGTTTCTTATTAGCCTATATATACATTTTGTCAAATATATAGCAGGGCCTGGGTCATAGACCCTTGAAGGAAAACTGTTTCTTTTTAAGAGGGCCTAAGCCTTTCTTTCTTTATGAAATAGTGCTCAAATTGCAACATGAAATTGATCACTTGTTAGCTTATGTGCCTACCTGACCTTCATTTATACTATGTATACCCTTCAAAGGAAATAGTTAATGACTTCAAACAGATGCCTTTTGCTTCATGCTAAGTATTTTGTTTTGACTAGCCATAGAGAAGGCGTGTCATAAATAAATTGGTACATAGGAAATGTCAAGAAATTAGAGCAACCTTTTTTTTGTAGAAGGTTCTTGAGCTATCCACAGACATATGTTTAGCAGTGACATTTAAATTTAACCAACTCAGTCCTAGTTCTTATATTGACAAATGTTATCCTGTTGTCATCTAAAAGTTTATGTTAAATGTATAGGCATTTATCTGCCAAAGAATCTACAATGTTTTTTAATGGCTTCTTTTATGAAGGAAGCAACATAGGTAATAAAATACTTTGATTTAAAAAGCTGACTTCTAAGAATTCTGACAATTGCATACATTTGTGTAGCTACCTCCTTAATACATGAAAGATTTACATCTCTCCAAGTTCTCTTGGGCCTCTTCCAAATCTGTTTCTCATCTAGCATTTTTTACCATAACCACTTACTGGCTTTTATCAATTTAAATTATTTTTGCCTATTCACAAACTACATCTCAGTGTGGTCACATAGCATATACTCATTTGTGTCTGGTTTCCAGTAATTTTGAAATTCATCATGTCCCCACATCTGTCAATACTTAATTCCTCTTTGCTGTTGAACAATATTCTCCTGCATGAGTATACCACAATGTGTCTGTCATTTTTTATATTCATGGACTCTGAATTGCCTTGGCTGTTATTAATAAGGTTTCTAGGAACATTATACTGTCTAGATATTAATCCCCTGTCATATATGTAGATGATAAAGATTTTCTCCAAAGCTCTATGTTCTCTTCACTCAGCTGTTTCCTCTGCGGTGTGGAAAGATTTTAATTTCATGCAGTACCATCTGTCAGTTATTAACAACCATGTAGTGAGCAGTTGAGGTCCTTTTCAGCAATCCTTTGCCTTTAAGACTTTCCCCTGTGTTTCCTTATAGCAGTTTTAGAATTTCATCTCTTACATTAAGATCTTTGCTTTATTTTGAATTGATTTCTATCCACTGTGAGAGATATGGATTTAATTTTATCCTTCAGTATGTGAGTGTCTAGTTTGCCCACACCATTTATCTCAAAGAAGCTGTGTTTTTCCCAGTATATATTTCTTATACATATTTGTCAAAATTAGGTATCTCTATCTATGTGGGCCTATTTCTTAATCCTCTTCTACTTTTTCCCACTGTAGAAGTCTTTTAATTTTTTGTTAGGCTTATTCGTTTATCTTTTTAGCTCTACACAGCTTTATATGCTGAGAGGTGTTCCTTCTAGTCCTAGTTTCTTTAGGGATTTCTTCATGAAGGAATATTGTCAAAAACTATTCTACATTTATTCAGATGATCCACTGATTCCTGCACTAATACTCTGTGCAGTGTTATGGTCACTGATTTGCATATGTTGAACCATTCTTGAATCCCTGGGTTGAAACCAAATTGATCATAATCTAATTTGGTCTTGAATTCAGTTTTCAGTTTTGTTGAGTAGTTATGCTCTATAGTTTTCTGGTTCGGTCCATGTCCTTATATGACTTGGCTATCAAGGTGATCTTAGCTTCTTAGAATGTGCTTGGTCTTCTTTCCATATTTTTTATTTTTATTTTTATTGATAAGTTTAAGGTATATTGATGCTAATTCTTCCTTAAAGGTTTGGTAGGGAAGCTACATAGATAGTTCATCTGGCTTTTCTTTCTTAGGATACTGCTTCAAGTTCCTTGCTTGTTTTGGGTCTGTTTAAGTCATTTTATTGTCTTGTCTCTTCTGTTCTCTTCTGTTCTGTTCTCTTCTCTTTTTTTCTTTTCTTTTTCTTTTTCCTTGTTTTGGTAGGTCATATGTACCAAAGAATTATTTTGTTTTTTTTCAATTTTCCAAGTTCGTAGAACAGAAGATTTTTAAAGTATTTCATTTATATTGATTCTCTGATTTTACCACAGTGTTTCTGTTTGTCTCTAACTTTATACTGTATTAATATGTGTCTTCTCACCCTCTTTTGGTTATTGGCTTCTTTTGTATTATTCCTTAAGCCTTCATTCTATTGATTTCTGACCTTGCCTTGTTTCTCTGTGTCCACTGTTTTTGGGTTTGGTGTTTGTTTCTCTGTGATCTTGAGATACATCATTATGTTACTTATTTAAGATCATCTAGATGTTCAATTATATTTTAATTATTTTGTGTTCCTTTTCTCTGTGTGGCCCCCATGTGTGTGGGTGTGTGTGTGCATGTAACAGTACACATGCGGAGCTCAGAGTGAAATTTATAGAAGTCAGTTCTCTCCTACCATCCAGACCTCTGGAATCAAAATCAGGTCTTCAGGCTTGTTTGCAGTCACTATTAACTATTAATTCATCTGTTGGCCTTGACTCTTTAATATACAAACAAAGATCTAAAACATTTCTCTTGAAACTGTGTTTTCTATATTCCAAAGATCCTGATAAATTGTATTTTCACTTGATTCTAGGATTTATTTTGTGCTGACCTTTCTGATTTCATAAATGAGTCATGGATCATTCAGGAATGTGTTTTGCTCCCTTCAAGTATTTGTATAATTTGTATGGTTTCTTTTGCTAGTGCTTTCTAATTTTATTTCGCTGATATATATAAGATATAAAAAATCACTTCAGATTCTTGTCATTGTATTTGTTAAGACTTACCTTATTACCTAAGATGTGATATATTTTAAAGAAAGTTCCAGGAGCTGCTACAATGTGTATTTCTTAATTGTTAGAATCCTCTATAAATGTCTGTTAAGTTCATTTGAGCTATGGTATAGCTTAACTTTGAAGTTTCTTTATGGATGGGTTTAGTCTGGATTTTATCTATTAACGAGACTAGGATGTGAACCCAGTTTCCTTGTTAGGTTTCTCATCCACATTCCCAAGTTTTTCATTTACATTGCTTGACCTCCTCACCCATCATTATGTCTTTCTCACCTATCCTGCTACCTCTTCTGGAGGCCCAGAACTGACACCAGATGGATACAGGAATTTGGGTGGAGATTAGCTAAATATTGACACTCGTGTGTTTTGGATGAGCTAAATTGGTGTTGAGCATATGTACACAGGGATATTTTCTTTAATATTAATATTAGTTTCCCTTTTTTGTGTACCAGGAATCTCTGCTGGTTATACTTTACTTTACCATCTCTGGGGTAAACAGTACTCCCAATTCACGAGATTCCTTAGTGTGGCTAATGTTCTATCTTGAGGATATGTCCCCAGAGTACTGAACATGGGAGGAGCAAACTCAGAGCTGAGCTCTGCACAGGTAAAGCTCACTTTGTTCTTCAAATGTGCTGGGCATTAAACACCCTTCTCCACGTACCACTTAGTGGCCTAGAACTTTATTAAGTGATAAGGCCAACTTCTAGCCATTGAAGGTGAGTTACCTCATCCTGTACACTTCACTGCCTGAGCCAGAGGTCTTGACACTCTGTTGTTAGCTTGTCAGTGTTTTGCTCTCCTCTTCTCTATGACTGCTTCTAGAGGCTCTCTTACCCTAGGGATGTGGAAAGTTGACTCTATGTTCCCCACAATATGATTATTCTCTCTCCTGAGGACCACAGGTTAGCTCAATTATAAATACTTGATTCCCTCTGAAAATGATGGTCTGAGTTATGAGAAGTTACATGGTTGATCTCGTCTCAAATGCTAATGCATTCTGCTGGGTAACTGTCTCACCAAAACCTGTATTGGATCTGAGTCTGGTGAAGGCTGTAGGTTTGTTCTGTAGGTAAGACTACCAGTCTCTTTCTCCCAAGTCTATCTGGCTTACTTTCTGTGTGAGACTTCTGCTCCCTCATGCTTCAGTGGAAAAGCCATGCTTCTGGAATTGTGTACTTTGTCTTCTGTTAGCTTAGTCACCACTCTGTTTCTCTGTTCCTCTGCACTTACCACTGGTCCCATCATTCTCTTTAAGATTTTCTGATCTTGTTCCTCATCCCTGCTTCCCCCTCTTCTCTTTCTTCTTCAACCCTCTCACTCTCAGGCTATAGTTTATTTTTTCTTATCTCAAAGCTTCGTCTAAACTATATCACATGAAGGCAGCTTCTCCATCTTTCGATGAGTAAGCCTGGAGGGATAGCATCATTTGGAGTCTTTCCTGACTTGTAAGCTGTAAGTTTCTTGTTATGCACACCTTCTTCTTGTCTTCCCAGGCTTGTCATGTCCACTGTGATCCCTCAAGCTGGTAGAGAGGTTGAATACTGGTGTCTATATTCCGATGACCAGGGTTTGTGAACAGATCTCAGATTTGCTTTGTGTTTAAAACAAAGCATCACTTGTTATCTCTGCAAATTCTTTAGAGCCCAATGACATTTTGTGTATCATGATAGGAATATGTAAGCAAATGAGTTCTGGTTAATATTCATCTCTAGATAGCAAATCAGTACCAAAGGAGTCTCAGATAGTACTTGTGAATAAAGATGCTTCTCGATGTTCCCCTTCTCAAGACAAAAGGGCCTTAGATGTCCCCTCTGTTCTCATGAAATCCTCAGTAACTCTTTGATGGTCTTTGTGTTTATCTGCATTGGACTGGAGACAAGCTTGCTTTTGAGACTGGAAAATCGTAACCAGAAATGAGTTCAGGAACTCCAACCTGATAATATCTTTGCAGCCAATGTAGAAAATGCTACACTGTAATTCTGTGTGTGATTTAGCATTGGGATGGGCACATGCTCTAAACCTATATAAAATTATTATTTTCAGGAAAACTGATACTCAATTTTTTAGCTCAGCTAATAATCACAATTATTGAGATTCCAAGTTATTTTGTCTGATTACTTTTCAAAGGTGGGAAAGCAAGAACCCAATAATGTAAGGTTCAACTTCCTTAAGCAACAGTGTCACTTAAAGTGTGATCCAAACACATGATTTGTAATTTAGCCACTCCCATGCACCTATAGATAATAAAAACCTGAAGAGTTAGCTCGGTGTACTTCATACTCTCACATCCGCAAACTGGTCTCTAACCTGCTCTTTTCATCGTTTGTAATCTCAACAATTTCTGGGAAAGCCAGAGCTTCTTGTACATTGCCCATTTCTGTTTCTGACTTCACAACCAATCTCCTGCACTGTAGCCTTTCAGCAAAGTTGCAGCACAGTCTTCTTGAAACAACCGTCTTTTCAGTTATCATTTCAAGACAAAACTGGGTAATTTTATGTTTCCAGATGCCACTCCAAATTTAGGTTTTGCTGACAGTGTTTTCACTTTCCAGAATTTAAAATATTGCAGATGAAATTTTGAAGCAAACGATGACAGTTTGTTTCTGGGCTTGTGCAACCTACCTTGAAGTTATTTTATTCTCTAGATGGGAATTCTAGCCGGCATCAGATGCAAAGAGAAACAGTTCGTTGCTTGAGTGCTCAGAGTGATGCTTTAAGGTATTCAGCAGTTGTCAACTCAAATAAGTATGTCAAGCAGTTGGACGCCTACATAGATGTCCTAAGACCAAGGCATGCATATGCTTTTCCTTCCATGGCATTAGAGATGGTTGGCTCAAACTCACTGTTTCTATTTAGTGACGTGGGAAGTGGGGCAGGGCATAGGTTTGAGTCTGTGATCAGATGTAGCATGGATTGGAACTTTGAAATACTCCACTGTAGCATTGTACCTAAGAACCCCTGAGGACCAGAAGTGAAGTCTGAGCTGAGTTATGACCGGGATTGGCTCGTTTCTTTCATTTATACCTATTCTTCAAATTAATTATGTAGAATAATGCGTTTCATGGTGACATTTAGACATACACTTGCATCATGCTTTGTTCATATCTCCTTCTTCCTTACCCCGTTCTGCTCTCTGTGCCTTTCCCAGTCCTATTCTGCAAGCCTCTTAGATCATCATGTTGGTATTGTTTGGTGTCTTTCAATTTTCACATATGAGATAAAATGCATGATACTTGTCTTTCTTATGTAACCAAATGTGCTTAACATCTTGGCCTTTATCAAGCTCCATTCAATTTCCTACGAATGATATGGTTTCGATCTACTTTATAGCTCAATAATACTCACTGTGGATATAATACTGCATTCACTTCAATTGCTTGACGCTGTTGATAGAAACCTAACTGATTTCAGAGACTGGCTACTATGAATAGTGCTGCAGCATAAGTATGCAGGAATCTCTTGCATATGTTGACTTCATTTTCATCAGTGCATGCCCACAGCTGGTATGGATAAATCATGCTATTTCTATTTTCAAATTTTTGAAGACCTACCATGTTGTCTTCCATTGTAGCCGGACTAATTTATATAACCCATGAACAACAACTAAGGATTCTCCCTTCTTTATATCTTCACCAGTACTTGTTAGTATTATGCTGTCATTATTATTATTAATTATTATAATAATAATTATTATATGTAATTGGCATTCTGACAGAGGTGAAATATTCCACATTTTTATATACTTTCTAATCATTTCTGATAGGCATTTCTCTCCCTTGGTGATGAAGCTATAGGCCAGATTTGACCCCATTACATGTAGATAAAGGTGTGTCTGTCTCTGTACTAATACTATGTAATTTTATCCTTAATAGTATGTTAATCCTCCTTCTCCATGAACATGGGAGATCGTTCCATCTTCTGAGATCTTCTTCAGTTTCTTTCCTCAGGGACTTGAAGTTCTTGTCATACAGATCTTTCACTTGGTTAGTTAGAGTTACACCAAGATATTTTATATTATTTGTGGCTATTGTAAGCAGTGTTGTCTCCCTAATTTCATTCTCATCCTGTTTATCATTTGTATAATGGAGAGCTACTGATTTTTTGAATTATTTTTGTATCCATCCACTTTGCTTAAGGTGTTAATCAGCTTTAGGAGTTCTTTGGGAGAATTTTGGGGATCTTCTATGTATACTATCATATCATCTGCAAATAGGATACTTTTACTTCCTTTCCAATTTGTATGCCCTTGATCTCCTTCAGTTCTCTTATTGCTCCGGTTAGAACTTCAAGTACTACGTTGAGTAGATAGGAAGAAAGAGTGGGCAGCCTTGCTCCTGATTTTAGTGGGATTGCCTTAAGTTTCTCTGCATTTAGTTTGATGGTGGCTGTTGGCTTGCTGTGTATTGCTTTATTATGTTTAGGTGTGCACTGTAACCCTGATCTCTCTAATTCTTTTGACATGAAGAGGTGTTGGATTTTGTCAACCCCATCCCTATCCTTCCTCTCCTCCTCCCCTTACAAATTCCTCCTTCTACTACCCCCTGTGCTGCTCCTTTTTGAGAAGAGGAGCCTCCCCTTGGCTACCACCCCTCTCTGGGTCATCCAATTGCAGCAGGACTAAGTGCATGCTCTCCTATTGAGGCCAAACTAAGCAGTTAGGGGAAGGGGATCCAATGGCAGGCAACTGAGTCAGAGACAAACTCCACTCCTATTATTAGAGGACACACATGAAGACCAAGCTGCGCATCTGCTACAAATGTGTAGGGCAACTAGATCCGGCTCATGTATGCTCTTTGTTTGGTGGTTCAGTCTCTGTGAGCCCCCATGGGCCCAGGTTGACTCTATAGCTTTTCTTGTGCTGTCCTTGACCCCTCCACGTCACTCAATTGTATCACCTATTCTTTCACAAGAATTCCTGAGCATTCCCTGATGTTTGGTTGTGGGTCTCTGCATCTGTTTTCCTTTGCTGCAGAATGAAGCTTCTCAGGAGACAGTTATTCTAGGTTTGTGTCTGCAAGCGTAGGAGAGTATAATTAATAGTATCAGGGATTGGCTCTCTCACATGGAATGGGTTTTAATAGTAATACAAACTACATGGTATTGGTATAGAAATAGACAGATTGATCGATGGAAGAGAATGAACCAAAGACCCAGAAAAAAGCCCATATACCCACAGACACATGATTTTTGACAAAAAAGCCAAATCCATTTAAAGGAAAAAGGAGAACATCTTCATCAAATGGTGTTGATCTAACTGGATGTCTTTATGTAGAAGAATAAAAATAAATCCATATTTATCACCCTGTACAAAACTCAAATCCAAGTGGATCAAGGACCTCAACATAAATCCGCATATACTAAATCCATAGAAGAGAAAATGGGAAATAGGCTTGAATACATTGGTGCAGAAGACAATTTCCTGAACAAAATACTAATGACTCAGGTTCTAAGATCAACAATTGATAAATGGGACCTCATGAAACTGCAAAGCTTCTGTAAGGCAAAGGACACTGTCAATAGGACAAAACAACAGCCTACAGATTTGGAATGGATCTTCAACTACCCTACATTTGACAGAAGGCCAATATCCAAAAGTTATAAACAATTCAAGGAGTTAGATAAAAACCCCAAATTACCAAAAAAAAAAAAAAAAAATTGGGGTGAAGAGATGAACATAGAATTCTCAAAAGAGGAATCTTAAATGGCTAAGATGCACTAAAAGAAATGTTCAAAGTCCTTAGTCATCAGAGAAATGCAAATCAAAACAACTCAGATTCCATCTAATCCTGGTTAGATTGGCTAAGATCAAAAACTCAAGTGGAGGTACATGCTGGCAAGGATGTGGAACAAGGAGAACACATCTCCATTGCTGGTAGGAGTGCAAACTTGTACAACCACTTTGGAAATCAATTTGACGATTTCTCAGAAAAGTGAAATACTTCTACCTCAAGATAACTCTATACAACTCCTGGACATATACTCAAAAGATGTTTCACCATCCCACAAAGATACTTGCTGTACTATGTTCATAACAACTTTATTTGTAATAGCCAAGAAACTGAAAACAACGTACATTTCCCTCAACTGAAGAATGGATAAAGAAAATGTGGTACATCTACACAGTAGAATACTATTCAGCTATTAAAAACAAAGACATCATGAATTTTACAGGCAAAAGAATGGAACTTCAGAATATCATCGCTGAGTGAGGTAACCCAGACCCAAAAGGACACGCATGGTATGTACTTACTTATAAGTGGATATTAGCCATAAAATATAAGATATCCGTGCTACATTCCACAGACCCAAAGAAGGTAAACAAGAATGAAGGCCCAAGTGAGGACTTTTGAATCTCACTTAGAGGGAGGAATAAAATAGTCATCGGAGGCAGAGAGAGGAAGGGGACTATGTGGGATATCAATGAATATCCAATATTGACAAGACATGACCTTGGCACCACTGGGGAAAAATCAGATGGGTGTATGTATGTGGGTTTCTTTCTGGATCCTTTACTATCTTTTACAAACCTATATGTTGATTGCAATAGCATTATCATGCCCTTTTTCAGTATGTGCATATGTTTAGTATGTGTGTAAGTGTTTTCACATGTGTGTAGTCACACTTTTGTAGATGCACATGCATGTGCTTACGTGTGCATCTGCAGAGGCCTGGAGTTGATTTTGGGTGTTTTTGTCCTTCCATTCCACCTTATATATCGATAGTGTTCAAGTGTCCTTTGAACCTAGACCTTTCTAGCTTGCCAGCTTTCATCTGAGATCCCTTCTCCTTCTACATGCTGAGATTACATGTGAGGTAGCAAACTCCTCCCTGGTGTATATGTGGGCGCTGGGATTTTGTAATAAGCCTTTCACACACGGCATCATCTCCCCAGACCTCTATGCTGTTTTTGCATGCAACTGTTTTGATGTCCTATAGTTTGACATAGGCATTGTGATGTCTTTAACGTTTTTTCCACAAATTGTTTTTGTGCCTCCATATTACTTCAGAATTGTTAGCTCTAGTTTTTTTTTTTTTTTAATGTCATTGGTATTATAGTTATTTCATTTATAGATTATTTTTCATAGTATGAACATTTTAAACTATTAATTTGCCATTCTTCTGAACATGTTAGGTGTTTGCTTTAATATTCAACTCAATACAGTTCAGAAGGAAAGGAAAACCTCCATTGAGGGATTGCCTAGATCAGATCTGGGGGTGGTTTCTTGATTATTAATTGACTCAGGAAGGCTCAGACACTTGTGTGCAAGCCCATCCCTAGGCAGTTAGTCCTCATCAAAATAAACACTAGCAAAGCATGTGCCTGTGAGTGACAAAGCCACCAAGCAGCATTCCCTCTTGGTTCCTGCCTTAGTTTCCTGTCTTCCCTTAGTGGCGGCTTACAATTTGGAAGTGTCCACTTAATAAACCCTTTCTTTCCCAAGTTTTTTTTGTTTTTGTTTTTTGTTTTTTTGCTTAAAGGCTTTTTTCTTATTTATTATTGATTAATTCATTTCTCATAGCAACACTTCTAGAAATAGGGGTACCCAGACCTGTAGAGACACCAAGCATCAGTGACATTAAGGGGTTGACCCTCTGCAATGGAGCCATTCATTTAAGAATCTGGGAGCATAGCTATCTGAAATTCTTTCTTGAATTAGTGTTGGATAGAACCACTACCTTCTAAATTTTTTTTTGTAACTTCTTTTCTGTATTGGAGATTTTATTTATTTACATTTCAAATGTTATCCTCTTTCCTGGTTTCCCCTCCAGAAACCACCTATCCCATCCTCCCTCCCCCTGCTTCTATGAGGGTGCTCCCCCACCCACCCACTCCCACCTCACACCTTAGCATTACACTACATTGGGGCATCAAGCCTTCACAGGACCAAGGGCCTCTCCTCCCATCCATGCCAGACAAGGCCATCCTCTGCTATATATTCAGCTGGAACCATGGGTCCATCCATGTCGACTCTTTGGTTGGTGGTTTAGTCCCTGGGAGCTCTTCCTATGGGGATACAAACCCCTTCAGGTCCTTTAGTCCTTTCTCTAACTCCTCCATTGGAGACCCCGTGTTTAGTCCAATGGTTGGCTATGAGCATCCACCTCTGTATTTTTCAGGCTCTGTCAGAGCTTCTCAGGAGACAGCTATATCAGGGTCCTGTCAGCAAGCACTTCTTGGCATCCACAATAGTGTCTGGGTTTGGTGTCTGTATATGGGATGGATTGCCAGGTGGGGCAGTGGCTGGATGGCCTTTCCTTCAGTCTCTGCTCCACAGTTTTTCCCTGTATTTCCTTTAGACAGGAGCAATTCTGGGTTAAAATTTGGAAATGAGTGGGTGGCTCGATTCCCCCAATCGGGGGCCTTGTCTAACCTCTGGATATGGTCGCTACAGGTGCTCCCTCCCCTTTGTTGGGCATTTCAGCTAATCTCATCCCCACTGGGTCTTGGGAGCCTCTGGCTTTTCCTAGCATCAGAATTGCTGGTGGCTGTCTCCAATTCCCATGCCCCATTACTGCACATCTCTATTCAAATTCTTGACCCTCTGTATGTCATCCTGTCTTCTCCCATTCCTGATCCTGTCCCCCTTTCCCCTTCTCTTCCTCCCAAGTCCCTCTCACCCTCTACCTCCCTTGAATATTTTGTTCCCCTTCTAAGAAGGACTGAAGCATCCACGTTTTGGTCTTCCTTCTTCTTGGGCTTCATATGGTCTGTGAATTGTATCTTGAGTATTCTGTGCTTTTGGGCTAATATCCACTTAACAGTGAGTACATAGCATGTGTATTCTTTTATGACTGGGTTACCTCACTCAGGATATTTTCTAGTTCCATCCATTTGCCTAAGAATTTTCTGAATTCATTGTTTTTAATAACCAAGTAGTACTGCATTGTGTAAATGTACCACATTTTCTGTACTTATTCCTCTGTTGAAGGACATCTGGGTTCTTTCCAGCTTCTGACTATTATAAATAAGGCTGCTATGAACATAGTGGAGAATGTGTACTTGTTACATGTTGAAATATCTTTGGGGTATATGCCCAGAGTGAGATAGCTGGGTCCTCAGGTAGTACTGTGTCCAATTTTCTGAGGAACTGCCAGACTGATTTACAGAGTGCTTGTACCAGCTTGCAATCCCACTAAAAATGAAGGAGTGTTCCTTTTTCTCCACATCCTCGACAGCATCTGCTGTCCCCTGAGTTTTTGATCTTAGCCATTTTAACTGGTATGAGGTGGAATCTCAGGGTTGTTTTGATTTGCATTTTCCTGATGACTAAGGATATTGAACATTTCTTTAGGTGCTTCTCTGCCATTTGATAATCCTCAGTTGAGAATTCTTTGTTTACCTCTGTACCCCATTTTTAAGAGGGTTATTTGTTTCTCTGGAGTCTAACTTCTTGAGTTCTTTGTATATATTGTATTTCAGCTCTCTGTTGGATGTAGGATTGGTAACGATCATTCCCCAATCTGTTGGTTGTCGTTTTGCCCTATTCACAGTGTCCTTTGCCTTACAGAAGCTTTGCAATTTTATGAGGTCCCATTTGTCAATTCTGGATCTTAGAGCATAAGCCATTGGTGTTCTTTCTGTTCAGGAAATTTTCCCCTGTGCCCATGTGTTTGAAGCTCTTTCCTAATTTCTGTTCCATTATTTTGAGTGTATCTGGTTTTAAGTGGAGGTCCTTGATCCACTTGGACTCGAGCTTTGTACAAGGAGATAAGAATGGATTGATTTGCATTCTTCTACATATTGACTGCCAGTTGAACCAACACCATTTGTTGAATATGCTGTCTTTTTTCCACTGGATGGTTTTAGTTCCTTGGTCAAAGATCATGTGACCGTAGGTGTGTGGGGGTTCATTTGTGGGTCTTCAATTCTATTCCATTGATCTGCCTGCCTGTCACTGTACCAATATCATGCAGTTTTTATCACTACTGCTCTGTAATACAACTTGAGGTCAGGAATGCTGATTTCCCCAGAAGTTCTTTTATTGTTGAGAATAGTTTTTGATATCCTGGGTTTTTGGCTATTCCAAGTGAAATTGCAAATTGCTCTTTTAACTCCATGTGCATGAGAGATTTTTTCCATCTTCTGAGATGTTTTTCAGTTTTTTTCTTGAGAGGCTTGAAGTTCTTGATCTTTCACTTGCTTGGTTAGAGTTACACCAAGGTATTTTATATTATTTGTGACTATTGTGAAATGTCATTTTCCTAATTTCTTTCTCAGTCTGTTTATCCTTTGAGAAGAGGAAGGCTACTGATTTGTTTGAGTTAATTTTATATCGAGCCACTTTGCTGAAGTTGTTTATCAGGTTTAGGAGTTCTCTGGTGGTATTTTTGGGTTCACTTAAGTACACTATCACATCTGCAAATAGTGATATTTTGACTACTTACTTTCCAATTTGTATCCCTTTGACCTCTTTTTCTTGCCTAATTGCTCTAGCTAGAACTTCAAGTACTATAGTGAATAGGTATGGAGAGAGTGTGCTGCCTTGATTCTGATTTTGTTCTGATTTCTTGATTCTGATTTTGATTCTTGATTCTGATTTTGATTCTTGATTCTGCCTTGTTCCTGATTTTGGTGGGATTGCTTCAAGTTTCTCTCCATTTAGTTTGATGGTGACTACTAGTTTGCTGTATATTGCTTTTACTATGATTAGGTATGGGCCTTGAATTCCTGACATTTCCAATACTTTTACCATGAGTGGGTGTTAAATTTTATCAAAAGCTTTCTCAGCATCTAATAAGATGATCATGTTTTTTTCCCCCAGTTTGTTTATATAATAGATTATGTTGATCCTTATATTGAACCTTCCCTGCATCCCTAGGATGAAGCCTACTTGATCATGGTGAATGATTGTTTGTTTTGATGTGTTCTTGGATTTGGTTTGTGAGAATATTATTGAGTATTTTTACATCGATATTCATAAGGGAAATTGGTCTAAAGTTCTCATTCCTTTTTTTGGGTTTTTGTGTGGTTCAAGTATAAGTGTAACTGGGGCTTCATAGAATGAATTGGGTAGTGTTCCTTCTGTTTTTATTTTGTGGAATAGTTTGAAGAGTATTGGTATTAGGTCTTCTTTGAAGGTCTGATAGAATTCTGTACTAAAAAGTCCAGGACCAGATGTGGACTTTTTTTGGTTGGGAGACTTTTAATGGCAGCTTTTATTTCTTTAGGGGTTATGTGAATGTTTAGATGATTTATCTGATCCTATTTTAACTTTGCTACCAGGTATCTGTCTAGAAAATTGTCCATTTCATCCAGATTTTCCAGTTTTGTTGAGTATAAGCTTTTGTAGTAAGAGCTGATGATTTTTTGAATTTTCTCAGTTTCTGTTGTTATCTCTCCCTTTTCAATATTGATTTTTAAAATTTGGATACAGTCTCTGTGCCCTCTGGTTAGTGTGGCTAAGGGTTTATCTATCTTGTTGATTTTCAAAGAACCAGTTCCTGGTTTTGTTGATTCTTTGTGTAGTTCTTTTTGTTTCTATTCAGCCCTGAGTTTATTTCCTGCCCTCTATTCCTCTTAGGTGTATTTGCTTCTTTTTTGTTCTAGAGCTTTCAGATGTGCTGTCAAGGTACTAGTGTATGTTATCTCCAGTTTCTTTTTGGAGCTTCTCAGAGCTATGAGATTTCCTCTTAGATCTTTTTTTTTTTTTTTTTTTTTTTTTTTTTATTGTGTCCCACAAGTTTGGGTATGTTGTGCCTTCATTTTCATTAAATTTTAAAAAGTCTTTAATTTATTTATTTCTTCCTTGACCAGGTTGTCATTGAGTAGAGCATTGTTCAGCTTTCATGTGTATGTGGGATTTCTGTTGTTTTTGTTATTATTGAAGACCAGCCTTTGTCCATGGTGATCTGCTAGGATGCATGGGATTATTTTAATTTTCTTGTATCTGTTGAGGCCTGTCTTGTGACCAATTATATGATCAATTTTAGAGAAGGTACCATGAAGTGCTGAGAAGAAGGTATATTCTTTTGTTTTAGGATGAAATGTACTATAGAACATATCTGTTAAATCCATTTAGGTCATAACTTCTGTTAGTTTCACTGTGTCTCTGTTTAGTTTTTCTTTCTATGATATGTCCATTGATGAGAGTGGGGTGTTGAAGTCTCTCACTATTATTTTGTGAGGTACAATGTGTGCTTTGAGCTTTAGTAAAGTTTCTTTTATGAATGTGGGTACCCTTGCATTTGGAGCATAGATGTTCAGAATTGAGAGTTCTTCTTGGTAGATTTTTCCTTTGATGAGTTTGAAGTGTCTTTCCTTATCTTTTTTGATAACTTTTCGTTGAAAGTCAATTTTATTCAATATTAGAGTGACTACTGCAGCTTGCTTCTTTTGTCCAGCCTTTTACTCTGAGGTAGTGTCTGTTGTCACTGAGGTGCATTTCCTGTATGCAGCAAAATGTTGGATCCTATTTACGTATCTAGTCAGTTAGTCTATGTCTTTTTATTGGGCATTGAGTCCATTGATGTTAAGATATATTAAGGAACAGTGATTATTGCTTCCTGTAATTTTTGTTGTTAGAATTGGAATTATGTTTGCTTTGCTATCGTCTTTTGGGTTTGTTGAAAGAAGATTCCTTTCTTGCTTTTTCTAGGGTATAGTTTCCCTCCTTGTGTTGGAGTTTTCGGTCTGTTATCCTTTGTAGGGCTGGATTTGTGGAAAGATACAATGGAAATTTGGTTTTGTCCTGGAATACCTTTGTTTCTCCATGTATGGTAATTGAAAGTTTTTCTGGTTATAGTAGCTTGGGCTGTCATTTGTGTTCTTTTAGGGTCCATATGAGCCAGGGTCTTCTGGCTTTTATAGTCTCTGGTGAGAAGTTTGGTGTAATTCTGATAGGTCTGTCTTTATATGTTACTTGGCCTTTTCCCCTTACTGCTTTTAATATTATTTGTTTTGTGCATGTGGTGTTTTGATTATTATGTGATGAAAGGAATTTCTTTTCTATTCCAATCTATTTGGAGTTCTGTAGGCTTTTTGTATGTTCATGGGCATCTCTTTCTTTAGGTTAGGGAAATTTTCTTCTATAATTTTGTTGAAGATATTTACTGGCCCTTTAAGTTGGGAATCTTCACTCTCTTCTATACCTATTATCTTAGATTTGGTCTTTGCATTGTGTCCTGGATTTCCTGGATGTTTTGGGTTAGGAGCTTTTTTAATTTTGCATTTTCTTTCACTGTTGTGTCAATGTTTTCTTTGGTATTTTCTGCACCTTAGATTCTCTCTTCTATCTCTTGTATTCTGTTGGTGATGCTTGCATCTATGTGTCCTAATCTCTTTCCTAGGTTTTCTATCTCCAGGTTTCTCTCCCTTTGTGATTTCCTTATTGTTTATCTTTCCATTTTTAGATCCTGGATAGTTTTGTTCAAGTTCTTCTCCTCTTTGGTTGTGTTTTCCTGTAATTCTTTAAGGGATTTTTGTGTTTCCTCTTTAAGGGCTTCTAGCTGTTTACCTGTGTTTTCCTGTATTCCCTTAAGGGAGCTTTTTATTTCCCTCTTAACATCCTCTATCAACATCATGAGATGTGATTTTAATCTGAATCTTATTTTTCTGCTGTGTTGAGTTATCCAGGACTTGCTGTGATGGGAGAACTGGGTTCTGATGATGCCAAGTAGCTTTGCTTTCTGTTGCTTAGGTTCCTGTGTTTGTTTCTTGCTATCTATTTATCCCTTGTGTTAGTTCGTCTTGCTGTCTCTGACTGAAGCTTGTCTCTCCTGTGAGCCTGTAGGCCTGTGATCTTTGGTGTGTTAGCACTTATAGTTATTGAAATGTAGTTTGCAATTTCTGTCACTTGCGTTCCTCATGATTGCTTCGGATCAATTATATTTGTATGTAGTGTACTAATTTATCTTAGAGTTTTGATTTCCCTCAGTTGGACATGCAAGGTTCTTTCTTAATTCTCATTTTCTTTTTTGTCTACTCTTAACCAAGATTTATTCTTTCTCATGCACCCATAATTGTGCCTTTCATGATTTCACTTCTCCTCAACGTGTCTTCCTTAATGAGGACTTAGTGGCCAGGTATGGTTGGCACTCCTACATGTACTACAAAGTGAATAATACATGAAGTATTTCACCCACACAGTCTTGAAAGTACTTAATAAATCAATAACACATCCCAACATTTGAACAATATATAATTTTAAACAATGAGTAGATATAGAATTCATGTTTCACTTTTAAATTTATATAATATGAGATGAGTTTTTCCAGTGGGATAGTTTGAAATAAAAACAAAATTCAATGTGATTTGAATACCTTTACATAAAATTGTCCTTTTAAAAAATTTCATACAGATAATTTGTACAATTGATGCAAATGATCATTTCACATATTTTAGATTATTTATTGCAAATGTTGCCAGTACAGTTAGCAATCCAATAAAATGACTATCTGAGCTGATAACAGATTCAAATTAAGTCTCTTATTTTTAGGGACTAAACAGAGGGATTGCGATTTAGTCACTAAACCCATATAGCGGGGCTTGCCAGACTCTGAACACTAACACTGTAGTAATAACAACATGAGTGGCAGGGTTGATGGATGAAAATCAAGTTTTGCATCAGAGATTTTCAGAGGGTAATGAGGTTTTAATCACACGTAGAATCTGTCAGTTTGGTCAACTTTTCAGAAATTCTTTTAATGCATATCTGGACATAAAATTTCATTTTTGAGACATTCTCACTCTGTAGCTTAAGCTGGTCAGAAACATGGCAGCACTCATCACCTTGGGTGCTGGAATTATAGATGTGAGCCACTATGTCTAGTGATGCGAACTTGGAAAAATGTTATGTGGACAGAAATTAGTTTCCATTGGTTTGAATCTTACTCTGGATTCTTTGCTTCCTTAAATGTGACCTGGAAGAAGTTCCTTATTCTATGAGAATTCAGTTTCATTTTTAGAAAAATGCAGAATGCTGTGAAGATTAAAGAAGGTAGGTAAGATATGAAGTTATTGGAACAAAGCCTATAAACTGATAAGCACTTAGCAAAAGTCATATCTGGTTTAATCTGGGGAACTATAACTGGCAAAAGTAGCAAAGTAAGAAGTATATTCTGGAAGAAGATAGGTTCCAGGCAGGTTTTAATAACCACGAATATTTGAAGGGCAAGATAGATAAGTAGATTCTTCACTGAGCCAACCTTGAAGAACAGGAGAATTGGCAATGATATTTCAACAAGATGAACCATTGTATGCCATTAAAGAGACTCAAGAGAATGGATAAAAACCTACGTGATTGTATGGTGCTGGGTACCTAGTCCTACATGGACTTGTGCTCGATGAATCTTTTGAAGGAACACTTTGACCTTGTGTGATACATGCAGGCCTCTCTCTGGGTTTGCTTGCAGAGTGGGCTGAGAATTGTGGCAAGATGAAATCTAGCTGTGGGAACCTGAAAGGAAATAAGGCAGCCCAGAGGAATGGGACTGAAGATGGAGCATTCAGTTCTTTTCCATGGATACCAACCCTTGTAACTACCCGCAGTAGGAAGAAGACAGTAAAAGCCGAAGCAGTTAACATAATTGTGCTGGGATAGAGCTGAGTCTTAAATGATGCATACAGCTGTGGGATGAATAAGCAGAGCAAAGAGGGAGGGCAAAAGTCATCCAAGGCCCCGAGATTGGGGTGAGGGTGATGTGTATCATGAATCAGCAGTAGTCTGTTGAATAGAGAATTGTAGTATCAAGCTTCATAAGTTAGATTTAGGATTAGGAGAGTTCTATCAATCAAGCACAGGAGAAAGAATATAATGGGCAAGGTAGAAGACACCTTTAGTGGTTCTGAGGAAACACACACACACACACACACACACGCACACACACACACACACACACACACTCAAACCCACCCACCAGAAATGATAAGTCCTCAAAGAAAATTAGTTTGGAAGAGAATGAGTGAATTAAAGAATATTTGTAGCACATGCATATTTATAAGTGACCTGGTGTATGTGGACATGTGTTTGCATATATATGGGAGCTGGAGGACTCCCTGGGTATAGTCTCAGGAACTCATTTAGGCCCTGAATTAGCCTAGATCTCAACAACTAGATGAGTGGTTCAGGATCCTATGGATCTTTCTGCCTCTAATTCACTGGTGCTGGGAATACAAGTCCATGCTACCACAGTCAACATGATTATGTGAAATTTATGAAGGTTGGCCCTCCAAGTTCCTGAGGACTATGCATTTTGCCAAGAAGCACAGGAAGAAAGTCCTGAAGAAGATGCAGGACAGCAGAGGCTGTCAAGGGCCTTGTGAAGCCTAAGGCAGTTAAACCCAAGATGCCAAAGGGCTCCAGCTACAAACTCATCACTTACCACAAGCTTATGAAACACTTTTGAAGCTACATGGCCAAGGAGTGTAGGCTCTGCCAATCAAATCTCAAGGTTCAAACCAAGACAGAGGCTGCAGCTCCAAGACCCAGGCTCCTGCTCCAGCTCAGGCTCCCAAAGGTGCCCAGGCCCCTGTGAAGGCCCCATAGAAAAGGCTTCTGTCAATGTGAAGACAGGCAGACTGCTGGGACACACCTACATATACACTATTTATAGATGACCAGTGTCCCATGCTGTTTTTACAAATAAACTCGAGGCAAGATCTGTTTAAAATAAAAAAGCAAAAGAAAAGTGAAAAAGTAGAAAGAAAGCCTAGAGAGATGGGAGGTGGTTAAGAACACTCCCTGCTCTTTCTAAAGACCTAAGTTCAGTTCCCAGTGCAAATGTTGGATGGCTGACAGATTCCTGTACCTCTAACAAGAGTATCAGATGCCATTTTCGGGCCTTTGAGGTTACCCTCAAAGAAGTAGCACGAGCACGTGCGCGCACACACACACACACACACACACACACACACACACACACACACACACACCCCTGGACACTCAAAAATACCGACAAATAATAAATGTAAGGTAAAAATTCTTTTACAAATGAAAAAGAAGGCTAAAGATAATCACCTAGGTCAGTGGTAATGTGCTTAAGTGACATACCGGCAACACCACACGTTCTGTTTTTAGTGCAAACAAATAAATTAAAAATGTGGAATGCCTTGTCCAAGCTGCTTACTGAGTACGGCCAGCAGCTCTCTCAATGGCAGGCGGTGTCCCTTCTCTTCCTACTGAACTGTTTGTGCCCTTACTGTTGCTGACTCCATTCCTCTTTCCAGACATTCATAGGCCCCTCCTCTCCATTACATTTCCTTCTGCTATCTTTCTTATATTTGTATTTCTGACACTTTGTTTTAGTACAAATCATTACAAGGCACTACTCCTCAAGTGGGGTGAATATTATCTCACTATGGAGGCTGTCCAAACGATTTGTTTTTAAGTTATAACTTCACCACTTACTAACACTCTATAATTTTGACGCAGAACATAGTAGTTTTAAGCATTTTAGCTTCTTTATCTATAAGAAACAGGAAAGCAAGGCATCCTGTACCAGACTGTGGAGAGGAATAATATCTAATATACCACAGCCTGGTTTATATGGAGGAGTCAAACATTTTGCTCTTTCTCATCCATTTCCCCATTCTTTAGAACTGAATTGTTAAACCTTTCAGATGAGGTGTTAAATATCTTACAAGAGAATAAAAGAATATGAAGAAAAATAAGGAGGAAATGTCATGAATAAAGCAGAAATAAATAAGGAGAAAAAATTGACTGGTGATTTTTTTTTTTTTTGCAAATCACAGCTAATATCACTGTGTTCCAGAAGTTATATATCAAGAGTCATTAGATCAGACCTTAGTTCATAACCTGAACATTCATTAAACTTAAAGTAGGCAAGTAGATGGCACTCAAAACTCAATAGACTGAGGAAAACCACTTTAAAGGAAAATTTTCTATTTGTTATTGATCCATTTGGACCTTCAGGATAAAAGATACTACTTTCAAATCATTTACACCATGAAGAGATAAACAGACAGTATACTGGAAGAAAGTGTGAAGATAAAAATTTCTTTCAGTAAGTTCAAATAATGGACCACATCTAATAAGATGAAATGTAATGGGAATCAGAGTCAAGAACTGAATTAAAGTTCATGCAAATAAGTCTATATTATAAGGAACAGATATTCATAAGACACAATTCAAATGAAATATATGATTTATATCTCAGTGTTTAGATAGTTGGAATTAAGAGAACTTACATTTTAAAAGACTTTTGAAAAATAATTACAGCGTGATATACATACTTGAAAAGACCGTGAGTATGGTGGGAGCTTGTACAAAGGGTCTGTAGTGTTTTTCTGTTTGCATTTGTGTAATACAGCCTAGCTGGATTTGACCATAGTCACACATGCTTCTCTTAGTGGATAGGTTTGTAGAAGATGCCTTCTCTATTTGCTTCATGACCAAAATTCAGTCTTTGTATACTTGATGTATTGTAGTTGAATATTATTTTTCTCCTTCCCAATAATGCTACAGAAGTCTGATATATGAGTTTCAGGAATCGGCTCCCGTGGTTTTGTGCATATATTTATATATATGTGGATATCTCAGGGAGTAAGAGATGGCACCCAAGCCCCAAGCATTGGAGATTTTCCAAATATGTTGGTGAACTCTCAGCTCACACACAGGATTTGTAGCTTTCCTTAGAGAATCTGGATCCATAAGTAACAACTGAGGATACTTGGTGCCTCAGGGAGATTGGTTCTTCCTAAGTGAGGTAAATGTGAAGTAGAGTGTGTGTGTGTGTGTGTGTGTGTGTGTACATTCATCTCTACCTCCTGTGGAGCAACACAAGCCACTTTTTAACTTACAACAGTACCCTCCTCAAGTGACATGCTGCCATCTAGAGTTTTGGTTAACCAATCAATTTTATCTAGTTACCTCTACGGTCCTACATCATAAATTTATCACTCTGAAGTCACACACACACACACACACACACACACACACACACACACACACACACACACACACACACACACAGAGTAACTTCTAACTTCTCCAACATTCATGAGATAAATATTGTAATGTAAGTTCATTGACTTTCTCCCTTTCCTTTGGTTGTATTCTGAGGTCCCAGTATCCTGGGATGTAGGAAGTGTTGCCAACTCTCCGTGCTCCTACTTCTCTCAACCCTCCAACTCTCTGGCCCCAACGGGCCACAGGGCTCCCACCCGGTGCATCTCACTCAGCAGTCCCTCTGCCCGCCATCTCTAGCGACCCCCACCCCCTCCTTGAGTTCCTCTCGCTACCACACAACGCCCCACACACCATGTGGTCAGCCATCTCAACACCCAATTACCCGTTAGAATTAAAACTCTTAAGCTTATAGTTATCCAATAAGATTTATGTATCAATAAAAACCACAATTTACAAGATGCCAGTACAATAATTTCAGAGCCAATTGATAATGATAAAAGCTGCCCATCTAGTTAGACAAATTATCCCAATATTTAATCTTTAGAGTATCATAACTGGTTGTGGCTGGTAAACCACCACGCTGGTTCAGGTCAGCTGCCATCTTCCTTCTCCTCCCTCCCTGAGACACTCTCTGTCCCTGTAACTCTTAGCTCCGCCTCCCTTTTTCCTGTCTAATCATAGGCCTCCTCTGCACTAATGTAATTGGACAGGGAAAATCCTGCAACAGGAAGCATCATTTTACCATGAAATACCTTTTCTTCTAGTCTCATAACACAGTTTTGACATTTTAAAAGCACTTGCTTGGTAAAGGGTATGCTGATACATAAATAATTTGTTGTTGTTCTGTGTGTCAGTGTGTGTAGAGGGAATGTGACAACTTGATAGCAACGGACTTCAGATATCCAACCTGTGTTGTGGGTTCTTACGTTCTCTTGATGAAGTGGATGGTGATGGTAGTGGTGGTATGTATGACATTGTTCTTCTTGGGTATTTCAAGTTATCTTCAGTCAGTATCTGAAGTCCACTAGTGACAGAAACAGAACTTTCTTGAGAATATTAGGCTATACTTTCAGTCAGTGGAGGTATGTAAGAAATAACAGGAAAAATAAGCGATAATTGAGTACAAGCTTGTTATATTTGTTAAATGCTTTAAAAATTAAAATCATCAGTATAAAGGCATCGATTATTTACTTCTAAGAGAATAATCACAGAAGAATCATCACGATCTCATCATGGCGATGGGTGGAAGACCAAGTGGTATGTAGAATGTCTGAGTGCACTGAGGACAGTTCCGATGTGGAATTGAAGAACAAGGGAAGACACAAATAAGCACAATGAATTGGTTGATATTGGCGGTGATGATGATGTGATTGTTTTGTTTGTTTGTTTGAGATGGGGTCTCACTATATAGCCCTGACAAGCTTGAAATCCATTATGTAGACCCTGCTGGTTTCAAAGTTGTGGTTATTCTGCCTCTTCCTCCAAGGCACTAGAATTACAAGTGTGCACCATCATTCTCAGTATAGTTACTATACTGATGCATGAAGAGGCAATGTATGGGGTGGCTCTCAATGTAAATTTACCATACAATGCTCCTATTCCTTTCCTTAAGTTTCATCTTCTAAGTAGAATTTTTGGTGAGGCAGCACAAGTCTGACAAAGCTAAAGTTCTAAAGACCCGATTTTTCTGCTCTTATGAAGTAAACAGACTTCCATTCATTTAAATATTAGTAACTGAAGTAGATGGCCATCCAATGACTTCATGTTTCAGGAGCTGACTTTGAATCTAGAATCAGGCATCTTCACTCTATTATCTGTGTGTCATTCCCTTTTAAAAGCTTTGTTCTTCCTTCATCTATTTTTGGTCTCTCTATCTCTCTCCAGTTCTCAGGTGTCTATCTTCAATGGTATGAATAATTTAATTGAGCAAGCAAAGTGGCTGGCACCATATCCTGTAGAAGTATTTCTCAACCAGACTGTTTCTTTACTTGCAAAGTTGCAGCATCATTTTCTGCAATTATTTCCTGACTCTACCTTCTCCCGTGCTGGGAGATTGCTGAACAAAGAGAAAGAAAGCATTAGAAATGGGAAGTGATTCCAAAGCTGTTTTCATTTGTTGATTCATGGACACAGGCATAGCCAGAGTTGGCTATCATAACCTGTTAATTAGACACACTCATCAGCTGCAAGCATTTTATTATTTTAGTTACCTCAACTCATAATTATGTGCAAGCAAAAACTGCCGAGGTAACTAAAGCGCAGAAGTCATTTTTAGTTAAATGTTTGGTAATGGGGGGAGATGCTGTGGTTCTCTCTTGAATTAGAACAATGTTCACTGAGTTGAAAAATACAAGAATCATGCTTCCTGAAGCTACTTAGATATTACTTCTCTCAACTTCAAATTTTTACTTAAAATTCATCTGATAACTATAATGGAGCAGTCTTGGTTTGTTTTCTTTTTTACTAAAAAAAAAATCCATTTAGGAGACTAGAAGGAAGGTCGGCCTTCCTTTTTAATATAATATGAAAATAAGCCAATAATTCTGCACAAGACACCTGGAAATTGACTAATTTGGGGACAAAAGAGTTCATCACATTTATTATGGAGTCTGGGTATTTGCTTATCTCACATTTATATAGCATTATTTATGCAGTTTTTATAAGTTCCCAAGAAGACTGAGTAGTATTCAATACTTTATAGATACCCAATAGATTTTGTTGAGTTTTGAATAAATAAATCCATCACTTTCATCATCGAATTACAAATTCCCCAGGAAATCTTTGCCATTTTCAAAAATTTCAGGTTGATATTCTTCCACATGGGAAGCTGAAAGCAGACACAGTAGATTTTTAAAATGAAAGCATAATATTCAAGGCATCACAGTAATTAGATTCATTAATTGTAATTAGAGAGTTGGGAGACGATCTTCATGGATTCATCTGCCACAGTTCAGGGAATTGCAACTATCCATGTCTCTAGAGTAAGGTTTTATATAGATAAATGTTAATGTAATACTGTAGCATTTGTAGTGTTGAGATAAAAATATGAGAATTATAGCCTTTGGTTTTGTTAAATAATCTTCTTGGATTTGGCTTTATATATATAAAAAAAAACCCTAAAAGGATATTATACACTGTGATGTTCAGCATTTCCAACATAATGCCCACATGTTTAAATATTGTTTGAATGGAATGGCAAAATAAATAGGTGGTATATCACATCTATCCTAGGATAATTGTTGTTCAGATATGATAGAATATTGTCTTCTATAACATGGAATTTGAAATCCATTAAGCAATAAATTGTGATTTATGTCCAAACCTAGCTTGAAGTTCTGCACTATTTAAGCTGAGTAGATATGATAGTTTAGCTTTCCAAGTGTGCTCTTGGCAATGAGCCCTGACCAACCTCTGGAAATTTGCACAACTCAGGGACAGAAATATACAGAATTGTAGGAAGCTGAGAATTGTAAGCATAAGTGTACATAGATGTATAATCTTGTTTGTAGAAACAATTGTAAGTGACAATTAATTAAATTTGTATGTGGGGATGACTGCTGCCGAATTTTTTTTCTAATGTCAAAGCCTAATTTACAATATTTAAGGAGACAAACTATTTCAAATAAAGAAGTAAAAAATATTGAAAATAGTACTTTAAAAGCACACACACACACACACACACACACACACACACACACACACACACACACTAAAATGTACTGAGGCTGTTCTACAGTATTTTAATTGTCTTCTAGCTTATTTACCAATCAGCTTCAGAGGTCACTGTGAGAAACTTTTTGGGTACTACTTACTTTTGGTCAGCGCAGTCATGATTTGTGGCTGGAAATAAGAGTCAAATGTTATTCTGGGGATTGTATTCCTTGTTTTCAATAACCTCTGTCCTCTACCATTCCCGAGAGCTTTGCATTTAGAATAGATTGGAGCACAATTAATTTAAAAACAGCCATAGCAGTACAACAGAAATGACACAGCAAGCCTTCCAGGACACACTCAGGAAGTAAGAGAAAAAGAACAGGGGTGAGTAGCAATTTAATTGCTTTCTCTTGTGTGTTTACTTGGTGTGGGGCAAAGGCAGAGGAAGAAGGACAATTACATTAAGTGGGCTAGAAATTTTGCCACATAACCAGAGAGTAAAAATCTTTGCAAATATTTTGCAAATGATTTAGTGTTGGCTAAATCCAATGCATGTTTTTACCATGAATTTTCTATTTAAAAAGTTTCTTTTTTTTTTTTTTTTTAAAAAATCCGGCTTTAAGAAAGAAAATGCAATCCATATGTTACTGATTCATTCACACTTATCGTATTTTGCGTGAGTAAGTTGGTGTCCAAAAACTTTTGGGGTTTTCAACCGGGACGTTACATTTTATAGCACCAAGAAGGACGTTAGACCTGGAAAGTTTTTGAATTTGATTTAAATACAGACTCCAAGGAATCTGAGTGGGTTCTAAGTTTGGCAATGTGCCCTCACCCTAGTTAACATATTGATGGAGTTATATATATTCTTATACACATGGGTTAAAAGTACAGCTGTTAATTCTGTTTTGATTTTGATGCTAGATATATTCTTTTTGACTTCCTGGTTTGTTTGCCACGAGGAAACAATTGGCCACTTGTTTTATTATTCAAAAAATGTTTATATATTGACATATATCCTTAAATATACAATAAGTGTTATCAAATATGTAACAAAGCTAGTGTGTGGAAAATGCATAATTTTCCCTAAGGGCTATTTGCTAATACAGAACACAGGCCTCTAAAATGTGATGAAAGGAAGGACTGTGGAACAATGGGTCATGATGGCTAATTTTATAGGGAACACATGCATACAGTCTAATTTAAAACACATGGTGTGGCAGTTATAGGCAAAGGCTCAGAGAATTAGACAGGAATTCTGCTTCATAAAAAAGCAAACAGTTCCTTCTTTCTCCTGCCTTTTTCTTCAAGGAAAAAAGATCCCATTCACTAATGCTTTAACAATTGCAAGGCCCACCCACAGGTCTCACATAGGGCTGCAACCCTCCTCCTTCAGGTATGGATGACCTGCTGTGCTTGATGACTCAAAGATGTGATATGGAATTAGAGGTACAGCTCCCAGGATGCATTTGCGTCTTTTACAAGCCATCTTTATTAGGTGCTGTTCAGAAGGACAGTATTGTGTGCTATTGATTACTCTTGAACAGGGGGTTATTGTTTTTATCTGCAGAGGAATGGGAGAGCAGAGTATTCTTCCTCCTGCTCATTTTGAAGCAGAGACTTTGAGTTTAAAGTGGTTAAGCTGTTAAGTCCTCTATTCCGAAGAGCTTTGAGACTGGCAACACAGTAAACATCAAAGCAATTAGTGCTATACTCATCTTGCTTGAAAAAAAAATAGACAAAACTTTTTCTGGAATGGTTACATTTATGTGCCAAGTTGACTGGGACACAGAGTACCCAGATATTTGGCCAAATGTTACTTTTGGGGTGCGTCTATGATTGTTTCTTTATGAGGTGTGAATAGGCAAACTATTTATAAATTAAAATCAATTACCTCTACCACTGTTCCAGTGCGAATGGTCCTCGTCCTGTGCACTGAGGCCTGGCTAGAAGGAAATGCTAGCAAGTGAGGATCTGCTCACAAAGAGAGGGGTTTTTATTTTTGCTTTGAGGTCAGCTGCTTGATCCTCACTAAGACTTCATAAAATACAATTTTAGTTGATGGATTCATTAAAATCCATAGTCTGTTCCTTAATCCTCTGGGTTCATCAAAATGACTCTCTGAGCACACAGTAAGTATATTAACCTTTCTGGAACAAACTCACACTAAATAATTTAGTAGAGGAGGTTTCTGGAGAAGCTTATTTTATTTGGAGATGGGGAGGGCATATTGAGATTGAACCCATGGTCTCATACATGCTAAGCAGGCATTCTACCCCTGACCTGTAGACTCTTAAACAGCCTCTTAAAATAAGCTTAGTCTTCTTTAAATGACTTGCAACAGAATATTCACTATTTGACAGAAATAAAAAGATAGTTTCTTAATGCACAGGAATATAGTAAACATTAACATTTTTGGGGACCTGAATTCTCAAAAGGGGAAAACAGCAACAACAATCCAAACATTTCAGAACTTGGCAGAATACTTCCCTAGCATGCCTTCCAGGGCGAATAACACAAAGTCATTCGAGTACTTTCTGCTCTCAGGTCTGATGCCCTTGGGTCTGATCCCCTCATCTTTGCTCATTTCATTGGAGAATTTCTTTCAGTGAACTATCTACATACCATCTCATAGTCCAGAATAGGTCTGCATGTCTTGGTTTTATCTTCCAGGGGGCACATTGCTTGTCTCTCCCTAGTATATGCTGCTGTCTTCAGCCTGATGAAGAGGTGTCTGTTGTTTTGCTCCTGAAAGCAAATGGTGGGAGACAATCATTCACTAACACCCTAACTGCAGATCTTTTAAGCTTCTTCCCACTCGCAGAAGCATGTCACAATGCAGTTGAGAGTGTTATCTCTGGGTAACCTTGACTTTTCTAACTTAAAAACATAAGTAAATCATTTGCAAACTCGGAACTATTAATAGGAGCAAATTGCTTTCAACAGACTGACAGTCCATTGAATCTTGACCTCTGTATCTAGTAGAGAAGATAAGTGGTTATTTTGATCCCTTAAAATTCTCATATCTAGGACATTGATAATGTGTACAGCACATAAACAAGTTGGAATTTGACTTATGTGACAAAGGAAGGAAATTTGAAACAATTAAGATTTCTCCCTGTAATTTTTAGAACCTTTTATTTTAATTTTTTTATTTGTTTATTTATTTATTTATTTATTAATTCATTCATTTAGATAAGGTCACCATGAAGAGTATGGCCTCAACCTTAGAGAGTGCTGAAACTAAAGACATGTATCACCACACCCAGTCCCTTCAGAACAATTTTAAAGAAAAGAAGAGTTGATCCAACCCTTTACTCATGGAGCACGTTTCCAGGGCCCAGAGACAAGTGATTATTTCAAAGCTTCTTAAGTATATGTTCCAAAAAGAAAAAAAAATGTGATAAAAGTCAGAAAGAGCAAAAGAAATAAAACCTATAGTTCTCAGTAGGTTCATCCTGAGGAAGATTAACTATTACCCACAGCTTTTATAGTTTCTGTCAGGGAAACTGCTGGGCAATAGTGACTTAACTTTGGAGCAGTATCTGTGCCTTTTCGTTCTCTCCATGTATTTGTGGGTCAGAAGAGAAGTCATTCGGGACTTGTATTTCCTGTCTCATCTTTTCCTTCTTCCTGTCCTGAAACTGTGGGAAATCAGCTTTAAAAATCACTTGAGAGAAACAGACATTAACTTATTCAATTGCAAGTAGACTCTTCCAACATGTAAGCCATAAAGGGTCTTAGCGTAAAAGGGAAATATCACTGAATAAAACATTCCAAAATTCATTTTAATTAAATAAGGGTTTCTAAGATTTATACATTTCTGATTTACTTATGATCACTTCCTTGGATAACATCTGTTCCTTCTCCAGTACCTTCTTCATTGATAATTCCTTGGAGAAGGAATATAAGTGAATTTATTTTCCAGACCTAATCACGCTAGGTAGGTACATTTGCACCTGGTACAGCTTTAGATGCAATATTTTATCCTGAGTCATATTAAGCCAAGAATGCAAACATTAAAATGTCCTCTCATCTCAATCACAAGTGGGTATTTTTGCCTGATAAGTTATTTGGATACTTAAACTTTTCCTTTTCAAGGCTAATTCTTCCACTACAGTGTCTGGGACGCTGAACTTGAGGAATGACATTCTCTCATGGGTCTTCCCAATAGTTCTTGGGAAAAAAATCTGACTTCATAGTATTCTCTGGGATGGATACTATAGAACAGGAGGAAAAGGCTTCAGTACAGAACAACAGAATTTTTGTCATTGAAAAGCTAGCACTTGGTAGCTGAAAAGGCTGTGTGATTTGATAGTGCTTCCCCTTGATTTTATCCCCTATTTTATTTTTCTAAAAAGAGCAAAGTGATTCCTTAGAGAAAAGAAAGGTCATGGAAATGTTCATAGAAAAACTCATGGAAGAGATGTGAAAGAGCAGGCTACATTTACCTACCATGGTGGGAAAACATGCCTGTTCTGTATTTTATGCTCTTCCGTGTTCAAAGGATCAAGGTGATGAGTGTGAACATGAGACATCAATTCTTTAAGAAGTAGAGGGGAAGGGAAGAATAGTGTGACTAAAACTTTTCATTAAGCCAGTTACGGTTTTAGATGGCACCTTCCCTTTTCATTCTAAGTCATAGAAATGCCTGACCTTAGACTTGGGAGTAACCACACACATTCTTTATCCAACCCTTGCAGCATGTTGCACTGTGGATTCCCCAGATCTCACCATGACCATGAGCCTTAAGGTAGTCCTAATTAACCTGTGCAGATTTATAGGCAGCATATGTGAGGACAAAATAAAAACATACTGGCCCTCTCCTACCAACACTGGACATTTCACAGGGAAGTAGAAAAAAGTCCTTCCTGTGGTTCTCACTCAAGCCAGCCTCATGTATAAACCAAATACAATATGGCTGCCTAGAAATTCCTTTTATTCAGCAGTCTTTCTCATACCACTGTTCCCAAACATTTTCCTCTTCTCTATGTAACTTCTATTTCATAAAATAATTGATCTCACACCACTAGTGTGACTTACTTATCACCTGTGTTTGATGCTCGATTTTCCCAGGACAAGGTAACCCTGTTAGTAACTCTACAAATTGTTGTGACAAAACACCTGGCCAAAGCAAATTAAGAAAGGAAGGTTTGATTTGGGCTCATAGTTTGAGAGTTCTGTCCAAAATAGAAAGCAACTCATAGCAGCAAGAGTTTGAGGTAAGTGAACATACTATATATGCAGTCGTAAGTAGAGAGATGCTGGTGCTCAGATGCCCCTCTCTTCTTATTATTTATTCTAGATTATGAGATAAGATGGTACCACCAAGATGTGGGCATTTCCATCTCAATTCTAACCTACAAACTATTCACAGACATGCCTAGAGATGTATTGCCAAGGTCCCACCAAGTTGACAATCCAGATTGACCACATCAGCCATTATTACTGTTCTAATTTTAAGTATTTTGAGCAAAAGTAGCCTCTTCTTCCATGGTCTTAAAGCCCTGTACCCACCAGGGGTGAGGTGTTTATGACAGGGCATGGAGCACAGCTAATAGTTATGGGCTTGGCAGTTCTAGAACATGTGATAGATGCAGCAGCACCCTTGGAGGAAGATATCTTGGCACCATTCAGACTGTAATCAAACCTTCAACAGCTCTTCTGAGCGTCTCTTTCTTTTGAAACTAGATATTCAAGTTTTATTATGCATTTAAAATCACCATTTCTACTGAAAACGTATACACACTGTAAAATAAATTAATGTTGCAAGTTAAATAGTCAAGAGAGCCTGTGTGTTTGAGGTCCTCGTTCTACCCTTTCTATATAAATTACTAATATGTTTTTGTATCTGTGCATGAAACCCTCTTCTTTGGAGAATTCTGGAGTCTGGCTATGTCAGCTTCAACTTTAATCTTGGTGCCTAACTTCTGTGGTGGCTTTACTCCACACATCTTCACTCTGCATGGCATTCTCTTCCATCTATAGCTAGGGATGACATTATATATGTGTATATATGGTAGAATTATCTATTGTTCATATAATTTGCTGTCTTTTAATTTGAAGAATGATACTGAGGTCCTTAGTAAGGGAGACACGACCTGACCTATTTTGCCTTTTGCTTCTGACTACAGTTTTAATTCTGTGACCCAGTCCTTTCCCTGTGAGTTAAGCAGCCATAACTATAGATCACAATAATAACCGGTAACATTTCAAATATGTTAGATATAGGTCTAAAGGACTTGGCTATATTGAATTGTGAGCATTAACAAAGTTAGGTACCTTCATTTTATAGAGGAGCAGACTGACTCAGGAAAGTATGTTCATTTGTGTTGGGTCACATAGACCAGAGGTGGAAAGCTGGAATACATACTCCTGTAGTCAGCTGTTGGTATTCAAGCTCATAAACATTATATTGTTCAGTGTTTTTGACTTTGTCTCCAAATGAGTGTGATGCAGGAAATCCCCCATGCTCCTGTACATATAATGGTCCCTTTATTCAGTAATTCTACTTCAGCCTGGTAAAGTGGACCCACTATTTCTTCTTTCCTCTCTTCCTGTATGTGCTTTGGTTTTGTATACACTAATAAATGAACTTATAGAACTTTTGCCAATTGTCTAATTTTGAAATGATTTTTTTGTTTGTTTGTTTTTAAAGAACTCAGGTTGTTTGCAGAGCCTCTGCTGCTTTGCACTGGAGGGTTTCTTTAACCTGGACTTTTTACTGGTTTTGATTTTTCCATCGGCTCCTTGTATGTTGGGATAAAGTGACAGTTTTGGTTTGGTTTGTCTCAAAAACATCTCTTCATACAAGTTTGAGTTTTGATAAATTCTTCATTTTTAAGAATTTCATATATGACTATTGTGTTTACATAATTTTTCTGTCTTCTCTTCAACTCCTCTTGTGTTCTCCCTCCCCAAGTCCCTCTCAAATTCACAGCCTCTTTCTCTTTAATTATTGTCACATGCACGCGTGCATGTGCACGTACAGACACACACACACACACACACACACACACACACACACACACACACACACATACAAGACAGAGAGAAAGCTGTAAGTTGATGAGTCTATTTAGTGTTGCATAATACATACATACATATATTTAATTCATACATATATTTAATGGATGACCATTTGGTATTGGATACTTAATTATGGGTCTTATCTCTGTGGGTAACTGAGTCTCCCTTTCTCAGTTCTAATTGCCTGTGTTCTTCATCTAGGTGTGGGGTTTTGGAAGAGCTGGTATGTGGACTTTTGTTTTCCTTATTCTAATTTTGTCTAGGCAATCATGTTGAGATTTCATGGAGAGACTTCACTGTAATGTAGAGCATACAATCTCACAGTAGATTTCTTAGATTTCTGACTTTTATACCCTTTCTTCTCCTTTTTCTATATTCCTGAGCCATAGGTTTATCTTGTCTTACAATATAACCATAGGGTTGCATTGTAAATGTGCCAGTGGGGCTAGGCATCTCATAGTCAACTGTTCTCTGCATTTTGACCAGTTGTGGCTTTCTTTCTTTCTTTTTTCTGATTTACTTTCTTATTCTATATTGCATACTCCTCTCTCTCTCTCTCTCTCTCTCCCCCCCCCGTGTGTGTATGTGTGCGTGTGTGTGTATATATATATATATTGCTATGATATGCTTACAGATAGGAGCCTAGCATGGATGTCCCCTGAGAGGCCCAACTAGCAGCTGACTGAGACAGATGTAGATAGTTACACCTAACCATTGGATTAAAGTCAGGGACCCCTATGGTTGAATTAGGGGAAGGATTGAAAAAGCTGAAAGGGAAGGTGACCCCATAGGAAGACCAGCAATATCAACTAACCAGGAACCCTGCAAGCTCCCAGAAAGTAGGCCACCAACCAGGCAGCATACAGGGGCTGGTCCAAGGCCTACATCAACTATAGAGCAGTTGTGACTTTCTTTAATGTTTCTCATATACTACAAAAAGAAACTTCCTTGATGAGGAGTGAGAGCTACGCTTATCTGTGGCTGTAAGTATTTAGAATACAGTTAGGAATTACGTTAGTTTAGAAAAGTGGTGGTCGTAGGTTTGCCTTTATGTTCCATGGTCTTAATAGCCATGGATAGTTGGCTAGGTTTACATATCACAAATGCATTCCATCTTGTCGAATGTGTTTTAAGTTCGATTAGATGGTTGTTGGTTACAGCTAAGATATAAGTGCCACTATTGCACCTTTGGAGATGTGTCATATTACTCATTGTTGTGATGAATTCGTGTCATAGCAGGATAGGTCTTACTTTTCTCCCATAATAAGCTTCTAAGATCATAGATAACCCACTTCCTTCAAATCAGGAGTAAGATCAAATTTTTAAAGACAACCAAAGGCAATAGCAGTAGCTTATGATTTAGGGATCTATTGGACCCTCTGACAGACAACTTGAAGGTTGTTTGTTTTCCTGTGCTTGGTACTTGGTTTTTGTTAGACAGTCTATGGTTCGTGAGGGAGCATTATCAATCCAACTGGCATAACTTTACATACATTTATATACATATTACATGTAATTTTATATAAATATAAAACAACATAATTCCCTATGACTTTTAAAAAACTTATTAGTTTGTTATTAATTAGATATTCCTTCTTCCCTCCCTTCCTCTCTCCCTTCCCCTTCCCCCTTTCCTCTCTCATTAACATCCTCTCTTCTTAACCAGTTAAAGCCCCTCTTTCTATTTCCTTCTTCATAGTACTTGTGTCTTGCTATTCTCATCTCAAGAGCACCTCCATTACCACTATGGTCTCTTTTTCTCTTTCCTGGTTTCCGTGGTAATAGACCTTGAGACGGATTCACATCTAAATGAAGTGGGAAAAGAAAACTGTGATAATTGTGAAGAGACAATGAAGAAAAAAAGAGTCTACAAAGTATCCATTATCAAGACACCTACTATGCATCCAATTCTAGTTTAATGCCACTAGAGATTCCCTGGAAGACAGTCTGTCTTGCTATCTTTCTAGAATTCTACACAAGGAATAAGGTTGCTGGATATTTCTATGCCATTCCTTTTGCAAATAAGCTGAAAAGCTATTTCCTGGGGGAAGCTAATACCAAACATATCCACCACGCTGTGCAAGTGAGTGAAGTAGGCTTTGTTTGCTAAAGAAAACCTCTGGGCAAAGAAATGCAGGTGGTAGAAGTTTCTGGTCTGGCCAGTGTGTACTGCAGTGTCAAGGGTTGGTGATCGTGGGCAGAGAGCCATAGCGTCTTCCCTCTAAACTCCTGAAATTGATCAGAAGGTAGAGAAACCATTACCCTGTATTTTGAAAATGACACCTTTAACTGCAACTATAAAGTAGAATCTTTCATAGTTATCATATTTTGCTCTTGACATTTGGGAATTTAAAACAAATTTAATTTTTTTAGACTTTTAACATTCATTTGCAAGCGCATCTTCTAGAGTTGTCTTAGTGTACTTTCTACTCAGCACTTTGCTAATTAGAGGTATAACATATGAGGTATATACATATTAGAGGTATAACAATGACTTTTTGATATCAATTTTATTTTAATTAATCTCTTCAATTGTCATTTACAGAAGATGTGTATGATGTATACACCCTATTCTAAGCATCTGAGTAGACACAGAAAAATAAAACTATGTGTTAAAAAATACAAAGTAGCACACAGAGAACATTTTTTGGATAGAATATATTAATAGCTCCATTACAGATATGAGCATAGTCAAGGGACCATGATAGAAGAGCTAACAATATTAATTACTCATAAAAGTATAATTGTGGTTATCTTAAAATTTCCCTCAATATAAAGTTTCTTTCTTGCTATTAGACTGTCCTAGGATCTCTTATATCATGAGTTGTTTCTCACTATTTCTCAAGCTTTTCAGTTTTAAACATGCACTGTATGCAAAAAGAATCCCTAACCTGAATCTCTCATTAGATACTGACAGTGGAAAGACCATTGAGGTTTTCCTTATTCAGTTCTTAATGAAGTAACAACTTACAGGGAGTCAAGAAAAGGAAGGTAGAAGATGCCAAGCAGATATAACAGTAAAGAATAGTGGAGAGAGAGGGAGGGAGAGGAAGAAAGAGAAAAGCAGAGAGAAAGAGAAGGAGGGAGGGAGGGGGAGAGAGAGGGAGAGGGAGAGGGAGAGGGAGAGAGAGAGAGAGAGACAGAGAGAGAGACAGAGAGAGAGAGAGAGAACTAGCTGATATTTTCATCTTTAGACACAGAGTGCATAGCGAGCCAGCTAGACAAGATAGGACAGCAACTGCCATGTGGGGAACCCTGTGAGTTCAGTTAGGACATGAGCTAGCTCAAAGAGCTCTGGAATTTTCCAGGTAGAGTTGTGCAGACATGAAGCTAATACTGCTATGTCCCCTTAGGAATGAATTGGCCTGTCAGGGGATTCACAAAATAGAGATAATGATAATATTTGAGATAATGACAACAATAAATAATTCCATTTCTACCATAGTGGGAATATATCTAATCATTTAGGAATTTCTCATGTAGCTTGGCAGGGGTTTATCTCACACAGTTGAAGGGGTATTCATTTGTGATGATTAATCTTCATTGTCAACTTAACTGGATACAGAATCACCATGGAAACACACCTCTGGGTGTGTCACTGAGGGTGATTCCAGGAAGGTTTAACCAAAGAAAGAAGAAAGAACTTGAATGTGGGCGGTGCCATCTCTGGGATGGCTTTCCTGGCTGAATGAGAAGAGAAGGCAAGCAGAGCACCTAAATTCATCTGTCTCTGCCTCCTGACTACAGATATAATGAGAATAGCTGTCACATAGTATGCTCCATGTCTTTTTTCCCCTGCCATGATGGACTACAATCTAAGGGTAAGACCAAATAAGCCACCCCTAAGTTGCTCTTTATCAGGCATTCTGTCACAGTAGCAAGAATGTAACTCATGCACCATAATTTTGGGCAGTCTCATGCACCACCTAAGATCTCTTAGCAAAAGAATATTTGAACTTTAGTAGCTATAATAAAAGTGCAAAATTGACTGAATCTACATGTGTCTTACAACAGTTCATCACTGTTTATTTCAATCTTGAAGTCACCATTGTTTGTTTCATCTGGCATTGTAGGAAAGTTGTCTTTGGAACAATGATATAACTAGATACGTGCTTTTTCGTAATTAATTTATATACTTACTTTATATCTTGACCCTAGTTTACCCTTCCTCTTCTCCTCCCAATCTTTTCTCCCCCTATCTCCCCTCCCGTCATTCATTCCTCCTCCATTTCTCTTCAAAAAAACGGGAGGCCCCCTATATCAACTGGCCTTGGCATATAGAATTGCAGTAAGGCTAGGTGCATCTTCTTCTATTGAGGCTAGATAAGGCAGCCCAGTAGGAGGAAGGGGTCCCAAAGACAGGCAACAGAGTCAGTGTTAGCCTCTGTTCCCACCGTTAGGAGTCACACTTGAAGACCAAGCTAAATAACTATAACATATCTGCGGAGGGCCTACACCCATACATGATTCCTTTATCACCTAATATGTGTTAGACTCTTTGCACACATTATCTTGCATTCTCCTACTTGATGAGAAAATTGAAGTTGAGATGAGTTAGGAGTTTTGTCCAGGGCCTCAGCTGATATCTTACCTCCATTTCTTCTTCAGTGTTGCTTCCAGGTCTCATCTTCACAATATGCTCTCTAGAGAGAACAATGCTAGAACACAGTCACTATCGTACTTCCTGCCATATGACCGGACTTTCACTGGCTACTGCACCCATCCGTATCTCTTCATACCTTTATTTTATAAGCAGCCATACTCTGTCTGACTTTGCTTATTTGTGTTTAGCTTCTCTGTTTCTTTGGTAACTAAGTTCATCTAAATTATAAAACACTCATATAGGAGGAAAGGGTAACAAAGTACTTGGCTACCTGTCTCTGAATACCACCTTCTTCCATTCTTTTTTGTAGAAAAGCTAAAATAAAAGTATGTCTGTCTGTCTCCACCTGTGGGTCTGTCTCTGTCAGTGTCATAGCATTCCATAAGCATATGGAGTACTTCTCAACAAAATCTTTCACTCTACTCTAGTTTTTTCTTTTTCTTTCTCTTCTTCTGCAGTGACTACATACAGTGTAGGGAAAGAAAGGATTCACTTGCTTTCTACTTCCATGTAGTTTATCAGCGAAGGAAATCAGGCAGGAACTCATGGGAGGACTTGAGGCAGATACTATGGAAGAATGCTACCCATTGGCTTGCTCACTTGCTTATCCTTAGCTAATTTTTATGCAGCTCAGGACTACCTCCCTAGGTAATGGGAGTGGGCTAGCCCCACTCAGAGTGGGCTAGCCAGAGTGGGCTAGCCAGGCCCACCACCTCTTTGTCAAATGCCAATCAAGATAATCCCCCAAAGACATGGCAGAGGACAATCTGGTCTGGAGAATCACTCAATTAAGATATTTTTCTCAGGTGAAGTGTGTGTCATTAGCAATTAACACTAATGAAGATGTTCTTCCTTTCAGCTTTGGGAATCTAGTTTTTGTCTTCCCATCTGTGAATACATTGGGTATTTATAACATTACTTCATGATCTTCACATGTTTAAAAGTCTTGTGTTATGGTCTCTACAGTACTGGAGGAGGAAGAAGAGGAGGAGCAGGAGGAGGAGGAGGAACAAAAAGAACAAGCACAAGAAGAAGAAGAAGAAGAAGAAGAAGAAGAAGAAGAAGAAGAAGAAGAAGAAAAAGAAGAAGAAGAAGAAGAAGAAGAAGAAGAAGAAGAAGAAGAAGAGAGTAGAGAGAGAGACAGACAGGCAGAGGGAGTGGATGCAAGTGATTACAGTTGTTTGAATTTTAGTCTATTTGAAAGTCAAAATGTAATACAGAAACAATCAGGAAATGTTTTATTTTGAGAAATTACTAAGCATTATAGGAGTTCTCTCAAGATTTCATTAAATTTTAATTATCAGAATCTAAAGAGGCAGGAGTAATTTGAAAATGTGATACATTAATATATTTTAGAAGTATATACAATAAATGTGGTGTTATAGAGCAGCATGCAGAATAGAGACATAGTTGGATATTAATCACTTACTCTTTAAGTCCTATACTTTCCCTCTGTTATTGGCTCCTGTTTTCATTAGCTTGAGGGCAATACTCTTTCACAGGAGGAAACATTCAGCCAAACAAATGACACAAAGATATTATACTAGCAGCCTTCAGAGACAGTAAGTTCTGGGAAGAAAATTTAATGGACCAGACCAGGAAATCAGGATACTTTGGAGGCTAATTAATGGTTAGAAGTAGGATTGTTTATACATAGATCAGAATGGGCCATTTCTTCACACATTACCAGTAAGGATTTTAAGGATTAAAAAGAGTGGGAATTTTTGTTTCATACTTTGAGAGAAAGCTTGGGAAGACATAAGGTTATACCAAGTTATTCTACACAATTAAAGCATAGTAACAATAGGGTAGAAATTGCAGGCAGGAATGACCATGGTGGGACTCTGGAGGGGGTCATTTAGTTGTACCCTTTGCCATGGAGTATATAGGTCAGGAAATTCATTTGGTTTTATGGGAGTCAGGACTAAAAGGGAAATTGCCTAGAAAGTGGAATCTGAAACAAAAATCTAGATACATATTATTAGTAAATGTTTATGAGAAAAACTATAACATCTTTACTTCTCAATAGAATGGAACTAAAAAACTGTAATGGTAATGAAAGGCCAGCTCTCTTGAGCTGCCATTGTCAATCATGTGACTTAAAAAATTTGTGTCTGCAGGCAAATAATCAAATGAGAAAGCAGAAAGTCAGTCAATAGTAATGTTATTTGCATATGGATAAATTTTAGTGAATTCCAGGACAAGGCTGCATTGGCAGAGGGAAAAGAACGTAACCTCATAGAAACTGAGCAGTTCAAAATCCTGGGCATATACCCCAAAGATGCTCCATTGTCCCACAAGGACACTTGCTCAACTATGTTCATAGAAGCCAGAACCTGCAAACATCCCAGATGTCCCTCAACTGAAGAATGGATAAAGAATATGTGGTTCATTTCACAATAAAATAGCACTCAGCCATTAAAAACAAGGACATCATGAAATTTGCAGGTAAATGGATGGAATGAGAAAATATCATCTTGAGGGAGGTAACCCAGACCCAAAAGACATGAATGGTATGAAATCACTTAAAAGTGGGTATTAGCTATAAAGCACAAGTTAGCCATGCTACAATTCACAGACAAGGAGGGCCAGAGGGAGGATGCTTGAATCTTTCTCAGAAGGGGAAATAAAATAGATATCTTAGTGGATAAAGGGAGGGAACTGGGGGAACTAGGTGGGAGGAGGAGGTGGGGAGAGGGGAATGGGACAAGGAGCATCAGGTGTAGAGAGAGCAGGAATGATAGAACAGTGGATGCAGGAGAGAGTGGCAGGGGACATCACTAGGATGTGCCACAGATCTAAGACAGGGTGGGGGAGGTCCCAGGGCATCTATAGGGGTTACTCTACCTTAGCTCCTAGTAGTGGAGGATATGGAGCAAGAAGTGGTCACCTCCTGTAGCCTGACAGGAGTCTCATGGAAGGATAAAGACAGCAATCCACCCACAAAATCTTTGACTCAAAATGTGTCCTGCATACAAAATGTGCAGGGACAAAGATGGAGCAGAGACAGAGGGAATGACCAACTAATGACTGGCCCAAATTGAGACCCATTCCATGGGTAAAAACCTGATACAATTAGCTATATTCTGTTATGCTAGCATATTTGTCCTCTGAGATTCTCCACCTAGCAGTGGATGGAAACAGATGCAGAAATTCACAGCTAAACATTAGATGGAGCTCAGGGAGTCTTGTGAAAGAGTAGGCAGAAGAATTGAGAGATCCAAAGAGGATAGGAATTTCACAGGAAGACCTAGAGTCACGTACCTAGGCCCCTAGAACATATATAGCTGATGTGCAGCTTAAATGTTATAAGGATCCCCCAACAACTGGAGCTGGGGCTGTCCTTCAGTCTGTTGACTGTATGTGGATCCCATTCCCAGGAATGGGCTGCCTTGTCTGGCTTCAGTAGGAGAGGCTGCCCCTAGTCTTGCAGAGACTTGATGTGCCAGGGTGAGGTGATTACTCAGGGCAGACCTACACCTTCCCATAGGAGAAAGGGACAGGGATAGGGAAAGGAGCTGTGGGAGGGGAAACCAGGAGTAGGGGGGTTATTGGGACACAAATTGAATAATTAAATTAATAAAAAGGAGAGATTCAGAATATTAAATTGGAAATATCACAATGGCTTGGTTTTATTAAAGACATTATTGAAATATAGTTTATATGGCACAACATGCATACATTATAGCTGTGCAATTCAATCATATTTAGTAAATTATGGAGCTGTGAAATCATCTACACAATTCAGCTTTAGTAAATTTTCTGTATCTCTCAAAGTTTTTTACAGGCAGTTCTCACTCTGCCCTCCAACTCCAGGTGACCTCAGGACTTATAAATCTATTAGAAGAGTTTTTTTTTTATCCAAATTAAATGGTGCAATATGTAGTCTTTTGCATCTGGATATTTCAATTAGCATAACTAGCTCATTCATATTGTACAGGCACTAGAAGCTCATGTATTTTCATTGCTGAATGGCATGTATTGTGTGGATGGACGACATTTCATTTATACAGTAACGAGATGATGGGCGTTTGGGCTGTTTCCAGTTTGGGGCTCTTGTGAATAGTGCCGCTAGGAGCACGCATGAACAAGCATTTATGTGGACATGTGTTTTCATTTCTCTTGGATATATACCTAAGAGCAGAATTGCTGACTGGAATGGTGTGTCAATGTTTGTGCTTTTTAGAGACCACTAAACTGTTTTAAAGCGTGGCTGTGCTTTTTTACATTCTATGACAATGAAACCACCAGTTTCTCTCTGTCCTTGTCAACACTTAATATTGACAGTTGTTTAGATCACAGACATTGTCAGTTATACAGCTCTATTTCATGTTGGTTTTAATTTGTATCATTAAAGACTTACAGCATTGACTACTTCCATATGCACTTATTATTCCCCTATTAATAAAGCATCCTCTTTGCTAACATGTTTTATTTTTAGTTTTCCTCTGTATCTGTTCATGAATGATCCTGCTATTCTCGCATGAAAACTTCCTCTTAAAGTGATTTTTCTAGGGGAAAGATTTGAGAAGTGTTCCTCTTGTATTTTTGGGAATGTTTTCAGTAGAATTCATTTAATTCCTGTTTAAGTATTTGGTAGAATTCATGGTTGAAGCCATGTGGACATGGGTTTGTCTTTGTGGATTTATTTATAGTTTATTATAGATGTTTTTTCCACAGTAAGTTTCAGGGACTAATAGTATTTATTCTTCTAGGTCATTGATCATTTTATATAGTTTAATATATTGATATTATGAATATTTCTATATATATTATCTTCTATAGGGAAAATAACTATTTCACCTTCCATACTTTCATTGACTCATTCATTCTCATTTTTTCTTTCTCCCCTCACGCCCCCATTTTTTTCACTTCTTTCCTCCCTAACTTGCTTCTCCAAAGGAAGTTTACGAATCTGAGGTTACCCTAGACTCAAACAATCAGGGGCTCCAGGCAGTATGCACATTAACTAATGGGCTGAAATTTGGCTTCTACACTGACACCTGGGAATGGGAAAAAAGCTAACTATACGCACATACACTATGGTACTATAGGCACATTGCATGCTGCCATCTACATTTCTTTGAAACCTTGAAGTATGGACCCACAACTTAGCCTCATGATCTACGAGCATCAGCCATATTGTCATTTCATGGAGTTAAGTTTTCTCCTAATAAATATCACCCAAAAAGAAAATCTGCCTCAGTATCTCCAATGACCCCTGAATTACTGGAACTCTTATTAGACTGTAATCAATTAATCTGAAATGGTTCCTTTAAAAAGTAATGTTTACCTCTATCTCATCCCTTTTTGTATATTATAATATTTTGCTTTTGTTTTTATTCAGTTAAGCATAGTTAATTTTAGTCATTTGAACCACATAATAATTAGAACTGGTACAGGTTATTTTGCATTGTTGATTTATAGTTTTATTCTATTTTTACCATAAACACATTTTAAAATGAGCTTTAATCTTTCAGAGTGTGTTAACACTTGTTTTGTGTCCTACCATTTGGGATAGTTCCTTGAATGTTCTCGAAAAGGAAGAATGTTCTTCTCTTTTTGAATGAAATGTCTCATAAACATCAATTTAGACCCACTGATTGGCAGTAATCTCATCTTCCTTTACATGGTTTTCCATGTCATTAGAGTAGCTTTTGAAAGTGGGTCATTTAAATTCTCAACTGTAAGAATTGATAAGTTGTCTTTGTAAGTTGTCAGTATTGATGCAATTGTTACAAAGGTCTTTAAAGGTCCATAAAAATATATAACGGTTGAATTCTTCTGCTATACCAATCTTTTTGTTATAAAAAACATTTGTTTTCTTCCTTCTAATAGGATTGTTTACCACTCTAGGTGGTGGCATGAACCTGAGAGTGCAGGGCCTAAAATTGAGGCAGACTAATGACCCATACAATGCCAACTTTATTCAGAGCATCAGAAAATTTATACTTTGAGGGTTAAGCAGAATCACATAAGTGAGATGGACAGTCCACATGTGGCAAAAACGTGTTTTTCCATAGAGGCACATGAATAACAACAGCTTAAGTAAACCTATTCCTATCCACTCTACCTGGATGGAAAATAAACACACATTCCAAGAGTAATTCTGTTTTGAAGAAACTGAGGTCACAAGACTCATGTCCTGTGTTCTTGTAGTTTTCTCACAAGTACTCAGGAATCTTCTCACACAACTCTATTCTTGGACTGTATTCTGACAATTACTCTCTGAAAAGTACTTTCATTTAACGTTAAGCGATTCAAATAGGCAAATATCTAAATTGTATGGATTGCATAGTGGTATTCTATAATTCTTTTACTTTCAATTTAAATATTGAAATTTAAACTAACTGAATCATATTTCTTATAAATACTTTTTAAATTCTTTTTTTTCCTCCTTTTTTATTTTTGATACTTTATATACATTTCCAATGTTTCCCCTTTTCTGAGTCTCCTCTTTGGATACCCCCCATCCCCTCCCCAACCCGCCTCTAGGAGGGAATTCCACC
>CM052717.1:35385650-35410391 GCA_028551405.1 Uromys caudimaculatus | reverse complement strand
TCACTGTACCAATACCATGCAGTTTTTATCGCTACTGCTCTGTAGTACAGCTTGAGATCAGGGATGCTGATTCCCCCAGAAGTTCTTTTGTTGCTAAGGATAGCTTTTGCTATCCTGGGTTTTTTGTTGTTCCAAATGAATTTGAAATAGAAATGAATTGAATAGAAAGAGCAATTCTCAAATTCATTTGGAACAACTTTTTAAATTCTAATCTGACAATCTTTGATGTTTTTAAACTTAAGTGTTTAGTTCACTTATATTTGTTGTACTATTAATCTGTTTGGGTTTATACCACCCAGTTGTTCAATTCATTTATGTCTTTTGTATTTTTCACTCTCTTCTACCTATTTTTGTTAAGAAACATTTTAATGTACTATTTTATACATATATAGCGTGTGTGTGTGTGTGTGTGTGTGTGTGCGTGTGTGTCTGTGGTTATTGATGTGAAAGCATAGCATATATGTGGAAATCAATAATCCTGCTGAATTTCTAACCTTTTTGATTGTTTTTCAGTGGTATTCTAGGAATTACAATGTATTGTAAGTTGCCAGGATATAGCTAGGTGGTTTAATTACTATATAATGCAGCAATTTCTTCTTAAATATAATTAATCCCTCAAATATAAGCCCATTTTTTATCTTTATGCTATTATTTTCAAGTGCTTGGCCTATAAGTGTTATAAACATATATTGTTAGCTGTTTTCAGTATTGCTTGATATAGTATGCCTACTAAGGAAATTATAAGATGAACCAATTAAACATTTTCATTTAGTCCTTTATATTTACCACATTTTTGCCTTTTCAGTTCTCCAGTGTCCACTGTTGTTTTTAATTAGTACCTGATACATTAATTTTTAGGATTTCCTGTAGCATTTATTTCTTTGTTTAAATGTGAGAAGGTTTCATTTTTTGAAAGGTATTTTTGTTGGTCACAGTGTTTTCTATTGGCTCATTTTCTTTTAGGTTTTGGCTTCTCTCCCTTTTCTGCATCAGTTATTTCTGTTGACTTATCTTCTACCAGTATTGCTACGGGTGTGTGTTGAGTTCCTCATCATGCTGCTGCTTCCAAGCTTTTCTTTCCATCTCTGACTCTGATCAGTTTGACTACTGTGTCTACTGTATAGGTTGTCATCCATTTGATGAGTATCTAATTTGGGCATCAATGGTCTTCCTAAAAAACCGTATATTCCATAGCCAGTCGCACAACACACAGCAGAAGCTCCACTCCCAGGTGCTCTAACATGGTCAGGATCATGGACCAGAGGTGAAGAGGACAAAACGTCTGTCCCAACACTGGGAGTAACTGGGAGTAGCTGGATCCAGGGACACAGGAACCCCACCCGACTAGTGGCATGGGTTCCTTCCTGTCTGGGCTGGAACCCTGTGCAGACCTTGGGCGGGAACTCCTCAGCCAGTCCCACAACACCCAGAGGAAGCTCCACTCCCAGGTGCCCTAACACGCCCAGGATCACAGGATCATAGGATCCCAGGAGATTGGTTACACCAGGATCTCAGGGTCTCAGAGGCTACTTGACCCCCAGGAACACTAACACACCCAGGATCTCAGGATCACAGGATCCCAGAATCACAGGATTCCAGAGACAGCTGGTCTCTGAGGAGTTCTGACACAACCAGGATCACAGGAAGGACAGGCTCCAGTCAGATATAGGGAAGGCAGGTAGCACTAGAGATAACCATATGGCAAGACCAAGTGTAAGAACATAAGCAACAGAGAACACTGCTACTTGGCATCATCAGAACCCAATTCTCCCACCATAGAAACTCCTGGATACACCATCACACTGGACAAGCAAGATACGGATCTAAAATCACTTCTCATGATGATGATAGAGGACTTTAAGAAGGGCGTAAATAACACTCTTAAAGAAATACAGGAAAACACAGGTAAACAGGTAGAAACCCTTAAAGAGGAAACACAAAAATCCCTTAAAGAATTACAGGAAAACACAATCAAACAGGTGAAGGAAATGAACAAAACCATCCAGGATCTAAAAATGGAAATAGAAACAATTAAAGAAATCACAAAAGGAGTTAGAAAACATAGAAAAGAGATCAGGAGTCAGAGATGCAAGCATCACTAACAGAATAGAAGAGAGAATCTCAGGTGCAGAAGATACCATAGAGAACATTAATACAACAGTCAAAGAAAATGTAAAAAGCAAAAAGCTCCTAACTCAAAACATCCAAGAAATCAAGAACACAATAAGAAGACCAAACTTAAGGATAATAGGTGTAGAAGAGAGTGAAGATTCCCAACTTAAAAGGCCAGTAAATATCTTCAACAAAATTATAGAAGAAAACTTCCCTAACCTAAAGAAAGAGATGCCCATGAACATACAAGAAGTCTACAGACTCCAAATAGACTGCACCAGAAAAGAAATTCCTCCTGTCACATAATAATCACAACACCAAATGCACTAAACAAGGAAAGAATATTAAAAGCAATAAGGGAAAAAGGTCAAGTAGCATATAAAGGCAGACCTATCAAAATTACACCAGACTTCTCACCAGTGACTATGAAAGCTGGAAGATCCTGGGCAGATGTCATACAGACCCTAAGAGAACACAACTGCCAGCCCAGGCTACTTTACCCAGCAAAACTCTCAATTACCATAGACGGAGAAAACAAGATATTCCATGACAAAACCAAATCTACACAATATCTTTCCACAAATCCAGCCTTACAAAGAGGAATAGACGGAAAACACAAACACAAGGAGGGAAACTACACCCTAGAAAAAGCAAGAAAGTAATCTTTCAACAAACCGCAAATAAGATAGCCACACAAACATAATACCACCTCTAACAACAAAAATAACAGGAAGTAACAATCACTTTTCCTTAATATCTCTTAATATCATTGGACTCAGTTTCCAATAAAAAACCATAGACTAACAGAATGAATACGTAAACAGGACCCAGCATTTTGCTTCATACAGGAAACGCACCTCAGTGACAAAGACAGACACTACCTCAGAGTAAAAGGTTGTAAAACAATTTTCCAATTAAATGGTCCCAAGAAACAAGCTGGAATAGCCATTCTAAGATTGAATAAAATCACCTTTTAACCAAAAGTTATCAAAAAAGATAAGGAAGGACACTTCATACTGGTCAAAGGACAAATCTACCTAGATGAACTCTCAATTCTGAACATCTATGCTCTAAAAATCACAGGCACTATAATAATAATATTCGTTTAAAATACACAAATATGACACAGTTCAGGTAAGTGACACATTCAGAAGGATAGATAGGACTCAAGGGATTGTTTTCAAAAGCATTCTTAAACAGTGATTATAATTTTATAGAATTTTACCAAAGTCCACTGGTACAATTATATTTATTGCTAATCCTTTGAATTCTTTTATTTTCTACATCTGTGGTTTAACTATTAAAAAACTTAAATGTCCTGAAAACAAAATCCCACTCTTCATTCTTTACAGAAATAGTCACTACAGTACTAGAAATATTTAAGGGCTAACTTCAACAAGTGTTATAGGTATCTGATGAGTCTCAGTGTAATGGCCTTGAGAAACGCAAAGGAATGTTGCTCCTTGCTCAGAGTGAAGTTAACATATCTTCAAGGGGAAAAATTGGAGATATTTGAATTTTATGTTTACATTAGGGAGGTAAGTCCTATATATTTTAGAAGACTAATATTTATTTTCTCTGAATTTAGTCAGGAATTGTCAACTTATTTTTCGTTGAGTGTGACATTAGTAAGGTGTTCAACGTGTGATTTATGAGATTAGGTTATGTGTGCTATTTTGACTGAAGTCAACATTCCTTTGTCATTTCAAAGGAGAAAAAAATGAATGGCCTATGAAACTGTAAGAGTTGATCTGTCAGAAATAATTTCCAATTGTATAATGTTTTTACAAAGTAATTTAATTTATTTTAATTATATTTATAATGCAAAAGCATAAGATGATGATAATATCAGCTTCTAAAGTTTTAGCCTAAAAAATAGCATTATTATAGAAATGTCTACAAGTAATTTCATAATTTATTAATTCTGTATTTAATTTTGACATGTTTCTCATAATCACCTTTGTATATAATACTGTGATAGATATCCTACAGTACATACATACATATTTTTGTCAACATAAATTCCTGGAAATAAGTTTACTACATAAAATTTTATCCACAATTTATACTTTAGTACTTGTTGGAAAACTGTTCGTTAGAAGTACTGTATTGGTTTGTACTATTATATGGAACATTTCTCTAAAATTTCCTAACAATTAAATTTTATTATTAAAAAACTGTACATTAATATCATACAATCAAAGTTGGAAAGTTTCTACCCATAATTTCTTCAAGTAGCTTCATTTTCACCTCTTCTTCCTCAACTCCTGGGAATCTTTCTATTAATGATTTTGTATATTTACTATGACCTAGAGTTTTCTGAGGATTTGCTAAATTTCCTTCAATATTCCCACTGCCTTTCAAAATATATTTAATGTTTATATACTATCAATTTTATTAGTTCTTTTTGTGTCATCTCTGGAATGTCTCAATTTTTTAAAAAATAATATGTTAATTTATTTAACCGTATTAGTTGTTGAATGATTATTATATTTTAAGTTCTTAAATAAAATTATTTTTCCTCCCCTCTGTTGAATATATTTATTATGGCTGCCTTAGCAATCCTGCTTATCAAATGCAATATATTTGGGGTAACTTGTGTTAATTTCATTCTGACTTTTTAAAATACACATGTCACTTTGACTTGGATTGATTTAGATTATTTCTTGATTTCCCTCTGTTTCTTTAATTTCAAAATGGACACTTTGAACACTATATTTTAGGATTTCTGGGTTTTGATTTCCCTATGAGGATTTCTGTTTTAATTGTGACACCTAAAATGGCTTAGCTATGTGAACAACCTGTTGATGGACCTTGTTTGGTGGTTAAATACATTCAAACTTCAGAGACTTTTCTAGTTTGCTCTACGTTTTCTTTGCTATGGGTCTTTCCAGGCCTCTTCTATGTATATTCTCAACCTCTCAGTGAATTTCTGATGATGAAGAGCTTGGATGTCTCAGAGTTTCCTTCTGGATCCACATAGACTGTCTAGGAATAAGTGCAAAGATTTGTTTTTCTTAAGTTTTTGCCCATCAGGGTCACCCCAGGTAGGGTCTGGAAATGACCCAGTTTATCTGTAGTTACTTCCTTTCCCAGATCTTTGTGGTAAATTTCTCAGTAGTCTCTGAACCTGCTGTGCTTTACAAGGGGCCTCATAACTTATGCTCAGAGAACGCTGTGTTTCTCTGTACATTTCCTGCTGGATATGCACTCACAGAGCTGGGGGTAGATGACTTCCTGTGTGTTGGATTTACTGCGTTCCACTCCCACTACAGTTAGGGCACTGCCACTCTATCCCCTGGGCTACGAGAAGCCCACCATGCTAGGAATGCAAGCATGCTAGATTCCCATTCTTACAACTGAATGCCCAAAGCACTAATGAAACTAAACTTTACAATTTTCATGGTTTGCCCCTTCCCCACTTTTAAGTACAACAAACTGCAGGGGCTTAAACATGACCTTAATTATCTGCAAATTACTAGGCAAAGTATAAGTGATTAAAGATGGGCACAGATTATTTGTCTTTTACAATTTGAGAGGCAGCATCTGTGACCCAGCTTTCCTTCCCAAGCACCCTTGGGTCTGAGAGGTTCTGTAACAACTTTGAGTTATACAATGTAGCAAAGATGACTCTGGGCCAATTCTCCTTAACTAGTAACCCAAGCTTAAGATTGTGTCAGGATTTTCTTTCCTTCACATCTTTAATTCAAACGCAGCTCCTATACTACGAAGAAGCAGCATTATAGAGAGGCCTCCTGGAGAGACACCAAGACACTAAAGTCACTGGCCAATAGCCCCAGTGGGACTCCAGCTTCTCAGCCATGACAGTGAACCATCTTAGGAGTACATCTTCTAGATCCAATTAAAGGAACACAGTTCGTTCCATCTGTAGCAGAGATGAACCTTTCCTGCCAAACCTTGCCCAAACTGTAAATTTGTGAGCAAAATAAATGATGATTGTTATTTCAAATCACTAAGTGTCTGGGTGGTTTGTTACATAGCCATAAATAACTGGAACATTAATTTTCTGCCTCCTTGAGGAATGGGAGCTGGGGATTAAAGCTAAGAACGGTTTCTATAAAATCCATTTATCGTGCACCTAGCAAGCAAGAATTTTCAAAGCTACAAAATTAAATTGCAAAATTATAACCTTAGAAAAAAGCTATGCTAGTAAAGCTTGCTGTCATTAGTAGAAGGTAGTTATGATATTGAGGAATGGGGTTGTTTACCTCGAGAATTGTGGAGCAGAGGGAGAATGTGAGAGAGTAAAGGGAGAGAAAAAATGAGATATTTGCCTCAGTAATTCTCACCTGGTTTGGCTGAGTGATAGAGAAACCACCCAGAGCCCAGAATTGTGAATTCTTCCTTCACCCCAGCTTGCTGCCTTTAGAAGCTGGTGATATGCAGAGTTCACATGAGTACAAACCATCAGGGTTCAGAAGACACACTGAAGGAGAAAGCTGGGATTGATTCACATTCTTTCTTTTTCTGTATATGTTCTACATGGCCTGACCTCTGAGTTGAGAATCAGTATGTTACCTGTGAATTCAAGGTGGCTCCTTTAAAACCACACAGGTTCAATACAGGGAGAAAATATATTAAAGTTGCAACACAGTCCAGAAATTCTCTTTTAGGCTGTGACCCAGTCAGGGGGTAGACCCACGAGGCTCTCAAAGCATATATCATGGGGGAAGTGACTGATCACCCATCACAAGCAAGACAAGAGGATTCCAACCATTTCTATCATGAGGTCATGGGAGACTCTTCTATACTGCGGGTCCCTAGCTTAGAAAACAGTCAAAACAGGGAGTCCAGAACCAAGAAAATGTGAGTCATTTCTCTAATAGATTGGGCATAGCTAAGATGTTTAAAGTATTAAATCAGATTAAGTTGACAAGTATATTAGATTTGGGTCTATTTCCATCACATCATCCAGTTGGTAGGAGCTTCTTTGGAAGTCCATAACACTTAGAGATAAAAACATAGGAAGTACAGCTTTTGCTATACATATCAGCAATAATGAAAATATATTTAGTCCCTCATATATATATTGAATAATTTCCTAGCTGGGAAGTTAACAAGATTTTATATTCTGTGGAGATATTTTCTGAAATGAGAAGTATGTCAAATATTTTCTTTTCCATATGATTTTTGAAATCCATCTTCAGTTGCTAGCTTGTATAATCAAGCCTATATAGACTTAAGGTATGGATAACTTATTTTAGGCAAAGATTAATAGGGCTTTGTCACACTGAATGACAGTTAAATATATCTATAGTCAGAATGTGTTGGTATGAATTATGGCTTTATTATTTACTGGCTAAGTGAGGAGTTACTTAATACCTCCTTCTTAAATATTCTCCTCTGATGAATGCATACAAAAATACTAATGCAGCCAGCTAAATGTTTTTCTTATTAAAGTCAATGTATGTTTAAATTGTTCTTACATAGTAACACTATAATTGAGCTTTGCTATCATTGCTATCCATTTACTTGTGAAATGCTGATCACATTGGAATCTTAGCATTTATTTTCCCATACTAAAAGATGTCTTCTAATGCAAATAGTAATTAAATTGCTTTTGGCCAAGCAGTAAAACTTTTTCCCCAGCCTTGTCATGTGGGCTGTGTGATAATGATGTGCAGTCAAATGATTTGGGACTTGTGCAACAGTCCTAGGGGTGAGCAACAGAGCTTTTTATACAACCCTGAGCCATAATTCACATCCACACATTCTACAGATATATTTAACTTCATGCAGTGTGGCAAAAGTCTATTACTCTTTACCTAAAATAACAAATCTATTGACTTAGTGTGGGAAGAATCATACTGAGATAGATGTTCTTTAGGGAAGGCCAGATTGCCAGAGTCCATGTAGGTGTGGCTCCAGGATAGATGTAACTTGCTTTTATGACTAACACACCTGCATTTAATTTCACCTTAACATCTATGAAAAATTCACAACTGCTGTTATTACTATGGCTCAAACTAGGATGTAATTGATAGCACACAGGGCTGATTTTGAGGTGCCAATGACAAATATTCTTTGTATTCTTAAGATTTAGGTAGGAATCTCTAGTATCTAGTATCTCTAGTATTACTCAACATTTTCTTCTCCCAAACTGAGAATAAAGAATAAAACATACTAGGATTAAAAGTTATCTTAAAATTAACTCAGAAGAAAGAAAGACAATGAAAAATTCCTCCGGAATGGTATAAATAACCCTCATGCCGTATCCCTGAGTTAGAAGGCAAAATGACATCTGTGAGGTTAGATTAAAAAATTCAATTCAAGAGCTTCAGGGCAAATGTCATTAGACTGGAGAAATCTGACATAGATTTGCAACCTCTTATAGCTAATAAGTCCACAGGTTGGGGACATCCAGTGACATGTGAATTATACTGCTATATACTTGCATTTTTCTCATTAGGAGTAACAATTATTCTCATCAAACTAAGTCATGTTGGGGATTCAGTTCCCTGGGAATATGAACCTGGATCTGACAGTAGCAACAGTTTCTTAATGTAAGAAGAACTGTGAGGGAATCAGATGAATGGATGTGCTCCCAGGGCACACTGGGGGTGCCATGATAACAAGGTAATACTTGTTCTACTAAACTCAGAAAGTGGCTGACTTCTTTTGAATGATAAAAGAAAGCTCACAGTTTATGACTTGGGTACCAATTGTTAGTGGATGATGGAAATTTTGCATAAATGTTTTCTAGTATTTACTGAGTAGGTAAAAATCTTTACAAATAATCATTTGTTTCTAAAATAAAAACAACCATATTGTAAATCGAATAGAAGAGTGAACTGAAGCATTGCCCTGGAGCTATTGCTAACATGGGTTGGGGATATAGATCAGTGGTAGTGTACTTACCTAGTATGTGAAAGGCTCTACCTTTGATCTCTAGAACTGCAAATAAATATACGCCTCCAAACATTCCGAGAAATACTGACAATCACATATGTAAGTACATGGTGGTTGATGGTTCAGAAACCCTTCTAGTTTTTCACATGCACAAATGTATACATATGCTAATTCACAAAACACACAGAAGTAAATATTTTGAAGGACTTAGCAATAGTTGCAACCTCGGAAGTTATTTACCAGGAACACAAAATAGTAAAGCTATAAAGAGTCTTTCTGAGGCAAAAGTGTACGAAGTAATAACTACTTTCAAAAAATAAAGAGGGATCCACATAGGGATGAAGGCAATGAGAACAGCCTTATGAAAGGTTCCTGTCAACCTGGGATCAAGACAGCAGCAGGAGTTATGTGTGGGCAATCTAATGTCACAGAATTCAAAACTTCTACTGAGACATGCTCTCATGCACATGAAAAACATTTTGTTTTTTATTGCACAATTAAGCACTTATGTACAACCTTGAAAAGAATACCCATTAGGAGAAACATGGCAATATATATATTTTGGAGAAATTATCTTCTGATAAGGTATATAAAATTAGAGATAGATTTTCTCATTCAGTCTATTAGAAAAGTAGAGGCAAGATAAATTGGTGATTTAAAATGTGAGAATGTGGCAAGTTACCTGTATAAAAATAGTAGGCCAGCAGGTTATTTATGCTGCATATATAATCTTTGTATATGCAATATAGTTTCAAATCATGTTATTAATTTATCAGTATAAATTAATTCATATTCAGTTACCTTATCAAATGTTTATAAAACTCTGAAATAAGTAGAATTCCATCATAGTCATTTTGTTTAGCTCAAAAAAGTCCAATTTATAATCCGAACATTTTCAGTAACCTGCTGAAGTTATAGTTTTTGCCTAGAAGAAAGTAAATTCCCAAAGCACGCCTACATCTTCAAAATAGTAACAAAAATCCTAGCAATAAGCTTTCTAACAAAGAAATGGTCACTACGCAAATGCCTACTGTTAAGGTCTTAAAGTTGACAGGAAGATCACTATTTTGTTACCCTGGTTACAGAAAGATCTGTAAAATATGCCTGTTATTCTCTGATGGGAATTTGAGCATGTGTTTATAATGTGTAAGAAGTGGTAATACTGAGAATTGGATGTATACTTACAGAGTGTTTTGTTGTGTTATTAAGCAGTTTTGATATAAAAGCTGTTCCCATCAGTTAGTTAAAATATACTTATCTGAACATTACAAACATTATCCTTCTCTATAAAATCATCTCTATACGTTCCTGTGTGCCTTTTTTTTTTTTTTTTTTTTTTTTTTTAACCCCCAAACGCACAGGCCTTCTGCTTTGGAAAAGAAAATAGCTCGGAATGTTGTGGTTAGCCTGAACTTCGAGAGTGACTCTGGGCTCTTGTCCCCAGCTGTGGACTGTGGGAATCACTATGACTGAAACAGAAGAGAAGGAATGTTGGGCTCGGCTCCTCCTTCTGTCCCTTCTCGCTCTTGGAAGAAGGCCGGTGAGTCACCCACAGGGGACCATGAGGAAATGGAAGCGGTGAGATGTAAATGGTCTGACTTTTGAGTTTCCTTTCCTCTACCACTCCTTCTTTCCCTGGAAAAGGGAGAGTTCCTAGTGGCTGCCCCAGCCAAGCAGCTTCATGCTGAAAGAAGGCACTGCACAGGGGCATGGCTTCCTATCTCTTTCCATGAAAGTGATACACTTGGCTCAATTCTGTCCGTTATGGAAGAAAATAGGAAAATCGCTCCCTTTCCTCGTCCACTCATGCTAACCCTTATCTGTAGTTACAGATGACCTTTCAGGAACCTGTTAGAAAAAAAGATCACAGAAATAGCTGTTCTGAAATATGTTCTCCTTTTTTTTTTTTTTTTTTAGTTCCTGAATTCTGAAACTTACCAAGACATCATTACATTATTTAGCACCCTGCATGACTGTTTCCTGTAGGCTTAGCTTTTTTTCAAAACCAACTTTATTTAGGGTTCTTAAGCCCTTCAACTTCCCTTCTAACTCACCAACCAGAGGTAGGGGAGAATGTGGGAAAAGGGGGTTGTGGACCTATTTAGAAGTAGTTCATTGGGGTGATTCCACTCTTCTTTGTCAGAATACCAGCGGTCTAGTTCAATAGCAAACACCAAACATGAATCAGAAGCAGTGGCAAGATCCCGCAGAAACAGCAAGGTTTCACCAAATCAGCACCAGTCAGAGGAAGGGTCCAGAATTAGCCAGAATATGAGTTCTTTTGAGCGATTCTCTCTATGAAATGAAGACTAGTGAAGACCAGCAAAGACCAGTGTCCTCACTGTTTGAGGGGTTCCATTTATATTCTTTCTAACCATCACACACCTTCTCAAGCATCTGTTTTCAACAAAACACCACGTGCCCTCTCACAAGACAGCATCCAGAAAAGCATCATGTGACACAACTGAGTTGTTAAAGATACCAGCAATTTCAGCTTTAGTTTCCCCAGCCTTCCCTGAAGCTATGCTACATCTACCTACAGCATATTTCTGAGCTACTAGATTTAAGCAGAAGAGATGTGTTTGACTTCTCTGCATCAAAATGAAAAGTTTGCAACTTCGTTGTCTCTTTTCTTAACTATTTAAAACAAAAGAATTCTAGTTAGAGTGGAGGGTGTTAGTTTGAGCCAGGTGGTAGAAACACTGGATAAATACTGCAGAGAAGCCAGCAGAGTCCTGGGTCCCTTGTAGACATTAGATGAGTCTCTCTCCCTAAAATTGGAAAGGGGAAAGATTAAATTCTCAGTTTACTATTGTAACCTCTCATACACTATTGTGTTAGGGCTCTGTTACAGCCATGACACTGAGAAATTCCTCAAAGTTACAAAAATCGAATCCAAACTTTTATGCTCCCCAGGGTCACCTACAACTCATTATAAAATGTTGATTCTTGTTCAACATGAGTGATAGATAAAGTATATTTATCACTATATTTATCTATAATGATATGGTACTAGTAGTTTGGCCAAACATTTGTCTAAGTGTTTTCATAGGATCTTTTATAGTACTTAAAATATACAATGAGTTTAATTTAAGTAAAAAAAAAAATATGATCATTATTACAGATGTACTTCATCTAATCATTTGAGTGTCTTATGGACCAAAAAAAAAGCAACAACACATAACAACAAAACAAACAACAACAACAACAAAACCAAGGCTTTCAGAGAAAAAAAATTCTATTTCAATGCTGAAACATGAGAACTCTGCTGGGTTTCAAGCTCACTAATCTTTCCTGTGAACAAGAAGTTTGTCAGCTAATTACCTTAAATAAATATTTTCCCATTTATATGGAAACATGCCAGCACAGACACACCACAAATATACTTCTGGGTGGTTCTGAGTCTTTGGAAACAGAGAAATGATGGAAGGAGCAGAGTAAGCCTTGAGGGTTTGTATTTCCAATCAGTCCTTGATGCTGTTGGCCTGAATCTTGCTCTTTGTATCTGACGATCACAAGGCCTGACTTTTTGGAACTACATCTTTCAGCTTGGATTTTGATATAAAATTGCTGAGAAACTTTAAGAATGGCATGTATTCTCTCTGTAGATTAATTTTCTCATTCATGATGTGCAAATGTTGGATATCTATGGTCACCCCAGCTCCTCCTCTTACAGCTGTAGCTCAGTGATGTTCTTATTCCTGATGCCCTAGGGTTGGAGGGCAAGATGGGGGAGTGCTAGTTGCAGGCCAGACCCTCTCAGTTAGCAAAATTACATAGCTACTATTCATGGTGTCTAGTCCTGGTGGGAGCTAGTCTCTGTTTTATTATGTTTTTCTCTAGCTTGATTTTGTAGGTTGTATGGATGGCCATTGATGCCCTGTTTCCTGAAATTTGATATCTAAGCAAAAATAACCAGTCCTGATGTTGTGGTCTCAATAAGAAATGTCTCCCATAGGCCCAGGTATTTGAACACATGGTTCCCAGTTGGTGGCAACATTTGGGGGTGTTGTGGAATCTTTAGGATGTAGAGCCTTGCTGGAAGAGAGACATCGCTGGGGTGTGTTGCAGGACAGACTCTCCATGTTTATGGCCTTACCCCATTTCTAGTTTTCTTTCTCTATTTTGAGTTGGTGGATTACATGCTCTTTCTCAGCTTTCGGCTGCCAGGTTTCCCACATCATTATGAACTCTTTCTCTGGAGCTATAGCCATAATAAATCCCATCTTCCATACGTCACTTTTGGTCATGGCCATTTATCATTAGCAAGAGAAGAGTAACGGACCCAGGCTTGTATGAGAAAAACCCTAAGAATTTGATTTTCTCTTTTCCTGTTTCCTTGTAAAGGACAGACCAGATCTAGTGACATGAAACAATCTCCTTATTCTCTGCCTTACCAACCGCACACAAGTATTATAATGATTATAAAATAATCTTTCATAATAGTGAAATAAATTTATGAGTTCACTTATTCACTTCCAAAAACTTGGGTACTGTGGATTATGCATTTGGAAAATTGAGAAATTTAAAAAAAATAGCACCATAGTTATTTCATTCATTCCTTAGGAAAACTTGAAATTATAATGTGTTATGGCTGTGCTTCTATTTAAATGCCTCTGTGCCCAGGAAATAAAATGTGCTGTTCTGTGTGGCAATTCATTCTGCCAGTGTAACCAGCTCTTATCTTCTGGCCTTGCTTTATAAAATAAAATAAAATAAAATAAAATAAAATAAAAAAGCTGAAAAGCAGTTTAATTATTAACATAATAGAGAGAGTTTTCTTTTCAGAAAAGTGGGCAATTAATGAATTAACATTATCAAAAATGGTTCTCTTTTACCCAGCAACTATTATCTTCTTATAAGTCCACAGTATAGGTTGAGAACTATCATGACCCACTGCCCTCTCAATGATGACACCAGCAGTACCAATCCTGTGTAGGTCTATATAGCACCCTGTGGAACAACCCTTTCCTTCTTTTTCCTTTACAGTCTTTCTACAGCCTCTTCTGTGATGCTCTGCAAGCTGTGATAGGGCGAGATGGATTCCACACTTTAGGTTCATCCCTACATGTTGACCAGTTATGAGCCTCTGTAGTAACTGCCACCCACTGCACAAAGAAGCTTCTCTGACCAAAGCTAACACTAGCACTGATCTATGAATCTAAGTGAAAATATTACTTCCTCCCCTAAAAATGACCTGAAAGTAGAGATGGACTGTTTGGGAAGAGAATAGTGCTCATTAGAGTGGGAATAGGATAATGATGGCAGAAAATAATCAAAATAAATTATATCTATCTCTACTATCATCTATCTATCTATCTATCTATCTATTATTTATCTGTCATCATAATGAAACCAGTATTATACATAAATGATATATGTTAATAATAAAATACTGTTCAGAAATGAATTTCTTCCATAACTGAAAAATGGAATATTTTTAAAATATTCATTTTTATTTATTTTTAGGTGTGTGTCTCAGTGTTTCAGTGCCAGTAGACAGCATCAGACTCCCTGAATTAGGAGTTACAGATAGTTGTGAGATGCCTGACATGCATGCTAGGAACTAAACTCAGTCCTCTGGAAGAAGAATTAATGCTCTAATGTACTAAGCTATTTCCCCAGACTCTGTAACATTTTATAATAAGGGAAATGTTTTCCTCTATAGTACAGAACATTTACTCTTCAAATAGGTAAGTTTAAATGTACAAAGAGACCAAACAGCTGCATAGGTGATCTTGATTTAGGCATCATTATTCTGTTACTCTCCCACTGGGCTACTGTTCCATTTTCATGTGATAAAATGATGGAATTAGTCTTGAGAAAATGCTAATATATTATTTACTGTTGGTTCTTTGGCTAGGCTTATATAAGAAAAGCTGAGAAAGTGTGACACTCTGGGTACATGCATCTACTCATTTGAAATATATTGGAGGTAAATAGAGTCTCTGTCTTTACCTGAAGCCCCTAGGAAACTTTTATTTATGCCAGTGGGACTGTATGTCCACATGTATGTATTTGTTCAGTGTATGATGTGTGCATATTTGTGACTCTGAGTCTGTACACATTGGAAGTTGAAGCTAGGGAATAGAAAGAGAGGACAATTCTTCTAGAATTATGGATTTGACTGCATCCTGACCTTGGAATCATGGTTTTATTTTCTCAGTGTCAAACATTATTTTGTCTAATATCTCGCCCTCAAGGAAACTGCCTTAAAGGGGTTCTTGTAATAGACGCCCTTTCCTTTTATGTCTACAGAGCAGGGTTGCTGGAGCCATGGGCTGAGTCAAAAACAGGAGGGATAGAGGACACAATACTAGAAACAACAACCTGTGGTCACTTCTAGTTGAAGAAATTTTCTTCCCCACATTTGTGAGTCGGGGCAGAAGAAACCTAGAAAAGGGAGAAATGAGTGTATTCTATTGTGCAAAACTTTGCACTTTTCATAATGTTATCCATTTATTTTAATTTTTCCAGAAGGAGAAATGAGATAGAAAACTTGAAAGCTCTAAAGTCAGTTTTTACTCATCACTCACCGTATCAATAGAGTTGTGTCTGCTTTAGCGGGGAGGCAGATCTACTTTTCCTGAACCTTTAGTCCTTTTTCTAGAAATTCTGATGCCTTTCTGCTCTCTGAAACACAAGTAGCATCTTTCGTCACATGACAGAAAGCATGTCAGCAGTTTGGTTTGTGGTTGTGTATTTGGCCTCTACGATTATCTTGAAATTCAGTTTTACAAAGTTAAGAGCTGAGTGGCAACCAAAGAGCACACACTCATCACGTTGGGACTTTCTGTGTTTCTCCTGGCATCGTTGTTATTTCCTGAGAGATAGCAACTGGAACCAGACTTAGAGCACTCGGGCTTAGCTGAGAGCTGCAGGTTCTAGCAAATACATCAGTTAGCTGTGTTGTTTTAGAGTGGGCCGACCTTTGTTGACTGATTTGCATAAGGAATTAGCTCTGTGTGGTGGCAGACTTTATATTCTTTTGCGTGTGCCTGCTTCATCCTTATCAGTGTTCCTCCACTTGAAATGTGGGATCAGCTGCGTCTCTCTGTCCTGCTATCGAACCCTGACAATATAATGGGCTTATTCTGTAGTTAATTCACAATGTCTGGTTTGTCTCCAGCAGTTTACCAGATGGATCTCTAGGCATTCTCCTCTCAACGTCTTTATTAAATATTTATAGGGCCAGATTGCAAATGGACCTAGCTTTGCCCCTGGAGGTATGTAGAGGGATCTCTGGACCAGAGAGGATGAAGTTGGCCAGTTGACGGGAGGGAAACAAACATTTTCTTCAAGAATTTGCAAGAAACACACTGAATCATTGCCTTACTCATGGGAGTGAGGTCATGGGCATACTGGCAGCCTTCCACGTTGTAAACAGGATGTTACCTTGCAAACAGGAAGCTGTTAACATGAGATGATAAAGATGTCCATTATCATCATAAATAAACCTGAGCATTTGGTGGCCAGTTTCTTACTCCATGAGCAGTGAGTACTGGTGACTTTTGTTTAAGAAATAAATCACTGTATAAGAAGATTTGTCTGAAGAAAATGGTGGAAAGTTCTTGAGAAACAAGTGAATCTGGGAATCAACTAGCTAAAATACCATTCCCTGTCCATGTAGAGGAAGACATTCAAATAAAATGTTCAAATTAGTCAAGCGTCTACTAAGTTGAAGTGTGAAGAACTTGAGAAGTTGCTAAGATGGTTCACTTAGTCATAGAAAAGTCCTGATGTCCTCAGAGGTGGGCAGCCCCTGAAGAGGTGTTTAGTTAAAATTAATGGTGATGCTCTTTGGCTTGTGGTCCTGAAAAGAAAATTTATGTCCTGTCCGACAAAGCTCATTAGATGTACTTTTTCTGCAGTCGATGGGAAGACCTCACCCCACACTGCATTTGAGCTGGATAGCCTTAGCTGTTAATCTCCTTGTCTTTAGGCAGTCCTCTTTGAACCTGTCCCAAAGACGTGAATGCTCATCCAGGAAAATGTTTTTGTGCCAGATTATAACCACATTCTTAGTGTTAGTGCCACAAGAAAAATTATAAACCCCAGTCTTTAAAGGTATTTATTTCAGTGGTTCCAGGAAATCTTTCAAAAATTCTTAGTTAACATTTTAAATGATTGTACTAATTTGGCAGCCTATGAAAACACAAAATGGCCCTTTCGTTTGGGTAATTCCCCGAATTAAGCGAAGTTATGACACCAAATGCACTCTGTGGAAAATACTGTTTATTCTTGCAAATGTTGAACTGGATGCTTCCACTTGAGCCAAGAAAATTCCAAGCTGTTCTTCGGTGCCATGAAGACTGTCTGTTTCTAGCTCTGTTGAAATAACTGCTTTTCACCAGTCTTCTGAGGGATCCATATTAAGAAATGTAGAAAGGTTAGGAAAGAAATAGATGCTTGACTTCTTGCATTTGAGAGACTTCATGATCTGATGGTGTCAGAGGGGAGTAGAATTATAAAAGAACAACTTAAGAGAAGTTCCTTAGAAAACTGGGTATGGTGTGGCCAAAGGCAAATACATAGGTCAGGACAGACTGTGACTAGAGAGGGCTATATTCCCCATTTTCTTTCAGGCCTTTGTTAAAACAACCATTGGGAATTTTTATAATAGATACTATTCCTTTTTATATCCAAAATTATAAAACATTTGGAAAAATGATAGCTGTAGAGGCTTGAAGTGAATGAGACCAGGATGTATGGATGCTCTCAAGTGGACTACGTTTTGTGATTAGCAGAAGGTAGAAAAAATTAGTAGTTGCTGTTAATGATGTTTAAGGCAGGATCCCTAGAAATATTTGTCTCTTTGGATATGGTAGTTACATCTTAGCACTAGTGTGTTGTGGATGAAAAACAGGTATTAACTTCGGCTCCTACTACAGAAATGACTCAGGCAGTTGAATGAAGAGGAGCACCCAACTCAAGCTCACATAGAGAAAATGCTATGCTCTGGGGAAAGGTCGTCAAGCACCATATCTCTGTTGAGAACACACATTCCAGAAGGTAAAAATCTAAGGCCCTTACAAGTATATGTGTAGGATTTCAGGGTTTCGTCACTTTAGGTGCTATAAAGAAAGGTAAATGTTTTATATCCAGTGTGTGCTACCTGTTGCCGAGGACACACATCTGCCACAGGTAACATATATATGAATGTGGCCCAGCACTTTTATAGAAGAAACATTCTGTCATAATGCCAAAAAGTTGGACAAGACCAGTACTGTGTAACGTCAACACCATTTGCTTCTGCTCCATGAACTCTGAGAATTCCTGCTTATAGTTATTGACCAGAATAATTAGCTAGTCGGATCACTCAGTCTCAGTGTTTTGTGGCTTGCTGAGGCTGTGCCTTGTTTGCAATCATTTTGCTAATCTGTCATCACATAGTGACCAAAGCTGTGTTTCATAGTGTTTTCTATAATGTTATATAAATTCTCGGAAGTGGAAGAAGCAGAGATTTTCCCATCTGCCCGCATTTGAGATGCGTGGGAGCTAATGCAAGAACATATATATCTATTAGAAGATTCAGAAAGGAGCAACGGAAAATGTTGTCATATTGTTAAATGTGTTCTGGGACGACATTATTTTTTGTCTTTTTACAAACATGGCCTTATCACTGAGCAAACTTTTGGATCTGATTTTTGAAGCAGAGATGATGTTTTTGTATTACATAGGAAGAAAACTACTGTGGGAAGTCGACTTTATTGTCCACAAAATCAAAGCAATAAAATTCAAAAAGTGTTTTCTTTTCTTGAGTTGTTAAAATTCATAACTTCCAAAAACAGCACATTTTTTATTTTTCTCCTTTTAGAGTTCATCAAGGAAGACAGACTGTGCTGGGCCATTACTGTTCTCATCAGTTTAGATTTATATGACGCATACACCCAAGTGAACATCTGGACAGTTAGTGAATACATTTCATTTGAAGGTCCTTGTAGCATGTCTTTTTCCCCTGTAGATAGAACACCCCTTTGGAAAGCAACATAAATAGGAAGATAACGTGTAGCTCAAGAGAAATATTTTTAAAAGTAAGAATTACTAGAAACAGGATTATTGAGAAATTTTATTACATACAATAAAGGTATAAATAGGATCATAAAGCACCCTAAGGATATAAAATGTGCTGACTATTTGGGCTTTATCTTGCATCCAGGAAGACAGTGAACTTGAACTCATTTGTGACTTCCAAGGCAACTAGCTGTAACTACAGTGTCTAGTGCCTCTCAAGCCCCAGAGGATATTTTTTAGCCTGAATAAGTATTTCATAGAGACGTGCAAGCCAGGCACTTTATGTAGTAGGATTGGTGACTCGGTGTATGGCACTTAACAGTGTGAGTCAGAATTAAATGGATGTCTCACTATTATAGTTGAGGAGCTAATGGAAGGGCTGCCTCTCAGATGAGTCATTGAACACAGATCCTGCTCCAGGCCACTTGCTAAAGCTTGTGCAATCATTTCCCCAACAGCTAAGATGATAACCTTGATGGTCTGCCCTTTCTAAGTTCAGACGATCAAGCTGCTCATCTCTGTGTCCCCCAAAATAGATCTGAGCTTCAAAACCACCCTTTGTCATCATTCATTATCCCTTCCTGCTTTCATGCTATGGCTCTATTCATTGCATGTAAAAATATGCAATTACAATGTTTTAACTCTTAATGCACTGTCAGGAGTAAACTGCCCTTGTATTTATAACCCCACTTTACTCCAAAAATATTTGAGGAAGCTTATAAAAGACACATGCCTGCTCCAACTATCCAAGCAAGGACAAATGAATGTGATTATAAGCTACGATAGGTCGAGAATGAATTCAGAGGCTAAAGATAGCTTCGGAAACTGAACCTCTCTGAACTTCCTGATGTACCCTTTGGCTTGCTTTTTAAAGGTCAGTGTGTTATTTAACATTTTTCATGCTAGAATATAAGCTAATGAAGGGGGAAGCATCATTATTGAACATAGTTTATCAACCAGATTGAAAGTTTATTATTTTTATTATTATTACCATTATTCTTAATTATTTGGCAGTTAATCAGGTTGGCCTATGAGAGCTGGTAAACAAGATAAGCCATCAAAGGACAGAGAACCAATCATTTGCCTTTGTTTTTAACTAGGTCAGCAGGATGAAATGAGTTATGCATCGCATGGTGTCTTACCGGGAAATCATAAGAGAACTGATGTTAATAGAATCTTGGTATTACTACGAGTGTGGAAAAATGTAGCTCTTAGTACATGGTTGGCCTGATATTTCTCTGAGGAATTGTAAGAGACAGGCAGGAAGTAAGTTTTTAGCAGGCTACTCTGTGGCCATCCCAAGGCAGTAATCTCAGAGTTAAACTCAATGTGAAAAGGGTACCTGAGGCCCTGATATATTTCTGTCTATCTCTATCTCTCTCTTTCATTTTCACTATCTCTAATTTATCATCTATCTATCTATCTATCTATCTATCTATCTATCTATCTATCTATCTATCTATCTATCTACCTACCTATCTATCATCTATCATTAGGATTGATGTCTTTTTTGTTTGTTTGTTTGTTTGTTTTCTTTTGAATATTTACTTTATTTACATTTCAAATGTTTTCCCTTTTCCAGGTCTCCCCTTCAGAAACCCCCTATCCCATGCCCCCTCCCCCTGCTTCTATGAGGGAACTCCCACTCCCATCTTCCTTCCCTAGCATTCCCCTACACTGGGGCATCTAACATCCTCAGGCCCAAGGCCTCTCCTCCCACTGATGGCCAACAAGGGCCTCTTCTGCCAAATATATGGCCAGCATCATGGGTCCCTCCATGTGTATTCTTTGGGTGTTGGTCCAGTCTTTGGGAACTCTGGGGGTCTGGCCAGTTGACACTATTGCTCCCTCCATGGGGCTGCAAACCCCTTCAGCTCCTGGAGAAGGAATATTTTACAGAGTTAAAGAGAATGAGTTTTCACACTGAAAGGTCCCACCAACACCAGCATGTCTTCTTGACTTCTTAACTTCTTAAAAATTAGAAGAAGAAGAAGAAGAAGAAGAAGAAGAAGAAGAAGAAGAAGAAGAAGAAGAAGAAGAAGAAGAAGAAGAAGAAGAAAAGGAGGAGGAGGAGGAGGAGGAGGAGGAGGAGGAGGAGGAGGAGGAGGAGGAGGAGGAAGAGGAAGAGGAAGAAGAGAATAAGTAGAAAAGTAGGGCTGGAGGTGTAAGTCAGTTATAGAGTTCTTGCCTAGAATGGACAAAGCCTAGGTTCATAAAACTGGGCGTTGCGGCATGTGCCTGGAATCTCAGCATCTCCAAGGTGGAGTTGAGAGTAAAGGGTCATCCTTGGCTACATAGTGAGTGTGAAACAAGCTGGTTATATGAAAAACCATCATGAACAGAAAGAAAGAAAGCAAGAAAGGAAGGAAGGAAGGAAGGAAGGAAGGAAGGAAGGAAGGAAGGAAGGAAGGAAGGAAGGAAGGAAGGAAGGGCAGAGTAAACTTAGAAACTGAGAAGAAGGAGTAAGATTTACTGGCTAACTTTACAGCCTCTTATATATACAATTGGGAATTGAATGTAGGACCTTAATCTTGGGCCTTTTAAAATTGATTTTGTTCTTTGACAGTTTCATACCTCTATCTAATGTATTCTGCTGCTGTTTCCCTACACCTCTTATCTTTCGCCTCACACCCACACACATCCAGCTCCCGTCTCTACCAGTCACGTTCCCAGAGTGACGATTTGGGTGTTATTTTGTGACTCATTTTAGTTTAACCAGGGCCATCTGTGTGGCCATTAGATTGGAACTACCTTTTGGAGTTTAGTTGTGTCATTTGTGCATATAAGAAGGAAGACAATGATTCTTCTCCTCCATAAATCTTTCAGTAGCAAGTAGCAAGTACCTCTGGCTTTAGGAGTAGAGTTCCCTGGGCCCCTCCTGTGTCTATGTTTGATTGTTGATCGGCATATTCTTGTAAGTGCAATTATCAGAAGCTGCTGTGCATTCCTGATTGCAGTGGCTGGGTGCTGTGCATCCCTGGTTGCAGTGGCTGGGTGCTGTGCATCCCTGGTTGCAGTGGCTCGGTGCTGTGCATTCCTGATGGCAGTGACTGGGTGCTGTGCATTCCTGATTGCAGTGGCTGGGTGCTGTGCATCCCTGATTGCAGTGGCCGGGTGCTGTGCATTCCTGATTGCAGTGGCCGGGTGCTGTGCATTCCTGATTGCAGTGGCCGGGTGCTGTGCATTCCTGATTGCAGTGGCTGGGTCCTGCCACTGAGATGGCATTTCATTTTGAGCATTTCCTTACATCATCTGGATCTTGAGTTCTTTCTGGTCACTCTTGTATGGTGTTCTCTGAACCCTCGAGGGGATGATGTAAGTGTCTTCTTAGGGCTGATCACTCAGCCAGCACTTAGTCTCGGCACCTTGTAAAGCCACAATTCTCTTCAATTACTACTGTACCCTGGAAATGGAGGCTTCTCTGGTTAAGCCAACGAGTACCACTTGCCTACCTGTACATTTGACCACTTTAAGGGTGGCAGATACCTTGCATATCAGATATTTACATTATGATGCATAACAGTAGAAAAATTTTAGTTATGAAGTAGCAAAGAAATAAATTTATGGCCAGTGGTCACCTCAATATGAGGAACTTTAATAAAGAGTTGAACCATTAGGAAGGTTGAGAACCACTGGTCTACGGGTATAAACATAATATTTAGAAGGATGTCTCACAGTATGTTAATTTAGCTAAATAATACTGTTCAGTTACCCATAGGGTCTGTGATGCCCCTGCCATGGGTTTTTTTTTTTTTTTTTTTTTTTTTTTTTTATCATGTTTATAGTAATGGGCATTGATTCCCCCTTATGTAGTGGGTCTTTAATCAAGTCAGAGACCAGCTGAATATTCATATAAGAGTAGTATTGCACAACTGGGTGGACTTTATCTGGTAGGATGGTCTTGTAGATCACAGTATACATAGCTATCTAAGGCCACGGCTAAAACTTTTCTTCTAGAAGCCTCCATAGTGCATTCTGGGGCTCTGAAAGCTGACTATCAGAGAGGAAGCTTCAAGCTCACTTCCAGTTGTTCCATTTAATGTATGAATGGTAAGTAGTCTCTTCAGCAATAGGGTCTCATCATCTTGTAGTGGATTTCTGGTCGAATCACACCTAGAATGAAAACAGCCATTTAGAATGAAATAGTTGATTTAAACCCTATGTGTGGTAAACATCAAGATGAATAGTTGTTTTCTAGAAGGACTTTGACATCGAAGAAGTCATGGTAGAAAATGGATACTGTTTTCTGTTATAAATAGAGATGGCTTTCTGAAGGCACTTTATAGCTTTTGCATGAGTTTGGTCACAGAACAGTCCTGCCACACCTGGAATGTCTTGCATTTTTGGGTACTGCAAACAGTCCACAATAAGGACGAACATTTCATGGGAGTGATGTTTTCCTCCACAACAAATATAGATTAAACTAGAGGCTTTGGTATGAGAAATTTGTTTTACCCCTCCACCCCCTCCTAAAACCACTGTTTGTGTAACAATCAATGCATGCACTTCTTCAGGGCTCTTTGAGGTTCAGTCCATGAGAGACTGATCGACCCTGCTGCTAAGAAGCTTAAGTTCATCCTGCAGTGTCTCTCTTTCTCCAATCATTCTACGTAACTCAGGACACTTGCATCATCTAGTTATGGTGGGGAACTAAAAGAAATAGCGAGAGCACATATTGTTTTGGAAGACTTGGCATCTTGAATGAAAAAACATCTCCCATCGGCTTATGCATTTGAACTAAGGGTTCCTAGTTGGTGTGATTTTGGGGGGAGCATATGACAAAGATGAGTGTTTGTCACCATGGCAGGTTTCAGGATTTATGACCTAACCCCATTTTCTTCTTGCTTTCTCTCTCTCACTGTTTCCTGTATGTGTATAAATTGTAATTACTCAGCTTTCTGCTCTTCCCATGATGTCCTGCCTTCCCTTCCAGGAGGACTCAGTCTCTCTGGAACTATAGGCCAAAAGAAACTTCTTTACCTTCAAATGCTTTTGGTCATGATATTTTATTATAGCCACAGAAATATAACTAATATATGTGGCATCCCACCCCTGGTTCTAGGTTTATGTTTAATAATTCGTGTCTTCTGGGAGCAGTTTTTCCTAGCCTTAGAGTATCTCCCTTCAGATTCTTTGTAAAATGAATTTTGTATTTTAATTTGGTTATGAGATAGTAGATATCCATATAGGCTTTTCAATGCTCCTTCATTAGGATTAACCGTCCTGCTGCCCTTACACATCCTGCATCTCCAGACTCAATCTTTGTTTAAAATGTTCTACGCCCAGTAATTCTTCCTTTCCATTTTCATAAAACTTACACTTTACTATCCCACACCCCTTAACAAACACTTTCCCAAATGTACCTTTCTATATTAGTAGTGTCTACAGGACCTCGAAGTTGAATGCACACAATTACAAGATTCACATGTAATACTTCCATGGTGTGGATTCACATGTGATAGGATTCACATGTGAAGGCAGACATGCAGTGTTTGTATTTCTTTGCTTGTGTTATCTCACTTAATATAGTTACCCAGCTTCTTTCATCTATTTGCAAATATCATTTTTCTTTACAACTGAGTAAAATTCTGTTGTACATATGTACCATATTTTCATTATCCATTCATTAGTAAATAACTGATTCCATTTTCTCGCTATTGTTACAATGAACATGGATGAACAAGTATCTCCGTAGCAGGATACACTATACCCTGAATATATGTTCTGAAAGGAATAGTTAAGTCA
>CM052717.1:35361353-35385550 GCA_028551405.1 Uromys caudimaculatus | reverse complement strand
TCCTCCTCCTCCTCCTCCTCCTCCTCCTCCTCCTCCTCCTCCTCCTCCTCCTCCTCCTCCTTCTCCTCCTCTTCTTTCTTCTGGAGATATAGCCATGTTGGTTTCCATAATGACTAAACAAGTTTGATTCTCCATCAATAATGGATAAGGATTCCTCTTTCCTCCCCCTCTCTCCAGAAAGACTCTCATCCTGGACTGGACTCCATATGCTACACTACTGACAGACCAGGCAAGAGGTATCCAGTGGTGCCATACTAGAATAAGGATTGTGGAGATAAAAAACCTGTTTCTTGCTGTATTTCGGGCTTGTATCCATGCTCTTTCCTGATTCATGCTAGAATTTTGAGTGACCTGATGTTTTGCAGGTCTTCTGTAGGCAACCATAGGACTCTTGGAGTTCATGAGTGTAGCAACCATGTTGTAACTAGAAGAAAATATTTTGGAGTAGCTCTCCTTAACCTTTGGATGTCAAAAATGTTTTGCTTCCTCTTTCATGATGTTTCCTAAGCTGAAAGGGAAGGGGATTTTATGTAGATTTCCAATCTGTGACTGGACACCCCCCAGTCATGTATTTCTAGCATTTGTTAGTCTCTGTGCTAACCACTATCCTCTGCAAAAAAGTAGCTTCTCTAGGTATAGGATACAAATATAGAAATCAATTTGCTACTATGCTAATTTAACAAAATAATAGTTATAGGTCCTCTAAGCTCTAGGACCTCCCTAGCTATAGGTTTTAGTCTGGTTTGTAGTATCAGGCATGAGCTCAGTCTTGAGAACAGCCTTCACATACAATTAGAAAGGGGTTGGTTATCCCCACAATGTTCATGCCACTATTTCTGCAAGTGAGTATCTTGCCCAGTTGGTAATTAATACAGTTTTTGATGGTCACATCTGGGTCAGACTACTGATAACTTTTCTCTGCAGTTAGGGCTACTAATTTTTGTGTGTTAATTTTGTGCTCTGCTATTATTTTTAACATGTGAATCAGTTCTAGGATTTTTCTGTTGGAATTTTTAGGGTCTTTTTTATAGCATCATATCATATGGAACAGGAATATACTGAATTTTTTTCTTATGTGTATTGCTTTTATTTCTCTCTCCTATGTGATTCTAGCTGATACTTAAAATATTACTTTAAATAGCAGTGTATGCATATAATTTTAATGGGACTGTTTTGAGTTTGTCACCATCTGAGATGATACTGACCCTAGACTGTTCACAGATAATATTTATTATAATGAGGTATGTTTATTCTGACCCAATTCCTTTAGGTGTTTTCTCAAAAGGGAATGCTGAACTTTGTCAAAGACTATTTCTGTATTCATTGAACTATTGGTGTGATTTTTGTATTTAAGCCCATTAATCTTGTCTATTGATTGGTTTGCATATATTGAACCACCTACTGCATCTCTAGAATAAAGACAACTTGATAGTGATGATATTTTTAGGGTGTGCCTATATTCAGTTTACAAACGTTTTATTGAGAATTTTTTGCATCTTTATTCATCAGGGATTTTGGCCTGTGGTTCCCTATTTTTGTTGTGACTTATCTGCTTTAATATCTGTAGAGGAATTTGGAAGTTTCCTTTTATGTTTATAGTTTTTGGAATCATTTGAATAATATTAGTTTTATTCTGCCTTAAAGATTTATGATACTTTTGCTGTGAATCTATTTAGACTTGGACTCTTTAACTGAGGTGTTTTGTTTTGTTTTATTACTGCTTCAAATTATCATCTTAGGTTTTGAGTTATTGAAATATAGGTTTTAAAGTATGTTCATATTGTATTCTGAGTTTCTTTAATATTTCATATAAAGTCTCATGATCTCTAATTTTAGTGATTTGAGACCCTTAGTTTACTTGCTTTGACTAAGAATTTGTCAATATTACTTATTTTTCTTTTTTCCATAATTTATTTTTTATTCACTTTGCCTCCCAATCGCTGCCCCCTTCCTCCTCTTCTTACAAATCTCTTCCCCCATTACCTCTCCCTCCTTCCTCAGAGAAGGGGAAGACCCCCATTGGGAACCAACCCACACTGGGAGAGTTACTCCCAGCAGGACTAAGCACATTCTCCCACTGAAGCCCAATCAAGCAGTCCAGTTAGAGGGAGGGGACCAATGGCAAACCGTAGAATCAGAGACAGCCCCCACTCAAATTGTTAGGGGACCCACATGAAGGTCAAGCTGCACATCTGCTACAAATATGTAGGGGTCCTAGTTCCAGCCCCGGCATGCTCTTTGGTTAGTCATACACTCCCTGTGAGCCCCCATGGGCCCAGGTTTCTTGACACTGTATGGTCTTGTGCTGTCCTTGACCCCTCTGGCTTGCTCAATTCCATCCCCTACTTTTCCTCAAGACTCCCTGAAGTTAATGTGTCGCTGTGAGTCTTTATTTATCTTAAGAAACCCAAAATCAAAAAAACTAACAACAAAAACAAAACAAATAAACAAACAAAAATACCAAAGAAAATCAATGCAGCTCATTCTTTTTTTGGTTATTTTTGTTTTCCTTTCATTGATTTCTGCTGTGATTTTGATTATTTCTTTTTATCTTTTTCTTTGGGACTTGGGTTTTTCTAAATTCTTGATATGCATTATTGTTAAGTTGTTTACTTTTACTCTATTTCGTTATTACTTTTAATGTAGGTACTTAGAAATATAAATTTCCCTCTTAAGATCACTTACATTGCATTTCAAGGATTTGGAATGTTGTGGTTTTAATTTCATTTAATAGCAAGTAATAGGTTATTTCCACCTTGATCTCAATGATCCATTTATCATTCAATATGGCGTTGTTTACTGGAAATAGGTTTTTGCATTTTCTGGAGTTTTTTTAGTATTGATTTCAAATTTTATTTCATTGTGGTCAGATAAACTACATGCAGTTATTTTAATTCACCTCAATTTGTTGAGTCTTTTTGTCTTAACAGGTGATCTATTTTAGATAAAACTTCATGCACTCCTGAGCATATATATTCTGAATTTTCAGAGTAGAATTTTATTTGGATATCTGTCAGGTCTATTTGGCATAAGGTTTTCTTTAGTTCTGGTCTTTTACTTTTTATTCTTGTCTAGATACCATTCCCACTGATGAAAGTTGTTGTTCTGTGTGCTTATTCAATGATTTGTGAAGTTTGTTCCCATGATCCTATTGAAGATACTGTTCTATGTCTTTGATATAGAATTCTTCTTCTATGCCCATAGTTTAGAGATTCAATATTTTCATTTATCCTGGAGTTCCTGGATAATACGTTAATCAGTGTTTTTATATTTATTATTTGCTTTTATTTTTGTTATTTACATTTATTATTATACATGGTCTAATCTGTCTTGTCTTCAAGTCCTACTTTTATCTTTTATGTGATCTATTATGTTAGTGAGGCTTTCAACATATTTCACCCCTATCCCCTTTTCAAAAAAATATTTATTGAAATATTCATTTCCAGCTTCATCTTAGGTTGGGTTTTCTTTGGTATTTCTATGCCTTTAGTGAATTAAGATCCCATAACCTCCATTGCCCTCATTATTCTATTCAGAAGACTGTGTTTTCTTGGAATTCAATCAGGAGTTTACTCCTTTCCTCTTCAAGTTCTTTCCGGGTTTTATCCGTGTCCTCTTTAACTTCCTGACCTCTTTGTTTATGGTTTTTTTCTTCTTTGCAAATTTGTGTTTCTTATGTTTCCTGTAAGATGTTCTCAATGAGAGCAGTTGCTATAAGTCTGGTAATCTTTGGAGGAGACACATTGCCTTGGATTTTTTATATTGTCTGTGTTTTCTTGATTGATGATTAGGGGGAATCATTCTTCTAAATTATGACCTGGAATTTCATCTTCTGAACCTCACTTTTTGCGGGACTGTTTGACTCATCGCCGCAGGCCTTGACTAAGCTGGCAAGTGTCATAATATTAAACGGGTTGTATTATATAAAATAGGGGATAAGGCTAGAAATGTATGAGAAGAAGAAAGAAGAGGATGATAGAGGGGCAAAGAAGAGAAGGGAAATGTGTTGAAAGATGCAAAGTCCCTTCTGGGCATCATCCAAATTTTCAGTCAGGTCTCCAAAGCTGTGCTGGTTAGCTTTTTGTCAACTTGATACAAACTAGCATCAATTGAGAAAATGCTTTCACGAAATTGGCCTGTATGCAAGTAAGTGGAGAGTTTTCTTTTTAATAATTGATGTAAGTGGCTCCATAATCAAGTCACTAAGTAAATTTTCTCCATGGTTATGGCTGAGTTCCTGCTTCCAGGTTCCTGTTGAGTTCCTGTCCTGAATTTCCTCAAAAAATAGACTAAAACTTGTAAATTGTATTTCCTTTTGGTCATGGTATTTATCACATAGAATAACAGCTATGCATGATATTGGATTGTAGAAGGCATAAGGTATAAGAAATGTTGTTAAGGCAACATTCCGATTGGTAGATAAACAGACTTTGTAGATTATTGCAATGCTGACTTTTCCTACAGGTGCTATGAATGCAACTATTTTACATAGAAGCTGGATATTACTCAGTGGCCCAGAAAGTATAGAATTCTATCAAAATAAAATAATAAGTCAGCAAAGTTGCCAAAATTTTCCACTTTAAAGCATGGCACTTTAATCCTTGAAGCGTGAATAGAAATGGAAACTTTCTTTTATCAATTTTCACAAGTTATAATGGATATTCCAATTATTTTCCGTAAATTACATTACCAATTCTAAAAGTTGCATAAATTTTTACATTTCTGGAAGCAAAAGTGTTATAATTTGACTTGCAAATATTTTTAGCAAACAAAACAAGCTTCAGAAGTTGATAAAAATGGGTATAGCATGTATACAAATATAAAGAGTTATTTAACATCCTAAGGTAGTTAAATCCTCTGCGAAGCTGAGAGATTTGTGCATACAAGAAAATACCAATTTAGCTGCTGTTGTTTGTAAACTCTGTAGCTTCACACACAGTAGTATCTGTTCCCTTCCATTTGTGTGGCTGCCAGCTTCAAATGCCTTCATATATCCATCCTTCATTACTACCTTCAGTTGTTCTCTAGTATTCAAACTCAGTCCAATCCTCACCCATTAAGATACTCTCTGACAAATGCCTGTAAGGTGACTTAGCGAATCAAGTGCATGTGGGAGCCTTCCAACCCAAGTTCCTTTCCCAAACCCATGGAAAGATAGAAGCACTGTGTGGAGTCTACAAAGTTGTCTTCTGACCTCCACACCCCACACACATCATACAGGTACACACAATAATAATAAAACACACATTCACACCCACACTCCCCAATCCACATGCTTCCTGCCCCAAACTAGATCACAAGGATTAAACAGACTATCAAATACTGTCTTTTCTGAAGTATTATATTGTTTACAATCCCCTTTTACCAGCTTCTGTAGATGATACTTGGCTGGATAGACTACACTCTTGAAATAGTCTTTGCTTTTTCAATATTTTGCAGACCTCTCCATCTTATAGGTGGCTATGGTTGTTTCAGCAGAGCTTTATCCTCTTGGCTGATAGGCACCTTAGCTTATCTGGTGGTAACCTGAGGAAGGTATACGATATCCTTACGATTCATTAGTAATCTAGAGGGCTTTAGCTTTGAGTGTTCATCATTAATTGTGCCTGGATTTGTTAATTTTAATTATTTTGCCCATCTTCTCCGAGAAATTTTCTTGCTTTATATCATTTTACACGTTTTGGGCTTTGTAGTAGTTAAGCTTCGTTCTGTAGGGAAGCTAGTTATGTTAAGTAAGTTTATCATACACATTCTTTCTCTTTTCTCTCCCTTGTTCTCATTCTCCCTTAGTTCTTCCATTCCACCCTTCGCTTCTTTCTTCTTTCTGTCTCTTGGTATATTTTCTTCATTCTTTGTATTTGCTTTGATTGAAAGAAACTATTTAGAGTAGCAACTTTATTTTTAGATATGTACTTTTCTTTCTACAATTAATCAGCGCATTTCATAGCATTATTGCTTCAGACTTTAATTTTGCTCAGTGTTGAAACTGTTTTTTAAATACCCTTCCATTTTCTTTGCTTTGGTTTATACACATACTTTCTTGTGTTGTATCTTTCCCCCTTATTTTTTACATATTAACTTCCTCCTATAATGTGACTAAATTGTTGACATTCAGATTCTTTGACTTCCATTCTTATGGAAAGTCCCATGTTAGAATATTTTAACATTATCACAGCATGAAAAACATTCACTTGTCAGAAATGGGACTTAGAATTTTAACCTTTGCTAAGGCTGTCCATGTGTGATATGATGGGCTACAGCTATAGTTTTCAGTCATCTCCACCTATTAGAATGTATTAAGAATTATCTGTTAGATTATAGCATTGTTTGGCTATGGTACCTGGTTGGTTCGTTGTATACAATGCATTTTCAACTCAAGAACTAGTCAACTTAGCCAGGAGGTGGCGTCACACACCATTAATGCTAGCACCAGGGAGGCAGAGGCAGGTGAATCTCTGTGAGTTCAAGGCTAGCCTGGTGTATAGAGTTGGTTCTGGAACAGCCGAGGCTACACAAGGAAACCCCATCTCAGGGGAAAAAAGAGAGAAAAGAGCAGGTCAGCTTATGGTGGTTATATTCAACTACAATCCAACTGTGATAGAGGAGCCCTTGTACTTGTTGTGACTGACTTGATACAAATGATCTCACTTGCTAATTTTGTGATAAAATGCTATGAATCTTTCTTGTATTCATCTTCTGTCATGGTAGACGTCAGTTTGTATTTCTTTTCCCTTGAACAGCAGTTCAAGCCTAGGAAGTGGAACAAAGCTAGGACAAGGTGTGTTGAACCCCTTACATCATAGAGTCCTCTAAAATGTAAGACTGCCCATCATTCCTGTTTAGTTTGTTGTCTACTCATGGCGACCCTACACATGCTCAACTGCCTCAGTTTCCTTTATTCCATCCTTACTCCCTGTACCTTTCGATGTTTTTCCAAGTTGCTCCAAGAATAAAAGCATAAGGAGATAATTTTAATTGGCTCCTTCAAAGTCTGGTCCTGCTAGTTCGTAGTCATCAGTCCATTGTTGACAGGATTAGTGCTTCTATAATGTTAAGAATTCTTAGAAGGCAAATGAGCCGCTTTATTCTAGAATCTTCTGTAGGTTTGTCGTGACTCCTTGTGGATATTTATTACTTTCGGTTGCACCTCCTTTTCCCCTTAGCTGATGTTGATAATGACTTTACTTGCTTTTGAAAAAAGAATATTTGGTCATGGGTGAACACAAAGTGGAAAGTGGAAATTATGTGATATAGTATCTCTTATGTTGTCTTCTTTACTCAAAAGTCTAACAATTGAATTTTGTTTATTGTCTAGAAACTTATCTAAAGAAGTATTTGTGTTTACAATCTTGCTTGAAACTACTATTAGATAAGCCTATAATTTATGGCCTGTTGAATAAAATTATTTTTTTCTCTTTCATTTTCTTTTACACTTGTGTTCCAGCTTTTAGTATAAACTACATTTTCATACTCAAGGCTTACTCTGTAACTCTGAGTCCAGACTGACCATAGGTTTCATTGTTTTGTGGATTTGTTCATATACTTCTATGTTTGCTGCTTTCATACGCTCATTTCAGACTGTGCTTGATGCTCTCATTGTGTTGTAACCGTTTATCCATTATTTACTGAAATAGAAATTAAAATGTTGTATAGAGACAGGCAGTGAGGCTTTATTTAATTAAACAAAAATAATGATCTAGAAAATGGAATGAAAAGTGGGGATGGGGGCGGGGCTTGTTGCTGAAAGTCTTTACAGATAAGAGAAAAGGGAAGGCTTCATTCAAGAATAAAAAGTAAACAAAATTAAGGCCAGAATGTATATTTGGAATACTTATGACTAAAAACGAGTGGAAGCAGGCTTTTTTCATTGTGTGATTCTGAAGAAATGCCAAGATGCTATGATTTACATTCTTCAACTCATGCCTCAGGGTAGGTACACAGGCGCTTGTGATGGGCAGAGTTCTAGGTAGCAGGCACATGCATCAGCGACGCTAGAGTCAGGGCCTGAACTCTTCTGGAGTTATCTTCACTTTTACTTTGAGGAAGCATCATTGAGGGATGTAGGGATGGAGTGGAGAGGATGCCTAGGTAGTAAACAGTCTCCAGTTGGGGAACAAAATTAATAGAACTGTAGACTCTGTGTTGTCTGTCCCCCTGCCTCCTTTCCTGGGTTTTAAGGTGGTTTAACAGAATTTTTCTTTTCCCTGTGGCATACTGTTTACGTTTTCTGCTGATTCCTGTAGTACTTGTTCTTGTGGGAAAAGAAATGACTAGGAAATATACAAAGAATAATCTGAACAGTAGAAGGATTCTCTGATTTCTCTCTCAGCAGTGGTTTTCCAACCGAGTGGCTCCTAGGTAGTGAGTGTACCAAGCTAGGTTGGTGCCAGCTGGGTGCAAATTGCCTTTATCTCATGGTGTCTGCTTTGTACCATTACTTGCCTACAGCTAAATAGGGCCCCTCCAGTAGAGTAGTCTCTTTAACCAAATAACAAACAAATTAACCTTTTGGTGTGTTCCTAGGGTCCTCTCAAGTGAAGGAACACTCCCGTGACATCACTGAGGGCAAAGGTTAGCCTAAAAGTAAAATGAAATCATCTGGCCAGCCAGGCCCTGCAGGAGAATCAAGGCTTGTAATTAGATTGAAGGCTCCTAGGAAACAGAGCCCTGTTGCCGGCAGAGCACTCGGAAGCTAATTGGAGTAAGCTTTTGCATCAGCGCTCCTGCTCTGCATCACTTACAGCCTTGAAAATAGCTGTAATGATGTATGACGATTGAGTCACTCCCTAATTTTAGCAACCCAGGCTAAACGTGAATTACAAGATGAACATGTGCTTGACGTGGTTCTATCTCTCACTGAGAGTACTGGAGGACTCCAGGTCTGGACAGGCTCACATAGGAGGTGTTTTTCTGAGAGTGGCAGAGCTTGGAGTAGATCATGCAAGCAGGCGCAGAGAGCTTTGCCCAAGGATCCACCAGTTTCTCTCTGTTATAACCTATGATATTCCTTGTTTACTTGTCTGGTTGGGTGTCTCCTGCCCCTCTTGCCAACTGTTTTTCTTTTCTTCAAACAGAGTCTGACCAAGACTAGCAATTGTTTTAAATAATTTCTGTAGTCAGTTAGGGAGTAAGGAATCTGATTATCAGGCAAATAAACCGAGTTTACCATCCGCCTGGCTGTAGTGACTCCAGCCAGAAACAAACTGACTTGGGAGGCACGAGAAAGTGAGCAGGAACAGACCCTTTCTTGTTATTTGCTTGTCTGAGCTCCTTGCCAAAGCATCACACCACCTTCTACTTACGTAGCGCTCTTCTTGTGCTTCTCAGGATGTACCAATGTGGTGAGTTTGTTTCAGGATGGCCTTCGGTTTTAAGGCATTGTCAGTCCTTGAGTGATGGACTAATTATAACTAACATCCGGAACACACTTCTCACGACGCTTGAGACAGTCGCCATGTCTGAATTCTCTAAACCTCCCATTCCTTGTTCACAGAATGGAAATTCTCTGACACGTGATTGGCACTCCTAAACACAAAGTTTTATTCTGGACAGATAGGAAATAGTGGTGAAGGTGTGGCATGAGTTATTTCTTTGGAAATTGTATTATAACACCACATTAAAAATAACTTAGATTTACGGACTTTGCTGCGCACATGGATGAAACGTAAGCATGTTCAGTGACGATGTTATTTAAAGCTCATGCTAACGTATGCTGTGCTCCGGGCGCAGGTGGGAAAACAGGCATTTTCATGTCTTTACAAAGACACAAATGAAACAGATTTGTGAAACAATCACAAATGAAAGGCCTAAGAAGAGTCACATCTCAGAAGCCTATACAGATCACAAGCCCCTGTTTTCAACACGTCTGTGTGGCTATCCCAAAGCAAAACTAGCTCCTCATCCTCACATTAAGTCTGTTTATTTCTTATGTATGGATGGTTTTTACATTTTGCACTAGCTAATCTCTGGTCCTATTTCAAACCAGAATCTGGATATTATTTACCATCTGCCTCTATGGGATGCACTTGCCAAGTCCCTTAATTTGGTATAATTGGCAAGTTTTCAGTGTACATAATTTATATTAAAAAAAAAGCTACCCTGAAAAAAGATTAATTAAACCGTTTCTTCTGGGTCCCTAAAAGTGCAGCGTTTTCCAATAATATGACTTTAGGGCCTTAAGGTCTTCTGTGTGTATGTGCTGTCACAGCTGAGCACATTAAAAATGTATGTTGCGTTGGTCCCTGGTGTCTCTGAGCTGGTCAGAAAGATGTCACTGGCACCTGGGTAACATCACAAATACTCACTGAATTAAGCAGCTTGCATTTGCATCCAAGTCTTTTGTTCTAAGCTTTCCAGACATTTGAAAACACTAGACTGCAGTGTAATTTATGGATACCTCTGTGTTGGCAATTCTGTCACCGATATGATAGGAAACACTGGAAAAAATACAGCCAGATGTACAGAATTCTAAATAGAGGAAGTATGAGACTGCAGACTGCCTCAGACAAGCAACACATGTGGCTAGGAAATAGGCAATTGACGGTTTCTTTCCTCCCTACTCTTTTAAGCCTTCCATTAAGCTCATGATCTAAAGACATATCCTAGGTGTGTGGAGCTATCCTCAATCTTCTTCAGTCCTAACTAATGACACTGTGGGAGCATATCTCTCAGACCATACCTATCAGAAGCTAATGCATGTAGTCCTCATGGTAAGGATAGAAATAACATTTTCCTACCCTTTTCTAGAGTGCTTCTGGGATTTGTCAGCCTGCAGGTGGGACATATAGACAAGCATAGAAATGAACATAAAGTTGCCACGTATTTCCCCTTTTTCTCTGAAATGTTCATCTTTGTATCACTTTCCTGCTTCTCCCTCTTTCCTTCCAAGTCTCAGCTCAAGTAATAGCATGTGTCTGCTACCCATCTTAACCCCTGGTTGATGATGTCTTATTATCTGCTTCAGAAAATACAAATGATTCAAAACATGTGGGTAGTTGCCATTCGTTGTCCTTTGGAACCAAGACCATCCAAGGATTAATTGGGTGCCTATTAGTTAGTACACCTCACAGCTTACTACTAATTAAACATCTCAGATTCTGAAAAAGTAAATGCCAACAGGTCCCTCCCCCCTGAAAAGAATATCAGCTAAGTAGGGCCAAGGATTTATGTCTTTGTTGGATGTGAGTTCACTTTCTATTTACCCATCAATCTTAGTTTCTGATAGTTTCATATTTGGAGATGGTCTTGATCTGGTCAAGACATTCTGCTCATCAATTAACGAGCAGAATAAAGTTGCTTGTATTTTATTAGTAGGAGTCATGGTTTTGAATTGTTGTTGGGTGAAGCAATATCAGCAGTCTAAGATGGCTTGTCTTACTTCCCCACTAAGCAAAAGCTTCATGATGGAATGTTATGTCTCTGGGCACTTAATCCTGAATTCTAAGTCCAGTGCCTGAGTCACTCAATAAGATTGTGTGGTGAGGCATGTGACTGTGTAGCTGGATTTTGACATAGTTGGTCCTTGCATCATTATTCCAGGTCAGTACAAGAACAAAGCCACTCGTATTTTCAGGGAACACAGACATGGAGGAAGTGATGTCTTGGAAGTCTTTTCTAAGGCTGACTGGACTCTGTGTAGTGCCTTTAGTCTTCATCCCTTTGTATTGACTTATTTCACTCTACTGTGCCATTGGATTAACACATCATTTAATTCTTGATAGCCATCTAAAGCACAGTACTTTGCACAGTAAATAAAGTTTTGAGGGCTATTTTCATTTTCATTGGTTTGCTTGCATCTTAGTATTTTACCTCGTTTTCACAGCTGGCATAGAATGCGGGTAAAGTCTTTCTTCTTTCCTTCTCTGGAGAATACTTTGACTTTTTGAGGATGGTATAACACCTAATAAATTTGTCTTTTCAAAAAAGAAAAAGAAATAAAAAAGAACAGTTTTATGACCAACCTGAGTTTATCAGCCTCTAAAACCAAATATTTAACTGAAACCATCATTAAATATACAATTTCAAGTTATTTGTTCTGAATTATAGCTCTGTATGATTAAATTATTATCAAGATATCAAGATATATATATATATATATATATAATATGAAATTCAAGTGTGATATATATATGTGTGTGTATATATATGTGAAGTATATATATATATATATATACTTCAAAACTCCAATGGCAATTTATACACATTACCTTTGTATCATTTTCTTTCTCCTCAAGAGCTACCTCAAAAATTCATTTGCTGTGAAAGTTCTCCCTTTGATGCATATTTTCTATTTGCACTGTGTTTGGAGATCTACTCTGGAGACTTCTGAAGAGGGCTGAGGACCAGGACAGTGTTGCCAGAAACTCATTTGTAAAGCATATCATGTAGCAAAGAATTAAGGAAGTTTCCAGAAGGTACTTTATCAAAATTAAGAAGTCTTTTCATAATTAATAATATGATGTTGCTAGATTGATTAAGGTTAGTTTCTATCTACCATCCTGTTGACATGGGAAAATCCATAGAAGGCTACAGATATTGATCTTACAACTTAGGTTGTAGTTAGATGAGAGGACCTATATATATATATTTGAATTTGTAGATCAAAAATGCCTATATCCCAACTCTTTAGCTCTACCATTTTTAGTGTGAAACCTCCCAGTGGCAACACAAAAACAAATAGATGTGGCCACATTTCAGTCAATACTAGTCTAGTTTCCAATCCAGGAGATGGGTTGCATTTGGCAGATGGTCTGTCTGCTGTTTGCTCCTGCTCTACTCTTATAATACACATTTTCTTCAGATGATACACAAATTAGAGACTTTCTCTTCTTGTATTTCATGATGAAAAACAAAAAAAAAAACACTACAGCTATACCTCTGAGTCTTTTCACTCAAGAACCTTTTAAGAAAAATATATAAAAAATGCTTCAAAGACATCATCAAAATAAGCATTGCATATACTCAAGTCTCTCAGTATTGAAGGTGAATTATGATGCATATGAAAAGAGGAATAACATAGTGTTGCAAAAACTTCACAAATTCACAAAACCTACAGTTAGGCTTGCCCAGAATTTTAGATTGAATACTGTTCTAGGACTAAGTAATTATATCCTTTACCAAAGAGTAGTAATATATAAGGTATAGAAACTGACCTCCTGGCAGTTCCAGGGCTAGTGCATAACCTTCCATCCCATTTCTCTGGGAAGATGTCCCTGCATTTACTTGCTGTAGGACTTTGAAACTTAGTACTACTCTCACAAGTGAAACTCAGTACTAAGCTCATTAATGATTAAGGACATTGGAGATGTCCTTTGTGTCACAGATGTTTAATGCATGAATTTGAGTGTACATTTCATGCCAGTTTCATTACAGACAATTAACCAAACAAATGAAAAGAATAAAACACAAACAGACTGGCTCCAAAGCTTCTGTTGCAGTCACAGAAAACCAAGAAGATGGAAATCTACCAACGATATGCTCCAAAAATATGGTAGTTTGGACAGAAGGAATAAAAAATTTCCCTATATCAAATTCTATTATTTGTAGTCATCTAGTTAATTAATTAATTAATTAACTGGCATGTGGTTGCCAATTCACAGGTCATTTTAAGAAAGACAGTAGAGCTTCTAGCCATCCCAACTCTATGCCCAACAGCATAGGGAAGGATAAACTATAACTAATTCAAATGACCTTGCCATTATTTTTAATCACAACCCTTACTGTCCACTCTGAGGTTAAAGCTAAGAACTTGGACAAAATCCCACCACCATGGTCACTGTTGGCTGTGCAAAATTTGCACAAGCTGCCAATTTTCTTCAAGAAATGAGGTTGGATTTTATTCAGATTTATGACCTATCTTTACTACCATTTATTGATTGCTATGGGCTTATATTCTGAGTACTTTTCATGTATGATTGTTAAGGAATTCTAGAATATATAAATTATATCATTAACAAAATATGACTGAGTAAAATCCCATTGACTGGTACTGTGTTCCACAGGCAGCATGTGTTGAATGGATCGGGTTTCAAGTTGAGGCCCGACCACTGCTAAGGTCCATTTTATCATTCACTGCTATTCACTGGCACCAGGAAGACTACAGAGGCATTTAAATATTTCCAGGGGACATGGTGAAAAGTATCACTTGCATGAGACTTTTATCATTAGTGTCTCTGATTCAGGTTACACCTTTCCCCCGTATTACAGAAGACAACCATTACATCTCTTTAAAGATAAATTTATGTGAATTGTGGAATATTCCCAGCTTTCTCCCATTAACTTGAGATAGTCACTCAAATTACATGACGAAATGTAAATCTAAATGGACAAAATAAAAACAGAAAAGTTTTGGTTTGGACCGAGTGTCTATACAAGGGCAAGGAGGGAGAACTCACAACTTTCAATCAAATGGGCAGGGATGGTTTTAGGTCTTCAGATGCAGGTCTCCTGAGTGGCTTAAGTATTGGTGCTTGTCTGACTCTTGTGTGTTTTAAGTCCATTTTATTTAGTCCTAGAATCTTCTTATCACTTTTACAATTATGGCCAAGAGAAGTTTAGGAATGGATACAGTTTAGGAATGGATAGTTTCAGGAAGAAGAACTTGCATAAGTTTCCAGAAGCCAGTGCTTCTTAGAGTAAGCATAGTAATGAGTCTTTACTGCCATGGAAATGATGTGGACATGAAAAGCCCCAGGTATTGCTTCTGCTGGCCTCTGTTGACAAGCTTGTGCAGCATGTTCAGACATGCCCAGATTCTCCTTTATGTACTTTCTCCTCTTCTGCCTCTTTCTTTAATTAACATTCATGGGTAACTCGATCAAGCCCTGGTCCATCTTTCATTACATAGAGATCACATGAAATGCCACATGTAGAGATGATAGAATCTTCTATCAATCTGAATTAGGCAAAATTTTGTCGTTTAACCAGGTAATATTTCCATGGATGTAAACAAATATATTATAGATAATGAGTTGAAGGAATTGGTATGAAATTGGATTTAAAGCCTTAATTTAAACAAAATATGTTCTCTAGTTTATATCCAATCAATACATGTGGCATATGAAATTTCATAAAATATGATACAGTCCATTGCTTCTTCCATATACCAGTCAGTATTTTTATAAGTGTGGAATATTACCAGATGATAAATATAATTAAGTAGAGCAAAAGCATGTGAATTAAAGCCGTGAAGATTGTTTTTTCTTTATGGAATTACAGGCTTGCCAGTGAGCTTGTAGCCATTAATACTATGCTAGCAGAGAAACGTATTAGCCCCCATGGGATAGATTCTTATTATCAGATATGGATTTTGTGGGCTTTAAATTATGAAGAAAAAATGTTGTATTTGTCTTTGAAAGCAAGGGGAGAAAATGGTAAACAAACAATTAATGTTAACTTCCAATATAAGGGTGTTTGGCTTTGTACACAGTTTGCTCCATAGTTAAAGCTACTCTACATTGCATGCACAATTTCATGCAAATTGGACTTAATTTACTACATGCTTTGCCTCTTCAATTAAATAAAATGAGAGGATGATTTTTACTCTAGAAGAGTGAGAATTCAATGTGGTTAGAATGTTTTACCTCTAAATTTTCTGTAAGTAGCTTATATACCCAAATGTTTATTTGAAATAATTAATTTAACCAGGGTGTTCAGAGCTTAGCATGGGCTGGGATGCTTGGGTGCTTCCCTTGAGGAGCCAATGCCCTCACAACAAACAATAGTATGTGAACACAGAGAGCACTGTTTTCAGAGTTATCTTCATGGAGCACCTTTCTATGTCCATTTTCTCTTCCTTTCCTCCATCTCAACTTACCGGTCTTCAAAATCTGAATTATTGTTTAATGCTTGTAAGCTAAAGATTCTGGTGATGACGAGGTGGATCCATTTCTTACAGCTTATGCAAAAAGCTATCAAAAATTGAGTGGCTTAAAACAATAAATCCTTATTATCTCTCTGTATTTGAGGCTAGGTAAAGTCAAGGAATTGACAGTAGTTTCTTTTGAAACTGGAAAAGGTGGGATTCTATCTTACTGCTCCCTGGTTCCAATGGTTTGTAAGGACCTTGGTGCTTCTTGCCTTTTAAATTCAATGTGTGTGTGTGTGTGTGTGTGTGTGTGTGTGTGTGTGTGTGTGTGTGTGTGTGTGTGTTTTAAATCTAGTTCCCCATACAACTTCTTTCCTTCCTTCCTTCTTTTTTTCTTTCATATGAGGTAGTTTCTCTCTTCTGTACTATAAACTGGCCTCAATTTCACTGACCATGCCCCCCCCACCCCTAGCCTCCTAAGACTTACTGTGGTGGCACTCCTGTCTCCTGAGTAGAGACTACAGCCATGAGCTACTGTGCTCAGCTCAACAGTAGTATTCCAACTTCTGTCTCCACGATGCTCTGTCTTCTTACACCTGTGTCCAAGTCTACATGTTCAAATAAGGACATCATGCATAGTAGATTGAGTGCTGTCTTTATTCTACTATGACCTTAGTAATTATATCAGCTGCAACAACCTGGTATTAGTCCTTTTGTGTTACTGAGACCAAAATCTGTGACAATAACAACTTAAAGGTTACAAGGTTTATTTTGGCTCATGCCTGTTCCAGTGTGTTATATCAGGGAATCTCTAAACCTCAGATTCACAACAGCTGCTCTTGTGGCGGCAGAAGCATTGGTGTGGTGGAAGACAGGAAGGATAGAAGCTATGGAAAAGAGGTTTGAGTACAATCTGTAAAGGCCTAACTCTACTAACTTACTTCAGCTAGCCAAGTCCTAGCTCCTAAAGTCCCACAGCTATCAAAATATCCTGACAAGCTGGATTGAGCATCCACAACTTAGCCTGTAAGAGCTAGTTCATATGTAAGTTATGGGACAACAAACACCACCACCAGCAGCAGCACCAGCACCACCACCAGCTCCCTTAAACCTTTGCCTTTCCAAAAATGTCACATTGTGATGCATGGGAATTTTACTTTTCAGTATATTTTGAGGGGAGTGGGATATAACGTATCACATGACAAGATATTTCTTATGCAATTCTCCCTATTTAGCTGCCTTCATTCTCCATTTATTATTGGAGAATGGGATTTCTGAGCATTGAATTTCTTTTCTATAGCATGCACCTCACACATGTTTCTTAAATTAATTTCAAAAGAGGTATAAATAGTATTATTCCAGTATTACTAGGAATGAATTTGAAGTTCAAGATAAAAATTTTATTTTCAAATTTACTTGCCCTCGCCTGGGGATGTAGCACATCCCCAGGTTACCTGGCATGTTCAAGGCCCTGGTTTGAGCCCTAGTACTGACCTCCAAACTAAATTTACTTATTCTGTAGGTCTTAGCTCTTACCCTTTCACATTAAGGAGGCCATCTTGAAAACCCAGACAAAAATTGGAATGCCATTATTTCCTTATTCAATCATCTGATTAGTGTTTGGGTTTTCATCTAGACCATAAACTTTATAAGATTAGGCCCAGGTATTTGCATCTCTGGACACATAGACACTTGATAATATTGGTATAATACATGCTGTAACAAGTCACATTCATCATTGATTAAAGATTGCTGTGAAAATTTTTCATCCAAAACCTATTCTTACTGCACTCTCTGATATTGACAGATATTCATTAGTCTCCTGTAGTTTAACTTTACTTTGCATTCAAAATATGAAGATGTGTCAGACCTATCTTTGTCCTCAAGGAGTTCCAAGTTTAGTGGAGAATGAGAGAAGTAGGAAGAAGACTGATTTCCTGGGGACAGGGGTGGCTTGACGTTACATTTGCATCACATCAAAAGGCAGTAAGGCAAAATGGAATCACTGACAGACTTAGGAACAGGCCCATTGGGGTCACAGCCATAGAGATAGAAACTGGGACAAAGGGACAAATCGTTGGCAGAAGATGCATCACCTCTGGGATAGCTTTCCTGCATTGTATGAGCCTTTTCTCACAGAAGTGAGCCATGTCTTCTCCTCAGATTCTCTTCAGTATATCCCACACATTTCTGACTCAGCTCATATAAAGCAGGTTTTTTCTAGTGTCTAGAGTTTTGCAAGTATAGAGAGGCTCTCGTCGAAGGTCATAAGTTGCTAGTCCTTTAGTGATATTCAACTGTCATACATAAATGTCTGTTTCAAGTCTATATAAAAACAGTGTGTCTTTACTTTTCTGAGGCTATGACACAACATAGGAAAGGATGATATCTTTATGACACACTGAAGTAACAGCCAGGAATCTTCTGTCTCAGGGAGGACTGGTCAATAACCCACGTCTTCCCTGAATGCTTTTATGTATGTCATGTCTTTTAGTGTGCAGCTATGTGTGTAGGGGTGCCGTCATCTATGTTAGAGTGTGTGTGTAAGCCAAAGGTTGGCATGAGAATGTCCTCTTCAATCCTACTCCATTTATTTATTTATTTATTTATTTATTTATTTATTTATTTATTTATTTATTTAATTTATTTGAGACAGTGTGTACCAGTGAATCCCTAGAATGCTCCTGTCTCTATGCCTTCAGTACAAAGCTTAAACCTGTGCTTGACTTTGTAACCTGGATTCAGGGGGCTTGACTCACACCCCATGCTTGCCGTAGCATACAATTTACCACTGAGTCATCTCCCTAACCCGACCTCCCCAATGCTTTGATGATGTATGCAAAGCGTTCTAGAATAAAGAATTAGATCTTTCTGGAGTATTATCTCTGAGAGGAAAGGAACATATCCTATAATCCTTTACAGATAAGAGTCAAAGCACATCATTTTAAAAATTTCATTTATTGTACTTATTTGTGTGTGTGTGTGCGTGTGTGTGTGTGTGTGTGTGTGTGTGTGTGCGTGCGCGCGTGAGCATGTGTGTGTACTCCAGGACTTGTGGAGGTCAGAGCACACATTGAGGTAGTCTGTTATATCCTTCTCCCAGATGGGTTCTTCCTATCAAACTCAGGTCATCAATCAGCCAACACTCCTACCCATGTAACATTGCATGGCCCAGAAGTTGAGTCATTTTAATACTTTAATCTTTAGCTTAAATATCATAAGTCAGTGATACACTCTAATAGTTTCTATGTGCAGATATTATTCTACTTGTTTCTTTGTGTTAATGGTGTGTTAAAAACCTAGTCATTTATTATCACCTCTTCCACTCATGCATGGTTCCCGTTCCCTGCAGCTGTGAGTTAGACTAAGCACTTAGTGTTGCTCAGAACTCTGGTCCTGATGCACAAGACAAGGCCTGAGCCTATTGTGTGAACTCTATGGCTCATGTCTTTAGAACTCTTAGGATTCTGTAACTGATGAACTGCTGAATGAATCACGACATTTCAAGGACAAAGGGCTACAGAGATCCATGGGAATCCTATAAGTCCAAAGACAATAGATGACTAATTTGTACATAGTTAGGCGTGGAAGATTTTGTGGAAGAAGCCCTAGATGTCCTAAAATATGTGCATGAGACACTAAAAGGTATGGATGGAAGGTCAGAGTATTTGAGAAGCACCTGTTAGCAACATATATATATATATATATATATATATATATATATATATATATATACACACACACACACACACACACACACACACACATATATTTGTTAATATGTTGTTAATATGCATTAAAGGCTTTGGAAGTGTAGATAAACCCCTTTGATTTCATTAGAATAATGCCTCTCACCCTCCCATGGATTGTTTGTTGCTTCTTAGGGACAAATGTATCATGTCTGGATGCAGTTTTGGTTGATATAACTATTGAGGTGTTACTGGCAGTTATTGAGTAGAGGTCTGGTAGTCTGTTAAAGATTCTTCCAGGCACAGAGCAATCCATAACAACAAATACTTGACCTTTCAGGTCCTCAGTGACAAGATTTAAAGATATTAGACAATAGAAATATATAAGGATATCACAGAAAATAAAGCTACAAATTAGTAAGGCTAAATTATAAATATTAATATTAAGCACTTAATTAAGCAGAAGAAAGCTAATGATGTTTTTATGCAGAGATGTGCCAGAATCAGAATAGGGCCCTTAGAAGCTTAAGCTAGTACCTGAATAAAGGCCTTCTGAAACATGATTAAAAAGGGCTGTTTGGAAACCACATTAAAGGTTTAGATAAGATAATGAGGTCTTACACAGATGTATGCTTCTTCAGTATTACCAAGCTCAGAGACTGGCAACGACAGGAGGCATTTGTTTTTGTCTTGAAAGTTTGAAGGTTAAATTCTTCTGTCTCTTTGATTCAGCTCACATGCATCTTGGAGGAAAATACCACAAGTCTTGACTTTTTGTCCATAAATGCCTGGAATGCCCCTGAGGTTTCTTCAGCATTTCATATCACTTGTTTTCGTCAGCGAGCGGAGCATTTAAAAACATGACTCGCAATGACTAACTACTCTGTAGCCTCAGTAAAAAATGTGTTATTGCACCATATTTGGGAGTGGGATGAGTAGAGGGAGGGGGAGGGAGGGAGAGTAAGCTGCCAGAGAGAGGGAGGAGAAAGGAGAGGGGCAGAGAGAAAAACATAGCAAACCACAACAGTATCTGAATTTCTTTGTTTTCAGAGTACTTGCATGAGGGGGCTATGTGAAAAATGGAACAATGGAATCTCTAAGTTGGAAGGTTATCTAGTCCAGCCTCCTCCCATGCTTTGATTCGTGCACAAAATCAAAACATTAAATGGAATGGCTGATGACTTTTGTCTTAAAGATCTCCAGTGTTTGGACAGATGCCTGCTTAGTCAGTCTGGAATCACTCGTGCAATGGGTTCTAATATTTGAAGATTCTGGCCATTTGACAAAAGCTTACTTCAAAGGTCACTGTTAACTTTATAAAGGTATAGCAAATGTGCCACAAATAAAATAAATGCCAGTGTGCAAGGTAACAAGACCATCTAGTTTTTGTTTCAGTGTTTACTGGGAGTTTCTGAGACCTCAGTAGGGGAAAAACCCTACTTGGCTGTGTTTCAGAGCTGGCTTCCTCTAGCCTGTGAAGAGCCAATTACTATGGTAAACAGAGTCATTTTGTACATTAGCAGCTTTCCTGTCATCACCCTGATGCCAGCCTTGGGAATACAGACCTTTGTGTAGCATAGCATGTTCTAGTCCTCAGTGGTCAACCAAACCCAGCTCTTTCACAACACAGACATGGGGAGGAAGGATGAGTTCTGTAGAATCTGCTGTGATTCGGGATTTTAAGGTAAATTTAGTTCACTTAAGCTGTAGTGTTTTCTAAATTACCCATGCAAGTTCATCATGAAGTCAAGAGCAGGTAGGTCTTGGCCTATTCTGGAAGGAACATTAGACGCAGAAGCTTAACACTCTGAAGAGAGAAGATGTGTGTTCAAACCAATGCAATTCTTAATAAATGGAGTCCAAGAGAAGGAACTGCTTTGGAGGGCTTGTAGGAACGGAGGAGTGGAAATACTTGTTACTAGGAAATGTATAACTCCTTCCCTTCTATTTAATCAAAAGGATTTATTCCATAGGAAACTCCACTAGACAAAGCCAGCAATTTCTGCCATCATGTCTTATAAAGACAACAGAATACAAAATAAAGACAGCAACATACCCAAATATATTTTACAGAAGAAAAAGTAAAAGACTTTTCTCAAAACTAAAGAACTTCTAATGTATGAAAATTCCAGGAGTGGGCTACACAGACTGGTGACAGTCTCTAGTTTTGGTTTCTTTTTGAATCATTGGATAACATTACAATGTTTGTCCAAGTTCACTGGAGCTACTATTGAGGGCAGACTGTGGGACTGGAGAGGAGAAGTGAGGTAGTACAGGGGTAGAAGCCTGGATACTGTGCCCAGCCCTGGATTTGATTCCAAGATTTGGAAAGGAAAACACACACACAAAAAAAAAATTGAAGAAAAAACAAAAATATGAACAAACAAAAAACAAAGAACAACAACAAGACAAAAAATAAAAGCAAAACCAAACAACAACAAACAACAACACACAAAAAAACAAATTTTGAGTTCCTGGTAAAATGAAACATTCAAGCCTCTTATAAACTCTATAGGTTTACTTAAAAAAATCAATGACCTGTTTGTGAGTGTAGGAAGAAGAGATTTTTACTGCATGGTTTTCTAAATATAGAATCAGAATCAGCATGGTTTCATTATTTTTGCATAAGTTGCATACCTTCAACCTTCTATTATTTCAAACGTCTTTTAGGCTTTTGTTTTCTTTCCTAAGTTATCTGAATAAGAAAGCAGTTATAGGTTAAAAGTCATGAATTTAACAGAGATATATGTTTTATTTTATTTTATTATGTTATATTATGTACATATGTTATCATCTGAAATTGTACTTCCTGAACTGTCATTTTAGAAACTCTTCCTTAATATAATTAATATAATATTTTTCCTAAATGTAAGAGGATGTGTCAGCTGTTTGTTAGCCCTATGATATATGTGTTCATTTGTGATTGTAAAATTCTGACTTGCAGTTGTTAGTACAAGAAATAACAACAAAAATTTTCCAGCTGATTACAAGAAAGCTGTGATTGATGTGTTCTCGCAATGAAGCAAAAGAGATTTTGGTCCAGCTAGAAAAACAGCATCACTGCTATTTACTCTATAAATGAGTCACTCTAGAAGAGCAAAGGCCAGGAGACAGTACCAAGGGGAGGAACAGGCAGCGTTTCATCAGGCAGTGCCTGTTTTCAAAGCAAAGTAAGTCACCCTCTAAATAATTCCCTTACATCACACTACTAAGCCAAGTTGGCTTTCTAGCCAGTCTTGTTTGCGAAGTGGAATTCTGTGATAATGAGTTGGTGACAGAGAAGAGGCTCAATATTCTCAAAAATAATTCCAAGTGGAATTAAAGACTGCAAGGAAGGAAGGAAGGAAGGAAGGAAGGAAGGAAGGAAGGAAGGAAGGAAGGAAGGAAGGAAGGAAGGAAATGATAGCAATAGGAGTGGGGGAGGAGGTGGAGGAGGAGAGAGAACAGATGGTGGAACTGTTTTCATTTTTAACGTATTTATTTATATTAATTATGTGTTTATGTATCTGTGTACTGCTCTTAGGTATATGGTTATGGGAGTGCAGATACTTACATAGTCTGGAAAAGGCCATCTGATAACCTGGAGTTGGAATAACAGGTGGTTGTGACTCACTCTATATGGAGTTTTTTTTCGGGTATTTCAAATGTTTTCCCCTTTCCAGTCTCCCCTTTGGAAACGCCCTATCCCATCCCCCTTCCCCTGCCTTCATGAGGGTGCTCCACCCACCCACCCACTCCTGTCTTCCCTCCCTAGCATTCCCCTACATTAGGGCCTCTAACACCCTCAGGCCCAAGGGCCTCTCCTCCCACTGATGGCCAACAAGGCCCTCCTCTGCCACATATGTGGCCAGCACCATGGGTCCCTCCATGTGTATTCTTTGGTTGGTGGTCCAGTCTCCAGGACCTCCGGGGGCTCTGGACAGTTGACACAGTTATTCCCTCTATCAGGCTGCAAACCCCTTCAGCTCCTTCAATCCAACTCCTCCATCCCGGACCCCCACACTCAGTCCAATGGTTGGCTGCGAGCATCCACCTCTGTGTTTGTCAGGCTCTGCCTTGAGCCTCTGAGAAGACAGTTTATCATCCTTCCATCAGCAAGCACTTCCCAGCATCCGCAATAAATGTCTGAGTTTGGCAGCTATATATGGGATGTATCCCCAGGTAGGGCAGTCTCTGGATGGCCCTTCCTTGAGTCTCTGCTCCACATTTTGTCTCCATATTTCCTCCTGTGAGTATTTTGTTCACCCTTCTAAGAAACACTGAAGTATCCACATTTTGGTCTTCCTTCTTTATAGGCTTCATATGGTCTGTGAATTGAATTTTGGATATTCCGAACTTTTGGGCTAATATCCACTTATCAGTGAGTACATACCATATTTGTTCTTTTGTGACTGAGTTACCTCACTCAGGATGATATTTTCAAATTCCATCCATTTGTCTGCGAATTTCATGAAGTTGTTGTTTTTAATAGCTGTGTAGTATTCCATCCTGTAAATGTATCGCATTTTTTGTATCCATTCCTCTGTTGAGGGACATCTGGGTTGTTTCTAGCTTCTGACTATTATAAATATGGCTGCTATGAACATAGTGGAGCATGTATTCTTATTACATGTTAGAGCATCTTCTGGGTCTATGCCCAGGAGTAGTAGAGCTGGGTCCTCAGGTAGTATTATGTCCATTTTTCTGAGGGTCCGCCAAACTGA
>CM052717.1:35345192-35361253 GCA_028551405.1 Uromys caudimaculatus | reverse complement strand
TTTGATAGGGTTATTTGGTTTTCTGAAGTCTAACTTCTTGAGTTCTTTGTGTATATTGGATATTAGCCCTCTATCGGATTTAGGATTGGTAAAGATCTTTTCCCAATCTGTTGGTTGCCGTTTTGTCCTATTGACAGTGTCCTTTGCCTTAAAGAAGCTTTGCAGTTTCATGAGGTCCCATTTATCGATTCTTGATCTTAGAGCATAAGCCATTGGTGTTCTGTTTAGGAACTTTCCCCCTGTACCCAAGTGTTCAAGACTTTTCCCCACTTTCTCTTCTATTAGATTCAGTGTATCTGGTTTTCTGTGGAGGTTCTTGATCCACTTGGACTTGAGCTTTGTACAGGGAGATATGAATGGATCCATTCTCATTCTTCTACATGTAGACCGACAGTTGAACCAGCACCATTTGTTGAAAATGCTGTCTTTTTTCCACTGGGTGGTTTTAGCTCCTTTGTCAAAAATCAAATGACCATAAGTGTGTGGGTTCACTTCTGGGTCTTCAGTTCTATTCCATTGATCTACCTGCCTGTCACTGTACCAATATCATTCAGTGTTTATCACTACTGCTCTGTAGTACAGTTTGAGGTCAGGGATGCTGATTTCCCCCAGAAGTTCTTTTGTTGTTGAGACTAGCTTTTGCTATCCTGGGTCCTGTTTATGTATCAAGTCTGTTAGTCTATATCTTTTCATTGGGGAATTGAGTCATTGATGTTACGAGATATTAAGGAATAGTGATTGTTCTTTTCTGGTATTTTTGATGTTATTTTTGTTTGTGTGGCTATATTCTTTTGGGCTTGTTGAAAGAAGATTACTTTCTTGCTTTTTCTAGGGTGTAGTTTCCCTCCTTGTGTTGGCGTTTTCTATCTATTATCCTTTGTAGGGTTGGGTTTTTGGAAAGATATTGTGTAAATTTGGTTTTGCCAGAATATCTTGGTTTCACCATCTATGGTAATTGAGAGTTTTGCTGGGTGTAGTAGCCTGGCCTGGCATTTTTGTTCTCTTAGGTCTGTAGGAGATTTGTCCAAGATCTTCTAGCTTTCATAGTCTTTGGTGAGAAGTCTGGTGTAATTCTGATAGATCTGTCTTTATATGTTACTTGACCTTTTCCCCTTACCGCTTTTAATATTCTTTCTTTGTTTTGTGCACTTGGTGTTTTGACTATAATGTGACAGGAGGAATTTCTTTTCTGGTCCAATCTACAGGAGTTCTGTAGGTTTCTTGAATGTTTATGTTCATCTCTTTCTTTAGGTTAGGAGTGTTTTCTTCTATAATTTTGTCGAAGATATTTATTGGCCTTTTAATTTGGGAATCTTCATTCTCTTCTATACCTATTATCCTTAGGTTTGGTCTTCTCATTGTGTCCTGGATTTCTTGGATGTTTTGGGTTAGGAGCTTTTTGCATTTTGCATTTTATGTGATTGTTGTATCAATGTTTCCTATAGTATCTTCTGCATCTGAGATTCTCTCTTCTATCTCTTGTATTCTGTTAGTGATGCTAGCATCTATGACTCCTGATCTCTTTCTTAGGGTTTCTATTTCCAGGGTTGTCTCCCTTTGTGATTTTTTTATTGTTTCTATTTCTATTTTTAGATCCTGGATGGTTGTGTTCATTTCCTTGGCCTGTTTGATTGTGTTTTCCTGTAATTCTTTAAGGGATTTTTGTGTTTCCTCTTTAATGGCTTCTACTTGTTTACCTGTGTTCTCTTGTATTTCATTAAGATAGTTATTTATGTCCTTCTTTAAGTCTTCTATCATCATCATGAGATGTGATTTTAAATCTGAGTCTTGCTTTTCTGGTGTGTTGGGGTATCCTGGGCTTGCTGTGGTAGGAGAACTGGGTTCTGATGATGCCAGGTAACCTTGGTTTTTGTTGCTTATGTTCTTGCCCTTGCCTTTCACCATCTGGTTATGTCTGGTGTTAGCTGGCCCTGTTCTCTCTGACTGTTTTTGTCCCTCCTGCAAGCCTCTGTGTCAGTACTCCTGGGAGACCAGCTCTCTCTGAGTAGAATTTGGGTTTGGAGTGCTGTGATATAGCATCGGCTCTAGGGTGCAGACAGAAACCAGAAGGATCCTGTCCCCAGCTGTTCCTTGGTTCTTTTGTCCTGATATGGCTCTGCAAGTGTCCCTCCTGAGTCAGGAATTTGAACAGAAGTGGTGGTCTTGCCTGTGCTCGAAGGTGTGTTGGCACTCCTAGGAGATGAGCTCTCTTCTGGCACTATTTGGATATGGAGCCCTGTAGCACAGGATTACCTCCCAGGTAGAAGTATACTGGAAGGCCATCCTAGGTCCCTGTGTCCTGAGGGTTCTGGGCGGGTCCCTCTGTGCAGAGGTGCTGGTCTTACCCCTACTCACAGGTTTGTCTGCACTCCTGGGAGGCTAGCTCTCTCCTGGTGCTATTTGGGTGTGGAGCCCTGTGGTACAGGATCAGCTTCCTGGCTGCAGACGGAAATGCCCTATATTGACTTTTCATCGCCCAGTAGGTATGCAATAGTATGTGCTCTAGTTACTTTTCTGTTGCTGTGATAAAATACCATGACTTAGAGAAGAAAAATTTATTTTGGCTTATGATTCTAGAGAGGAAATTCATAACCGTGAGTAATCCATGGCAGTTGACATCCGGAGATGAAAGCTGTCTGTTCACAATTTGTCACACTAAAAACCCAGATTGAGAATTGTGGCTAGGATAAGGTTATGCAATCTCAAAGCCCGCTCCACTGGGGTACTTTATCCACCATGGCTACAAATCTTAAACCGTCTATAACCTCCTCAAATGGCATCACAACTTGGCACCACGTATTTAAAAACATGAGCTTATTTGGGACATTTTTATTCATCAAATGAAGTACTGTGGTCAAGGTGTAAACGCTATTGAGGTTTTATTCATTTGCATCTTTAAATTTGTGTGTACTTGTGCATTTTTTTTTACCTTTCCCAGGGAGATGCTATATTCTTCTGTAAATGAAGGAACCTTAAATCTTTCCACAAGATTTCATTGTATCTGAATCTTTTCTCTAAGTTCACTACCTCCTAAATAGTTTTTATCCCCCCCACCCATGTATAGACAATGTTCAATAATGTGCAATATTCATTTTTAAGGTACCAAACTTGGCAACTTGGAAGTGATTGCAGGAAAATGATTGACATTCCTGGGGAGGATTGTGACACTGGATTGGTTGTGAAAGATGTTTCTAACCAGGAAATAAGTAGGTTTCTTTTTAGTTTGTTTGTTGTTTTGGTTGTAGAAATCAGGTCTCTAGTACTGTTCTTTCTAGGAGAGGAAGGGAGAACATGATCAACTGAAATCATAGAAAGAAAGAGGGAAAGGATGCTGATTAAGTTAGTCAGGAGGAGAACTAGGTTTCCACTGTCAGTCAAGAGAAAGGGCTAGTCTTTTACTACAGGGTGCACTGGGATGTTCATACTCTTCTGACATACTCATATTCTTATCTACTTTCCTGTAAGGCAATATGGATTTTTCTTTTCCACTTTTTCTGAGACAAAAGCCAAGCTGGATAAGGGATTTTAGGACCTTTGATCTTCACATTAAAGATAATAAATTCCTTGCTATCGTGGGCTTGTCCTGTGAGTTCCAGTGGTAACTCTTCACTCTGTTAGAGGGCTCATTCATGTTTAAATATGAATATGTATGTTTCCTAGTTTCCAGGGGCAAGATTTCATTTTCTTCTTCATCTTTCTCACTGTCATTTTTTTGTTTCCTCCATCTCTTCTTTAATGTATTAGATGAAAGAAGAAACCAGGTTGCAGCATGGAACCTTTGCTGGGCATCTCTGAGGATGGTTGCTTTTGATAAGCTTTTAAGATGGAAGAGCCGTGTTTTTTCTTTTATTGATTCACTTCAAAACTGGGATGTACACTCACTGGAGATGGCATCTTCCCCGTTTTGTTGCTTGCCTAGTTCTTTTCCTAGCTTCACAGTTTGAAAGCTCTAAACCCTCTGATCTTTGGTGCATACCTTTCATGACAGTTTTTCTGTAAACAGAGAGGTATATCCAACATTTAAAAAAATCCAAAAGATCCAAGTTTCAAGCTCTTCTTCCTATCAGAGGTAACGACTCAAGTCTTGGGCACTTACCAGGAAAGCGTGTTGTGGAGGTCATTCAACCAGTGCTTGGAGTCACCTAGGTTGAGAACTATCTCAGAATAGGAAAAACATGTTTTGGAAACTCATAGTACGAACCATTAATTGTCTCCATAATGTTCCTTGGAAGCTACCAAGAGTTATGAAAAATTCAAGCCAAAGGCTAGGTTTGTGCTTCTTAGGATATTAATTAACATTCACATGGCCTTTTACATTTTCTCTTTTGTTGTAAACATGGGCACATTACACAACTTAAACATGACGTGGAAACATGGCTATCAGCAGAAATTTCCTCTGTCTTTCATATGCAACCATTCCTCAATGACAAAGTCAGTTCAGACATTTAAAACATCAATCTGATTCTATATCTCCATCTAGATTCTTTTATTTTTGCTTCTCCATGACAGTTGGAAGACTTGCTGATGATAAATTGTGAATCTAAGACAAATCTACTTAGAAACTATAGAATTATATAATGATGTGTAAAAGATTTATGTTCATATAAATTGGGAACCTATGACAAGGACACTTAGAAACTACAGGATTATATAATGATACGATATATTACTACTTGATCTAGTCTCATATAGTTTTAGAAAGTATTATTAAAAATAGTTTGGTAAAAAAGAATAGTTTGGTAGTACAAATACTAATATATCTGTTTTTGCTCTAGTAGTCTTTTAGAATATCCCAAATCACTTCACAGTTGAAGAAATTAGTTGAGTGAAAAGGAATTTTATGAATTTCCATAGTAAGGCTGGAGTCTATCTTCAGTGAAGTAGAAAGATGTTATCAATGGCATGCTTGATTATTGTCCCCAGAGGATAAATGTGAGCAACTAAGACTCAAGTCTAGCAGTTCTGGCTATTTAAAGTCAAAACGAAAGAAGGAATGTGAAGGAGGTATGAAGCTCAGGCCCTTGGACAGTCACTGTGGGGCTAGACTCTGCATTTAGTAAGCATGCGACATATTTCTTGTGCCATGTAAAGATACTCCTGGCTGGGTAGTGGTGGCACACGCCTTTAATCCCAGCACTCGGGAGGCAGAGGCAGGTGGATTTCTGAGTTTGAGGCCAGCCTGGTCTACAGAGTGAGTTCCAGGACAGGACAGCCAGGGCTACACAGAGAAACCCTGTCTTGAAAAACCAAAAAAAAAAAAAAAAAGATACTCCTAAACAGTAACTGAGTTAACATCATAATAATGCTATTTAATAGATGCAATTTTGATTTCATGTGAGGACATTAAACTAAAGAGACTTTATGTAATTTTCCTAAAGCTTGATACATGGAAAGTGATATCAGCCATGTCATCATTAGAACAAATGCTACTGTTAATCAGAAGGTCCATTTATCTTTCTAAAGATTATGGTGAGCCAGGTAGGATGCTGCATATGATCAAAGTACTTGAAAGGCTGAGGGACGAGGTTCACGAGTTCAAGAGCCAGCATGGGTAACTTCGTGAAGTGAGCAATTTAGTGGACTATAGCTCACTGTTAAATTGCTTGTGTAGTATACACAAGGCACTGTGTTCATGTTTTACCCAGTACTGAAAAAAAATAGCCTTTAAGAACTGGTTTTTCTTAAGAAATGTGCAAGTGTCTATGCTTATGCTGATCGTAAAGCCTGAGATCCTAATGCCTCATGCCTTTCGCCCTTTGCATAGACTGAAACAGTCAGCAGGTTCTACCAGTTGTGTCCATCCCCCAGCCTCAAGCAGGCTAAATAGACCTTAAGTGTTTGGCGCAGTTGGACCCAGGTGGAGTCTTCTGCCTTGCCACACCTGCAATTTCCTACAGGGGTAGACTGCCTGCTGAGGTTGCTTTGCGACTCACTCCAGCTGAAACAAAAGATGGGGTCTGTGGGCTTTCCCTATATAACAGCAGTGCTGAATAGTAAAGCCTTGATCAGAAACTTTGTCTTGGCTTCATCCTTCTCTCACGCCCTATCTTCTTCGTTTCCAGCCCTCCTTTCAGGTAACCCAGTTCATCCATGGCTGCTGGATGGCTACAACCAGTCTGTTTTTAGGTACCAGTCATATAAAGACCATCTCACGTGGAGAGAATATATACATTTAATATTGATGTCATGAATAGGTTTTTGTATTTGGCAATGTTTCCAATTTCTGAAAATTTAACAGTTAAGGATAAAATAAACAGCAATAAATGTTGGGATTTTTCACCATTTCTCTGAGATTTGGGCAGGGATTGTTGTGGTTAATCTATCATAATAAGCTTGTCATCATTTATTTCTCACCTTAGATTCTGGAGTAGTCTAGAAGGTGAAGTAGGTTCACAGTGCTGTGCAGTCTGATTCCTTGACAAAGCCAGTAAGCAGGCTCCTGTAGACGTTAGTCAGGAATCTGGGGATGTCTTCCACAGAGTATGTGTGCAAGGCGAATCTCTGAGCATTTAACCCTCCTTTCACATATCTTCCATTATAAGACAGAAGTTGTGTTCAAAACATGCAGTTAATGCAGCAAGCAGCTCTACTTTTGTCGAAAGAGGTTGAATTTGCTGTGTGATGACTTCCAGGACACTGATTTTTGCAAATAGTGCTTCCCAGACATTATAGTCTCCTGGAGAGGCATAATTCATTTTTGAAGGTATCTTAATGCTTTTTTTTTTTTTTTTTCCTGCTTCTCTACTTGGATTTCATTTTTTTGGAATTTTGCCACATTGAAGCATTCCTTCTAGCTATATACAATTCATGGAATTTTTTTCCTTCTACTCCCTTTATAGACATATTTCAAGATTGGTAGTTTCTTCCCATACCAAATAGATTCGTCTGTATTTTATAACCATTGAGTGAAACATTAATCTGTTAGGAGATACCACATTGAATAGCCAGAAGCAGAAATACTATAATTTCAGCACACTAAATATAAAGAATTTCCACCTCTAGCATTTAGTACATGGATAATAAAAATGGAAAGTAAAATTCATTAAGGGATAAGATAAATCCAGAATCGACTCTCAAAATTGATTATGAATCAACATCATTTTTCTGATTATTAAATCAGCATAACCATTCTAATTATTTCATTTCATAAAATAATAATTAGGTGTGGAGATGTAGCTCAGTGGAAAATATTTGGCATACAAGCATGAGAATCTGAGTTTGGATTTCTGTCACCCATTTAAAAGCCAGTCACAGAATATGCACCTGTAACCTTAGACCTGGGAGTTCAGAGACAGGAGGATCCCTGGGGCTCTCTAACAAAAAGGGTGAGCTCTAGGCTCAGTGAGCAACCCTGTGTCTGAAAATAAGGTATGGGGCCACCTAAAACCTACACCTCTTTCCCTACCATGGACAAATATACTCAAGTGTGTGTGTGCGTGCGTGCATGTGTGTGCACACACACACACACGTATACACACACACACACACACACACACACACACACACACATACATGCATGCACGCATACAGAACACATATTCAAACACCACACAAACATTAAAATGGTTTTATATTTATACAATGCTGAACATTTAAATGTAGAATTTAACAACAGATTTAAAATGGTAAAATGTTACAATATGTCAGTGAAATTTTAATGGCTTTTTAATCTCATCTTTGATGGTGTTTCTTAACTTTTCAGCCCTTTTTGTTGTTGTTCTGTTTTTTGCTTTTGGTTTTTGAGATAAAGTTTCTCTGTGTAGCACTGGCTGTCCTGGATTTTTCTTCAGAAAACTAGACTGGTCTCGAACTCACAGAGATCAACCTGCCTGTGCCTCCCAAGCACCACTACCATCTGGCAACTGTTCAGCAATTTTGATGCTCTCATTTAAGTTATTTGACTGTTTTTCTGATTTTGCTCTAAAACTAAAATACAGTGAGGAAAAAGTATATATATAAATCGGAGGAATCATAAAATGAGAGACTCTATATATAGTCTTTTAAATAATAATAATAAACCTTATTTGTCCCCCTCATTGAAAAGAATTGTTGAAGACAGGATGGGAATCTGTTTCTTAGTTTTCTTGTCTCATCACCACATAATCTCCCCACCCTTAGTAGGCCAACTTCATTAACTTTCCCCCTTAGATAAACCACGGACCTTCCACAGTACAGTTTCTAGAACAGATGCAGCAGAGAGATGACAGCAATTGAACAGGTTAGTGTGATAGCTACCAAGAAGATGCCAGCTCGACACACTGTCAGACTCCCAGTCTACCTTCCAGCTGGGCCATCTCACAGGAAGCCTCTAGAGCTGAGCATCTGCACAACTTGACTACGTTGCTTCCAGCTAACCCTGCTCCAACCTTTCTTTGCTCTTGGTATAAAAAAGACAAACATTAAATGTCAGTTTTAAGACACAATATTACCCAGAAAAGCAGCACATTTCTAAAGTTACTTATACGTTGCTCAGTGGAAGGTCATTTTTCACCACCCAATAAGCAAGTAAGTTACCTTAGGTGAAAATGGCTCTCAAAATACTCACTGCGTCCTTCCATCCAAAGTGTGCCTATGTAATCTAGGAAGCTAACCTTAACTCTTCTTAGTTCTTATAGGTTTTCACTTATATGCAACCATACTCTTCGCTCATAAGTTTATCAAATAAAATCCTTTTATTGCTGGAATTCCAGTGGCTCATTTATATATATTCTTCTTCCATTCAAAGTCCATTTTCATTTATGTTTTTCAATTGTTTTCTAGCCTCCACGAAGCTATGGAGGCAACTGCAGACTTTCCAATAACCCATCACATAGCTCCAATGTTCATTGCCTCGGTTTCTTCATTTGATACTAATTCCTTCTTAGTTTAAGTTATTTTCCATTCTACTGTGAGGGGCAAGCAGTACATCTTTAGGGAGATGCATGTTTACAAAATGACTACAAGCACACAAAAATTCTTGCTGGTAGAAAAGATGATGTAAGTGTTAAGAGCCTTAGATACTTGGGCTTGTGACATGGCTCAGTGGGTAACAGTACCTGCCTTGAAGTCTGGCCAACTCAATTTGATCTCTGAATCCCATACCAAAAAGCCAAAGAGGATATAGAGAAAAAATTCACACAAATTGCCTTCACCATTGTGCCCTGGTGCTCATGAACCCATGCACATTCTGATAAACACAAACAAATTAACTCCAAGAAAAATAGTTTTAAAACTCTTTTAAGCAAATGGGAAGTGATTTTCTATAGTAGCCACAGGTAACACATGAGGATTCCTTCTGGAAACCATGGAACCTGCTGAGACTCACTCATTGTCCTGGTAAAGTTCCTGGCAATTTTCTTCACAGTTGAAGTGGCTTCTGAGATAGAACCAAATTTGGCATTAGAATTGTAGATGCTCACAAGAACTTGCACACGTAGAACAAACAATTTCTTGCTGCCTATTGCTTGTGGGACGTTTGCCAAGAAAAAACAATTTGCTTTGCTGCAAGAGCCCAGTCAGCCATTACTGGAGAATGTTTTTCCGAGATTACTTATCAGTGACTTTAATAGGGCTCAGAGGTTTGTGTGGTTTGCACAAAATGTTACTTACTTTTAAACTTCAAATTTCTCCTTCTGTCACTTTAAGCATCTGAACTCTCTCCTAATGTAATCTAGTTATTAAGATCAGCACCTCCCCAAATGAGTAGGTAAGAACGCATAATTAAATACTTAATGATGAAGAGGATTTAACTATTATATTGCTGCTCTAGACAGGTGCCCCTCCCATTCAAAGAGGCTTCTTGGTATATTACACAGGAGTTCAAGTTGTTAGATACTAATTTGGTTTTTTAATTGCATACTCTTGTCATGACAGGATTGCTGCCAGGAATATACGTCTTCAGTGCCTCTTCATTGATTGATAGAATCATTCATTTAACAAGCATTTGCTGGCAGTAGTAATCCATTTAACAGGCATTATTGGGCTACACTGAGTGAGAGAGAGAGAGAGAGAGAGAGAGAGAGAGAGAGAGTTGTTATGTAGTATTGTGTTCTCAATAAAGTCAAAGCCCAAAGCCCAAATATAACTTATGGAGATGCAAAGACAGAGCTACAAGTCAGCTTAATAAATAAAATAATAGAAGAATTCTGATGGCTTAATACTTCTGTCCTACTCAGTATCCTATGTAAATACTTTGGTATGAACCTGAAACTTGCCACAATGTAAATATGTGTCCATGTACAGGGAGACCATACAGAAGGTAGAGATATGGGCAGTTTAATTCAGTTATAAAATCCTGATGTTATAAGGCCAGTATAGCTTGAACACAAACCCCAGAAAATCTGCTTAGAATAGTGAAAAATTCCACTGGGTTTGTAGGGTGATCCTATAATTCTATACCATTCTATATAACTCTATACACAAGAGTGACATGGGCTGGGATTGTGTGAGTGTTTGTCAGGATAAGAACCAACCCCAGAGCTGGAAATAAATTTCCCATCAGTAGAATATGAATAACATTTATTCCCTCTCCTAGCAGTAATTCGGGGCATATGGAAATTTCCTGGGAATTAATAAAATTTGATATTTGTCATTAAAATATCTCCACCCATGCAATGATGAATGAAGCAGGAAGCCTGTGAAGTTGGAGTCTAAAAACTGACTGTCCCCTCTGTCTTCTAGGAAGGAAGGTTAGCAGGATGAACACACAATTTCCTGTGCTTTATTACTCTGTACTTCCAAGGTGAGAACCCACCAGGTTAGAGGAACAGACTCTGTTCTTGCTTTCACCTTTAGATGTGGAAAATTAGCCATTAGTTGGACTGAAATCCAAGCATCACTTGTAAATTCATCTGTGTTTTCTGGTCTCATTAGCGCTCTTCTGGATGGCATGATAATGAGCATAGCGTAATTAAAGGGTAAGCCCCACGCAACTCTAACCAGAGTCTGTGCTTTCCCATATCCGACGGTAACAATCAGAGAATGAGCAATTTCTGCTCCACGAGGGTGGTCTCTGTACAGCATGAACTCAACTTGTTCTCTTTTCCCTTGTGGCCAGGGGCTTATGCAAAAATCCTCACTCACAGACGAGTTTGGGTTTTATTAGAGAAAGTATACTCTTGAGGGGGGAGGTGCAGATGAAAAACCGGAAACTTGAGGCAGATAGAGAAATTCTGCCAGACACTGGCAGCTGTCATTTTCATTGAAGGAAAACTGACTCCGAAATGAGGAAGGTGATGACTCTGGATGTAAAAACCTCAGTCTGATCAGCTGGAACTTGAGAGAATAAGAAACTGAAAATTACCGTCAGAGAAGATTTGACACGCTGGAAAAAGTGATAGCAATTGCATGGGAAATGGGTGGCTGAAGATTGTGCGGGACTTGGATTTTTCATTAGTTTTAAATCATGCCGTGCAGGAAAAGTCTAGGGAGATCCTGCAGATTTGCTTTGCGGGGGGCCCCCATTGTGTCTGAATATTGATGCCGTGGAAGGTGATGGGCAACCTGGAGCTCTTTGGCATTCGGTCTTCAAGGTGACGGATGTTAAAAGGGAGACATGCAGAATTCATTATATCAAATGATCTGCTACCTAAGTGGATTTTAAGACCCTGTTGTAGACCTTTTGTGATCCGTTCTCCCAGGAAAAAGGTAATTTGTTTTGACCTGCAAAGAAACAGTGGATACACTATACTGTGGTGATTAATTTTTTAAAGATATTATTTCAAGGCTAAGCTCCCTGGGTCACAGCCTCACCTTCTTGGAGATCTTTCCCAGTTCTGTTTGTTGCCTTGTTGGCTCTATATTGAGTTTTCACAGTTTTACATTTCTGTCATCTAAACTAATAGTACTTGATGCTACTCCCTGTTGTCGTATTTCTACTAATTATTCTCTAGCTGCTGCCTGTATTTGCCCCCTGGCAGACAGAGGCACAAATGTTTGTCATATCAAGTCTCTGGAATATTTGAATTTGATCACTTACAAAAATATGTTTCTCGTTCATAAACATTATACATCATAGACTAATCATCCATAGTGGTAGATATGACTGTAATTGCTGCTTGTCTTTTTCAGAGCTGTTTTTCCCCGTAAATCCTCAGATTGTATTTGTTTGCTTATTTTGAGATATTTTATTTATTTATTTATTTATTTATTTATTTATTTATTTATTTATTTATTTATTTTTTTTTTTTGGTTTTTTTGACACAGGGTTTCTCTGTGTAGACCTGGCTGTTCTGGAACTCACTCTGTAGACCAGGCTGGCCTCAAACTCGGAAATCCACCTGCCTCTGCCTCCCAAGTGCTGGGATTAAAGGCATGCGCCACCACTGTCCAGCTATTTTGAGATATTTTAAAGGAGAGGGTGGCAGATTTACCTGTCAGTGGTGTGAAGAAATACACACCACACAATGCTATTGACTTTATCGAAATCTGAAACTAAATTTTAAAAAGCACAAGGCACACTCAAGTGAAGTTGTAAAATAAGACAGAAATATCGTGTTGTATTTTCCCAGAACCCTGATAGACATTAGGACTTGCTTTCTTTCACCTTTTAAAATAAGCTAAAGTCAGCATTTATTTTAGAAGAAAAGTTAGATCCATGTAATCAAAGTGTGCATAGCAATATGAAAAAGAAGCACACATTTGAAATATTTTATAAATATGTAGAATCAAATCTCCCTTCTAGTGTGTTTCTTTATAGCTGCTATTGCAGAGACCGTGTCAACCAGAGCTGACTAACTTGCTACCGATTCTGATAAATTCTGCATGTTGGTGGATTTCTCAACTAAAAAAGCAACATGTAATTACACAAAACCTTTTCGATCCATAAAACAAGGAACATCTTTTATTTTGTTGTCACGATCCTGATGGCAATCCTCCTTCCTTTACAACACCAAGATGCAATGAAATCCCTTGTCATGGGTTTGTCTTAGTAGGATACATGTGCATTGGTTGAGGGCTGACCTTTACTTGAGTATGCACTCAGTAACTGTGTGTATTGCAGTAGGGCTTTGCATCTTTTATGATCTCCCCTCACTGCTTTGAACTTAATATAGCAACTCTAAACTGTCTAAGAACACATTTGAAACCCAAATACTTAAAGACCTTCATATCTAATCTTAATATTTCATCCTAAAGTTTTGAATGTAGGAAAACATGCATTAGCTTTGTCATTATTGATTTTCCTCCTACTATCTAAAAAAAAATCACAAAGCTGTTAAATAGTTAAAAAAAAAAAAGCAGAACTTATTTGTGAGAAGTTAAACTTTATCTGCGAGAAGTTAAACTTTTGGAACAATTTTCAGGATCTAATGTGTAGACCCAATTTATGAGAATAATGTGGTACTTTTCTTTTTATAAAGTAGCATTAGAGCTTGTTTTGACTGATGTGCAGAAATCTTGTTCTTGCTATCTTCATCGTTCTTGCTGAGAGATGAATTAAGAGAGACTGGGATGCACACTCCTTAGGTTTCTTTTTTCCCTTAGCAATGCAAGATCTGCATGCTATACAATACGGCTTGCTGTCCTTTGCTTTGTTTCTTATTTTCAAGACAACTATGAGTTTGTGTGTTGTCAAAGCTGTATGTCAGTGTCAGTTTCTGGTCTTTGAATGACTTCATTTATTGTGTCCAGGCTTTTACTTTAAGATAAGTGATTACGATAACTTAGAGCCTCTTCATACAGTCTTTATATTCATGCCTAGCACAAAATATAAAGTAAAAATATTTGTTGAGTTAATAGAGGCAGTATATAGGGTGTAAGTAGAGATTATTACAAGGAGGAAGCTGTATTTGTTTGTTCATCAAGAAGTCATTTGTGGGACAGAGAAAACTATAATGAAAGCTGAGGTCACATGGTGCTTTGTTATGGAAGGTTGGTGAGTGACGCAGCAGCAGAGGCATGTCAGAAATGATTAGGAATGTAGAAATCAAGGGCTCCACCAAGGGCCCAGAACTACTGTAGTAGGGTGCTTCTTTATAAGACTTTCTAATATGAAAATCAGCATATTTTCATATTATAGTGATTCTCGCTTCTGATTTCTCATTAGTATTACTTTGGGGAGGGGGTAAAGCAAAATAATAAAATAAAATAAAATAACCAGGGTTTGCTATAGATCAAAAAATATGGTCTCTAGCTAAGGCCACTAAAGACAAACTTTCAATAATACCACACTGATAATTTTGAGGTTCACCCAGGGTTAGAATCACAGCAAGAAATTTTAAAGTAGGAATCTGAGCACATAGACAAAGCACTGAATTCAGTATAAGATACCTGACTGCAGAAGAACCCACCTATTCTATTTCTTAGAAGATGGAGGTCATTTGAAGTCCTCAAATACCTACTATGTTCCTACCTTGAGGCAATTCAAAAAATATGGACCTCTACCTGAAGTCTTTCCCAGGTGACCTCACAGTTCATGCTCATGGCTTCACATTGGGGATGTTTGTTAACCATTCAAAGAACTGCTTCCAGGCTCTGAAAAACTGCCTTGGCTCAAGTATCCTCAGCCCAATTCCATGACACTTTGATTTACTAACCACTTTCTAAGCAAGTTACAATTTGGCTTAGGGCAGAAGCAGTCTAATGAATATTTGCTGGGGAGAGATCTTGAATCACACTCTCATTTTGATCTTGTTACTAGAGACAGAAACTTACCTAGAGACCCATCTGCTTTCTTTGATGGGTTTTCTCAGATGATTCCTTGTGATGTTTAACATAACACACTCATAGGAGACGGGTGAGAGATCTGTTAAGGGCATGTAATTGTCTTATGTAAGAGACTGCGAGACATCCATTGAAATACTACAATGAAGTCATTATCTGAAACTTTGAAAGAGTTGTTGGTTGAAGAATGAATACAGAGTAAGCAAGAGAGAGAGAGAGAGAGAGAGAGAGAGAGAGAGAGAGAGAGAGAGAGAGAGAGAGAATGGGAGACAGAGAGACAGATAATGAGGCCAGTTGGTCAAAGGAGGATAAAATGGCTACTAACTTATATTCAGAGGGAATAATAAGTTAGATAGAGCAGGAGATGAAGGGCATAGAAAAGAAGGAATGCTGTGAGATGGTACTTACTTGAACTTAGCATATGTGTACTACATGAATGATGTTCTCAAACTAAGACATGCACAACAATTACTCCTCCCCCAAACACCCTGACCTATTAGATTCACCTGCAGATATTGTTATCTATCTATCTATCTATCTATCTATCTATCTATCTATCTATCTATCTATTTATTTATTTTTATTTATCTGAGGCTAGCACCAAAAATTTGCTAGGTGATTTTGTTGTTGCTGTTCTGTGTGTCCCATTTATAGTAATGCCACATTTGGGCTCAGAACCATAGGGCTGGGATCTCTTTTCGTTGTTGATGTTCAGTTTTGGCTCTTTTCATTACAGGCTTACATATCTTAAGCAAATCTATCGCCGTTCCTTGGGCAACGCTTAATGAACTCTCATGTACTATTTGTCGAGGAATCTTGTTAAAATGCAAGTCTTATTCGGTTAGCCTGGGTCTGCGGGTAAAGTTTCGTATGTAACAAGTTCCCTGGTGATGCTCATTCTGTTGGTTGTGGATCCAGTCTTTGGTTGGGAAATCTCTTGGCCATCATTTCCCCAGATATCGCATGGATAAAAATAAGTAACTAAAGCACGTTGCATACTGTGGAACAAAATAAAATATGAAGTGTTGGTAGTAGATTGACAGAGACAGGAAATGGAAAAGACAACTTGAGTCTTAAGCTGAGTGTAATTTAAGCACATTTGCAGAACTAGAGGAGTAAGGATCAAAGGAGGAAGTGAGACATTTTGCAACTGGGTATTCCCCAAAAGATGTTAATGCTTTGCTTTGTCAATCACTTCAGACACGTGGACATGCATGGCACTCAGAGGATGTGGTTCAGTAAGTAGCTCACAGGAAGTAGTACTATCACAGATGGTTGATCCACTGGCTACAATAATAAGTGGATTTTCCTGGCAGGTACTTCATAATTACATAATTCTTAAAGGAAAGCACATTGCTTTCAAAAGCTGGCATATATTATGATTTAATGATAGTTGGGTAATAGTAGTGGTTCATAAAATT
>CM052717.1:35307487-35336149 GCA_028551405.1 Uromys caudimaculatus | reverse complement strand
CCATCTCCATATTCCCACCTTGACATTCCCCTTTCCTGGGGCCTCTAACACCCTCAGGCCCAAGGGCCTCTCCTCTCTCCCTGATGGCCATCGAGATCTTTCTCTGCCACATATGTGGTCCGAACCATGGGTCCATAGATGTGTATTCTTTGGTTGGTGGTCCGAACTCCAGGATGACCTGGGGGGGGGTCAGGCCCATTGAGGCTCTTGCTCCCTCCATGGGGCTGCAAATTCCCTCAGCTCCTTCAGTCCTTCCTGCAACTCCTCCCTCTGGGACCTCACTCTCAGTCCAGCGGTTACTGTTAAGTGAAACTTGGGCATTCTGAACTTTTGGGCTAATATCCGCTTATCAGTGAGTACATACCATGTTCATTCTTTTGTGACTGAGTTACCTCACTCAGGATGATATTTTCAAGTTCCATCCATTTGCCTGCAAATTTCATAAAGTCATTGTTTTTAATAGCTGAGTAGTACTCCATTGTGTAAATGTACCACATTTTCTGTATCCATTCCTCTGATGAAGGACATCTGGGTTGTTTCCAGCTTCTGGCTATTATAAATATGGCTGCTATGAACATAGTGGAGCATGTGTCTTTATTACATGTTGGAGCATCTGCTGGGTATATGCCCAGGAGAGGTATAGCTGGGTCCTCAGGTAGTATTATGTCCATTTTTCTGAGGGTCCGCCAAACTGACTTCCAGAGTGGTTGTACCAGCTTGCAGTCCCAACAACAGTGGAGGAGTGTTCCTCTTTCTCCACATCCTCGCCAGCATCTGATGTCTCCTGAGTAACTTTGCTAAAAATCAAGCCCATAATAGCTCAAAATCTGTCTTCGAAGAATAGCTCTGAATATGATCTGTGTACAATCTCTTCTTTTGGATCTGTGTAAAAGGACCTTTGTAGGATTGTAGGTCCCAAGTCCCCTCTGCGACAACAGGGCACAGCTGCTCAGAGAGGCAGGACATGGAAAGTTTGACTTCGCTTATCTCATGCCATCACCGGGCGGGTGCTGCGCCAGAGGGAAGCCCAAGGACACTACTCTGAGGGTGGGAAAGCGCAGTCTGCGGAGCAGGACAGCCAGAGCTGGCTCAAGGATTCCCAGGTCTGAGAAGAGGCAGGGCCCATAGGTTCCCGGCGCTTGGACACCCAAGTGTCCCTGGAAGTCACTGAAGAGTTGAGAACAGAATCTGGGCCAGTGGGCTGGATCAGGCCTGGGGATGTGGGTGGTGCGATGGAAAGGGGAGCTCTGGCTGGTCACAAGGGGAGAGTCTTTGGCTTGATAAGGCATTTTATTGTCCTTGTGGAAAGTGGATGTGTAAAACCATATCCCCTTTCTCAGAGTGGGCCCGAGATTAAATACCTTTTGCAGGGAGGAATGTTTGGAAAGGAAAGCTTATTGGCTAAGCCCTCCAGGCCTCTAGGTATCTCAAGTCCTTTTCTACATATGGTGATTTGGGGGCGTTGCCCTTACATGACTGATGACCACAAATCTATGGGTGGCTGCAGTGAATGACAGGGACCTGGTGCCCTGGAGCAGGCCAAGCTCCTACCATCCCTTCAGGGTCTTTGGGGCTTCTAGCCTTAGCTCAAGTGGGAACCTGGCCATCTTTCATGGTTCCACAGACCTTCATCAGATAGACAGAGACTGCAAAGCATCAGAAACAGCTGTTTGGGGGCCACTCAGTCAACTCCGATGTTGACTGATGAGGATTCTCAGTTACTGTTTGAGCAGTGCTTGGGGTAGAAGAAGGAAACTCTGTAACTTGATTACGTGTTAAGGTATGAGTTCTGGTGGAATGCTCTGTTTAGGTCATTACTGTATTCCTTTATAGAAGACAATTATTGGCTAATCAATATTCTAACTACCACCCTCCAAATCTCTTCAATGTTCAGTGCTACTTCTAACCCTGGATTTACAACAGGGACCTATTTTTCTGTGGGAGTATTTTGAAATTAGAGGCCTTGAGAGGACACATAAAGTAACTCAGAGAAGGATCAAGACATATAAAACAACAGGAAGATAGTTTTCATATATTCTGTGGTGTATACTATTTTTTCAAATATAGTCTCTATTTTGAATACTGAGATAAATATAATCGATATTTGTCAGCATATATTTTTCTGTCCTAACATTACTTGCCACAAATTAATCTGTGGCATTAATTTTATGTTGTATTACTTGTATGTCTTTTTCCCCACAAGTTTCAGATTACTTTGCACTGCTTCTCTTTTTCTTTTTTCAAATTATTCTTGTCATCATTTTGCACGTGGCTGGTACACAGGCTGAAAATGGTAAGATGATTTACTTTCAGTTTCTTGGAAATCTATACTCTGTCAACTTCAAGTTACAAACCATAGTGCGTGTGGGAGCATATGTTGGTGCTCCTCATGATTAATAGGGAGGAGACTGTGCTTCATGACCTCTCCACAAGGCTTCCGGCTCTACAGTCCTAGGATCTTAATTCTGATGAATAGCCCTCCTGCTCACTAGAACTAATCTATTTCCTTATTCTTTGGTGTAAGATGTAAGACAAAAAATATTCTCATGCAAACATATATTTTCCCACACACAGATTTGTAAGGAATGATATCCAGTTCTGGTAAACATTACTGTATTCTTATTTATTTCCTAGTATGGGTTGATACAAGAGCCTCTCTTATTTACATATTTATTGGAAAATCCTACAGGGATTTTCGGCTTGGGGGAAAAACACAGTATACAAGTTCCTTGCAGTGTACCGAATGGCAAGTTTGTACTGAACAAGGTGACAGAGGTTCTTCTAAATACCCATTCTGGGCATCAGCTGACTGTACTCGCCAAACCAGTTGGTGATATTCAGATTTTTACCAAGACTAATTAATTCGGTTGCATATTTCCCTGTAGAGCTCCATGACTAAGGTGTGAATGAAAAAAATTAATTAACAAAGTGACTGTGTAGTCTCCATTGTTAAATTAATCATTTTTGTTCTAATACTTTAATTCTTAGTACATAAGAAGGACAACAATCACAATTGTGAGAGTGTAACTAGGTAAGGTGAGGAAACACTTTACTATTCGTGTTACTGTTGCTGCTAATCTGGGTAGGAAGGCTAGGATTTGCTTTAAAACGGGATTTTCTCTTACTGGAGCCAGTTGCATGGTTGCAATTACACGTACCATCGTCTTCTAAACACTGAGGTGGTGTTTCTTTTTTTTTTTTTTTTTTTATTTATTTTTTGATATTTTATTTACATTTCTGATGATTCCCCTTTTCTTTAGAAACCCCGTGTCCCCTCCCCCTCCCCGCCTCTGTGAGGGAATTCCTCCTCCCACCTACCCGCCCACCCATTCCCATATTCCCACCTTGACATTCCCTTTTACTGGGCCACGAGCACCCTCAGGCCCAAAGTCCTCTCCTTTCTCCCTGGTGGCCATCGAGGTGATTCTTCTGCCTCATATGTGGTGTTTCTTTTTAAAATGTGTCTCTCATCTTAAAACCTTGCTGAAGGCTTCTCTTAATGTGGAGAACCTGGTTATAGTCTGGGATTCGGAAATGGTTTCTATCTTTGCTACTCATAACTTGATTTTGCTTACTCTTCAGACCAGAGTGTGAAATCCGGGGCTCATCTTTAGCTTACCAAAATCAGGAAAGTTTGTCAATATATATGCATATTTAATCCACCTGAAAAATTGTCAAGGCAACAACAGGAATTTACTGTAACAGAATGGAAGCAAACAAACCCCAGGTCTAGTGAGTGTTTTATAAAGAACTATAGTAGCAAATACTGTAGTTCTTAGGATTCTAGTCTGTTGGATGAGGTAAGCAACACAAATCTCTGTTTAAATGAAAATTGTGTAATTCATTCTTAGGCAATGCATTTCTTAATGTTCAGATTCTCTCCTCTGTTTACACTGTCCACTGTCCGTAGGTACAGAGTTATGTGTCATATTTAATCTGAGCTAAAGTCAATTTTGTTTAATGAGAACTTGAAAAAGAAATATAAAAAAGATGACCTACAGGACTGTTTAATCATAGGAGATATAAGAATACACTCTTATTTTTTTCTCTATTACTTTATTTATTCTGTTCACAGCCTGATTGCAGCCCCCACCCTCCTCTCCTCCCAGTTCCACCCTTCCACCCTCTCCCTCTATACCCTCAGAGAAGGGGAGGCAACCCATGGGTATCTATAAACCCTGATACATCAAGGATTCACTCACTCTTAAGATGAATCATTGCAGAAGCCAAGGTTGCTGCTTTGAATTATAATTCTACAGGCCTGAGTTAAAGGACAATAGGAAATAGAATTTGATAAAATGTGGTCCTTCCACATGGTTGTACATGTGTTCTTCAAATATTTTTTAATGAATGTCTTCAAAGTTTGTGCTCAGATGTCTCCAGAATTTTCTGACCTCTGAAGACACATGAGACCTTTAGTTTGTAGCTGTGATGCTCTGCATGTTTATGGGCAATAGACATATTAAAATTATTTGTTATCAAGGGCAAATAATAGAGGATTGTATTTGTAAACAACATTTTGGGGCAAAAAAAGCTTGACCAGAATAATTCATGAATATTGTGCTGATGATTTTAGAAATTAAACTGTGTTTGAAATTTTCTGGGATCTTTTAGTAATATGCAATAGAAACTGACAATATGTAAAGCAAAAATTGTTGTAATGACATTTATTCTTCATAAATGTGTTCTTCAGCAATGAATGTAGACAACTATCTGTGGTCTTGATTCTTGTTTACTGAGAAGGGAACATTATTTTTTTCCAAATTATCATTGTATTTGTAATAATAGGATTATCGATAATGTTTACTAACACTCTTTATGTCTATCTTATGGATTTCAGTATTTAAAAATCTTTGCTACTTATCAATAACAGGCATGTAGGTACTCTAGCATGAGAAAGGTCTACAAAGATAATTAAAGGCTTCAGGCTAGCCTAGTCTACAGAGTAAACTTCAGGCAAGTTCAGACTAGATGGAAAGTCCCAGTCTCAAAACCCAAACCAAACCAACCAAATAACCAAACGACCAAAAAACATGACAAAGTTCTTTAAAATTAAAAGGACCAATTTATATGAAATAATACTCAATATATTTTAATCTAATATTTAAAGGCATTTATATTAATGACCTTCCTGTGGCTGTGCTAGATCATTCTGACAAGAAAGTAATGTAAGGACTGAGGAGTTTATTTTGGCTTACAGTTCTGGAGATGTTGAGTCCATCACAACTTGGAGTGCATTAAAAAAGGCCACAAAAGCATGCTGGTTGATCACATTTTCATCCCTCTACAGCAGTGGTTCTCAAGCTTCCTAAGGCTGCGACCCTTTAAGATGGTTCCTTATGTTGTGATATTTCCCCCACCCCAATCATAAACTTATTTCATTGCTGCTTAATGTCTGTCATTTTGCTACTGTTATGAACTGTAGTGTAAATATTTGACATGCAGGATACCTGATGGTCATTCAATCCCCAAAGGCATTGTAACCCACAGCTTGAGAACCACTGCTCTACATGAACTAGAAAAGAAGAAAAGAAAGTAGAGCCAAAGCACAAAACTTGGAAGCCCTGTGCCCAGTAACATGATTCTTCCTGCAAAGCTTCACCTCCTAAGGTGCCATGACTTTCCCAAAGTGTCACCAGCTGAAAAACAAGTATCTAATCACTGCAGACTTAGGCGGGAGTTTTATATTCAAACAGCAACAGTATTGTTAAAACTTAGATACATATATCCATTTGAATATTTAAAGCAGTCTGGAAGAAATGCAGATATGTGGATACATCTAGTCATTCTTGATACTACCACTGATAGAACTTTTAAACACTAGCCTAAAGGCATTTAAAAACTCCAAGAGACCATGAAGCTGGTACTTGAATAACATTTGCTATGCTTATTTTACTAACCAAATAACTTTTTTTTTTCTTAAAAATCGCCAGTGCTGGGACTCAAGCAATATATTAGTCACACCATGCTGAGTGTGTTAGGGATGAGACATGTCCTCGATTGAATCCAGCATTTACTTGAACCTTCTTATTTGTTAGCATTTATTTTAAGTTCATTTCTGTGGTTGTGACAAAATAGCCCAACATAAAGCAACTTAGGGGAGAAAGGGTTTATTTTGCTTACAGTTTCAGACAGCAGTCTCACATTGTGAAGTCACAGCAAGGACTTGAAGTATCACAGCCACATCAAGGGCAGAGAAGCAACGAACCAATGGATCTTCCCTTGCTTACTTTCTGCTTGTGTTTCTCTTCTCTTTTTATGAATGCCACCCATGTTCAGAGCAGGTATTCCTACCTCAGTTTACCATCAAGGCAACCCCTTAAGATATGGACACACCTCAACCTGATCCAGGTATTTCCCCATCAAGACCCTCTTTCTATGTGATTCTATGTTGTGTCAAGTTAACAGTTAAAACTAACCAGCACAGTATTTAATCATTTTGGGTGGGATGTTTTCACTACCTTTATTTTCGTGTTGTGAAAACACTAGTTTTGTGTTGCCTTCAGGGAATAAGTAAATTCTTCAAAGAAATGAGTAAATCCTTAGAATTCGAAATAGAAGAAAAATCTCAAATGTCTCAAATACTCTCAAGACTAATGTTCATGACCAGGAAACAATAAAACTGTCTTTTTGATTTTTAAACACTGTTATAGTTCAAGCATAGGTAAATCATTCATAAACCTAACAATCGTGTCTATTATACTAAATGTCTCCTAGGTCTATGTCCTCCAACTTTATATATTCTGTCTGGAAAGCTAAGTCATTAATCCTTCCTTGTTCACAGGTTGACTATGCTGGGTTCTTTGGGATCATTAATACGGGACAAAGACTCATGAAAGATAACTTTATATATATAAGATAAGATTAGGAGATGTCTATGAAGTCAAATAGATATAGAACTGGAAAGATAATGAAGCTAAAATCTAAGGGTATCTGCTTCAGTAGAAGTGGAACAATTGAAATGGGGACTAGGTGTTAAAATGATATCAAGTACAACCGGATGAAAAAGCCTTCTTAAACAAAGAAATTTGCTGTTGAAAATCCACAGACACATTGCTTCCCTGATAAAATCCTGGAGCTTGCCCAACTGCTTTAGTGCATGTGACATTTCTAGATGTGCGTAATGGGAGAAATGCATTGCCGTGAGTTTGAGGCACATTTGCATATTGATGTGCTAGTATTTAGTTTGCTTTTATGCATTTCTGTGTGCCTGATTTTTCTTTAAGCATGTTAGGTCAAGGACAAATTACCGGAAAACAAGAAAACAAATATCTATTTTTGATTGGTTCTTCATTATTTTGCTTTGTTTTCAAATGCCAGATTGACTCATGATGGACTCATCAGAAATAATTGGAGGTGAGTGGGAGCAATGTCATCACTGACAGACTGTGCAGCAACAATTACTGTGAGCAACAAAGAGCAACGGGACAGCAGAGCCTATGTCTCCAACCATTGATTGCCCTTAAGGTGAGTGCCATGTCACAGTGGGGTGTGGGACTGCAATAGCTCTTCTGGTCTTTGAAGAAACTGCCAAGCAGGAACTCTTTGGCTGTTGTTTGTTGGCCATCTTACAATATCGATTGCTTCCCATGTTCCAAGCTTTTGTCAACCCTGGAAAGCATTTGCCTTCCCCTTCTCATCCTGTGGCCTTTGGTACCTAGATGAGATCTTAACAGCCATGATGAACACTAACCCTGCAAGATCTGGGATGAACACTTACTGTGAAAGGGCTGGGAAGGCTATTCAGTTCAACTGCATTCCACAGATTGTTCGAGGGTCCACTAAGGGCTCTGGGGAGTGCAAATAGGCAGCATATTTTCAAAGCTCTTTAAAGATTTCACTTTTAAACTCATTCAAATCATATGAACTTACTATCAAACCAGTTGCGCAAATTTTGAATCATGAGATACACAAGTTAAGGATCTTTCTTTCAGAATAATAATAAAAAGTTGGAAATTCAGATTTAGACAACACATCAGCTATTCTTCTACACTGAGAATTATAATGACTTATAAATTTAAAAGCCAGGAAATTAATAAACTCAGAAAACCTCCAAAATTTTTTGTTTACATTTTTTATTAAATATTTTGGATACTTCTTTGTATTGTAGTAACCTATAAAATTTTCTATAGAAATTCTTGATATCTTGGAAAGTTTATTTTAGATTCAAACTCATCATTGTGAAGTTTACAAAATTTAAAAAGTTATGGTTACATTTAAAAACTGTGCTCATATAGACAAAACTTCTATGTAGTATTTTATCAATATGAGCATTGTAAAAATATTTGTTTTTGTTATTCTAATACACATTTGTGCTTCACGAGGACATAATTTCTGATGAGTTGCATTGTGTACTGTGTGTGTTTAATTAAATAGTATTACATCACTTTCCCCTTTCTTCTCCTGTCTCCAGCCCTTCTCAGGTATTTTCCTCTGCCTCCTCCCATAGCTCCTCACTCTCAAATTGATAGTCTCTGTTTCTTTGATTATTATTGTCACACACACACACACACACACACACACACACACACGTATATGTATGCATAAATATGTAAATATAATGTACTGAATTTATTTTTGTTGTTTGTGTATTTGTGGTTTTAGGACTGACCACTTTGTATTAGAACCAGTAAGAGGGCTTATCCTTGGAAGAGACTAATTCTTCCTCTTCCCCGTAGTATTAGCTATCTGCAGTTCTTTCTGTATGGGTAGGAACCCCATGAAATGTCTTCTTTTTGCATTAACATGTTTATTGATATTATCACCATATTGGTCTTGTTTATGCAGGCATTTTTCAGAGGAGACTGCTTAACAGCAGATTTTGGTGGTATTCTGGTTCTTATAGTCTTTAAATTCTCTCTTTAAAGATGTTCCCTGAACCATAGATGCGAGAGCTATAATATAGATGTATCCGTGAGGGTTGAGCTCTCCATGATGCATTGATTTCTGTGTTGTGTCTAGCTCTGTTTTTCTCTGATGGTCTCCATTTGCTGGAAATATGTACAAGAATAAATTTTAGAATATTGTAAGGAATTGTGCTGGTTTATCAAAGTAGTGGTAGTACTCTCTTTATTATAGTCTATGACCTTTCCGACACTGGAAAGTTGGCTTGATTTCTAGTACTGTGAATGATTTTGTTGTTGTTGAATGTTTGTCAACTACAATTAATTAGCTGTTGGTTGCCACCAACTTATGCATCCCACGTGTTACACCTTTATTGATCTTGCCATACTGGTCATTGTTGTGGTTTATAGATGTTGCTGCTTGGTAAGACTATTAATTTCTTCCCTCCCTTGGTAGCTTTCATAGTATTTTCTGGTACTATGGAAGTTCTACTGCAGGAAGAGGGGTTTCGGAAGAACGAAACAGTATGCTGAGTTTGTAGTTTTTATCCCATATTTTCAAAACTCTCAACTGATTATATACGCACAACAAGCTAATACTTTGCTTAGAATTCTAAAGAACTCAATTTTGGAAGAATTTTCTTTAGACTTACGCTTGTGCTGTACTTTTGGCATTGGTTTTCTTCTAATTCTCCCTTCCTCTGGGTGCCAGATATCACAGGACACATTTGTCTTACTATATGATATCTGGCTTTAAACACTGGTGTCATAGTGCCAAGAAAGTCAGTGTAATGGGAAGCAGAAAGATTGCTGGATCCCAGGTCTGCAAGAGAAGAGAAAGCAATAACCTCATCATATATTAAAGTGACTGCCAACCACATGAATATATGCTACTGAAATCAAGCTCATGAGATTTTCCTACTGCTTTGTTTAATTTTCTACAATGCAGTGGCTCCAACAGTAAACATTTTATTTCTTACAGTTGTTTGGTTGGGTATTTGAAGCTTTATGCTGGTGGAAATGGCTTATCTCCATTTTATGTGGTCATCTGGTTTGGTTTGACTAGGGCTCAAAGAGAATAGGTAGTCTCATTGTCATTATCAGAGTCAGTTATTGTCATACTGAGACACTAGATAACTTCAATATGGATTTTCTTTCCTCTGTAAGGTAGTCCATTTACTGTGACCTTTCTTTCTTGATGTCCTCTATTTCGGCAGACAACCCTGACTTCTTTATATGGGAGCTACATTCCAGAAGTAGGCGCAGAAGTTACATCTCTTCTTCAGGTAGATGGTTATGACTTTACAGATGTAATAGTCTGCTAGTGAAGACAAGTTACAAGAAAGTCCAGTTCTGAAGATAAATAAATAGCCTCCACCTCCTTATGAGAGAAGCCGCAGATATATTTCAAACATGTTTAAGGAAGGAATTGCTTATATTGTTCATGTTTAACAGTTTAGAAGGATAGCCTTCTCAGTTTCCTCTTAGATGGTTCCAATGATGTGTACGACTACTCCAATGCCAACTGACCTTAGAAGTGTTATAACCAGAGTAAAGTAGCCTTAACAGTGACATACAATACATGTCTGTATTTGAAATTATATTTTAAAGATGATCATGTGGCTTTATTTTAAAGTCATAAGATAACATTGGAAAGATCTTGTTTCATAAGTTTCTTAAGCATAGATGTTTACCTGTACCCAAATACTAACACTCTCTCCTTAGTCACTACAGAATAAATGGTCCATTTTTTCTCTTATCTACCCTATATCAAAATTAGTATTTAGGACTGTTGATTCAATCTTTAAAAATGTACTGTGAGTTCATCAACTTTTTTAGCACTAACATGTTAATCTAAGATATCAGTCTCTCCTATTAGGACTATTATAACATAATCATTTATGATTGCTCAAATTTTCTTCTCGTCTTTTATCGTTTACAATTAATGATATGTGTGCTAGCCCTGTTGTGTCTAGAAGGCATCGATTACTCTAAGTCCTAGATCCTCTCTGGGTCTTAACACTCTTTCTGCCTCCTCTTCAATAGATCTATAGAATTCCCTAACCCCTGAGGGGAGGGTTTGCTGGTTGTATACTATTTAGGGCTGAGTGTTCCAAGGTCTCTTAAGTCTCTGTGTATTGTCTGGCATTTGGTCTCTGCATATGTTTGAGTATGGGAGCTTTTGAAGTTACACAATGTATTTTGCAATATGATATGGCCTTCATATTGTGAAGAAAAGAAGTAGAAATTTATGCCTTTAAAGTAATGTATTAAGTGTTAAGTTGATACCTATATATATATATATATATATATATATATATATATATATATATATATAATGGAGTTTGGTATCTTGATTCTAGAGAGCTGTTTAGGCTAGTGCATGTAATTCAGATTAAGAATCCCAATAAAGGAACCCCAAGGAACCACAGCATGAAACTATAGTGATAAATTCTAAGTGGAAATGTAGTTTCCAAAATAATAGAGATGCCAGGACCATGAAACATCTACAGGAAGCCTTCAAGGATTGGATGGAAGCTATAGTAATCAAAGTAGGGCCAAACTCGAAGTCATTTGGATAGCCTCTACCTGGTAGAGTAGTCAGTCTAAAATAGCACCATATTCTTTGAAGAATTACAGAAGTAAGTGCCACCATCAAGGACTGTAAAGGATTAGAAGTGGTCATTTATTCCCACTAGATCTCCCTTTAACTCTTTCTCTTTGGTCTGGGCAGAAGACAGATGGATCATGGATAATGACAATTGCCTATAGTAAACTTAATCAAGTAGTGATTCCAATTGCAGTCACTCTGTCAGATACTGCTTCCTTCTTCACCAGATTAATACATTTTCTGTACATAGTATGCAATAGTATGCAGATATTGATCTAGCAAATGCCTTTTCCTTGATACCAGCCCATAAGTACCAACAGAAACAATTTGCTTTCAGCTGGGAAGGCCATAATTATACTTTACTGTTTCACTTCAAAGATATATTAATTCCTCATCCTTGTTTCAGAGCATCATTTGAAAAGCTTTTGGTTACCTGTCTGTTAAATGAAATATCACACTGGACCCTTATATCAATGACATTTGCTGATTGAGTCAAATGAGCAGGAGTTAGCAAAAAAAGAAAAACAAAAAACAAACCAACAAACAAAAACAAAAACAAAACAAAAACTGTATGTGTTCATAAAGCTGCACAACTTGCTTCCCAGAAAATTTTGTGCTGATTAATATTTATTGTTAACCTGACATGATGTAGAATCATCTAGGAAATAAACCTCTAAGTCCACATGTGAGGGATTATTTAGGATTATATTTATTAGGTTAATTAAGGTGAGAATATCCAGCTTCAAGGAGGGCTGCTATTCTCTGGGCTTGGATCCTGGAAGGCATAGAAAGAAGGAAGCTGTTGAAGCATGAACTGTCATTGTTTTCTGCTTCCTGAATGCAGATGCAATGTGATCAGCTGCCTCCAGCTTCTGTAACCAGGACTGTATCCTAGAACTCTGAGCCCAAATAAAACCCCAAGTTGTTTGTCTTCTATCTATCTATCTATCTATCTATCTATCTATCTATCTATCTATCTATCTATCTATCTATCTATCTATCTATCTATCCTTCCTTATATCCACACAATTGAGGAAACATATATTGCTCAAAAACACTACCCAGTCTATAATACTTTACTACAGCAATAGAAAACACTAAAATAGGTTATGGATGGTTCAAGGGTGATGCAATTTTAAGTTGGTTTTGCAGGAATAGAATTCTATTTAGAAACAGAGTTGATGAGAATATGTAAGGAAAAGGGAGATGAATGGGAATTTGAAAAACCTAGACTTATAAACAAAACACTCTGGTCCTAGGTGGTTTTGACCATGCTCAATGTCAGTTTTTTTCCTTGTAGGATGTGAGCAGTGAAATTTCCAGGCTATCCTTAGGAGCCAAAGAATAGATTGAAACAATCAAACCCAGGCAGAGGAAAAACAAATGAGGACTAACTAGTTCCTATGCTTTGAAAAAGATACAATTGACAAATGAGTAGCAGATTTAACAGTGAAGAACATTGAAAAACTTTAAAATGTGTTATGAATATTTCTTAGCACACAATGTTCCTACCCTTCAGATATACTTACGATGTGAAATCTCCAGAGATCTATTAGCTATGACAACTCATTTCTTAATTACCATTAGAGAGCAGGCTATTCCTGAATGAGCCCTTACAAAGTGAGTAGCTAATGTATCAGTCCATGCTAGGTAAGCACTATGTGAACACACACACACACACACACACACACACACACACACACACACACACACACACACACTCAGTACACACACATATACATACACACTCATATATACACAGACACACATATTCACTACACACATACTTACCCCCCCCCCCACACTACTTAGTGTATTGCCCTGATCTTTTGTGATTATTGCCTGCTGATTGTGGAGGAAATACATAATTTTTTTCTTCTATATTTTTGAGCCAAAGGCAGGGCTTCCACTTTCATTAAAGATTTATTAAACTCAAAACTAAGGAAATTGAATGTAAGGAAAATAATAACTAGCATTCTCTTTAGGCCTTCTGCATTAAAATAGCATTAAGAAGGATGAAAACAAAGAAAATTTCATTTGTTTCCCAGATTTTTCACTCCTTTATTCCCACTCTTCTGTCTTCTATTTATTCCCACTAGAGCGAGATCGGGTTTTCTCTTAACTCTCAAATTCCCTCACTTTGGTTGGTTTAAGTGATACCCACAGGGGACATTTTTCAAAGTGGTATGCCAGGATTTAGCTGTGGGAGACCCATTAATACACCACATAGAAATTTTACTCCCTATAATGACATTTAAAGAGAGCTATTTGTTTTGACTGTGTTCTTTGTGTATGTGTGAAGGTTACCATAGTAAAACCCCCTTGGCAAATGTGCCATCAGAAGGTTCTGGGTTAAAATGGCAGTGGGTAAGGAAGAGGGCAATTCCAAAATATTTCTGAGTGAAGTCCTGGTAAAAGAGAGGGTCTCTGGGGTCTGTTTTACTCTCATTTCGATTTCCTTTCCTGGGAATGGAGAACAAATGACTCCTGTTCCCAAATCCTTTCTCAAAAGCATCAAGATCCTCACCTTTCTGATTCTTGCTGCAATGTCTACTTTAACATATTATTAGGTCATTTTCTGTCCATGAATATTTAGTTTTTTGGTTGTGGTTACAAATGACCTTGAGATTTAAAGCTTCACAAGCAGCTAATAAGCATGGAATTTGTAGTTGGATGGTTCTGCATTCAGGTTCTTAAGCTGCTACTTCTGATTGGTTGTGTGACCTTGGGCAAGTCACTGAACTTCTCTGAGCTTTGCTTTTTCTCATCTTTTAAAATAGAACAGTCCACATTCTAGTGGGATTGTCATAAGAGCTATTTGAGATGAAGAGAACCTTCCTGAAATAGTCCCTGGCCCATAGACAGCACAAAAATGTTAGCTTCCCTTATATTTTTAAACTTATTCGCAGTTTGTATAAAATAACCAAAGAAGATGCATGTTCTCTTTTATTACAAAAAATATTTCATATAGTTCTTCAAAGACAAGAAAATTATAATGGTGATGGCTGCTGTAGATAACAGCTAAGTGGGTTTCATTCAGCCCTGTCTGAACTGTGGTGTCTGAAGTCTATCAAGTACATCCAAATAACGTAACCTCCTCTTCCATTGTGGCTGAATGTTCGCATTATGTCTCGATGATTCATGCATTGCTGAGGGAAATTGAATTAACTGAGGAGGGAAATAAAAAATTTAAGAATAAGTTTAACAAGATCAATTCTTTTATAATTGGAGCGTTTGCTCTCAGCCTTGAAAAATAGCATTTAAAAAGGTGTTCATGGTCTGTGACTATCATTTGTAAAGTGAAAACTAAGTTTGGTGCCTGAAGGCTCAGTGAAAATGGTGTCTTTGAAGGGACTTTTTCATTTTACAGTCACAGCAGCTTTATAGCATGCTGTCCCCTGGGCTGCTGTTCTTGTGGATGTCCTGCTTTAAATTAAATATGGAAGGACATCACATGGTCGTGTTCTTACTTTCACATTATCCCTATAAAACTGTTATCATTTCACGTCTCAAAGAATATGGAGCAGCTTATTAATTAAATTTCAGAAGTTGAACAAGACCTGTGTTACTACTTGTCACATATGTAACTTTGAACTATTTAACATTTCTCAGCCTCCATTTCTTCATCGGTCAGAGTGGACAATAATTCATTTCTTAAGTGTTTTTCGGAAGTGCAAATATTTACCAAAATTTCCTTACAAGGTAGTGTGACTCCACTTTATAGACTCCAAAGCTGAGTCCTCACGTGTAATATCTGCTAAACTAACATCCCCAGTAGCCCCAGTCCACATCAGTGTTTTTTTTTTTTTCTGATATATTTCAATGTGACTAACATTTAACAAGGGGCACAGGAATGGAGATAAGTTTCACAGTTAAGTTTTACTGAACATTTTCTACACTCTTATTTCACTAATAGGTACTTGATAGTTATAGGTTTTTATTCCTACGGTTAAACCAGGAAGTAAGAGTGACTGGACCATTGTCCTAACTCATATTAGTTGGAGAGAAAAAAACTGAACTTACCATACAGAGAAAAATTCAAAATCTCTGTAGCTTAAAGGATCATTTCATTCAGGTAAGGTAGATGTCAGTGTTAGTGACATATCTTTTGTTCTCTATTGTTCATTTCTGATCTTGGGGGGATAACATTTGTCATATGTGACATGTGAATGAATTGATACTCTTTTTATTTTTTATTTAATACTTTATTTATCTTTCAAATGTTTCCCCATTTCCAGGTATCCTCTTGGGAAACCCCCTATAACCTCTCCCTCCCCTGCCTTTATGAGGGTATTCCCCCACTCACTCACCCATTCCCCTCTTCCCTCCCTGGCATTCCCCTATACTGGGGCATCAAATGTTCTCAGGTCCAAGGACCTCTACTCCCACTGATGGTCAACAAGACCCTCCTTAGCCACATATGTGGGCAGCACCATGGGCCCCTCCAGATGCATTCTTTGGTTGGTGGTCCAGTCTCTGGGAGCACCAGGAGGCCTGACCAGTTGACACTGTTGCTCCCTCCCCATGTGGCTGCAGATTCCCTCAGATCCTTCAGTTCCTTCTCCAATTTCTCCATCTGGGACCTCACACTCAGTCCAACGGTTACTGTGAAGTGAAACTTGGGTATTCTGAACTTCTGGGCTAATATCCACTTATCAGCGTGTACATACCATGTGTGTTCTTTTGTGACTGAGCGACCTCACTCAGGATGATATTTTCAAGTTCCATCCATTTGCCTGCGAATTTTATGAAGTCATTGTTTTTAATAGCTGAGTAGTATTCCATTGTGTAAATGTACCACATTTTCTGTATCCATTCCTCTGTTGAGGGACATCTGGGTTGTTTCCAGCTTCTGGCTATTATAAAGATGGCTGCTATGAACATAGTGGAGCATGTGTCCTTATTATATGTTGGAGCATCTTCTGGGTATATGCTCAGGAACTGTATAGCTGGGTCCTCAGGAAGTATTATGTACAATTTTCTGAGGGTCCGCCAAACTGATTTCCACAGTGGATGTATCAGCTTGCAATCCCACCAGCAATGGAGAAGTTTTCCTCTTTCTCCACATCCTTGCCAGTATCTGCTGTCACCTGAGCTTTTGTTCTTAGCCATTCTGACTGGTGTGAGGTGGAATCTCAGGGTTGTTTTGATTTGCATTTCCCTGATGACTAAGGATGTTGAACATTTCTTTAGGTGCTTATCAGCCTTTCAAGTTTCCTCAGTTGAGAATTCTTGGTTTAGCTCTGTTCCCCACTTTTTGATGGTGTTATTTGGTTTTCTGGAGTCTAACTTCTTGAGTTCTTTGTATATATTGAATAATAGCCATCTATCGGATAAAGGACTGGTAAAGATCTTTTCCCAATCTGTTGGTTGCCGTTCTGTCCTATTGACAGTGTTGTTTGCCTTACAGAAACTTTGCAGTTTTATGAGGTTCCATTTGTCTATTCTTGATCTTAGAGCATAAGCCATTGGTGTTCTGTTCAGGAGCTACCCTCCTGTGCCCATGTGTTCAAGACTTTTCCCCACTTACTCTTCTATTAGATTCAATGTATCTGGTTTTATGTGGAGGTCCTGGATCCACTTGTCCTTGAGCTTTGTACCTGGAGATAGGAATGGATCAATTTGCATTCTTCTACATGTTAACCACCAGTTGAGCCAGCACCATTTGTTGAAAATGCTGTCTTGTTTCCACTGGATGATTTTAGATCCTTTGTCAAAGATCAAGTGATTGTAGGTGTGTGGCTTCATTTCTGAGTATTCTATTCTATTTGATCTACCTGTCTGTCACTGTACCAATACCATGCAGTTTTTATCACTACTGCTCTGTAGTACAGCTTGAGGTCAGGAATGCTGATTCCCCCAGAAGTTCTTTTGTTGTTGAGAATAGCTTTTGCTATCCTGGGCTTTTTGTTATTCCAAATGAATTTGAGAATTGCTCTTTCTAAATCTATGAAGAATTGAGTTGGAATTTTGATGGGGATTGCATTGAATCTGTAGATTGCTTTTGGCAAGATAGCCACTTTTACTATATTAATCCTGCCAATTCATGAGCATGGGAGGTCTTTCCATTTTCTGAGGTCTTCTTTGATTTCTTTCTTCAGAGACTTGAAGTTCTTGTCATATAGATCTTTCATTTGTTTGGTTAGAGTCACACCAAGATACTTTATTTAGTTTGTGACTATTGTGAAGGGTGTCATTTCCCTAATTTCTTTCTCAGCCTGTTCATCCTTCGAGTATAGGAAGGTTACTGATTTGTTTGAGTTAATTTTGTATCTGGCCACTTTGCTGAAGTTGTTTATCAGTTGTAGCAATTCTCTGGTGGAGGTTTTCTGGTCACTTAAGTATACAATCATACCATCTGCAAAGAGTGATATTTTGATTTCTTCCTTTCCAATTTGTATCCCTTTGACCTCCTTTTCTTGTCTAATTGCTCTAAGGTAGAACTTCAAGGACTATGTTGAATAGATAGGGAGAGAGTAGACAGCCTTGTCTAGTCCCTGATTTTAGTGGGACTGCTTCAAGTTTCTCTCCATTTAGATTGATGTTGGCTACTGGTTTGCTGTATATTGCCTTTACTATATTTAGGTATGGGCCTTGAATTCCTGATCTTTCCAAGACTTTTATCATGAAGGGTTGTTGAATTTTGACAAATGCTTTTTCAGCATCTAATGAAATAACCATGTGTTTTTTTTTTCTTTGAGTTTGTTTATGCAGTGGATTACATTGATCGATTTCCAGGTATTGAACCATCCCTGCATCCGTGGATGTAGCATACTACATCATGATGAATGATCATTTTGGTGTGTTCTTGGATTCGGTTTGCGAGAACTTTATTGAGTATTTTTGCATCGATGTTCATAAGGGAAATTGGTCTGAAGTTTTCTTTTTTTGTTGGGTCTTTGTGAGGTTTTGGTATCAGTGTAACTGTGGCCTCATAGAAGGAAATAGGTAGTGTTCCTTCTGTTTCTATTTTGTGGAATAGTTTGAAGAGTATTGTTATTAGGTCTTCTTTGAAGGTCTGATAGAATTCTACACTAAACCCAACTGGTCCTTGACTTTTTTTGGTTGGGAGACTTTTAATGACTGTTTCTATTTCTTTAGGGGTTGTGGGACTGTTTAGATGGTTTATCTGATCCTGACTTAACTTTGATATTTGGTATCTGTCTAGAAAATTGTCCATTTCGTCCAGATTTTCCAACTTTGTTGAATATAGCCTTTTGTAGTAGGATCTGCTGATTTTTTAAATTTTCTCAGATTCTGTTGTTATATCTCCGTTTTCATTTCTGATTTTGTTAATTTGGATACTGTGTCTGTGCCCTCTGGTTAATCTGGCTAAGGGTTTATCTCTCTTGTTGATTTTCTTAAAGAACCAGGTCCTGGTTTTGCTGATTCTTTGTATAGCTCTTTTTGTTTTTACTTGGTTGATTTCAGCCCTGAGTTTGATTATTTCTTGCCTTCTACTCCTCTTAGGAGTATTAGCTTCTTTTTGTTCTAGGGCTTTCAGGTGTGCTGTCAAGCTGCTAGTGTATGCTCTCTCCAGTTTCTTTTTGGAGGCACTCAGAGCTATGAGTTTTCCTCTTAACACTGCTTTCAATATGTCCCGTAAGTTTGGGTATGTTGTACTTTCATTTTCATTAAATTCTAGGAAGTCTTTAATTTCTTTCTTTATTTCTTCTTGAACAAGTTATCATTGAGTAGAGCACTGTTCAGCTTCTATGTCTATATGGGCTTTCTGCTGTTTTTGTTGCCATTGAAGACCAGCCTTAAACCATAGTGATCTGATAGGAGTCATGGGATTATTTCAATCTTCTTATATCTGTTTGCATTTTCTGAGCCACATGGCACAGACCACAGGTGTAAATCAGAAGGCTCCTGTTCCGGTCTGTTCCTCTGTCCCAGTCGAATTACTACTCTTTTCTAAGTTAGTAGCCTTGTGAACTATAAAACAAATAGGAAATTATCCTATTTCAAGTTGGGATAAATTGGTTTTATGTTGAAAGTTAGGTTTGTCCTAGGAAGGGCTCTCTCTCTCTCTCTTTTTTTCTCTCTGTTTATGTGTATATGCATTTGGGTGTGTTCTTTAAGAACTAGGTTTACACAACTACTAAATACAATTTATGCCTGAACACCACAAGAAATAGATGACATTAGAAGCTGCACTGCTTAAGGAGCCTCCACTCCATTCAAACAGTGTTGTGGATTGCACTGCCTTGCAGTGACATTAGGTTGAAGTTGGTATCTAAGGATCATCTGGGACTCAAAGTTGCATTCTGTTGGATAATTCAATGACATCATAGGTAAGGGTGGTATTTCCTGGGTATTGAGCAGAGAGTTATGAGGTGGAAGCCTTGGGGTGAAGCTGAGTGGATTGGAACATTCTTGAAATTCCAGCACTCTGTAAGCTGAGAAGTGTGAGATCAGCCTGGGCTTCATAGTTTCTCATAAACACACACATGCACGCACATGCGCATGCACACACACACACACACACACACACACACACCCTAGAAAAATTAAAGAAATAAATATGTATAATTAAGTCAATAAGTAGGAGGGGAACAATTATTGGAGATTTTGAATTGTAATCACAAAGGTTGGGGTAGAGCTCAGAAGTAAAGTGAGCACATAGCGAGGGTGGGGCTCCTAGAACTTTGGGCAACGGTTTCTGTTTTATATAATATGTTATGCTGCGTCCAAGATTATTCAAACCTTTGGGTTCTGGTGCAGATCTCTGTGTGAAAGTTCTTTGAATGAAGTTAGGTGACTCAATAGTAGAGTGTTTCAGGACAGAATTAAATGAAACAGCAGAGAAGAGAATAGCAAGAATATTTCAATCAAGATTCATCTAATGATGTGAGAATTTTCTTTAAATTATGCAAGAAGTAAAAAATAATCTAGTCTGAAATGGAGGAAAATATTTTTCCTACTTTGGTCAGAGGGGAAAATTCCTGTTCTAAGTTTCGAAAAAACCTATGATGGTGTTTGAGAGGTGTGGTGGCTGTTCTCAGATTTAAATAAAGGTAACTAAGAAAGTAATAATTATATTTCAGTGTCTCCTTTTGATGTGTCAGTTTCCCTGTCTACATTTACAGTCTGTGAAATCAAACTCTTTGTGAGGAGTTATTACTACTTTTCCTCTTAAAAATGTGATACTCTTTCCTTCATGTATTAGAAAATCTTAGGAAAAATACACAGAAACACTGAAATGAATTATGCATATACATATATGCATATGTTCAAATTTTACATCTTGTTTTTAAACCCATATAATTTTTTAATTTAGTGTTTTAATTTACAATATATTATTCCTCTACTAAATATTGTTCTGACATAGCTGTTTCTTCATACAGGAGTGTTATAGATCAACATGAAGGAGTAGTTACTGAGAATTGACAAGAGCTATGAACATATTGTTTATAGCATTCTATTTTGTTATTTCAAAATTATTGACATGTAGCTTAATGCTCATAATTCTAATTCTTACAAATTAGGCTTTTATATATTATATAAATTATGATATAAAGACTATTTTAATTTAAAAAATACTTAGCAGGGGCTTACAGATTATTCATTTCATTAAAGGAGTGTTGATGCAATGATATTGTAGTTTTCATTTTAATCTCCGCTTTTTTACTACTTATAGAAAAGAGCCTGACTTTTTCTAAGTGTGTGTGCATTTGTTCAGAAAGACCACAATTCAGTCTTTGATGCTGTAACTGGCTAACTGGTTATTGACACAGGGTCTTTCATTGACCTGACACTCACCAATTGAATTAAGCTGGCTGGCCAGTGAACCTGAGGGACTCGTTGGATCTATTTGTCTTGCCAGTTTTGGGATTTCAAGTAAGTGTTACTATCCTGGCAGGTATACATGGGAGCTGGAAATATAACTCAGGGAACTGAGAATCAAATTCTGGGAAGTGGGAATCAAACTCAGGTCCTTATGCTTGTTAGGTCAATTTATTATTTTCTGAGATATTCCTTCTGCTCAGAAATTGGCTTATCAATACAGTCATTTTTCATATAATCCTATAACATGGCACATTAGTTCCATAAGCATTTTTGTTACTTCTTGTTTTATTTTCTATAAAGACTATCATGTATCAAAGAAGGAAGTTTTATTTTTTCCTTCTCATTCTGTACAAGTTTTCTGTTACTGTTGTTACTCTGTTGCAAGATCTAGAACAATGTATTAGGGCGGTGGTGGCGCACGCCTTTAATCCCAGCACTTGGGAGGCAGAGGCAGGAGGATTTCTGAGTTCGAGGCCAGCCTGGTCTACACAGTGAGTTCCAGGACAGCCAGGGCTACACAGAGAAACCCTGTCTCAAAAAAACAAAAAAACAAAAAAACAAAACAAACAAACAAACAAACAAAAAACCTCACATAGAACACTATATTAAAAAGCAGCGTAGGCAGGGAACATCCATGTCTTTGTCCAATTTCAGTGGGAAAACTCTGTGGCTTTCGCCATTGTGTATGATGTTAACTGTGGAGTTTTTGTAAACGTTAGGAACTTGAGGAACTTCCCTTCCATTTCCAGCTTGCTGAGATTTTCAGTCCTGAATGACTGATGCATATGTTGAATGACTTCTCTTTTTTGATATGATCATGGTTTTTTTTTTTTTTCCTTTACCTTGTAGATGAAATCTGCATAGCTGGGATTTATCCTTCTTAGTTGGGCTTTATTATTCTTTAAATGTATTATTGAGTTCAATTTGCTAATACTTTGTTGGCAATTATCACATTTATGATCATCAGAGTTATTGATGTGTTCTCACAAGGCCTTTTCTTGGGTTTGTTATTAGGGCAATGCACAAATAGCATAAGGCTGAATCTACTCTGTTCTTACCCCTGAATGACAGTGTTGGTGATTGGTATGATTTCTGCCTTACATATTTAGTAGGATTTATCAGTCAACCTACATGGATGGTAATTTCTTTTGTGGAAGATTACTAATTAGTGAGTCTATTTTAGATAAATAGAGGCTTCTTCAAGTTGCCTTTATCTTTGTGTGGTTATTGTATCCATGACTTTGAAGGGGATTGTACCATTTTATATAATTTATTAATATTAAGAGCATGGAATTGGTCATGGTGCTTCTGTATTATGCCTTTAATGAGCATGGGGTCTGTAATGATGCTGCATTTCCCCATTTATAGTGCTGATGTTAGAGATTTATCTTTTCACATTTTATTTTATTTTATTCTATTTCCCAGGTAACCTGGCTAGAACCTAGAGGCTTTCTGCTCTTAATGGTCTATTCAAAGAAACAGCCTTGATTGGGTTGATTTTCTCTGTCAAGTTCCTGTTTCCAATTTCATTTTTACTTTTTGTTCTTATAATTCTTCTTAGTTATTTTCTGTTTAATTCAGATTCAGATTTCTCTTGGTTTTCTGGTTTTCTGAGGTGCTGACTTAGATTATTGAGTTAGATCTTTTAACTTTTCAATACATGTAATCGATGTTCCAAATGTTGATCTGATGGCTGCTTTGGGCAGCATCCTGTAATGTGGATAAACTGTGTTTGGGGAAATCCTCACTCACTCACGTTGCGAACATTACATCTGCTCGTTTATATTGTCATTTTTGTGCAAATTCCTGTTTGTAGTTATTTCCAAATCCTTATAAATTTATTTCATTTCCAGTCTTTCTTTGCTTTACTTTTCAGCAATTCGAGTGCCTTTTGAGATGTGTGTACAATCTCAGACAGTCTTCCCAGAGCTGCGTCCAGACTACTAAAAAGCCTATGAAGCACATTCTTTATTCTGCTCCAGTCGGTTTTTATTATTATTATTTAGCATTCATTTCATTCTTTTCCAGCATTCCCATCTCCTTGCTTACATTGCCCACCTGTTCTTACATCCTGCTGACTTAATTCATTAGAGCCCTTAGCATTTTGATCATAGTTTTAAATGGTTGGCCTGAGTCTGCTACTTTGGACATCCCAGCCATGGATGGTTCATATGCTTGCACATTTTCTCCCCATAAAGGGATCTTTTTATCCTTCTGGAAGATGCTGATTTTTTTCTCATAATAGCCAAACGTGTTGTGAGTTGGCCTTTAGTGGTGTAGTGAACCGTGGGCCAGGGGAAGTATTCTATAGTTCTATGATTAAAACTCTCTCAGAACTGTGAACTATGAATTTCGTAAGTATTTCTCTCTCTCTTTTTTCTGCCTCTTTACAGGGAAGAAAAGGATAGAACTGAAGTTGAGCTCCCCAACCCACCTCACACCTACACAAAATGATACCACTTTCTTGAGTAGGATGTTTTTCTTCCTCCTAGATACTTGGCATTGGTAATAACCCAGGCAGCTTTAATCTGTAAAACATCCTTTTGAGGGAAAGATTTTTCAAAGAAGAGCACAGTGCTCTGATATCTAAAAGTAGTTCATGCTATACTTTAGTCTCCTTTACTTGCTAAAAGTAGTAAGAGTTATGCGAGTTTCTACAAATCTTTGAATTTAATTTATTTATTTTTTCTGTGACAAGATCTTGCTAGGTGTCTCAAGTTGGCCTCAGACAGAGATCTCTTTATAGCCCAGACTGGCTTCAAAGTCAAGATCTTCTAACTTAGTACATGATCAGAGGTGTGTTTGCTTCACCCAGCTTTGCTCTGAGTTTACTATAGTAAGAGTCCAGCCATGCTCATTAAAGTCAAACTCATGAAATTTTGAGTCTTACTTCTACAGTCCCAAGGATAATGCTTTGCTCTTTGTATTGTTGGCCTTTTTATGGTACCCATGAAGGTGGCTGGCATTTTACACCATCCAACTTTTTAGTCGTTCTTAGGGTTGGACCCCTTTTTAAAAACATTAAACATATGTCATGCATTTTTGATCATAATCTTTTCCCTTCCCTAACTTCTCTCATGTCCTCTATATCGCCTTACTCACCAAAATGTTTTTTCTCCCTTACCTCCTCTACTTTTTTCTCAAAAAAACAAAACAAACAAACAAACAAAAATTTCCAGACCCCCCCCAAAATAACAAAACAAAATAAAAAGTGCAACCAAACAACAAACAAAACCAACCTAACAAAACCCCAAAGGAGTCTGTTTTGTGTTGGCTCATGGAGCCAGTAACAAATATCCTGGTGGGTAGTTGCCATTCTTAGTGTAACTCCAGTGGAGAAAAATGATTTTTCCTATCTCAGAAGCTATGAACTATAGGTTGTTTCTTGGTTAGGAGTAGGATTTCTGTTTACTTCTGCTACTTAGCACTGAGAGTTTTGTCTGGTATGAACCTATGCAGGTATTGTTAATGCTGGCACAGTCTCTGTGAATTCATGTGTGTATCAGTCCTTTGTGTCTGTATGATGCTGTTTCTTTAGAGACATCCAAAACCTCAGGCTCTTAGAATCTTTCTACCTCATCTTTTGCATATACCCCTGAACCTAGATGGAAGGGGTGTGGTGAAGACATCCCATTTAGAGTTGAGTACTTCTCAATCGTCTTATTTTGTGTGTTTGCATATTGTCCAGTTAATTTAATTTAATTTAATTACCATCTGCTTCAAGATGAAGCTTTCTCTGATGAAGTATGAGTTCTATGGTATATCAATTTCATTAAGAGTCTTTTTCTATATTCTTTAAGCAGAATAATAGTAGTATACCTATGACCTATCTAGTCTCAGAGACTTAATCACTTCAGCAGCATCAGGAATGTATTCCATTGCTCACGTAATTGGCCTTAAGACCAATAAAAGCCCAACTGGTTACTAACATAGCACTTGTACTCCTATTGTACCAGAGTATCTTGCAGGCCATTCTCTGTTTTAGGCTGCAGGGTCTATAGATGTATGATATGGATGAATGGATTACCTTCCAGTATCATGATTGCAAATCATTAGAGATGAAGCATTTAATTGGGATAAGCATAATTTTTTTCAGCAATAGGTCCTTATCATTAAGTTATGGAGACTAATCAGTAGTCTTAGCTATGGTCTGTGATGTTTGGGAAGTTCTATGCAACCCTTTTGGGCCAAAAACTCAAAAAGTAGTAAATTCCTTACAATAGAGGTTTTACTTGGTGGCATAAGATCTTGTGACAGGGCCACGTTCCACGATCTTGTCATCCCTACAACAGTTATTTAAGGTCTGACTCATAGCTGACACCCCCACCCCTACAACCTCTCCTATGGGAAAGTTCCTTAGAAAATTACCTAGTCCTTGCCCAAGAATTTGAGGTCAAGATGTCTCATCCAAATGCTGTTTTTTGCTTCTGTTCAACTGCTTACTTGCTCTATTTCCCTTTCCAGGAGGCAAATAAGGTTATGAATTTTGCCTTTAAAAGCTCCCCACAGAAAGTTGGTGCTCTGTGAGAACTCATTCTGTCCATACAGTAACCAGTCAGGTTTCATTCAGGCTCTGATTTTGTTAAGTGGTCCTTGGGGTCTTTGTCTCACAACAATGTATGGTGACTCCATATAAATTCCTTTCATATATGTATATATTTTAGAAAGAGTCTACAGTAGTAGGTTTCCATATGTTTTTTCAATGATACTTCCATGTTAGTTAGCTTTCCAATATTCCTTTCTTACCCTGACAAAACTAAACTGTATTTCCTCTTCTTTGGAAAATCCCTTCCTCCTTCCTGATCCGTTACTAAACTCTGAGCAAAGCAGCAGCTTACAGAATGGGAAAAGATCTTTAGCAGTTATACATTCAATAGAGGGTAGATATCTATAATACATAAAAAACTTTAAAAATACTAATACGACAAAAAAAACCCCTGAATATTAAGAGACCCAATTAACCAATTAAAATTGGATACAGAACTAAAAAGAAAATAATCAGAAGATATAACACACGTAGCTGAGAAACGCTTAAAAATATTCAACATCTTACACCAACAGGGAAATGTAAATTTAAATGAATCTATTTCTTCTGTTTCTAATCAAAATAGCCAAAATCAAGAAAACAAATGGGAGCAGATGCTCATGAGGATGTGGGGATAAGGGAACACTTATTCACTATTGGTAGGAGTTTTATAGATATATTCTCCATTCAAATCTGTGTGCAGGTTCCTCCTGAAGGGAGAATCAATCTACCTGAAAGTCCAACTAGACAACTCCTGGTCATATATTCAAAGTATTCTATATCTTACTAAAGAGACTACTTGCTTATCCATGGTCATTGTTGCCCTATTCATATCAGCTAGAAATGGGAAAAACCTGTGATAATCATCAACTGATAATGGATATTGAAAGTATGGCACATTTACACTATGAAATAATATTCAACTGTTAATAAAAATGAAATTTGTTGTTAAATGGATGTAGCTAGAAACAATGACTCTGGTTGAGGTAAACCAGACCCCCAAAGACAAATATTGTATATTTTATATTATATATGGAGATTAGATTTTAAGCTTTAAATATCTGGGCTTCAATACAAATAGGGTGGGCTCTTAAGCTCCTTACATGAAGAACTAGAAAGTTCATCTAGCTTAATGGTTCTCAACATTCCTAATGCTATGCTGTGACCCTTTAATATAGTTCTTCATGTTAGTGATCCCCCAACCATAAAGTTATTTGTTGCTACTTCATAACTGTAATTTTGCTACTGTTATAAATGCACTCACAGGTTTTGAACCTGTTTTGAGGAATTATTTAATGTTTAATGTATTTTCCTATTTAATTTATGATCATGTGCCTATCCTTATGTTAGATTGTTCTGAGACTCAGATTGATCATTTTTGATTATCTTGCATGTATCTATTGCATTAGGATTTTCTACATTGCTGTAGTTTTTACTGGGCAATATTTAATACAGTACCTTATTGTATTCCTTGCTGTCTTCGTATCGTGACAACATGTTTGTAGATTTTTCTGTATCTGTCATAATTAATAGACATATCTAAATTTCTAGGTTGCCCTTTTTGATTCTGTTTGAAGGTATTTGTTCCTATCAATGTTTGATGTTTAAAAAGAATAATTCATGTATAATTAATATTCAATCTCATTTTATTTCATCTATGTCTTGAATTAAATTTATGTGTACATAATTAATTTTATTTTACTTTGCATGTTTAGTACTGAAAGTATTTTTAAGCTTTGAGAAATATGATCTATAATACTTTTTGTTAATATAAATGATTAGTTTTGATTATTTTCACTCTCCAAGTATTTTATATAAAAGTTAAAAGTAAGTATTGCTTGTTGTTTCTGTTTTGTTGTTGCCCCATTGTTATTTTTCTGTTATGTTGCATTTCAGACAAAAATTACTTTTGGCAAGATGCCTGTTTTCTTCCAGTTTGGATGAGCTAATCTGTAAACTATTGTGAGAAGAGTTTTAGTAATTATTCCAAATGCCACTTTAGGAAAAGTTAATATCTTAGAACATAGAACTTAAGAAAAAATTGTTAAAATCAAACATTAACTCTTCTGATCATTATTTCCTTTTTATTTTGGTATTCTTACCATGTTTTATGCCCTTAAAACTACTATGCTCACTCATTCTTCTCAGTTTTAATCTTCGCTCATATTTTTATCATTTTGTGATTAATATCATGTTTCCTATGTTCTGTTTTTTATTGACTTTTAGCAGGCCAAAATTAATTAATGTCTTTTTAAAAAATTTTTCTTTTTATTTTTTGGTACTTTATTTATATTTCCAATGTTTCCCCCTTTCTAGTTCTCCTCTTTGGAAACCACCTATCCCCTCCCCCTCCCCCACCTCTATGAGGAAATTCCACCTCCCACCCACCCACCCACCCACTCCCATATTCCCACCTTGACATTCCCCTTTACTGGGGCCTCTCCTCCCCCTAATGGCAAACAAGGCCCTCCTCTGCCACATATGTGGTCCATGGGACCCTCCATGTGTATTCTTTGGTTGGTGGTCCAGCCTCCATGAGGACCCTGGCGGGGGGGGGGAGGGTCAGGCCAGTTGACACTGTTGCTCCCTCCATGGGGCTGTAGACTCCCTCAACTCCTTCAGTCCCTTCTCCAACTCCTCCATCTGGGACCTCACTCTTAGTCCAGCAGCTACAGTAAAGTGAAACTTGGGTACTCTGAATGTTTGGGCTAATATCCATTTATCAGTGAGTACATACCATGTTCGTTCTTTTGTGCCTGAGTTACCTCGCTCAGGATGATATTTTCAAGTTCCATGAAATTTGCCTGCAAATTTCATTAAATCATTGTTTTTAATAGCTGAGTAGTACTCCATTGTGTAAATGTACCACATTTTCTGTATCCATTCCTCTG
>CM052717.1:35296328-35306987 GCA_028551405.1 Uromys caudimaculatus | reverse complement strand
CTTGGTTAGAGTCACACCAAGATACTTTATATTGTTTGTGACAATTGTGAAAGGTGTCATTTCCCTAATTTCTCTCTCAGCCTGTTTATCCTTTGAGTATAGGAAGGCTACTGATTTGTTTGAGTTAATTTTGTATCCGGCCACTTGTTTTCTTATGCATATATTTGAATCTTTTTTTCTGTGAATAAACTGCTAGGTTGATGGATGTTTTTTATTTGATTTACTAGATATTGTTAATGTGGTACCAATTTGGCTAAACACACTCACTCACTCAGTCACCCACTTGACTGAATTTAGTGCCCCAACCCCCTACCCTATCCCCTGCAAGTCACATGATAAGACCAGTGCTCTATTAAGAGGAGGCACTGACATTAGAATTCTCTTTCTGTCCCAGGTAAGAACACAGTGGCAAGGGAGCTCTTAATAAGCCAGGACAAAACCTTTTACTGAGAACCAAAGTGCCTGGCAACTTTATGCTAGACTCTCTGTTCCCCAGAAGTAAATCAGAGCAACAAATGACAGTTGTCCAAGCATTTTGAAGTATTTTGTTTGAAGTATTTTGTCATGGTGGCTGAAGGTAACCAATATAGAATAATGTCACCTGCTGTATGAATTCTTTTATTCTTTTATATACTTATCAGTTTGTGTTATAAAACATTTAAAAACCTATATAGTAGCACATGTAATACCATTTTAGGTTTTTTTTTTGTTTTGTTTTTTGTTTGTTTTTTTGTTTTTTTGGTTTTTTTTAAATCTTTGGGCATATAGTCTGTGGAAACAGGGCCAGATATTCCTCTGTTTCAAAGGGTAACTTGGTGTGGGAATACTCTGTTGACCCTGGAGAATGTTATATATACACAGTATTGCATCAGTTCCCAAGTGAGGCCATGCTAGCAATGAGAGTAGTGGCCTCAAAAACATGGTACTCCTGCATATATTTGGCTGAGCGTAGGATTGGGTAGTGAGTGTGCTGGCAGTGGCAAGGGAGGATGGTAGAGTTATGAAATGTGGAATATGTGGCCCAGACCCAGTGGGGCAGCTGGGGTTAACTTTGGCTCAGCAGCTTGGCTCCACCTTTAATACATTGTCTTTCCCTAGCAGCCAGGACTCAGCAGGTTGGGAGGGACGATGCTATGCATGATGGCCCATTGTGGTGTCCCACTGTGGTGTGGACTCAGAATAGCTCCTCTACCTAATCCTAGAGCCTGTAACACATGTGAAGCTCCTTTGTCACCAGGCACATAGGCACTTTGGGAATAAAGACTTCCAGTTTAGGGAACCAAAGTGGCCATTCATCATTACTCATCACTACTTTTCTTTCCTTCTTCCTAGACTCCTGTCACACCATTGCTGGGCTCTATTGTCATCCACCTCAAAATGACACCTATTCATTCTTTCTAGTTATGTATACTGTGTGGCAATTCAAGTATTGAGTGTCCTTATCTTACCATATTGCCATAAAAAGAATTATGTTTTCATTTGTATTTTCCTGATGACCAAGGTAGTTAGGCATCCATTCAACATTTATTGATTATCTTGGTTTCTCCTCTATGTATCATTTAGCCTGTTTTAAATGAGTTGATTTTCATATTTGTATTCATTTCTCTATTGAGTCAAATCATTTTGGCCTCTAGATTGTAATTTAATATTTTAGGTAACTTTTCAATTTACTGCTACAAATTTCTTTTTAACTGCAAACAAAGCCATTACAATCTTGTTTTGAAAATCATTTATTATTTTACTTTGAGATTACAAAGTCACTTTCCCTTTTCCCTTTTCTTTCCTTTTTTCTTTCCTCTCTCCAAACCTCTCCATATACCTTTTTGTTCTTTTTCAAATTCATGTGCTGCTTTTTGATCCATTGTTATTACATGCATATGTGAATATGTATATAAGTATATATTCTTAAATTCAACCTTCTTAGTTTGTATAATGATACCTGTACGTGTTTTCAGGAATGACCATTTGATATTGCATATCAAGTTGTATATTTGATATTGTACATCAAAGATGACTTCTCCCATTCTGAGCATTTCCCAGTTGCCTATGGCTCTTTGTATGGGGCGAGGCCCTCTGGTCTTTCTCCTATTCACTTTAGTATGTCTATACTTGTCCTTGTTCAGCTCATGTTTAGACAAGTCATTCAAGACTTATAAGTAAGTAAGCATGCCTGTAGTTTCTGACGTCACTTAGCAGTCTCACAGTAACATCTGTGGTCCTCTGCTCTTTTACAACCTGCTGTCCTCTTTTTCTCATGTTCTTTGTGCCTTAGGCATGGGAGTTGGCAAGCATGCATACTGAAGAAGCCATGCATTTCAGATACATGATCCAAAGGCCCTGGAGCTGTAACTGATCTGATAACTTCCTCCCTGAGAACTAGATGTCATGGTACCAGAACGCACCATGCAAGCTTCCAAAGGAAAGAGGGGACCAACAGGTCTGTATGCTATGATGCCGATGAAACACAACAATGACCAGTATGACATAAAACCCCTACGGGTGCAGTAGTGGCATGCATAACTTAGTGGTATCCAGCAATTCTCTAATTGCATTAAAGACCCACTTGACAAGAGGGAAACCGTGCCTTGTACTGGGAACTTAGCCAACTATAAAGGGCTAATGAAATAATGGTTATTAGAGGAGAATCTGCAACCACAACTTACTAAACAAACATTGTTTCTAACTACATTATATTTGTTCTTATACTGACAAATAAATGTAGTTTTCACCCCTCATCAAAGAAGCTTCTCTTCACAACGGGAGACCATTACAGAAAACCACTGCCAATCAAAATACAGATATTTAGAATCTAGTCCCAAAGGATACGTCTACAAAACAACTTTTGCACCTTTGCAATCTTAATGAATATTTTAAATGCAAATTAAGCCTCAAAAATACTTCATTGAATTCAAATAAATTGCTTATATAGATATTTAAAGGTTTACTTATTTTGTTTGTATGTTTTAGATGTTTTCCCCCTATGTTTGTGTATGTGTACAATATATATTCCTTGTGACCCTGGAAGTAAAAAGAGGGCATTCAATCTCCAGGAAATACAGTTTCAGATGGCTATGAGCAACCATGTGGATGTTGGAAATCAAACCTGATTCTCTGGAAAAGCAGGCTAGTCTCTGCTTTCCAGCTCCAACATATATTTTTAAATTGTGTTTTTGTAGGAAATCAGAGCAGCATGAAGCTTGTTGTGTGCAAAAATCATGTATATTGCTCTTTGGTATGGTGAGTACATCAAATTGAAAACTCTCAAAATCAGTCCTTATTTGCCCATACCCCACCCATACCTTTTTGTGTCTCATGATCTTCTTCAAGGCTGCCCATAGAGACTGAGTGCTTCTTCTCAGAGTAGCTTATAGAAACTAAAGCTTAACCCCCAATGCTCACCGTAAGGCCAAGAAATATTACACAGTTCTCCAAACCCATGATGAGTTTCTGTGTAAGAGTTTGCCAAGTAGACTTCCATATATCACCTCATCTGATGGTTCTGTTTAAAAAAGGTCATGCCCTGTGCCTCGGAGGGCAGAAAGCTACACAGGCCCAAATACAAATCAAACAGCCAAGCTTTGTGGGTTTTGTCCTCCCCTCCCCCCTCTCTCTGTCTGTCTCTGTCTCTTTGTTTTTCTGTCTGTCTCTTTCTCACTCTGTGTATGTGTGTGTGTGTGTGCGTGTGTGTGTGCGCGCGTGTGTGTATCTGTCTGTCTGTCTATCTGTCTGTGTCTCTCTACAGTTAGACCAACCCCATTGTTCCCAGTCACATTTCTATATGGTTCTTCATTTTTGTTGAAGTAAATTATAAAAATAGATATTTTCCCCTAAATCCTCAAGACTTTATTCCCAAAGACTTCTGTACCATGGACATCTCTGATTATAAATCTATTGACTTTTCTTTGCTTAGTTTTCTTGTCTCTTCTCTTTTTTCCTTCATTAATTTATTTATTCACTTTACATCCCAATCACAGTTTCGCTATCTCTTCTCCTCCCAGTCTCACCCTTAAAAGTCCCTCATCACCACTCCTTCCTCCCTCAGAGAAGCGGAAGCTAACCCTGGGTATGACCCTGCTCTGGGACATCCAGTCCCAGCTGAGCTAAAAACATTCTCTCCAGGGGAAGTCCAACCAGGCAGTCTGGTTAAGGGAAGGGGATTCAATGGTTATCAATAGAGTCAGAAACAGTCCCTGCTTCAATTGTTCGACAACCCACACGAAGACCAAGTTTCACATACACTCCAAATGTATAGGGTGCCTAGGTGTCCTTGCATGCTCTTTGGTCAGTGCTTCTGTCTCTGTGAGCCTCCATGGGTCCACGTTAGTTCAAGGAAGACCTTAAGTCTTCTTGTGGTATCCTCAGCCACCCAAGGTTGTTCAATTCTAACACCTACTCTTCCACAAGACTCTTCAACCTCTGCCTAATGTTTGGCTGTAGGTCTCTACACCTGTCTCCATCTGCTGCTGGATGAAGTCTCTCAGTATACAGCTATGCTATGTCCCTGTCTACAAGCATATCTAAGTACCATTAGTAGTATCAGGGGTTAGCTCTCCCACATGGCATGGATCTCAAGTTGGGACATTTAGTTAGCCACTCTCAATTTCTGCTCCATCTTGTGAGCAAGAAAAATTTGGGGTTGAAAATTTTGTGTGTAGGTTGATGTCCTTTTCCCTCCAGTCTCCATATGCCCTAGCTGAGGAATCTCAGCTATGGTCACCATCATAGACTTTCCTGAGTCTCCCCATTCTCAGGTCTCCAGCTAGTTCGAGGGATGTACCCATTCAGTTCCATTCTCACTACCAGGCCTGTCACATCTCCCTCTCCTCACCCCTATCCCCTTCCCTGTTCTCCTAGCATTCCCTCTCCCACCCAGTTTCCTCATTTTATCCACTTTGGATGACTATTTGATTTCCCCTTCTGAGTAAGATTCATGTGTCTTATTAGTTAATTTCTTGGGATCTGTAGTTTGCAGCATGGTTATCCTATACTTTATGACTAACATCCAATTATAAGTGAGTACATACTATACATGTATTTCTGAGTCTGCTTTGCCTAACCCAGGATGATATTTTTAGTTCCATTTTTTCCTGCAAATTTCATGATGTCCTTGTTTGTAATAGTTGAGTAGTATTTCATTGTGTAAATGAACTACATTTTCTTTATCCACTCTTTGTTTGAGTGACATCTAGGTTGTTTCCAATTTCAGGCTACTATGAACATAGATGAGAAAGTGTCCTTTGGTATAGTGGTATGGGGTATAGGTCTGGCGAATGGTGGCATAGAGTTGGCTGGACAGTGGAGTTCTGGGGGATGGGTGGGGGCAGCACACTGCTCAGGGCAACTGACCATGCTGCAGGGGACTTGGCAGTCAGGGGAATGGTGGGGAGGATCTAACTTGTATTTTCCTGGTGCTGAAAGCCTGATAAATTCAGACAGAGATCAAGTTTTATTTCATTATTGGGTGTTGGCCATGACCTTTTTCACTGGTAAGAGATAATATCACAAATGTGTACCTCACAAATGTGAAGATGCATTTAAGGGATATTGATATAGCTTTTTCTCTGCTTTTCAGAATTGAGACCTTTTTCATCCATGAGATAGTCTATTTTTCTGCCTACATATTTTGTTTTTCAGTAAAATTTCACTTATATTTCAATTCTATTTATTCAATGTGTCATACTTTTATGCTCTCTATCTATCTATATATCTATATCTGTTTATAGCTATAGCTATCTGTATATTTACATATTGCCTTAACACTAACTCCTTTGGAATCAATTTTTATAAATTGAACTTCTACCCACCAACATTATTCAATTCTTATTATTTCTCATTATTTTCTGAGCCATATTCAATTAATGGTGATTTGATTACTTCTTTCCTGATTTCTTGTTAAATAAATTATCATTATTTTATTTGAGTACATTGACCTGAATAGAAGACAGTGCTGAATAGATATTAATGGAGTCAGTTCTGATCCTGATTTGAATGAAATGTCTCTCTTATATGTGTTTTATTCATTAATTCATGAATTAACATTAGTCAATCTTGTCTTAGTTTCAAAAAACCATGTTAATCATAAGTAGGCATTTTAAAAAAGAATTTTTAGTATTTATTAAAATGATAATTTTCTTCCCAAATTTTCTGATGTGCATTATATTGACATTGTCACATTAGAGTATCTTGTAGTCAATGTGTAATTTTATCTTAGGCATGAGTCATTTTAAAATAAAAATTGATAGTTTTCCAACACGGATTCAAATTTTTATTCTGTATTCATGAGTAAAAGATAAATTATAATATTTTCACTATTAATCTCTGTGATGATTTTTTTATATTGTGGCACTTGAAAGTCTATGACATGATTTCAGTAGATCTTTTGTGTCTCTACTTCCATTGAGTTGAAATATTTTCTTCTATAGAGAAAAAGGAGCTTATAAGACTCCAGAAGCCCAGGAAGCTGGAAAGCTGCACAGATACAAACATTACAAGATTCACAGTCTCACATCAAGATGATACAAAAATCATTATACAGAGCAGAGATCTAGGTATGAGACTTTTGTGATCACCTGTGCTTTAGTGGGCCTTTCTGTGGTGCATCAACTTTTCAGTTCCTAGTGTGCCTGTAATCAACCTCTCACCCAACATGGTACTATAAATAATCCCAGCAACCCCACTGGTTCACAAAATTGGACTTGAATATAATTTTTCTTTTAGTTTGTCATCATTATCCTATCTGTAGTTAATATGTATTTCCTCACATCTCCTTGTAAAAAGTCACATAACTGCCCTTATTTTAATTTTCTTCTTAAAACTTTGTATTATCTATCATCTATCTATCTATCTATCTATCTATCTATCTATCTATCTATCTATCTATCTATCCATCCATCCATCTGCCTGCCCGCCTACCCTCCCACCCATTCTTCTATCCACCCATCCATATATTTAATATATCCATCCATCTAGTGTGTGTGTTTGCACTCACGTGCGCACATTTGTGTGAGTATCTGTGTTTGTATTTGTGTGGAGCTTAGGTAACAAATTGTTGGAGGCAGCACTCCCCTCCACTATCATGAACCTAGGGCTTGAACTCAGGTTGTCAGGCTTTGAGCTGTGAGATTTTGTCCATTGTTCATATTGTCCTATTTTTTCTTTATTCTTAAAGATTTTGTGTAAAGACAAAATTTCATATCCTTAAACATTTCAGAGACAATTTCTAGTTTACCCCCCTTTCCTAATGCTGTCAACCATATTTATAATTCCTTTATCTTAGTGTGGTTTTAAAATGACTTGTTTCTGTAACTAACACAAGCCATGAACAATACCCATGTTGTTATATCATCCTTATCTCCCTTTCCCCCATAAATCTTTATCACTACCACTCCATCATTGCCTAAACACTGACCTCACATCATCTTATTCTATCTAGGACTCCTAATGATGAATTGCTATTTGACTTAGAGATTTATGAGGTTGTTAAAGACATTCCTTAAACATTTCACTTGCAACAATGTAATCCTCATTTTAAGTCCGGTTAGAATGGTTGCTAGATTTGTGGGATCAGGCCAAGGTAAGTAGGGTGAATTTAATTTAGGATTGATAGGTTATTTATGCAATTGACAGTTTCATTGATTTTATTACTAGCCACCCTGATGTAGTAGTAGCTTCAAGCTGTACTGCTATCAGGGACTGCGCTGATGTACTTGTCACTGGAGTTCAAGGGTACAATCTCATTATTCATGCTAATGTTAATATGTCCTTTAGCTCCTGGAACTAGGGGCATGTAAGCAGAGAGAGAGATGATGTTTAAAAGTGCACAACAAGAAGCTGATCTGTTGGAAATTCATCCTACATTGATGAATAAATTCAATGTAAAAGTGTTATTCTATAGGTATACTTAAACAGTAGACACATATCACACTTTTTTATTCTGCTAAGTATAACCCTAAACAGCATTTATAAATCTGTTTTAGCCTACAAATAATGAGCATAATGAGCAAGAATATACAAATATAAAGTTTATATGAGAATGTAGGTGTTTAATATCCTCGGCTAGGTTGTATGTTAGCATGCCTGTGTCATAGTGAGATAAAGTAGTATGAATAAAATGGAAAGCAACTTTGCTATCAGCACTGTTTATTAGTATAGCAATGAATGATTTCTAGTGACAAAATGCTCATGTGTATCTATTAGTAAATTAATGAGATGAGAAAATAATTTGATTTGCAAAATCTATAGGTCAGCATAATATAGTGGCTACCCATGATTCATTTAAAGTATTCTATGTATTCCCAATTACAGATAAAATTTGTGTTTTTTAAAATTTTTGAATATACCATAATTCACATGGAGCAGGAAGCTGAAAATTCACCTGCAAAAGAAAATTTGCCACAGCCTTAAACTATCAGAAAATGTTTGTAATACATGATTATGATTCATAACAGCTTTTTAAAGTATACAGCAGATTTCCAGTGTAAGTTTTAAAAGATTATGTTATAGAAAGCTTAATTTACTTATTTTTAGTTTTTTATTTTTTTGGTTTTTCGAGACAGGGTTTCTCTGTATAGCCCTGGCTGTCCTGGAACTCACTCTGTAGACCAGGCTGGCCTCGAACTCAGAAATCTGCCTACCTCTGCCTCCCGAGTGCTGGGATTAAAGGCGTGCACCACCATGGCCCGGTTGAAAGCTTAATTTATTATTTAATACTCCCATTTAATATTACATAAAGTTGAAGAGATATTTTAAGAGTATGAAGGTAAAATATATATGAAACTTATTACAGAGGTGGACTAGATAGTTAATGGCAAAGTTTTTAAAGCATTCTATTTATAGTATCATTAATATTTTCATATTTCTAACTATAAAGTTGTATTTTTTCAATTCCTAAACTTTTTATGGTAACAATCTGTAAGAAAAAGAAAATTGGAGTTTGGACCACCAACCAAAGAATACACATCTATGGACCCATGGTTCAGACCACGTATGTGGAAGAGGATGGCCTCAGGGAGAGAGGAGAGGCCATTGGGCCTGAGGGTGTTAGAGGCCCCAGTAAAGGGGAATGTCAAGGTGGGAATATGGGAATGGGTGGGTGTGTGGGTGGGAGGTAGAATTCCCCCATAGAGGCGGGGATGGGGAGGGGATAGGGGGTTTCCAAAGAGGAGACCTAGAAAAGGGGAAACATTGGAAATGTAAATAAAGTATCAAAAATAATAATAATAAAAGAAGAAAATTGCAAGAAGAGCAAACACAACACATATTTCTGGAATTCAAGTGTTGACTTTATACCACATTCTCCAAATACTTCGATATCTTTAAGTGGGTCTTGCATTAAGCAGGCTCTCCAGTCCTTCTGCCCCCCACCCCCAACCATCCTGCTGGGATTGGTGCTTTGTACCACTAATTTATACAATGCAAAGATCTAACCGAGGACTTCCTTCAGGCTCAGCATGCACACTTCCCATTGCATTCAAGATGTAAAACACTTTTCCGTAAGGTATTCTCCTACACAACCACAATAAACTAATCAAAATTGACACCAATAAATGACTAGTATATAATTTCTACATAATTCAAATAATGAATTTGACAGCAAAATCTCCCATTATGTGTGTGTGTGTGTGTGCGTGTGTGCCCACGTCCATGTGAGTATAAGTATCTCAAGAAGTTAACACTTTTGAAGAATTTATGCCATTCCTTCTTTAAAATGTTCTTCAGGTTGGTTTGCCTGCCGTCTCTTTGTAACTAAAGTATAGTCTAGCGTTCTCGGTAGTAATATCTAGTAGTGATGCTACTTTCCCTGGATTCTGCTATATAGACATAACTGTGTTCTGTCTCCCCACTGATTATGATGTTGATAAATGAAGTTGCTCTCTGGGAGCTTTCTGTACTGAAAACTTTTATTTTCATTTAAATATTTTAAATATTATTTGGGGAATAGTTAAATGCCCATTCATCAATATGTCAACTTATCAATTTATTGACCCATATGGATTAATGATTTCCTATTTTAGGTAACTGTTTATTTCATTATATAGTCCATATTTGCTTTAATGCCTGAGCTACATACTATTTAGACAATTCCTTCTATGAGGCCACAGTTACACTGATACCAAAACCTCACAAATACCCAACAAAGAAAGAAAACTTCAGACCAATTTCCCTTATGAATATCGATGCAAAAATACTCAATAAAGTTCTCGCAAACCGAATCCAAGAATACACCAAAATGATCATTCATCACGATGAAGTACGCTTCATTCCACGGATGCAGGGATGGTTCAATACCTGGAAATCGATCAATGTAATCCACTGCATAAACAAACTCAAAGAAAAAAAAACACATGGTTATTTCATTAGATGCTGAAAAGGCATTTGTCAAAATTCAACAACCCTTCATGATAAAAGTCTTGGAAAGATCAGGAATTCAAGGCCCATACCTAAATATAGTAAAGGCAATATACAACAAACCAGTAGCCAACATCAATCTAAATGGAGAGAAACTTGAAGCAGTCCCACTAAAATCAGGGACTAGACAAGGCTGTCTACTCTCTCCCTATCTATTCAATATAGTCCTTGAAGTTCTACCTTAGAGCAATTAGACAACAAAAGGAGGTCAAAGGGATACAAATTGGAAAGGAAGAAATCAAAATATCACTC
>CM052717.1:35272617-35288450 GCA_028551405.1 Uromys caudimaculatus | reverse complement strand
ATTAATAGGAGCAATATGTAAATTATTAAAACAAAATTAAAATATATAAAGAACTATGTTTAAGCAATTTAGTTTAGATCTTGTACTATCCACAATACTTTCATTGTTCACAAAAAGGTACTTTTTGGAGAGATTTATAAGATTGAATAACACATGTATACAACAGTAACACTATAGTTTATTATTAGAATTTGTATAATTTAAAAATAGCAAAGAATAATCATTGTTATAATTAATATTAGAATATTGTAAATTATACTGACATATCTTTTGACCCTTAAGAAAATATATATATAGTACATGGAGTTAAAATAGTAGAGTGAGCTTCATATTTATTTTCCAGATAAGTAACAACAGGCAATTGTACATTGCAGAATATTTGTGAAATAAAATTTAAACGGATATTGTAAGAGTTCTTCACAATGAGCACGGATTATCATCTTGGGGTTATAAAATGCAAAAGCAGAATGTTCCTCTGGTCTGGCAGTTGTTTCTGTAACAATGAAATCAATGATACACTGGAATCTCTTAAATATATATTTTGCTTCAGCATTTCTTTTGTCCTAAATATAAATTTCCTTCAGACTTTTATAAAATTATAAGTCATATAATGCATAAAGTCTTTTAATGGAGAAAATATTTATTTCCATAATAACTTTAGGGGTTTTAGAATAAAGGAAAATGAGTTTTCATGCAAAAAAAAATGAGTTTATTGTCCAAAAAATTATTGAGTAAAAATCTGAGAATACTTAGGTTTATCCTAAAAATGCAAGCAAAGGAACACCATGATACTAAATTGGCAAAATCCTATGTGCTAGTGAAAAATCTGGTAATAGCATCTGGAAAATAACTACTCCATCCCTTCTTTTCTGTTTTAGTTACGTTTGACATCTTAAAGGGTATATTTTAAATGGTATATTTTAAATGCATAAAAGTTAAAATCAATAATATTGTCCTGCTTTCATTTCCATTGTCATGATAACATACACAAGAAAAAGTACCTTAGGTTGCAGGTGGTTATTTGTCTTATAATTACAGGATACACTTCAATATTTCATGAAAGCCAAGCATTCACATCACAATCTGAAGTCGAGAGCAAGGAAAAGAGTTAACACATCCTTGTCTGCTTGCTTTCGGCCAGCCATTTTCTCCTGTGTACTGCTTAGGACTCCCTGACTAGGAAATGGGGCTGGCCCCATGGAGTGGGTGTACTCTTCTTAATTATCAAGATGATCCCACCCACAAACACGCACACAGGTAAATGTGACCCAGTTAAATCATCATTAAGACTCTATCTCCTTAAGTGACTCTAGATGGTGTCTAGTGGACATTTAAAACTAACCAGGACAGATTAATAATCATTATGCAAATAAAGTATAACAACATACAACCTAGTGAGGGCTATAAGAAACTGTAGATTTGTTAGTTATCTTCAACTATAGAAAGACTAAAATCTCATGTCTCAAGTAATAACAGGATTTTTTATTTATTAATTTCTCCTGGCCTATAAATAGTGGTCAAAATTTTATTCTAAAATGGAGGCTGATAGCTCCCCAGAGATTATATATTGAGGCATAAAATTTGCTATTAAATAACATTTTCTTGAAAGCAAGAGAACTTTTTAAGAATAGACTAAGTGTTACCATGGGTACGGCGTTCACAAAGAGTATGATAGCTCTCTGGAGGTTGCATACAGGGAAATAAACATTGTTATTAAGCAACATTTTGTTGAATGTTTAGGAATTTTTGAGAACAGAGTAAGAATTACCATGGGTACAATATTTGATATGCATTACGACAGATTTTAAAGCAGAACAGAACAACCGCCAAAATGTCTCTGAATATTATTTATTTCTGTCCTGATAAGTAAAAAATCTTGCATGTTGTCACTTCTGTTTTTATAAAACTTAAACTACAGGAAATGAAACATTTTCCTTGAGTCATCAGAAAGATGACATGGCAAAAGAAAAACAGACAATTCAAAATATAAAGAGTGAAGTAAACAGAGACAAAGGCAGGTTAAGCCAATACCTAAGTGATGGATTTGACAAATCACAGACAAGACAAATCACACTAGGAGAGTGAGGTGCAGACCCGTGAAGAAACCAGCAGCTTCATGGGTTTACAAACCATAAAACCCAATGAGTTTCACAGCAGTGGGTAGATAAAAAGCTTTCAGTTACATTGTTTCTTTGCTGCAAAAAGGAAGTAACCACTCTGAATAAGGTTTAGCTTCTGCTATATAACATTCGTAAGCCTACCCACTAGGGTAAGAAACACCACCAGAGTCCTATCCCCCTAAATGGTGGACACTACTTTGCCCAGAACCTTCTAAGTTTCCTAGCTTAATTAATATAGAAGGGGCAAAACAGCAACAAAAAGCCAAGAACACACTTGGGAAGGTCATCATCCAGGAAGAAATAGTCACTAAAGTAATATGATTTGCTCAAAGTAGATGATGGCTCCTCTTTCTCCTACCTTACCATCTCATAATTAGGTCTCCCTAAGATAATATGGATTAGTGCAAAATAAATAAATAAATAAATAAATAAATAAATAAATAAATAAATAAATAAATAAATAAATAATAAAGTGCATACACTCTGATCAGCAGCTGAAAGGTAACGGAGAAGATCCCTGCCCCAAGAAAGGCATTTGCAAAATTATTGTAGTTTTATGACATTTATTCTATTGGCTTTGAAAATTGTTTTTGTTCTTTCCTTCATCTCTTGTTCCACCGTGGCTTAGAACTTTGTTTAAAAGCTGAATTCTTTTCATTTTCTCTCCTGTGTATCTGCTCTTCTTACAGATTTTATACTTTTATGTTCTTTAATTATGATGACTACATTTCATGGTTATTTCTTAGTATAAAAGGGTGGAATTCTTCCAAATGAGATATATAGTATACCAAATTTATGAAGGAAATAAATCAGCAATATGCTAAGAGACACTTGTAACCAGCAGAGACACAAAAAGACAATCCACACACATAGATATCAAGAGTTAACAGGTCAAGCTATTATTATTCCTAACCTAGATAGATAGATAGATAGATAGATAGATAGATAGATAGATAGATAGACAGATAGATAAGAAGTGTATGACAAAACAACAAAGTGACTATATAATAATTGGGGAATCAGTTCAGTGAAAAGATATAATTGTAAGCCTATATTTATCTAATGCTACAACACTCCGTTCTATAAAACACACACTTATTCGATCTAAAGAGGCAGTTAGACACTGTTACAGTAATACAGAGAGGTTCATTATTCCTAGTAAGCAGGTCGCCCATGTCATATTTGTCTGTTTTGTTTAACAAGAGACAGATGAGGGATGGAATATAAGGCTGAGTAACAGTGATATGGAGACGATCGGCAATGAGTTGGGGAGGGGGGAAACAATCAATATATTGTGTGAAAAAAATATATGAAGAATAAAAAATAACAGAGAAATTTGATATACTTTCTGAAAATGAACTACAAGTATTTTATTTGGAAAAGGCAAGTGAGTCTTACAGCGTACGTGTGAAAGTCGGAGGACAACCGGCAGAAGTCTGTCTCTCTTCTCCCAAGTGGTACTGGTACTATAACCCCAGTCATATTTAGTGATATTTAGTACAACAGTGGCCTGACTGTTATGAGTATAACCAACAGTTTTCCAATTGGATTTGAGGTATAGTTCACAGGAGAGAATTCATACTTATTACTATAAACCCGGCCAAGAGCCTGTGGCTGAGGAGGCCATAGGTCCTGGGGGGGAATCTACCACTATAGTTTTGTTCACTTGTCATGCTGTGAAAATGCTTCTACATACTCATGCTAATATCCAGATAACTATCACACTGAGACTCCATCACAGATATTTCTTACTATTAGAATAGGGAGGCTTAATTCAGAAGACGTATGACTGTCCAAAGGACTGAGAACAAGTGACAGTACAGTGTTTTCCCCTACGTGGTACATTTGTCCACGGCACTATCACCACCACAACCACCACCTCCCCTCCTCACCCCACAAGGATCAGGAAACATGGCTGAAGAGAGGGCAGAAAAATGTAAGAGACAAAAGATGTAGAGATGTGGGGGGGAGGGGGGAAGAGGTCTCTTGTACATGATGTAAACATTTCACTCCTAAACTCAATGAAACTGTTGTTACTTGCATTTGCATAAGATAATGTTGATGGTGATGATGATGATGACGATGATGATGATGATGATGAGTGTATATGATGAATTTCAGTGATTTTATTTTTGTCTTCTGTTGCCCTGTCTTATCCTCCCACATTTTTTGCTGCAACCCTCCTTTCAAACATATCTTTCTACTAAATATATATCTTCTTTATGTATGTGAGACCCTGATTGTAATTTTGAGGCTCCACTGCTCTCTAGGGGCACTATTCATTAATAGTTGTTAAGGAGGGATATCCTTTTTTTCAGTGATATAGCCATTTATAAGTGTTCCTTTTTCCATTACATAACCTCTAACCCAGATCCATGCAAGCAACTCTAATTAAATTCAAGGGGGTCACACCCAAAAAAATGTGAAAGTAGTAGGAATAGCTGTTTGAAAGAAGTGTTTCAGAAAGAAAATGAGGGAGAGTAAAAGAGGATGATGGGGTTAGAACTACTAAAATTCAATGTACATATGTGTGTACATTATATATTGATCATTAATCATCAAGGAACATAAAAGGAAACTACAATGAAATATCTCATGCTAATAAAATAGGTGATTATCAAAAGATAATGCTGATGTGAGTAGGTGGGAAAATACGTATCATCTAGGATGCTGATAAGGAAGTAAATTGCCATTATAGAAAACAGCATGGAATGTTCGCAAAACACTACAGTCGTGTCTACCAAAGGATCAAGCCATCCTATTATATCGAAAGGAAATGAAATCACCAGGCCAGTTAGATACTCAAAATCCGACATTTAGCACAGTAGTGTTTGTGACAGCCAAGACCTGAGATGAGCCAGGAGCCCAATCAAACTTGGGTGGATGAAGTAAAGAAGTAGAAATGTGATGGAATCATCTTAAGCTGTAACAACCCCCTTTTACTGGCAACAAAATTGATTTTTTAAGGAAAAGAAGTCTGAGGTTGTAAAATGGGAACTGTGTGTTCTTTCTCATAAGTAGAAGCTAAAAGCTGTCTACGAGTCCAGCTGACTGTAGAATTACAATCACTGAAAACTGGGAAATATAGGAGTCTAGAACATAAAGAGGGTGTGGTTCTATTATATATCCAGAGACTAAGGAAACAAGCTGGGAGTCTGAGTTCACAACAGCCTAGTTTATACTTTATGAAAAATTAGAAGTGAGGGCCAAGGCACTGATCACGCTAAACAAGAACACTAAATACGGGAAAACACCCGTGATCCTGATTTGATCAGCGTACACAGTATGAATGTGTTAAAATATCACTCTGGATCTCACTAATACATACCATTAACAAACATTAACCATACATCTGCATGTGCTTATACATGTTTGCATATGTATGCAAAAATGTGTTCACCTATACATATTTATAGAGAGGCCAGAAGTTGACTCTGGGTATTTTTCGCGATTACTTTCCACTTTATTTTGGTTTGGACACAGAATCTCTCACTGAAACCAGATTTCATCATTTTAGCTAAATTGACTGGCTGCTAAAACCCCAAGATCCAGTGTCTCCAGAGTCTTCAGGCATAGATATCTTTTAAATGAGTGAACATGATGGAAATTCAAGTCCTCATGCTTGTTCTAAAAAGTACTCTACCCACTGATCCATCTTCCCAGCTCATTCATATTATATATATATATATATATAATATGAATTATATATATATATATAATATGAATTATATATATATAATAAAATGTCTTCCACTTTCTATATTATGAGTCTTGAAAGCCAGAGTGCATAGAGCTATTTTAATGCTAACTAAAAGATCTCCAGTTCATGCAGCAAGAGCTGTCCCTCTCTGTTCTCTGTCTGTGGAGCATGTTCCCCTAACTGGACTACCTTGTCTGCCTCTCAGTGGAAGAGAAGGTGCCAGTGATTTGATGTGCCAGGGTGAGTTGATACCCAGGGCAGGTAGGGCTCCCTCTTCTCAGAGAAAAAGGGAGGTGGAATAGGGAGGAGCTGTGTGTGTGAAAGAGGAACTGGGAGGAGAGGGGAGCTACAATCAAGATGTGTGAACAGGTAAATAAATTAATGAAGGAAAAATACCTCCTGCCCTTAATAAGTTAATGTCTCTTTTATTTCTCCTCACAAAATAGCTTACCTTAATTTTCCAACAACTCTTGCAAAATTTGGCAATTATAATAATCTATATTGCTTGCCACAGCTTGGTCTAAAGATAATTACATAAGTGAATCAATGATTTTTTAAAAATCTTTTAGCTAAAATATTAATCACATAAAAGTTTTCTCTTTGACATATGAAATCTGACCCTAGCCAACAAAATTAAAATTCTCACTGTGAGGAGATAGAACTATGTGGATTAGAAGTGTGCAAGAAATGCAAATCAAAGCGACCCTGAGAGTCCACCTTACACCAATCATAATGCCTAAGTTCAAAACCTCAGTCAACAGCACATGCTGGCAAGGTTGTGGAGAAAGAGGAACACTCTACCATTGCTGGTGGGATTGCAATCTTGAACAACTACTCTGGAAATCAATCTGGTGGTCTCAGAAAATTGGAAGTAGTTCTACCTAAAGGCTTAGTTATGCTGCTCCTGGGCATATATCCAAAAGATGCTCCACCATAGCAAAAGGAAAAATGCTCCATTATGTTCATAACAGCTTTATTTGTAATAGCCATAAACTGGAAGCAACCCAGGTGTCCCTCAACTAGAGAATGGATAAAAAATGTGGTTCATTTACACAGTAAAATATTATTCACCTATTAAAGATAAGAACATCATGAATTTTGCAGGCAAATGGATGGAATTATAAAATGTCATTCTGAGTGAGGTAACCCATAATGAAAAGGACAAAAATGATATGCAGGGAATGATAAGTGGATATTACCCAAAAAGTACAGAATACTCATTGTACACCCCACAGATTCAAAGAAGGTAAATAAGAAGGAAGGTCCAAGTGAGGATGCTTGAATTCCACTTAGAAGGGGGAAGAAAATAGTTCTGGAAGGCAGAGAGAAGGAGGGACCTGGGTGGGAGAGCAGAGGGGGAAAAGAATGGGAGGACAGGACCAGGTATGGGGAGAGATAGGAGAAAGGCCCAGAGGGCAAGAAGAATGAATGGAATATGCAGCTGCCTGGGTTGGGCGTTGAGGGAATCTCTAGAAAGTCCGAGAGACCTGGGATGAGGGAAGCTCCCAGGAGTATGTGACCTTAGCTGAAATGCACAACAGTGGGGATATGGAACCTGAAGAGACCACTTCCAGTAGCCAGACAAGACTCCAGTGGAGAAATGGGAACAACAACCCACCTACAAAACTTTCAACCCAAAATTGGTACCTTCTAAAAGAAATGTCGGGACAAATGTGGTACAGAGACTGAAGGAATGGGTAACCAGTGATCAAACCAGCTTGAGACCCATCTCATGAACTGGCACCAATCTCTGACACCATTAATGATGCTATGATGTCCTTGTAGACAAGAACCTAGAATAGCTGTCCTGTGAGCGACTCTACCCAGCAGCTGACTAAAAGAGATTCAGATACCCATGGCCAAATGTTGAATAGAGGTTGGGGAACCCTATGGAAGAGGTAGGAGAAAGATTGAAGGCCCTGAAGGTGATGGCAACTCCATAGGAAGACCAACAGTGTCAACTAATTTGGACCCATGGGAGCTCCCAGAGACTGAGCTATCAACCGTAGAGCATACACAGGCTGGTCCTAGGCCCTGGCACATCGCAACAGAGTGCTGCCTTGTCTGACCTCAGTGAGAGAGGATGTGCCTAATCCTGCAGAGACTTGATGTACCAAGGTGGTGGGATACCAGGGAAGGGGGTATCCTCTCAGAAACAAATGGAAGGAAGAATGGTGGAGGAACCCTGTAAGGCAGGCACAGGAAGGGGACAGCATTTAGGATGTAAGTATATAAGTAAATTAATAAAAATAAATAAAAAATATCATTTTAAAATTTCCTCTCAATATTCAATATGAGCAGTTACCTATCCTGTGCACTATCCTTTTGAAATGAAATTGAATATCCTATAATGTCCGTCTAGATGTCAAGGACTATTTTATTATTTTCTTTTCTATGTGTCCGTTTCTTTGCTTTCCCTTTAAAGAAACTCCTTGGTCACAAGCCAGGCTTCAGAGGAATGATATAATGAGGTCTCTGCCTAATAAGAAAATGATTCCAAACAAAGAACTTTAATCATTTGTTTAGAAAAGAATATATGGGGTCAACTTACCAGTTTTGTACTGACTCCATCAACCCCAAGTCCTTCTGTATTCCAATATTAACATTATTCTTTCAAAGAAAGAACATATAAAAGTAAATAAAATCCAAGAAACATTTAAGTTTTTATTTGCCTAAAGGAAAAGTCTTCTCTAGTTAAAAACAATGTTATAATAACTTTTACAGATTTATAACACCATGCTAGGTGTTAGTGGAGTACATATAGTCTTTAATGCATTAAGAAGTAAGTTATGCATTATAGGTAGCTATAGTATACAGTTCAGTGTGACAGAATCTCAGAAAGATTTGCAGAACACAGTGAAATTTCAGAAGTTAAAGACAACACTGAGGGAGATCAGAGCAGGCCTGGTAGAGGAAGCAGATTTATGGCTCCTCTTAAGGAGAACAGGAGTCTACTGTGCCACCCAACGTAAGGAAATGGACCTGAGGACCCAGCTATACCACTCCTGGGCATATACCCAGAAGATGCTCCAACATGTAATAAAGACACTTGCTCCACTATGTTCATAGCAGGCATATTTATAATAGCCAGAAGCTGGAAACAACCCAGATGTCCCTCATCAGAGGAATGGATACAGAAAATGTGGTACATTCACACAATGGAATACTACTCAGCTATTAAAAACAATGACTTAATGAAATTCGCAGGCAAATGGATGGAACTTGAAAATATCATCCTGAGCGAGGTAACTCAGTCACAGAAGAATGAATACAGTATGTACTCACTGATAAGTGAATATTAGCCCAAAAGTTTGGAATACCCAAGATTCACTTCACAGCAACCATTGGACTGAGCGTGAGGTCCCAGATGGAGGAGTTGGAGAAGGGACTGAAGGAGCTGAGGGAGTTTGCAGCCCCATGGTGGGAGCAACAGTGTCAACTGGCCTGACCTCCCAATGCTCCCGGAGACTGGATCACCAACCAAAGAATACTCATGGAGGGACTCATGGTGCTGGCCACATATGTGGCAGAGGAGGGTCTTGTTAGCCATCAGGGGGAGGAGAGGCCCTTGGGCCTGAGAGTGTTAGATGCTCCAGTGTAGGGGAATGCCAGGGAGGGAAGACAGGAGTGGGCGGGTGGGTGGGTGGGGGAATACTCTCATAGAGGCAGGGGATGGGGGGGGCCCAAAGGGGAGATCTGGAAAGGGGGAAACATTTGAAATGTGAATAAAGTATCAAAAAAAAAGCAAAAAAGAAAAAAAGTTTATGCTAACAAGAAAAAAATCATTAGAAAATGTCATTGGATTTTAAAGAATAAGTGCAGCAAACATGGAAGCAAATATGTCTATGTGTATGGGCCATTTCTATGAATTATATTACAACCCAAAGGACAGCTAATTTCTTCATTACAAATTATTAATATCAAAAATCTATTTTTTAAATTTGTTAAGCACTAACAAGTTGATGAACTTGCTATTCATTTTGCAAGGGAGTAGAGGATTCAATTCACAAGACAAAGTCAGGTTTAATTCTATTTGTGTAACTTTCTAAAATGAAAGGAAATATCATTCGCGCTCATGAGAAATTCTCAGGGTCCCCTTATTTCTACACTGATTTAAAATGGCATTTAAAATTGTCTTCTTCTAAGGGCAAATATATCTTTATTTATTATCTAAAGCAATCCCAAGACAGAAGGAACCTTATGTTTTTCAGCACTACTCTGTCAGATGACATTTTATTATGACATAAATAGAAATATATGTAAATCTACAAATTGCTTTAAACCTAAAGGTTCCATTTTGCCTCTAAGACCTTAAAAATAAGAAAACGACCTTGCAAAACAAAACAAAGTACTCTAAATCTCTCCTAACATTAAAACCCACTTTATGATCACTATAATAAGCACAAAGGCAACAGATTAATTGTATGATAAACATCCCTTAGAAATGCTTGGTTTGGAGCATGGATTTTGTTTCAGCTGACATTTCTTACAGAATGGTTCAAGAGACTTTCTGCAAATTGTTTTTGACTCATCAGCAATGCTTGGATTTCTCCTATTTAGCACCACATTTCACCAACTAATTATAAATGAGAACTAGAGAATCAAATGTAATGACATATAATGGGCACTCAACAACTACTTGATGTTATGAGGGACTGAAGGTGTCTAAGAATAAAATACATCAATTTCAAGTAAAAAAAAGAAGAAGAAATGGTTAGTCTGGAGGACAATGAAAAGGCCAGGGATTCTACATTGATATATGAGGGGGCCAGAGAAGTGGCTGGGAACTTACTGTTGTCAGCTCTATGCTGTAAGTTTTCACATTCTCATCTCCATGGCAACAATTGTAAGTTCAGACAGCATGGCCATCCAGTTTCTAAAGGGCAGCAATAGTTGTGTGGCTATTAAACAGGAGAGGCTAGTCTAAAACTGAGGGACAGTGGATACTGTAGCATGGCCTCACACTCTCTTATAAAACGAGAATGACCTTGTGGTTGATTATAGGCCTGCAATAACAGGCCCTGCTTTTTGGTGCTAGGGATCGACTTCAGAGCTTTGTGCATGTTATCTGAACTAACAGTTTAGCTATATTCTCACCCTTCAAATATCCTATATACCATAGGTTCTATTAAATGAAGGTCTGATGAGATAGTTCAGCAGGTTAACGCAATTGGCACCAATCGGATTGAGTTTGTGTCACGTGGTGGAAGCAGAGAACCAGAAACCACTCATAAAAGTTGTCCTCTGCCCTACACACACACACGCACACACACACACACACACACACACACACACACACTCACAATCATGCAAAAACACATTTGCACATGCACACATGTACACATACACATGCTCACAAGCATGCACAAACACATTTGCCCATGCATAGATATACACACACACACACACACACACACACACACACACACACACACACACACACACCATGTGCAACACACACCAAAATAAATTTAAAATTTTAAGTTGTATGAAATCCAAACATAGCTGGAATGCTTCATTCTCTCACCTTGCTTCATAATACTCTGAATGTGTACTGGGCAGCCCCTCCCCAATGACACCCCCCCCCACATATATCTGTCTGTGCCTCTCATTCCTTGCCTATAATATGCTAAATTTCCTAAAAGCCAACAAACAATCTTTGCATTTCTGGACTTCAGTGCCGGAGAAGCATCTCCAAATATCCATTGGTAGTAGAACTACTGAGACTGTATTCCCATCTTCCCCAAAATCATATCAATACAGTTCAAAGAGATCATGAAAGTTGAGCAAATGACACTTTTTAGTTCTTAGTACCATGTCATATGCTCCGTGTGGATTCCAGAATTTAGAGGTTCTCAAATACATAGAAAACTTGCTGATAGCATGTTCCATGTGAGAATGAGGGTGATGATTTTGTTTAAATGTGAGGCTTAAAATTAGATTGATTTTTGTGCTAATGGGTGTAATTTCTAGGTATTTGTTGTAATAAAAAACGGTATTCAAAATGACTGCTATTCAGGGGTAACTCTGTAGATAATTAGCAGAGTGTCTCTGATGCACGCTAATGAGGGGAGCGCCATTACTGATCAGAGTGTGAGAGATTCAAGGATAACACCATAAATGCAGTTTGCTTAGCTCTGTAAATATGTGTTGTTTGCTTTATTTACAACAGCCCATAGATTACTCAATTGTGTAATACACTGGTGTATTACATGAGATAAAATCTCACTAACTTGTGCCCTCACTGGAGTCCTCTGCTATTAAATTTTATTAAAAACTGAGGTAAAACAATTCTCTTTAGAGTAGGAATTACTGTGCCTGCTGATGATAAGTGAATGAGCATGAGACGAAAAAGGGTTTTCAAGGGCAGTGTGGCTGATCAGTGACCATTATGCTTTGACCTTGCCCGGCCCATTCCCAGAGGTACTTCAGGTCACTTCACACAAATGGATAACAGAACAACTAAATGTTCTGGAATGAGCTCTGCTGCGTATGGAGACATAAAGACCACTACTCTTGAAATGTGTGGGTGAATATAGGTTTTGTTATTAGGCCCAAAAGCAGCCACAGAGCCAAGGGGAATGGTCCCCTGTCGCTCCTATGGGGCTGGCCATGGGGTAGACAGACAATAAGAGAGATAAAACCAGGCCAGGTGAGAGGAGGCACATTGGGCAAACCGTCTGAACTGAATCGTCTCATCTGCTTCAAGAGAAATTAAAAACACTTCCAAGGAAAGGGATCTTTTTATAATCAAACTCTGTCGGTGTGGCCTAAACTAAAACAAAAAGAGGAAATTCCTAGGGAGCTAATTGTTTTCAGGCTGGTGTTCACTTGCTTTTATACCGGGAGTAATCTAACTGGGTAAATTAAAGTGCTCCAACCAGCTTTGGAAAACCAAGAAGATTTGTTCAAATTTCTCAACAAAAGTTTAAATGAAAACTTTAAGTGGACATTCGCCTTTGAACTATTCCAGATTAACAACTTCTTCAACGGTGAGGTTTGAAAATAGCTCAGTTGTTCAACGTCTCGTACACATACAAATGCCTGTTCAACTCTGTGACATTTTAACATTCGACAGGCAGAGGACATTTGCAACAGCTAATGGGAGGGAGCATTTTTAATGTTTCTAATACAAAGAAATGATGAATACTTGAGGTAATGAATATGCAAATTTTCATGATCTATTACAACACACTGCAATACAGTTATATGTGCTGAAATATTACACTGCACTCTGTAAAAACATATAATTATTCCATGTCAAAGTAAAATATATATACAAACACACATGCATTTACCCACATATATATGACTTTGTTACCTATTGCTTTCATGTTTTAAGTAAGGTTCCATTTTGTCATTGTGTATTTCAGAGAATGGTATAGACAGCTAATTATTATGAAGATTACATAAGATAATGCATATTGAGAATACCTTACATATGAACATATTAAATAAATATCCAACAATAGTATTATTGGTAAAGCGTTCCCTGAAATTAATTCAATATACTTATTACTACAGATAACATCTATGTACTTGATATTTAAACCGTTAATGAAAAGTAGAGTGCTTATTAAGCAAATAATCAATTTTGTACATAGTAGAATCTTGTACTAATTTGGAAAGACAGAGAAAAGACTAAATAAGTTTCTAGAGGACAGCACTCATTAGAGATACCCATATTTAGTATGGCCCAGCCAACTGTGAAGCTAAAGAATCAAACTAGTTATTCATCAACAGATGACATAGACATACACACTCACACACACAAATTAGAGCAACATTCAGTAATAAAGAATTAAATTATGGGGGCTGGAGAGATGGCTCAGTGGTTAACAACACTCGATGTTCTTCCAGATGACAAGGGTTCAAGTCACAGTGACCTTACGGCAGCTCACAATTGTCTATAATCCAACTCAGACGGATTTGACACCTTCACAAAGATATATATGAAAGTAACCATTAATGCACACAAAATAAAAGATTAAATTCACAGTTTACTGAGCAGAAACTCATTTCAGAAGAAAAGAAGGAAATTTTGTCGATTTTAGGGGAAGTGAAAGAACTAACTCTTATTAAATAAATATACTATGAGGAGCATTACAAACCACTTGTTTTCTCTCATATGTTGAAACCAGAATTAAACAAAGACCTGAAAGTCATAGAAAGATTAGAGAATAGGAAAGGACATGGTGGAGTGAGACAAAGGGGGACTGCAGGAGGGACTTTGGAGGGCAGATGCATCCATAGGAAAAAAAATGCATATGTACCTCAAATGTTGCATATAATTAATATGCATGCATAGGTTTAAAAAGTACAAAGCACTAAGCAGAGAGAAACAGTGCTGGTAATCTGTATTCTCCATGGCTTCCTTTTATCCCATTATCAAAGCACTGACAATCCTTGGCTGCTTTCAGAATGCCATCAGCCATTTGCTGGCGTCAGTGTCTCCCATCCCCAAGCCTGCTGATGTCAGATATTCTTGCATTTGTTTGCTAAATAATGATTGAGGACTGTTATAGTTATGAATATAATGCACAACTCATGGAGTTTACTGACTTGTGCAGAGTAAGATAATAAGGAAATAAGAAAGCAGTTTAAAATAATATAAATGTCAAATATTGAAAATTGTTTTTAAATCAATAATATGGGAGAAATTGATGAAAGAAAAGGAACTGTGTGTTCAGCAGAATGTAAAGCAGAGTGTCTAGAGATGATGACGTAAGGATGGAAAAATCTTGAGGCAACTCGGAATTTTGTAGGACAAACTGATAATCACTGTGTTTGTTTGCTTGCTTGCTTGCTTTCTATTTTCAGTAATGGTAAGAATATTTCCACTGGAGAGACAATTTGAGTGGGAGTTTTCCATGTTCTCAGAGTTCCTAGGACAACAGGAAGGGCTTGGAGCCCTTGGAGGGAAGCCACTGACTGCAATGATCTCTAGGCTAGCTGTATTCAACAAGATATACCTCACACCCTGAAGACAAATTTTATGAGTAAAATAAGAGGAATGAACGAATGAGTAGGGAGATACATAACCATAGCAACCTGATCTTTTCTCTGTGTGCTATTACCTTGGATGTCATCAATCTAAATCTGTGAGCCAGTCTCTATATAGCTGCTGGTCACTTCTCTCAATAACCCTTTCATATATTGGACATGGATAACTACATTTATACTAAACATCCTAATTTGCAGAATCACTCCTTCAGTTGTAGAAACACTATTCCAAGAGTTTAAATGAAGAGACTATGCTCAGTCCAACGGTTGGCTGCGAGCATCTGCCTCTGTACTTGTCAGGCTCTACCTGGGCCTCTCTGGAGACAGCTTATCATGCTTCCATCAGCAAGCACTTCCCGACATCCACAATAACGTCTAGGTTTGATGGCTGTATATGGGATATATTCCCAGGTGGGGCAGTCTCTGGATGGCCTTCCTTCAATCTCTGCTCCGTACTTTGTCTCCATATTTCCTCCTGTGAGTATTTTGTTCAGCCTTCTAAGAAGCACTGAAGCATCCATACTTTGGTCTTCCTTCTTCTTGGGCTTCATATGGTCTATGAATTGAATCTTGGGTATTCTGAACTTTTGGGCTAATATCCACTTTTTTTTTTCTTTTTTTTTTTTCTTTTTGAGACTTTATTTACATTTCCAATGCTTCCCCTTTTCTAAGTCTCCTCTTTGGAAACCCCCTATCCCCTCCCCATCCCCGGCTCTATGAGGGAAATCCACCTCCCACCCACCAGCCCTCCCATTCCCATATTCCCAACTTGACATTCCCCTTTACTGGGGCCTCTAACACCCTCAGGCACAAGGGCCTCTCCTCTCTCCCTGATGAACAACGAGGCCATCCTCTGCCACATATGTGGTCCAAACCATGGGTCCATAGATGTATATTCTTTGGTTGGTGGTCCAAACTCCAGGACGACCGGGGGGAGAGGGGGTCAGGCCCGTTGCTCCCTCCATGGGGCTGCAAACTACCTCAGCTCCTTCAGACCTTTCTCCAACTCC
>CM052717.1:35241138-35272117 GCA_028551405.1 Uromys caudimaculatus | reverse complement strand
ATTTTTATTAAAAAGTTTGTTTTATTGTACTTAAGTAAGAAATATTTTAAAAAGCAAAAATAGGAAAACTCCTCAAGTAAGAAACATTGTAGCAATGTGAAGTGAAAGATTAAGAGAAGCCAATCAAATGTAGGGGTTCAATGATGTATTTGTGTTTTTACTTCTCTAAATTTACTTGGCTAATTTAATTTATCTAATTTAAACTTTATATACATTTTAACAATTTGTATTTTTTCTTACATTAAAAAATACTGTATTTGATTTGGTTTCAACTTGTCTTAGTTTCCTTACATCAAAATGTATTTTTCTGTTTGATAAAAGAGTGGATTTAAGTATTTTTAAATTAAGTACATTTTGGTGAAACATTTTCTTAGTGGCATGTACCTTGGGGTATTTCTTCCCTTTGGAAACATGTTTTCTTTCCGCGTAGTACTGGTTACTCTTACCCTGCTGTGCTCTGAAGAGTGGAGGAAGCAATTGAAGAAGAATATCTTATCTTGGCTCACAGCTTTAGAGGGCTTTTAGTGCATCATGGTAGCAGAAGTATTGAAGGAGGTTCCTCACTTCTTGCAAAAAATCTGAGAGCATCTAGAACCAGAGGCTGGGATGGAGCCTTCAAAGGTTCACCTCTAGTGAATTCTTTCCGTAGTTATATACGACCTTTGTCTACATAAGGCAAACAGCAGGGAAAAAACCACTCAAGGGCTAGCTTACCTAGTCCATTCCAGACTCAAACTGTGATGTATGCACTATTCAAATTCCATTTCTTTCTGTTTAATTTTTGTTTTCTTCTGTTTCTATCATGAGAGTATGCTTATTACTAGAAAACTCTTTCTGATGCTATGAAATCATTGATATTTGTTTCAGTCCTTTCTTTTCTAAGACCTGCCTTCTACCCTGAGTCAGAGTGTGAGAGTTGGACCATATCTTTATTTTCAGAAAAAAAAGTGCTAACTATAAGAAAAACATAGCCAGAGCTAGGTAAAGCCAATGAGTTATGTCTCATTTATCTTTATTTTCATTATTCTTCATTTATTTATGTGTTTGTATATGGGTGCATGTGTGCCATAGCAAATGTTTGGCATTCAGAGGACAACTTGTTGGAGTCAGTCCAGTCTTTCCATCACGTGGGGACCCAAGGAATAAGCACAGGTCATCAAGCTTGTCTGCAAGTACCTTTACCGACTGGGACACCTTCCCAGCTCTTATCTATTTGTCTGTCTGTCTATCTATCTATCTATCTATCTATCTATCTATCTATCTATCTATCTATCTATCTATCCATCCATCCATCTATCTTGAAGTTAAGCATATTATATTGAGCTTTATTTATCTGTTGGAACTAGAGGATAGGGTGGTGATGGTACAGTCATTTGTATTGTTGTGTGCTCTTTATAACTGCACTCTACTCTGTTCTTTAATTCAGTTTGATTCTTCATTTCATGTGTTCCAGTTAGATACAGGGATTCTGAGTAGTTACATGCTTAATAGACATGTTTGCTTCTGGGAAGTCTGAAAATATAACTTTTGAGTATGTGTATGGAATTCTCGATCATTAATATTCACTATTTCGCCGGGCAGTGGTGGCGCACGCCTTTGATTCCAGCACTTGGGAGGCGGAGACAGGCGGATTTCTGAGTTCGAGGCCAGCCTGGTCTACAGAGTGAGTTCCAGGGCAGCCAGGGCTACACAGAGAAACCCTGTCTCGAAAAACAAAAAAACAAAACAAAACAAATATTCACTATTTCAACTTCAGGGGAAAGGGGAAGAGATTAGTCGTGTTGTACAAAAGCACTCGTGGTTTCATTTGACTTTATAGTTTTGAGCTTATGGGAAGAAATAATATACATTTTCTTGGACAAAGTCATAGCATTTTTGATATTTTATACTCATTGGGAGCAAATATTTTACCATATTTGAGGTTTATGTCTGTGACCATAAATTTCAAAGATACCTCTAAAGACAAGTATCATTGAATTACTTATCTAAAGGAACATGCCAATATATCAAACAGACACACACATACACACACACACACACACATGCACATGTACACACACGCACCCCCCCTCAAAGTAGGTTAACTTCAGCCTCAAATAACAAACTTCAATTAGGCATAGTTGGCATGCCTGCCATCTCTGCTACTTGAGAAGCTGAGTGGCAAAGGTTTTCAAAGATGCAGGCTGGTTTTCTTAGTGGAACTCTGTTCCAAAGTAAAAGAAAAAAAAGGGAGAGCTGTAGATGCAGTTCAATGGGATGTGGTTTACATAGCATAGATGGCCCCGGAATCAACTCTGAAGTCGGCATAAACAAAAACAAAAGCAAGCAACAATAAAACAAACCAAAATAAAGCTAAGAAAACATTGTAACTTATGCTGGTTGTTTAGATCGTTTTAGTGGAATTTTAAGGAATTTGCCCAAGGAAAAGAAAGCTTAACATTCTGGAGAGCTGAAAGAGTTTAAAAATTATTAATATACTATTTGACTTTTCCTTCCTTAAATTTGCATGATGTTCTTAGTTAAATAAGTATGTTCTGTTATGATCAGAGCACATGATCCTTTAGACAGCCATTGGATAGTACATATTTAATAAAAAGTAATGGTTTGGGGGAGAGGCAATACCCTGGCTTTAAGAAGTTTAAGTAAGTTAGGGACACTCATCTCTTTGTTCACAAATCTAGTCTATGACAGCACATATTCTGTGCATTAGCTTTCCAACATAGTCCTCTTTGTCCATCTTAAAAGGTGGAGAAATTTAGTTATGCGTTATTGGAATTTCTAAATTCTAATGAAAAATTCATACTATTCAGACACTTCTTATGTAAAGATGTAAAAGATATTTTTACATGTCTTATAATTGGTAATTATGTTTTTCACATATTATATTTTGATGGTATAATAAATCAATTTGACAAACTGAATCAATAATGAGTCATAAAACTTTTTTGATCATGTTAAAGTTAATATTTGTTAGTCAACTATTATATTAACAAAATAGGCTCATAGAACACTGAGCAATGATCTTCAAAATATTTATTAGAGAGAAGTCTTGCCTTAGCATTGAGAATTTAATTTCTTTACCAACCACTGCCTTCTTTCAAGTTATTTCAGTTTGCACCATTTTAAATTTTTAAAGGAAATTCAAATCAGAGTAGAACAATTGTTTTGGAATTATTTTTTGAAGATCCTTTAATGACTTATTGGTCATGCTTCTGCAGGGTTGGAAGTCCACAATCAAGATGACTGCTGGTCTAATGTCTAGCAAGGGCTTACACTTTGTCTTGCAGCAATAGCCTCCTCTGTCCCTTACACAATAGAGAGGACAGTGTGGAGCTTTGTTGTGTCTTGTGTAGTGCCCACTCTTGACTCAGTTGGTTTCTGTGATGCTTCATTTTGATTGCCAACCACACTGGATTTAGAAGTACCCAGAAGACAGGCCCTCTAGCGTGTCTGTGAAGCCATCACTAGAGCAGATTTCCTGAAATGAGCCTACTTACTCTATGTGCTGTAAAATTCCCTGGGCAGGAGCCCTTTACTAAATGGAAAGGAATGGAAACAAAACCTGTATGCATCTTTATTTTTTGCATGCTGATCATCTGCTTCATGGTCACACCAGCAGGCTGTCCCTGCCATGATGAATCGTGCCTTCAAATTGTGAGTAAAAATAAACTTTTTCCTTAAATGACTTGGTTAATCCAAAGTGAAAAAAGTAGCTAATATACCTCAAGTATTACATCAGATATTTGAGACGCACAACATTCAGTTGCTACATGGCACAGAGTTACATGCCTCAAGTTAATGTCCTGATGGTAGTTAGTGAGTTACAAACATTCCTATAGGAGGAAAGATGTTTCTCATGTGACATACAAGTCCTACCATTTTTTCTTCTTTCTGATACTGAAGTTAGGATTTTTGTTCCTATAAAAATACAATTTAATTTTTTAAATGTTTGAATAATAATTGCATAATTTCTCTTATCCTTTTCCTCCTTCTAAACTCTCCCATGTAACTCTCCTTGCTCTGCTCAGATTTATGTCCAGTGTTTCATTAATCACATTATGTGTATATATATATATATATATACATATATATATATATATATATATATATGTATATATATATATATATACATATATACTACTAGATGCAACCTGTCCGGTCTATAATGTTACTAGTATGTATATTTTCACAACTGATGATTTCTTAGTGAAATTCTTTATTTAGATACTATGATACTTTTATCCATAAATTATCACTAGGAGATTATGAATATCCAGTGATTTTTACATGTAAATTTTTTGATGAAAATTTTCTATATCAAGATATAGACTCATATTTTTCGAAAAAATTGTATTTTATTATTTACTCTATCTTGTATATTAAAGGAATGACTAGTTCATAGTAGGGATTTAATAAAAATGTTTAAAGAATTAATGAGGGGTCTAAAGCTCTTAAAGTAATTTTTTGTTAAAAGCATTCATTTCAAAATTATTAAAATTGGAATTTCATCCAGAGGTGTTATTTAGACCTGTGTATTCTGGGTTTAGATGTTGAAACTAATAATAACTAAAATCCAGAGTAAAAAGCAACAAAATCAAGCAAAAATGTATTTGTAGCTGAAACATTGGAACAGAAACAAATAATTTAAGAGGCAGAATAAAGGGCAGAAACTATTGATAGAACAATACTTTTGGTGTTTTTAATAGATGTCAGTTATCTAAGTTTTCAGTAGTAGAAAAGAAAAAATAGACTTAGGACTTCAAAACTGTTGAGAAAGAATCAGAAGATTTGTATGTGGATGTAGACATTTGGTCCGGTTCTTCCTCCGAGCCCTATTCTCCCCAAAATAAGATTCAGACTCAAAATATATTTACTAATACCTTAGCCATATAGCTAGGCTCTTCTCTGCTTAGATCATAGCTTACTATAACTCATTTACTTTAATTTACATTCTGCAATGTGACTGGTGTCCTATGTTCAGGCACCATGCCTCTGTCTCATCACATCTTCCTGGGTCAAATCTCCTGCCCCTGGCCCTATCCCAGAATTCTCTCTGCCTCCTGGATGTCCCACCTTCTATTCCACCCTATTTCCTATAGGCCATAGGTTTTTATAATTGACGGCTGATCCATCCATATAATACACAAGACATTCTCTCTACATGTGGACATATACAATGGAAGAAAAAAGACCGGAGGACCTATAGAAAATGATTTGAAGAGAAAAAAGGCATATAGAGGGCTTTAGTCTCTGTGTATCAGGTAGAGCCTACTCTAGAAAGTAGATTGTATGCATAGTTCAATTTCTTAATATAAATTAACCCTTTGATAAGCAGAATATCCTGTTTATAGCACCCACACCATCTTCCAGGCAAGGATAATTGCATTTGCTCTTGTCAGTCATACCAAAACACTAGGGTTTATTCAATCCAGTGTATTGAGGTGGGTGCTACTGCATGAAATGCAAGTTCCATGGAAACTCTTAATTCCTTTCCTACTACATTTTGTTTTCCTGTGTTCCTCCTGAGGCATTTTTGTCAACACTTGATACCTACTGTCTCTATTAAACTGGTATACTGCTGGGATATATTGCCACATGTGTAGAACTGATGTTTCTATTCTAATCCAAGCATAGAATCCTGTTTTAAGAATCACATATTAAATGTTGCATATTAAATATTTTTCAAAGTGAACTGTGTGGCTCACTGGATTCTGTCAGCATTCTGGCTATATCTAGGACCCTAGTCAGCTCTTTTCTCTATTTTACAATCTCAATGTTAAGATATTGCATTTACTTAAATAAATCAGCTATAGATTTTCCCGAGAAAATTTAGCTTCATAGCTGACTTGGCTTCTCTACCTTTGAGGCATCATGACACATATCGAAATGGAGAAATCCACGTGCTGTCTCTCCTATCCAGAAGATTTAGGCTACATTCTTGGAACTTACTGTATTTGCTCAGTGGAGACACATCTTTTTGATTAAGAGCTTAAAAGCTATGAGTAATTTTCCCTAGAATAATATATTTATTATTGTGAGGATGGAATTTTTGGGTTATCAGTGAAAATAATGAAGAAGAAAGTCGAGAGATGAATGTCTGAGAAGTTGAAAGAAGGAAATGTGGATGCATATCATCACATTTAATTAAGTATATGTATGGAATTCCAAGGAAATAAAAATAAATATACTAGAGAAGGAGCAATTATTGGATGTTCATTCTATTTGACATTTTTCATGTTTAAATGTTTTATAATAAAATTTCTAAAGATTCATTTCTAAGTATTTATCTTATTTCCCCTTGGCTTACATAAACTTATCATTTACCAGATGATAACCACTGTGAGAGAAGAATACAGATTTACAACATTAAAAAGTAATTGCATAATATTGTATGACTTTGCTGGGGCTGTGATAAAAATCATTCGAATACTAACTGTTTCACTAAACAAAGATAGATTTTATTATAGTTCTGAGGATTAACTCTCTGAGATGAAACAGTCAGCAGTTTGAATGTTCTTCTCTGAGACCTTGCTGATTGGCTTGTAACCTGGGTGTCTTCATTCTGTGTGTCTATGTGGCTACTCCTTGTGCATGCTTGCTTGTGAATTTCGGGTTTATTTCTTTCTGGATGTGTCTAAATTTCTTCTTACAAGAAGATAATGCTACTGTATTAGGGTCTCCTTGCTTAGATCACCCCACCAGGACATTATTATTATGTATAATCATATTCTGAGTTATAGAATATTAAAGGCATGAATTTCATGTTAGGAGACAAGTAGAATTCATCCTATTTATTAAAAACAAAAACAAAAATAAAAATATGAAAGCATGACCACAGAAGAAAGATTTTGTGCTGGTGTTCTTCAGGTATGAAGCCAGGATGAGATCTTAGAGATGGCATGAGAAAAACCACCTTGTAATTAAGGATGCTAATGGAGGGAAAACGCTTCTTAGTGGTCATCCTTGTTAGATACTGACTCCAAAAATGATCCTGATTGTAGTATCTCACTGCATCTCTGGTGAGAGGATCTTTTGAGGACTCTTTTTATTCCATGAATATATATTAAAGGAAAGAGAATGAGGAGGCAAAGGAAATAATTATGTGACTTACACGTGGACTCAGCTTGATTGAGTGGGTGGACCAATGATTACCTACCACTACCAAACTACTTGCTCTTGCTCATTTCCTCTTAAGGACTTATTAATCTGTACATTTTGAATGAAGACATGAAATACTCAGGTGTTTTCAACAATGCAGTCACTTTTTAAATACTCCTGATTGTTAAATATAGACACTTGTGGGTGTGAATTATGGCATATCACTTTTTTTGTCATTTTATAATATAAAATATGCCTTGAATTCTTTAATGCTAATTCTTTATCTTCAGATGCTCAGTCTGATGCCATGTTGTACTAATTTTCACTGTGATAAACCTATAAAAAGAAAATGAAAAAAGAAACCAAAAAGCAGTTTCATTTATCCAAGGAATAAAGTGATCTTACAAGTCTTAGTTACAGTCTCGCATGATGAGCCTTGATGGTGAGCTGACTTAGGGTGATGGGCACCCTAAGGTGCCCACCTTTTCCTTTTCCTCAGGTTACTCACCTGGAGAAATCTGATTTAATATTTCATTTGCCCTTTATTCCTTTTTCAAAAGCCTATCTTCCTCTCAGTTGTGTAGGATCAGATATATTGGGTTATATGCTCTGCAAGTTTAGGCAGTAAATGAAAATGAAAAATATTTTAAAGGGTGTTTATAGCCTAAACAATTGCATTGAGAATATGCATAGCTCTTATTCCTCCCCTCTCCTTTTTCTCTTTTAAGCATACGAAAGGTAGAATGTGTTCTGGACTGATAAATATGCTAAGAAAGGAGGTCGTTCTCTGTAGAATGCAAGGGAATCCAAAGGATGTGAAAAAAATTTTTAAAGTTAATAAATGAGTAGAATTTTTGCGTGACTAGAGTTTTCCAAATATATTTTCATATAAATTTCTAATTAAGAAACCTATCACCTAAAATGATAAAGAATTTATAGAAATAAGTCTAAAGCTACATGCTTGTTTTGTGTTTCTTTATTTGCTTTCAAAGCTTGGCATCCTTTACAAATCACTGTTTGAATCTCCAGAGTCCCAGTGGATCAATCTGAAGCTGATTTAGTCTTCATTTTCTAAGCTGCAAAGAATCACAAGCTGAGAGCTCACTTGCCTGGGGATCATGTAGTGAATCCATAGAACTGAAAGGATTCAGAATTTGGGGCTAGAAAAATCAGTGTATTATTCTTTAGATAATGCTATTTTTCAGCAAATGTAACTCAGGTCTTAAGTGAAGATTTGCTCAATTTTAGATTTTTTTATTCACTGAAATAACTAACAAAATGGAAAAATGCATAATGGCTCATTTGCAGCACATTTACATCCTGTAATTAAGACTCTATGAATCAAACAATACAGTGTCAGCTCCATTTCTTCCAGTAGAGGGAAATGAGTTGCTTAGCATCTGTCTCTGAGTCATTTGGAGGGGGTGCAGTAAGATTAACCTTGTGTCTTTACAAGAAGCTGGTAGGCTATAAAAGTTATTGTTATTTTCATACACAGAGGTATGGCAAAAGAGACATAATCATGTTACTTTCCCATGCACTTGTCCTTCTGAGATTCAGTAATCAGTGACTATAATTGTCACCCACCTACAGATATGCTCAATAATATACAGTTTCAAATTACTCAAGTCCTTTTAGTGGCATGCCCAATTTCCCATAGTTTGTTAAATTTTATAACTAGCAATTGTGTTAGTTTATAAGCAGTTATAAGCAATTCTAACACCTTCCAGATTTGTGTGTGTGTGTGTGTGTGTGTGTGTGTGTGTGTGTTTATGCAATGAATGATTTTAGGATAAGGATGTAGCAAGAATTAAGTTAGACTGAGCTGATGAGAGACCATCTATAATGAAATGTAGTGTTTTCCTTTAAGAATTTGTTATCCTGGCAAAGCACATGTATACAAGGGCTGGACGTTGTTTGCAGATCACCAGCTGGTGAGTGATGTAGGCAATGGCTCCTGATGCTACAAATGATTCCCATGACATGCCTGTTCTAGGACGTGCACAATTCAATTTAAACTTCAATTTGAAGAAACTTTAAGCTCAGTTTTAAATTTAAAAACATACTATTAATATAGAAAAGTAATTGATATAAAAGAAGATCAATTGTTACCCACTTATTCTAGATAAATATCTCATGTATTTTGTGGAATCCATATGATGCAGATTATAGAACAATAATGTGAGAAAACCTGTTGGGACAAAAAATAAATTGTAATTTATTACCATTTTCATGGATCAAAGTACTTTGCTTTTGCTCATTATATAAATTCACAAAAGATATATATTCAGTCTTATAGAAGATTGTCTGGTTCATGATTTTATTCTGAATGCTTCATCTACCCATTGCTAAAAATAGAATTAAATTCTACAATTGTGACAATGTTTCTTGAAGTTGTATGTTGCTATACAGTATATATGGAGAGCAGAAGTCTTCTGAAGGTTCTTGATTTCTTCTCATCATCGCAGACTGAGAAAGAAAAGACAGCATTCTGTGTAATTGCTCAAGTGACAGCCAGAAAGACAGGCTAGACTCACACAATGAATTCCATCAATAAGGATTGCTTGAGGTTTTGTGGTTCTTCTATGAATTATTAAGCGGACACAATATCATTTATAAGAATATATTTCCAGAATTTCAAGGCATAAAAACAAAACAAAACAAAAAACAAAAAAAATACAAAAAAAATAAAAAATAAAAATAAAAAGAACTTGCTGTATCAAAGGACGAAACATGACCTATTATGGAAACACTAATTGAAGGAGCAGAAGTCTCTGTAATGGAGAGAAGTCCTTCAGAATTGTAATGTGTTTTTCCTCCTAAGATACTTTTATATACCCCATGAGTGTTGTCCTATGCTGTTTTGGTTGCACTCCCTATTCAAAGTCTCCTTTGGCTCTTGGTGTTGGTCTATATTCACCCTGTTTGTGCGGTGGCCTCTCTCAATGCATCTTCACTTCAACTTAGACTTCAAAGCAGTTTAGGAGTGTACAGAGCTCTGCCTTATGACAGTGGGCTTCTCATGATAAGTCTTCTCCCTGCAGGTTTGCTCTCTGCATCTTACTTGGTTCCCCATGCAGGATGCACTGAATCAGGGCATTCTCCTGTCTTGCACTCCGACTCCAAATGCCAGGAATTTTCCATAAGTACAGTCCTCTCACCGTGCTTGGATTCTCACTTCGTCCGTGCCTATAACCAAAGCTTCCTCCAACCACAACTCCCACTAGAGACACTACCCCTTGTTCTACATGTGGTAGATTTACAATGGAATAACTTTGGAAAATAAGCAAAAAACAGAGCAAAATATGATTTAAAAGAGAACGGCAAGGAGGTTAAAAACTAAACTCCATGTTTAAAAATACTGCTCCAGGAAATTGTGAATGCCAGTGTTTTGGCTGCCAGCTACAAATGTGCAGAGGTCTTTTGGGCTCAAGGTTGCCAAATATTTGTTGAGATGTTTTAGTTTCTGAGTCAGCAGCTGGAGAGCTCAAGACCACATACCCACTTCACTTTAATTTTGACATCCCTGAACTTGTTTGTGAACAATGATCAAATAATTATGTTAGGTCATGTTTCATCAGCAAAATATTCTAGTCATGAGACCACACCATCTGGACTTTTGTAGAATATTATGTTTGAATCGAAGGACTTGGAGTTTGGCTAATGTTCTATCTATATCATAGATAGAAAATCTCAGTATGTGCCTTATCTGCTAAAATTCTTTTGGTTGGGTATATAAAAATATTATTCTACATTTAAATAATTGTGAAATTTCATCATTTACTTATGAATAAAAGTGCATGTTTTCCAATCAATAGGACATAGCTCGACAATTAATATTCTGAAGTATGATGCTAAAATACTAATTGGGGGTTTATTTGTTTAAGTTTTATAACCACCTCTCCTTGAGGATACTAATGAAGCTTAAGCAATAAAATAATAATATGACAGAGATACATTATTTAACTCATGTTCAGTTTCTCCCAATGCACAGATCTACAGAAGAAACTGGCAGTTTAGTCATTTAATTCTACTGAAGTTTCAAACACAATTTAAAAGTCCTATTAAATGTTTTTCAGATCATGGAAAATGAGTGCAAATTTTAATCTCTCAATAACATAAGGGGAAAAAACCGTAAAGGTCAAGTACAATAATATTCTGGCTAAGTCAACATTGAGAATAGCACAAAAGAGCAAACACAAAGCTTAGGGATAAAAAAATGAAAATATGAAACCAAGGTATTTCCCAAATCATTGACTCTTTCCTGACATTCGAGTTAATGTAAGCACCTCCCAAGGTGATCTCAGGCCACAGGGATTTGCTGTCATACTCTAGGTTAATCTCAGACTTGGAAATACTGAGAAAACAGGCCTGTTTTATCTCACCCCTAGTTACAAAATCTTAAAGCAGCATCTGTTTAAAATTGCATCTTTAAAATAAAAATTCAGATCTATTGTCATATGGAAAATTTATTCTATAACACGATTTTGGTTTCTTATCAATTTGCCGTTGGATTAACACTTTATTTATTTATATACTATTTTTAATATTTATTTATTTATGTAATATCCTGCTCACTGCCCCTCCTCCCAGTTACCTTCTCTCACAATCCTTCTCCCTTCTCTCACCCCTCCTTTGTGAGAGGGTGGAGGACTCCCCTGGGTATCCCCTGATCCTGGCATACCAAGTCTCTGTGGGGCTAAGCACATCCTCTCCTACTGAGGACAAGGCAGCCCCATTAGAAGAACATATCCCACAGACAGGCAATAGCTTTTGGGATAGCCCCTGCTCCAGTTATTTGGGACCCACATGAAAACCAATGTATATCTGCTACATATATGTGAGAAGCCATAAATGTAGGTCCAGCTTTTTTTTTTTGTCCAGCTCTTGTACGCTGTTGGTTTAGTGATTCAGACTAACAGCTCCAAGGGGCCAGATTAGTTGACTCTGTTGGTCTTCCTGTGGAGTTCCGATCTTTTTTGGAGCCAATAATCCATCCTCCAACTCTTCTATAAGTGTACACAGGTTCTGTCTGCTGTTTGGGTGTGGTTCTCTGTATCTCTCTGAGTCAGCTGCTGTATGGAGCTTCTCAGAGGACAGTCATGTTAGACTTCTGTCTGCAAGAATAACAGAGTATTATTAATAGTGTTAGGGACTGGTGCTTGCCCATGGGCTGGTTGTTGGTTGGCCATTCCCTCAGTCTCTGCTCTATCCCTTGTCCCCACATTTCTTGTAGACAGGATAAATTTTGGGTTGAAAGTTTTGTGAGTAGGTTGGTGTCCCTATTGCTCCACTAGGGTTCCTGCCTGGCAACTGGAGGTGGCCTCTTCACATTCCATATATCAATGCAGTGTGTCACAGCTAAGGCCATCCCTATTGACTCTTAGGAGCCTCTCCTATCCTAGGTCTCTGCCATGTCCTTGAGATGCTCTCTACCTCACCACCCCTGTAAGTTGCAGATTTCCGTTCATTCCGGTCATCCCTCCTGTCCATCTATCTCCACATCTGATCCTAAACCTCCTATTCCCCTCCCTATACCCCTCTCTCACCCAGTATCCTCCCTCCATCTCACCTTATGACTGTTTTTTTCCCCATGCTAAATGAGATTCAAGCATCCTAGCTTGTGCCTTCCCTCCTGTTCAGCTTCCTTGGGTCTGTGGAGTGTAGCATGGGTATTCTGTGTTTTATGGTTAATATCCACTTTAAGTGAGTACATAGCATGCATTGGGCAAGCACTGTAAATAAATATATATAATAATTGGAGCCACCGCAAGCCATACTTACCTTGTAAAAGAATCATGCTCTTTCAAGCAGGCAAGTGTCTGTAATTTTTGCATAGCACAGGCTTGTTTCTGACATAATGCATTTGTTAGGGAGGTGAGTATGACATTAGATCAGTTTGGCCAAGCCATATAGATTTAGATATTCTGTTTGTTTTGCAAATTGCACAAGCATAGGTGCCCTTAGAGGATGTCTGAGGTTTCTTGGTCCTGGGCCTCTCCGAGGCATTGTGTATTCTGCACAGTGTTATGTTTTCATGGAAGCTCCAACAGAATCACAGGGCTCAGCCAGGGTGACGCTGAATCAATAACCCTACTTTCCTGAGTGCTTTATAAGAGTCACTTTCTTTTATTGCATTTGGTTTCTTTGAACTTTTACCAATTTCTCTAGGGCTTTACTGAATATATTAAGATATATAAAACACTGAACCATGATGTCTGAAATGTAACAAATGGGAAAGTCATGCTGGCTTTATAATAAATGCACTGTAGATGAGTATAAGGTTTAGTCGCAGTATTCTAAAATAAATTTAAGGAGTAAATCACTTTAATGTGAATTATTTCTTTTTGAAATCTTTGTCATCGTGCAATTTTACAAACCATTCAGCAATATCATCCTTGATGTATTCATTTTTTAACATGTTGGGCATTTAATGATTCACGTGAAATATCTTTGAGCTTCTTTTTCTGTGATAACAAATTGATTCATTGCAAGTATGTAATCAGTACTATTAATATCAATGGATTTCACAGAGCAAATTGTTGCCTAGGAAAACTATAATGCCCCAAATCTCACTTCAAAGATCAGAATATCCTTTGTATACTACTCAGAATATTGTTAGATGAATCCATAAGATGTAGTGGTTTATATTATGGTGATTCTTATTCTGCAGACTGAATATTCTCCATACCAAGAGGTCATCAGGAAAGAGATATTATATGCCTTACAATGAAACTAGAGTGATGGAAATAGTGACGGAAGTGGTTAGGACAAGGTAAATAGTATTAATAATGAATGCATATCCAAAATCCTGAGTAACTTAAACAGCTCATTAATGTCTATATTTTGATGTAGGTCATTAGGATACCTACAGTATGAAATAATACAATTTGTGGTATGTCCACTGAAGCCCAAGTGTCTGTAATCTCTTTCAACTTGCTTTGGGTAAATCATTTAGCCATTCTGGGTCACAGTTTACTCTGCTGTAAGATAAGGGTAATCTGATAGTCTCTATGTCATGTATGCTACCAAATTACTATGATACATAAGTGAAATTAATATGTAAAAATTATTATAGATGAAGCTTTATTCATAAGAGATTATCTATAAATAGGACCTATTCGTTGTAGAGGGATACTTATCTTTGGAGTTGATGTCTGTTGACCTTTGTTTCTATCAGGATGTTCCAAACTAAATGAATGTTTGATATATATCCTTGCATGTAATAGCAAAGTAGTAATTCTGCAATTATATACATTTTGTAAGATACAATGTAATATTAAATTTTCGTTGGAGATGAGGTCTTATTTCCTCAAGTTCATCTTGTTGCTTGTTACTTATGACTGTCTGAGCTAATTGTTTATCAGCTTTTCCTTTGAGAACTGTAAGGAAGAAGAGCAGTAGGAACTGAGAATTGTGGGAGTGGGGAGATGGTTCTTTCTTATGTCTGTAAAGCAAAAGGAAATTGTGTTAATTAGTTTCACATTGCTGTGACCAAATAAAAAATGAGCATTAGAGAGGAAAAGCTTATTTTGGCTTATGGTTTCAACAGATCTTAGTCCACAATAGTGGGCAAATCATAGTGAATTCATGGTGGTAAGAGTTTGTAATGGAGACTCTCTACTGCATGGTGTATCAGGACTCAAAGATTTTGGGAACCAAGCAAGCAAAGAGGTATAACATTCAAATACTTTATTTCAAATAGCTAAATCCCATCTTATAAAGATTCTAAAGCTTTCCAAAATGGTGTCTCCTGTCTATGGAAAATCTGCTTAAAACATAAACATGCATAGAACATTTCATATTGAAGAAAAATGGGACCCAAGGATCCACGACACACTTTGGACACACCCTTAATGACCTCAAGGTCTCATATTAACTTAACGTCGTACTCTAAGACCTACTAGTAGTACCACAGTCTCAGGATCAAGTGTCAAGCCCAAGAACCTTTGGCAGCTAATTAGCCAATGAATAACTTTGTTTTTTTCTGGTAGCCACCAATGTCTCATGTTTATCTCACAATGTAAAATGTTTTTATTCTAGCCTCAAGAAACTCCAAAAACATGATTATTTTACAACATTGCTCCAAGAAATTTCTAACATTCAAGACCAATTCATCTGTAAGTTTTTACTAGGAAGGAACGTACTTCCAAGATACATTGGTGAATTAGGACAGTATAGACATTTCCATTCAATAAGAGATGAAGATTAAAATAGATTGAAGGGTTGAAATAGCAAAATAACCCCAGTGGTGGAGCCATTAAACCTTATAAGTTTATGCTGGCATCAGAGCATACCATGGCATGGTCTGAGCTCTCAATTTCATGGATGAGCCTGTCAGTATGTCTTTGCTGTGTGCAACACACCTGACAAGTTTTGAGCAGAATTTGCAAGCTGCCTGCAGATGGTAGTACTTTTTATTTTCTTTGGTATCTACTATAGCTTTGGCCCCATTCTTAGAGTACCAGATATCACTTCATTCTAACTTCTTTCAGGTACTCTGACCTTTCCAAGTATAGTTAGACCTCCCAAGCTTTCATCTGAAATCTCTGTGGAGTTTCCATGACCCATAAATGTTTCATATTGAGTAACTGCAAAATCCTCCATAGAAACCAAGTCAAAACATGACATACAATATCTGACTGTTATTCCTGGGAGGACCGCCCATTTCTGAATAGAAAAGGAGGAGGAGTAGATGAGGGAAGGGCAGAGAAGAGGTTGGTGGGAGGAACTGGGAGGAAAAACTGAGGTTGGGATGTAAAAATTAGTAGCATTAATAGTAATAATAATAATAATAATAGAAATATGAAAATTTTTTGAAATATTTTTCTTTTTGAAACATACTTTAACCTTTTAAAAATGTTTTAAATAATCCATTACATCTTTATTATAAAATATTTTCAAATAACAAGGCTCACATAGGGAAATTAGTCAGACCTGAAGTCTGCAGATCTCAATGATCTTCTGTACTGCTAGAACAGTCATGCAGGGCTGTGAAGCTTCGCATTGAATTTTGTACTTTCAATATCTAATATATTTTAATCACCGTCATATTCACAAATATATTTATTCACTGCCATAAAATGAAAAAACCCATAATTTTATATAAATTTTTATGTAAAAATTTTTTATAAAAAAATTGTACTATATTTGAGTATGTTGTGAATAATCACAACATATACCATAGAGAGAGGCCTTATGCATTCGCTATTAATAGCATTAAAGGAATACCCCCCACAGACCCACAATTCAACAATTTAAATGTTAATGATATAATCTGGTTTCTTTAACTATATGACTGGCAATCTGACCTACTCAGAGAGGACCGGATTCTGTTTGGAAGAGAGCTGAAGTGAAGAAGCCTGCACCTCTAGAGACTTACCTATCAGCTCGGGCACAGAATGTAGTTGTTAAGTAGTGGAAGCTAAGTGGATATATCCTGTCATCTAGCAACTGTAAGGACCAGAAGAAATGCCAACAAAATGGCCACATCTAGTGGTTACTGTTGCATTGTAGTGGCTTCTGTGCCTGCCTAGACAGCTGGTAATTTACACATACTATGTTGTAGTTGGGTGTTGCAGCAGGTCTTGAACAAGACCGCAGAATTTATTTGTTCTTCCCGTGATGACTGGGCCACAAGAGCCAGATAGGGACATACCTTGCACCTTCAGCTCTTCATCCAATTTCAGGACCTGAATCTACTGTTCTCTATGATCCTCACATTGCAGGTATATAATCCTATCTTTTGGACCCTGTGAAAAGAGTTCCAGGTCCCCAGGATCATGAGAACAACACTAATAAGGATACCCAGAGTTCATGTTTGACTGCCAGTATGTGACTGCCAGACAGTGTCTTGGATTTACACGCCTGTTATGTCAGAGTTATAACGTGCCTTGTTTACAGTCAAACAGATACCTCTTTTTTCTTTTCTATTTGCTAAATATACATGAGACAGAATCTGGGTTTTATTAAAAATGTACTCCCATGTAAGCATTCTAAAACTACTTTTGTACTGAATTTTAATTGTTGCTTTCTCCCCAGTTAGCCGCACTCCCTGTCCTGATTGGTTGTTTACAATAAATCTTGTCCAGTACATGACGGGTAGTGGTAGACTCCTTTTTGGAAGTCGTACTACTCACTCTTTTCTGCTGCTTCTGCAGGCTCTGTAGAGTAGCACTGTATTTCTTTAGTCTTTGTTGACAGCATACAATATAATGGTTCATTTAGGACGAGTTTTTATGTGGCCTGTCAGGATTTAGCTGTGTTTTGCATAGTAAACCTAATATTAAATGACAAAATGCATCATAGCAGATACTTCACAACCATTAATGTGGAAGCAGCGAATGTGTAGAAGATGACTGCACTTTGCAAACAGCAGAGTGGCTCAGATAATAAATAAAGGATAATTGAAATCCAGGGGCCTTTGAATATTGGTTCTATAACAACTCTCTGATCTCCAGTGTGTGCAGAAACTGCTGCAGGAAGGTTGGCTGTAGCTCTTCTCTGCTGGTCGCGTCACACAGCAGGTGATGCACTGACCATAATAACCCACTGTTCAATTTTTTATTTTATTTTTTTAAAAAAACAGGATGAGAGCTAAGTCACAATTGCTTTGGGTAAGTTTCTTATAAAAATGTTTGTGTTTAGAAATGAGCTAATTTGATTAGAGAGCCATGAAATCTGCTCAACAGTATAATGGAACATCATTTAAATCTAAACTGGCAAAACACTGGGATTTTGAAAATTAATGAATATTCAGTATAGGCGTGCTCTCCAATAGATGTCTCAAATGTGAAAGAGAAAGGAGATCAGGAGAGAAGGGAAGATGCTATATTTTTGGGACATTTTCATTTCTTCCCTACAGTGTTGGGGCAGAAGAATCACATAAGTCACCTTAAAAACTTATAAATATGTAGTCATGATCAACATTTTATTCATTAATTTTGTATTTCTTGACCTTCAAAATCTGTACTACACTCTTTTCATCTACTACTATTTAAACATTTGGTAAAAATGTTTCCAAATGATGGATGAAAGGGGTCTCTTTATTCTTATCCCACACAGAACCAACTGGTTAAGGCATTCTTAATCTTCATGATAAAGGAAAAAAAATGGGCTCTGTAATAACAAAAAAGGAAAACGAATGGAGATGCACTGTATATATCTCCTAGGCCAACTGCTAAAGCATAAAAATAAATAGTCAGCCATTACATACTTGCTTTGCCAGAGGCCAAATGTTGATTGGGGATGTCAGTGATACAAATACATAGAAAATCTTCCCCTATTCATCTCATTAAAATGGACAAGGGGAAAACATTTCCCCATGCATTTGAATATCCATGCATGACAAACAAAAAGAAGATAAATTCCTGGTGGCACAGATCTGTAATCTCAGCTTTTTGAAACCCAAGGTTAGGGGAGTCACAACTGTAAACCCAGTCTGGGCAGCTTTGTGAGACTTGTCAAGATAACAAGTCAGGAGAGGGGTGCTGATACTGCTCAGTTCTAGAGTGCTTACCTCGTATATATGATACTCTATGTTCAGTCCAAAATATTAAAAAGTGAATGAATGAATGAATGAATGAATGAGTGAGTGAGTAGCTAGGCATGGTGGTACATGTTTATAATTCCAGAATTCAAGAATTGGAAGAAAGCGAATCAGATGGCCAAAGCTATGCTCAAAAAATGTAAGGCTACAATGGACTATATGAGAATCTATCTTAAAATAACAAATAAACAAAAGAAACAAAGGAAAGAAGAAAGAAACCATTACAGAGATAGAACTCAAATATCTGAGATTATTTAGCCAGTACTGGAGTGTGACTATATCTTGTCCAATTGTCCAAAGGTTGCATGAAACTATTTATGATGACACAGTTAATTTAGGTTCTGGTACGATTTCAAGAAGCATCAGCATCTTCCTACAGATCAGAACTTGTCTAGACACGAATCTGAGACTCATCTCCATCTCTACACATGAAATTGCATCAAGTAGTAGCAAGATTTGTTTAGGTGAAGAATGCGCATGGCAAGCCTGTGGCAGGACAGAAGCATGATAACAGATGTGTAGCTGAGGTGGCCTAAGTGAAAAAGCTCTGGCTTGCACAAATCCTTACTAACAGCTATCAGATACCAGCACAGTGGTGAATGAATGTCAATCAGAAATTGCTGCCCTTTAAGGATCTCAGCCTGCAGTATCAAAAATAATTCACATACATTAATAATTAAGATAGAATTTCTATCAGGAAAATTAGCTCCTTAATAGAGCAGATTTATTCTCTATGTTGATGAAATCCTAATTTATATTTCTCACCTTATGTTCTTGACTGATCATTTGATTTGTCTCGTAACTAACATGTCATTTTGGCTGGCCACTTCCACCTTTTGCATAGCCTTTCCCCCTCTTTATTGCCCAACTTCACTCTCCCAATTCAAATGCTTTGTGAGTGTATGCACATTGTGTGTGTGTGTGTGTGTGTGTGTGTGTGTGTGCGTGCACATTCATGTGTGCTAATGAAGGTGTTTATGCTACACTGGTATATGTGTGGAGGTCAGAGGGAACTTCATTTATAACAGGATCTTTTTGCTCTTTTCTTTTTTTCCTTCTTTCCTTCCTTCCTTCCTTTCTTTCTTTTTTCTTTCTTCTTCCTCTAATTTATTTTTTCATTCTTTGTATACATGGTAACTGGTTATAAACTTCTAAGGCTTCTCCTGACTCTGACATATATTTCTATACAGGGACACTGGGGCTACAGATTCTTACTCTAAATGTATGAGTTTTACTTGGTTTCTGGCACTCAAAGTCAGTTGGTAAAAAGGAAATGTTTAGACTTGCATAATTATGTACATAATTTTTCTAAAGGCAATGAAAAGACGAGTGGAAAGGTAGAGGAACCAGTGGCATAATTTCAGCTCCATTTCTCCTTTGAAACCAGGAACCATCCCTTTCCTATTGAGCAATGATTATCCCCAGCTTGGCCTTCTCCATGACACTTAAACTCATACTCAGCCAGAGCAGTAAAATGTCATTTGCTAGCGATATCTACCAGATTGCTTCTTTTGGCCAAAATTATTTATTCAGGTCTAGATTCCAAATGCAAGCAAGGCATTAGGAGGCAACCATTTCTGAGATTTTTGGGAAGAGATGCTTAGCTCTTTTTGTATGGGCAGAAATATTTGTACTTCTGAATGCCTCTTGAATGTGACAGAGAGGAGGGGGAAGAAGACACTGAGCCAATGCTTGCCCCAAGAACAGAAAGTTCCCGAGGTAAGCATCAACAAGGCAGAGCTGAGAGCATCAGACATGAGTGGGTGGGTTCTGTTACAGAGATCTACCCTGGCCAGGAAAGCCCCCTCTGAAAGTAGAAAGACAAGTTGAGAAGATTTTATGACAGAGTCTAATAGCTTTCCATTATAGTCTGTTCTACTTGAACTTGATACGTCTTTTAATACCAAAGATTACACACTGAGGAAAAGTACTGGATGTGAAGCTATAATTTGATGTCTAGTTCCTTTAGTACTTTGGTCTATTGCTTATTGATATTGCTTTTCAGTGTTGTGAATTAATCATACACTTATTAAATATATTGTGATGCATTAGACTTCAAATCATTTTTCTTTATTTTTTAATTTACTTACTTATCTTAGTTGTGTGCATGTGTGTATATATGCTATGTGTGTGCATTCTAATAGATACCAGAACAGGGTATCTGGTTCCCTGGAGCTAAAGTTACAGGTGTTTTTGAGAACTAAACTTGCATTCTCTGAAAGACAGTAAATGCTCTTAACTGCTGAGCCACCTCTCCAGCCAAGAAAAAATTATTTTAAATTTGACCAAATCATACACTAATCTCTTACTTTCTTACAGACATTGCAAATACTAAATATTCTTTTTATGCATTATGTGGACATACAGAGCTTGAGGCAGATGATATTAAATGAGCCCTCATCTAACCCTAGTTATTTTCAAAGGTCTCATTACCATATACTAACACACAGGGGTAGAGCTTTAACATGTGAATTTAAAGAGGAGCAAGCGGGTATATCCTACATAAAAACAGATTAAAATTTCTATTTGATCAATGAAATTGAGAGATACCTTCCCATTGTCAATGCATGCTGTAGAAAAGTCCATGAGAAGTTAAAGAATTTGATTCATTTGATTCACTGAGTGTTAAGAAGTGCAAGTTCTCCCCCACCTCCTCCCTGGAAGAAAGATTTCACCAGGAGACCTAGCCAGACTCTCTTGAAAGTTCAGACAGTGAAACTCTTAGTAAATGCATTTGTATATTTTAAGTAATTTAGTGTCTGGCATTTTGTTATGGCAGCTCAAGAAGATGAAGATGGCTCACTTTCTTAGCAAACATTTGGTGATGTTGTTCACATTATTAACAATCGTGAACTTTAAAAATCAGTTTGGCTTTTTTTTCCTGAGGAATTATGATGCATTCTTTAAGGAAAAGAGGTTATTAGGGCATGTAGATACAGTGATGTCAGTTGCTATGTGGGAACTATACATCTTCACCAGATATTCCATTCCTTTGAAAACTGAATGCATTAAAATATGACCTTTTAGTAGAAACAAATCCCATGGAATTTATGAGAAAAAGAAACACAGATCACTCATAGACACTAATAAAATGTTGGATGTATTATCATAACTGATAATGAAGATGAAACCAGTCCTTCAATTTGAAAAGTGAATGTTGTTAAAATCGCAATAATTTTCATGTGACACAGTTTTAAAAGAACATGTCCTGCAAGTGGCTGGTCTCTGATTGAGCAAGTTTCATATAGATAATTTGGTGACTTTAATTTTTATGAAATTTAATGCATTTTAAACACCATAATTCATCAAATGAAATCAATAAATCTAAACACAATGATATATAGTATTCTAATCACCAACAATTATGGAAAACTCTTTATGAACACGTGGTCAATTCCTTCCTAATCTGAAAGTTCAGTTCTATGACCTCTTGCCATAGTAAATATGGTTCGATGTAAATAAGATGATTTATTCTTTAGGAACTTCTTTTTACAACACAATTAACCTCTTCACCTTTTAGAAAACACACTGTTAGAATATTGGGATCCTATTTAATTTGACAGGCCATATATTGTGTTGATCATTGCCGAGAAAGACTTTAAATTTCCCTAAAAATTATTTTATATTTATTAGTCAAGCTTTTTGCTGCTAATTATATCATATCTCAATTTTGAATATAATCTTATAGTCGGGGATATGATAATGATGTGGCTTGAGTGTAGGATATTCTAGCAGTGGAATTATTACTATGAAATTCTAGAAGAGTATTCAAAGAAAAAAATTGTGAAAAATAAGGCTATAACTTGTATGGAATTCACTTTTTAAAAGAAAGGACAGGCTATTTCTCTTGGAGACAATGTTTCACTCAACAGTTCATACAAATGTTTCGGAGGAGCATATGAATAATGAAGGGGGATCAAAAGCATAAAAAAATCACTAACATAACAGCCAATGGATGCTCTAAGAAGGAGTTTCTTTTGCAGCTTTAACTGTAAACTGTATTATTTCAGAGTTTCAGTTTAAAAATTAGAAAGGCTCTGAAATATAATTCACTGCCATTTTCTGGCCATGGACCAGTCATTGCTATAGCACGGTCATAGAATCTAGCGCCAGCCTGAGCCTGTGTTGGAGAACCTCCAGAGACAGGAAGGCATTACTTCACATGGTAGCTCATTACTGGGTGGCATCCACATGTTCTTTTGTATTTTACTTGGTTAGATCTATTTCCAATAGCTTTCTTGGTTACAAATGAAAGGTAATATTAAGTCTTATTAATATATTCAGCCTGTCGTAATATATAGCACAAGGGTAGCCATGTGAAAAGCTAGCATTATGTTGATTTGATGATAAACAGAGAACAAATATTTAACCAAAGTAGCATTAAAATGACATAGTTGTTATTTGTTTAGAGAACATAAAAAAAAAAAAAAAACACTATTATACAAACCACCAGGAAAACATAAGTAAAAACAGCAGATTAACCAACATGCATTTTTTTATTTCACTCTGCTAGGAGTATAGTTTTTATCTCACGGATTCTCCTTTTGCTGATGATTCTATTAAATGCAGCTGAGCTAGATGAATTGTATCACAAAAACTTTATTTTGTCATATTTAGGAGAAAAATGCCAACTGAGACACTGGTTATAAAAATTCATTGTTCCAGCAGCTGTTTGGTTATAAAATTATTACACTAAAAGCTTATAAATACACGCTCCACACTTCATTGAGAGGCAAAGTGGTGTTTTACGACTTTTTAGCACTTCTTAGGCATGATTTTCAGTAATGAGTTAAAACAACTTTCTTACAAAAAATGCTTTCATGAATTTTCTTTAGAATCACAAGAAGATTTGTCTGGGAAGGGAAATAATGTTGGCCAGGATTCCAAGAAGCGGCTTTGAGGACTTTGAGCCTTTTTGTTTGTTTCTGTTTCCTTGTGAGTTTGGGAAGCTATTATTAAGAACATTCAATCTTCTTACATGGGAAAAGATCAGACATTTGCTTTTGCTAGCTGCTACAAAGGAAGGTGTTAAAAGGATGATTCAGAACTTTCCATTTCAGATTATAGTCCTATAGGACAGGCCAACAAATGTATTCATATATATCACAGTATTAGATACTGCCAAGCCATGGCTTGCTCAGACGTGCCCACATTAAAGTGTTCAGCAAAGCAAAGTAGAAGTGTATTACATAGCACTTTTATTTATTTATTTAATTTATTCCTTCCTTCCTTCCTTCATTCATTCACTTTACATCCTGATTACAGCCCCCCTCTTCTCTCTCAGTCCTACCCTTACAAACCCAATCTCACCCCCACGACCCCTTCCCCTTCTCCTCAGAGAAGGGGAAGCCCCCTTCGGTACCATTCCATCTTGAGACATCCAGTCTCGGCATGATTAAGCACATCCTCTCCCAGGAGGCCCAGCTAGGCAGTTTAGCTAGGGGAAGGGGATCCAATGGCAGGCAACAGAGTTATAGATCCAATTGTTAAGGGACCCACATAAAGATCAACCTGTACATCGGATACAAATATGTAGAGGGCCTAGGTCAAACCCCTTTATGCTCTTTGGTCAGTGGTTCAGTCTCTGGGAGAACCATGGTTAGACTCTGTAGGTCTTTTTTTTTTTTTTTTTTTTGATACTTTATTTACATTTCCAATGTTTCCCCTTTTCTAGGTCTCCTCTTTGGAAACCCCTATCCCCTCCCCCTCTTGTGGTGTCCTTGACCACTCTGGCTTGCTCAATTCTATTCCCAATTCTTCCACACAACTCCCACCTGAGGTTTGGCTTAACTTATAAAATTTTTAAAAAGGGAAAGAAAGATGAATAAGAAAGGGATTCTTTCATTCAAGTGTGATACTACTTTTTTAGTTTAAGTCTCAGCTCAACTCTGTCCATTTGAAAGGATACTAAACATTTGTAAATAAATGAATACTGAATGTACTATTTTCATCAGGACATAGAATGATCAGTATAGGTCACATTGCACTGTCAAGTCAATCAGAAGGTAAATTTATCGATTCAACAGCCTAATTCTGGTGCTGATAATAGGGGCTGGGAAACAAAGCCTAGATGGAACAAATTGAGTGGGGAGAAAGCAAAGTATAAGCCTATCTTCACAGCAGAGTTTCTGATTATGAGAAGTGGGAGTAGAGGCCAGGGAGGGCCAGCATTTCTCTTCATTTCTGATAATGGTAAGATTACATTTGAAGGCTAAAGTATGCCAATTCTACTTGTGGAGTCTGATGAACATGTAGTCAACTCAAAGAGAAATTAGTATAATTCAGTATCTTACTCATGAATGTGATTTTTAATAAAGTATTAAATTTTAAATTTTTTATTGATTTATAGAGATTTAGAAAAAGAGTACAGAGGGTTCTCATATAACCTTAATCCAGTTTTCCCCCAAGGAGATTGGTCTCACATAAATATGGTACAATGCACAGTGCAGCAAGTTAGCATCTTACTATACATACAGGCTTCTATGTCATCTTATCCCATGTGTAGTCCTGTGTAACAACATCAATCATGAAAAGCAGCTATTTCATCACTACAAAAACATCTTTCATGCCATTCTGTCATGGTTATTTTATTCTCTCCCTTTCAAATATCCTCAATAGTTGGCAACCTTTGATCTTGGTTTCATTTCTAGAACTCTGTCTTCATAATTTTGTTAGATTAATGAAATATATAATATGTAACCTTTTTTTGGTTGGGTTGTTCAGTTAATTAATTGGGTTTTGTACTCAGCATAATGTCCTGAGATCTATGCGAATGTTGAGCGGGTCAATAATTCATTGCATCATTGCTGAGGACTATGCCATGGTTTTGCATGTATAATATCTTGTTTAACAATTCAACTATTGAATGATGTCTTTATTATTAATTAATTTCTATCTCCTTTTTTATTTTTATTTTATGGGACTGGTTCTTGCCATCTGTTCCAGATTTCCTTCTTGGTACTTACTATGTAGTCCAGGCTGGCTTTGAACTCATAGTAATGCAGTATCAGCTTCCTAGGTGTTAAGATTACAGCCAATTTTTAACTATTAAACTACATCATGCAGTATGACGTAGTTCAAGTTTTTATTTCTTGGGTTAAAATAATGCATAACAATGTCCTTGTAAAGTTGTATGGTTCTTGTATGTTTTGTTTTCTGTGAAACTATTTGTTTTCCAGAATGACTCTATCATTCTATATATCATTTCTAATTAGTGCAGAACAAGGGATTCCATTTTGTTTACATTTGGCCTGCGTTTGATCTGGAAGATTTAAGCATTTTAGCCATTTTGATGAGTATATTTCTCATCACAATATTGTTGCAGTGAGTTTGGCTAACTGCTAGAGATAGGGAACATGTTTTTACATGTGTTCACTTATTCATGTGCTGTCTTGGACAAGTTAGCTCTTCAGGATTTTACTCATTTTCTAATTACTTTTTTATTTTAATATTAGATTTTGAGTTCTTTATTCAAGACAAATGAGTTATTAGTAAGATCTGAGTTCTGAAAATGTTTTCTCATTGTGTGTTCTCTTTTGTACCTACTTGTTACGGTCTTTTGAAAGATAAAGATTTGAATTATGGTGACCAATTTATTAAACTTTGGAGGCAAATACTTTTAATTTTGATAAAAAATTTTGGATCATACTTTTATGTTAAATAACTAGCCTGATAACAAAATTAGCTCAAAATGGGTTCTAAAATAAAATATAAAATTATATAATTTATATATCAGAAGATCTAGGTAAAACTTATTTTTTTTCCTATTTGCTTGATAACACAGACATGCAAGGAAATACAGGCTGTACAAACCTCACCCAAAATTCTGAAATATGAAATATTCTATAATATAAAAAAAAACAAAACCTAAAAACCATCTGGATACCACAATGGGAAATTCTAGGCAATGTTTTGTATGATACGGGATTGTCAGAAGCTAAGCACAAAAATTTGCAAAAATTCATCTTTATTCTGGATGTACAGCTGTATAAAAATGTTAGTTTTGTATTTATAATTGGTGTATATCTTCAAGATATTTCATGATATATAAAGTGTTCTAAATGTCATGAGGACTTTTGGCTTCCAGCATTTCATAGAGGTATAGCCAACCTATATTCATTGTTATTGGGAATAATTTACACGGACAAATTGTCAGTTGAGAATGACTAATTAACTTAGCATTATTTACAAGGTAATTTGGAATCTTGATTATATCTTCTAATGCTTGAATAGTTAGGATATTTAAATGTAATTGATTATGCTTTTAGGGTAAAGAGGTCTAGCATTGATGGCAGTGATCCCAGATATTTCCATTATAATGACTCAAAACCTTGTCAGTCATAGTATTTGTAGGATACAAGATGATTTTAACTTTTCAACTAACAAGAGAAACTGTATAAAAATATTTTTTGAGGTAGAAATTGTTTATTGGAGATACTGATGACTAATTTGCTCAGTGCAGCACAGGGAAAGGCATGAGTCTTTTCTGTCTGTCTTTCTTCCTTTCATTCTCTCTTTTTTTTCTTTCTTTTTTAACTTTTTTTAAATCACAGGAGCCTTTCTATAGACGAGGCAGAATAATCTGTTGTAGTATGTTCAAGGCCAAACTAAAGGAAGGAAGTAGCTTTTCCTTCCTCTTTAAGCTGTATTTATAAATTTCTATTAATTTTTTAATTTGGCTACTTGGTATGGATTTTTAAAAAACTGAGCTTCACAGAAATAAAAATATCTTGGACTGGCAGATGATAATAAGAATGCTAGTTCATCTCACCACAGCAAACACTAGGGTTTGAATAGGGCCACTTCTTTTTGCAAACATAATTAACAAAGGTGTTGGAGGAATATTGATCTGGGAATTAATTCTTAGTCTCTCTTTTAATGGACAGTGCTTATTCCACAAATATTATAATTTTTATAAGCAAAAACATCATTATACATTTTGGTAGTTTTTGAAAAGCAATTGTAGACTTATAATTTTCCAAAATTTGGGCTTACATTTAATAGATATAATTAAATACAAAAAGAAAATCATGGTTAATTGCAATCGCTGGGGAACAGAATTAAGTTCTTCAGGTTAGAATATTGACAGAAATTCTCAATGAATCATTCAGAAAACTCAGGTGGAGCTGGCGTATAGATAGATGAGCTGTTGCCAGACTAATCATGGAGATCATTTATATTTTAAAGACTGGAATAATATAGTTGGATGGTCATATTGACTGGGCATTGGGGGAGATAAAGACAATTTATTACTCCTGTCATTTTAGAGACAATTGAAACATATGTTTAAGAGCAAGCATTTCTTGCGTCAATAGTAACTGGTATCACCATGCAGTTTATTAAATCCTGGTAGAATTGTTTCCATTATCTCTTTGCAAAGAATCTGTTAGAGGTAACATTTTCCAGAAGTACTGGAAAATGTACTTTTTGTGCCAAAAATAAGAGTGAAATTATCTTGAAGCAGAAAGTCCCCGTCCCAGCTGAGGAAATGCAAAAAGTAAACAAAAGGTATAAATAGCAAAAGAATGCAAGTCTGTGGTTAGCAGTGACGTCTGGCTGTCCAGTTTAACATTTTGTATTCTATTCCCAACCCTAGTTACAAACCGAATGAAATTTTAGCGATGCAAATATCCGAGCAGTTGGATTCTTTTTTAGTTATGTGAACTTTCCATGAGTATTTCATTCTGAATATTTTCAGCTTTGAATCATTGAAATGATGTGTTTGTCAAAAGCAGCCCAAGTTGTCTTTCCCATTGCCATTAGTGATAAGGTTGCATGGTCAACTTCAACGCCCTTAACCACTTCCCTGTGACCTCTGGTTTCCATCCTGAATCATGATGGTGCCACTGTCAGTATCAACTGCAGAAAGCCTTTGTTGGGAATGTGTAAGCATTTCTGCTGCATCCAATTGTGTTTTTTCTTGGTCTCTAGTCTTTATGGTGACTTATTTTCAAGTACCCAATGGGAATGAAAGGCTACAAGGTCTCTCTGTAAATATTTCTGAATGGAGATATTTCTAAGTATTGATCATTTTGTACTTTCTTGTAATTAAAAGATTTTTCAAAAAATTTGAAGGTACCATCAATAGTCAATGATATAATATTTTGAAAATGTGATTAACTCTGTATGTATATTTAAATATGGTAATTCAGAAAATATTAAAGAAACATCAGTTATAATGACATAGGCAGATAATTTTGTGATTAAACATCCTTTGAAACATAAAGTCATCTTTTTTCATATCCTGGATATGAAACTGCAATGACATTAATTCTATATATGTGTATGTAGTTACAAGCAGTTAGTGAAAAGTCTTAGGCTACATTGATTTCAGGGCAAGATGAGTGTAGCAGGTGTTAAATGTTTCTCCCTCACACTGGGCCATTATCTCCTTTTTGGCCACATGTCTCCTACAAAGAATTTATTGAATGACAACAGGAATTTTCAACTTAAAATTTCTTAGCTTACTGTAATTTTTAAAACTACACTACATTTTTCTCTATCCTTTTCTGAATCTATTGTACTTTATAGCTAATGTTCTTAATAAAAAATAAATATCATTGTTCTGGCAGAATGTGAAAATTATGTTGATTGTATGTATGCATTTTATACATGAGAACCCAAACTCTGAGATCATTATATCTTTGTTATAATAAACCACATCCTACAACTGGAGCTATAGAGGCAGGTACTGGCTTTATAAGCCATCAAGCCATTCTTTAGAACTCTATTGGGTCTCTCTCCTTTCTGAAGCAATCCAACAACTTCTTAGAAAAACTGATGGCAAAATATATGTAATTGCATATTGATTTTATAAATTATGTACAATAGCTGTGACAAGATCCATTAACAAATGCTGCTTTGTGTTTCAGAATATCTTCTGAACTTCCTTGGTCTATCTATCTATCTATCTATCTATCTATCTATCTATCTATCTATCTATCATCTATCATCTATATATGTATCTATATATCATTTATCTAGGTATATTATTAGCAATTAAATATATTATCTAACTATTCAAAATTACCTTTATGTTTGTACAAATTAAAATTGCTAGAGTTGGAGCCACCTGCGATGATACATGAATGTATTCCCAGAACTTTGGAAATATAATCAGCATTATGAGTAAAAAAGAAGACAAAATAGCCTTGACTACATATCAAGTCTGAGGCCAATATTAGGTATATGAAAATATATCACAAAACACATACATACATACATACATACATACATACAAACAAACAAACAAACAAAAATTGCTGGTGTTAAGACTTGTGCATCAGTTGCTGTATAGAAATTACATAGACCTTCACGCCCCTAGTTTTTATTTTTCTGAAGTGAGGTTTGTTTCATTGTCCTTCATGTGGTATAAGTGGTTTTTATCAGCTTTTTTGCTATAATTCATAGATATTTGCTTAATCAGTCATTGATTCACATTTTTTTTTTTAACAGAGACCAACCCTTTATTCCAGATTTCCCTGTGATTGATCCAGTTTATTATAGTTTGGAGGCAATGTGCAAAATGCCTGACTTCTAATGGGCAATTAAAAAAATCCAAGCAAAAGTACAACACAAAGTCCTGAAGTGGGTATAACTGACATGGTTCAGATGCGAATATTAACTGATAACCTAGGCTCTGCCGCTGGGAACGACTCAAGCGTTTAACCGTGCAAATACATCAAAGAAACTAAAATGGTTTCCCTCACTATAGGAAGATTTTGGTAGCTATAAAAAAGAGTTTTCATTACAAATATAGTTTAACATACTCAGGAATTCTATATAAAAATGCAGAAAAACAGTTTTAACCAAAACACAAAGTCTAATCCACGTGAGAGAAGCTGAGGAAGGGTAACAGAAAAATCAATTTGAATGTGAGCCTTGCTGACACCAGCTACATGTCCTTTAGCGTAAGATCTGTGGCTGAGAAAATTCCAGCGTAATTATATTTAAATATATAGATATCAGTTGGAGCTTCAGGTTTCTTAGCTACGTGCTTTTTTTTTTTTTTTTCTTTCTAAAAATGTACAATGTGGAAAAGACAGCTTCTTTTTTTTTTTTTTATTTTTGATACTTTATTTACATTTCCAATGTTTCCCCTTTTCTGGGTCTCCTCTTTGGAAACCCCCTATCCCCTCCCCCTCCCCGCCTCTGAGGGAATTCCTCCTCCCATCTACCCGCCCACCCATTCCCATATTCCCACCTTGACATTCCCCTTTACTGGGGCCTCTAGCACCCTCAGGCCCAAAGTCCTCTCCTTTCTCCCTGATAGCCATCGAGGTGATTCCTCTGCCACATATGTAGTCCAAACCATGGATCAATAGATGTGTATTC
>CM052717.1:35198139-35241038 GCA_028551405.1 Uromys caudimaculatus | reverse complement strand
TGACTATTATAAATATAGTTGCTATGAACATAGTGGAGCATGTATCTTTGTTACATGTTGGGGCATCTTCTGGGTATATACCCAGGAGAAATATAGCTGGGTCCTCAGGTAGTATTATGTCCATTTTTCTGAGGGTCCGCCAAACTGATTTCCAGAGTGGTTGTACCAGCTTGCAATCCCACCAGCAATGGAGGAGTGTTCCTCTTTCTCCACATCCTCGCCAGCATCTGCTGTCACCTGAGTTTTTGATCTTGGCCATTCTGAAAGTTTTTCAATACTGACAAAGCCTTACAAAAACTTCTTCCTGTGGTTGCTTCAGCAGTTGCAGTGGTCAGAATGTTAATGTCTTCTGACCTCAGATTCATGTTGTGAATTCTAATCCTCAAATTGCTAGTATTTGGAGATAGAGTCCTTACCAACGGGATTAGTGTTCTAAAAGGCAATCCATAATCTCTGTGTTAGAAAGGTGCCCATTTCCAAAGCAGGCTCTCACAAGTCATTAAATATACTGGTATCTTCTTCTGGAACAGGTAGAGAGAAATCTTCATTATTGATAATTTACAAGGCTTTTGGATTTTTAAAATAGTATCTATAATACCTGAAGACAACCACTAAATAAATTCTGTAAGTTCCTCAAAAACATCTGCTGAAATGTTACTTGGTAAGATCATGCTAAAATTTATATAGGGAAGGAGATTTTGAGTTTACCTTTATTGTAAAAATCAATCTGTGATACAAGTGGTTTCAAAGAATGTCAGTCCTAAGACTAGACCATAGTTCTTATTTTAGCTCCTGAATCTTTCTCCCAAAGTAATTATGCTTGTTAATAAAATGATAAAAGAACTGGACTCAGGTATCCTGTTGTTTTCTTACGAGATAGTTAGAAACCATGAGAATTGCCAGCCACATTTTAAAAAGATACTATTAACCTATATACCAACATTAGATAGTTTTAAAGATGAATATGTAGTTATCAGGCAGTATGTGGTAGAATAAGCGGGGTGTATGTTTTAAAATTACTATAACATTGAACATTAGTTGGGAAATTTCACATGCCATACTCACATGTCGGGGTTAGAGCCTTAATGGACAGTGGCCGTTTATCTCGATAGATACACTTTTGTCCTATCCTCTTTCCAGACTGTTATAATTTTCACTGTAGTTGATGTCTAGGCAATGCAAAGCATACTTGGTGTTGCAGTGTTAGAATGTGTTGTGATATGCAATATTGCATTTGCTCAGTCTTCCTGTCTGATCTTCAGCTCTCATTCTCCAGCTTCTCAGAAGGCACACAGCCTTTAAAGAACCTCGTGACATTCAGACTAGATATTGGGATTATAGTATGCTTTATTCAACACGTATATAATGAGGAAGGAATTTACTTCACAATCTTTTTCAGTATCTAACCACAGTGCAACTTACAAACATATTGCAAGCAACCCAAACATCTTGAGAAAGCAGAGGAAAGGGACTATGGATCTGGACTAATGAACATGGCATTACTAATATCCAGGGATGAAGGACTGTGAGGAATATGATTTCGAGTTCAAGATATACTAGGTACCAAACTACAACAATAAACATAACTAATTCATGGAAAACAGGAGCCATGGAGTTGCTTGCTTCATGTTAAGCAACATCTAAGTTACTTTCCAATCTGCTGAAAAGCTTTTTTTATTATTATTAAATTAAAAGCAACATAAATTCAGACTTTATTTCATACTCCTTTCACCTTATTCATTAATCTCAGAAGCAACTCTGGATCTCACTGGGATTTCTCATACAATTCATGCTACTACATCCTGAGAGAATTTAACTCTGTCCTGAAGTGACATCTGAAGCCAATATTTATAACTTGATCCTCTGTCCTTGCCAAGTTTCCTGTGCTAATGATCTTAAGCTTCAATAACAGCTGTCATGGAGATGAATTGCAAGGTACATTGGGAGCTATATGAATATATCGCACAGCTTATGTTACACATATATTTTTCCATCACCTCTGGATTAAAATGTCACCTATTTTAGGAATTCCTAGTGAAGTACAAAGAAAAATGTGACCATATATACCATAGCTAACTAGAACTAAAACTAAGACAGAGAGATTATCTATACTGTAGAAATGAGATTGGACAAAAAAAAAAATACAATCTTTGGGTTTTATAAAATGACAAAACTACATTCTCTTTGTATTTATTTTACTTTATTATGTTACTACTACTACTACTACTACTATTATTATTATTATTAATAAGATGACTTGATATAATTGTGAAATGGCTAATGAAATCTAGCCTTTAGTATATCATACTAAAATAATTTCAATGACATAATATTTGCTCTAATATATATAATGATTTCAATATTTTTAGTTCTTTTTTGAGAGAAAGCCTTGCTATTTGGTCCAGGCTAGCCTGGAAAACAAGATCGTCCTGTCTCATCCTCCTAACTACTGAGATTAATATTGTGGTTTTCTTTTTAACATTTAATTTTGACACATTATGATTCAATACAAATGACTACTAAGGAAAATCTACTAGGTTAGGGTTCTCCAAATGTGTGTTTAGCATGTAAATTCTGCATTAATAAGCCTCTCATTAAAAAGACTCATCCCTATACAGTACTGGATGCCTTTCTCTAAGACCTGGAAACCAACGGAAACAATGACAACAGATAACCCTGTGAGTTCTCTGTCATTGACAAAGCATAGAAATCTAGGATGAGTATAGAAAACATGTTTCAAGTAAGAAAAGAGAACAGGTAAGAACATGAAATACAGTTTTGTGTGCTTACGTTGCAGGGGGTGTTTCAAGTAAGAAAGAAAAACTAATGGGTAAAAGAATGAGTTATACTTTTGTGTTCTGAACCCTCTTGGCTCACAGTGTGAGTTCAGAGTGCAGGATACTGTTAGAACACGTGTATGAATCCTTATTGGGGAAATGAATGTTCCTTATTAACATATTTATTTCACACTTCAACATTCAATCCTTAATTGGCAAGGTGGATATTTGGCATTTGTTGTTGACTTGGCAGAAATAAATGCATGAGACTTGTAATTCAGATATTTTTGACAAAAAAGTGTATTTCATTCTTTCAAGTCAACAGTCATCTAGTAAAAGCAGATCCAGTTGCCTTTTAAAAACCATCTTATCTGCTGTTAATGGTGCCACAGTAAACATAATGCTATTTGTTACACTAATTTAATTTCTCTTGGATATATTCCCAGAAGTGGCATAACCACATCACTTGATGGATCTACTTTTAGTTTTTATGGGGGAACTTCCACATTGCTCTCCACGATTGCATTTATTCATATTACCATAATTGTGCATTGGTTTCTTTTGTTTTTCATTCTCTCTCTCTTTCTCTCTCTCTCTCTCTCTCTCTCTCTCTCTCTCTCTCTCTCTCTCTCTCCTCTCTCTCTCTCAGTTTCTTTAGACCTTTCTCTGTTTCTGTTTCTGTATCTCTCCTCATCTCTTCTTTCTCTATCATCTCTCTTTCTATATATCTTTCCTTCTTTCTATTTATCTATGTATCTATATATCCCTATCTATCTATCTATCTATCTATCTATCTATCTATCTATCTATCTATCTATCTACCTATCTACCTATCTACCTATCTACCTATCTACCTATCTATGTATTTATGTATGTATGCATGTATGTATGTATCTATCTATCTACCTATGTATGTATGTATGTATGTATGTATGTATCTATGTATCTATCTATCTATCTATCTACCTATCTATCTATCCATCTATCATCTATCTTTCAATACTGTTACCAGAAATGAAGAATGGATGTCAAAGCCATAAACAATGTATTCCATATACTTACGTCATGAAAATGAATGAAATCCAATCATTTGTAAAAAAAAAACCTCACAATGGAACCAGATATTTAAGTGGAATATGTCACATATGGGAACACAACAGTCACTTTTCTTTTTTCATATAGATTTTCAAAAGCTTCATCTGAAAATAAAATAGATTTTAATAGAGAGTGGAGAGGAGATGGTTGAAATGACTGATGGATTTGATAAGTGCATGATATATATATCATCATTATATATATGATAATATTCCACCTCACGCATGTGGAATATTAACATGTGTCAATAAAACTACCTATCAGATATTTAGTTCAAACAATAGTTCATTTTCCTAAATTAAGGTCATAGATGAACATCAAAAATAGACTCATGAGAAGTAAGGTCATAAGGATAAGATTATAAGCCCATCCTTCCAAATTTTTTGCCAACAAATTATCTTTTGATCTGCCCTTTAGCTCTACAGAAAGTTGAAGACAGTCAGAAAGGTTTGGTGAGAGAAGCCATGTTTATTTCACACTTTAACAATTTAATCCCATCTGTCTAGTAACCTTGTATATTGAGTAACAGGTGCATAGTTCACAAGAGAAGGATTGATAAATTCATAAGTGAATAAGTAGTTAGATGGATGGCTGAGAAGGATTTTGCTTGACAAAAGGGGAATCAGTTTCAACTAAGCATAACTTCGTTTGAAAATGAAGCAGCGCTACAATTCTGGAGGATAGGAAGAACATTTAACCTCCAAGTAAGTTTAAGTGTTCCAAGCCCAAGTGGATGCTGACATCTGAATATGATCCAGGATTACCAAACTGAAAAACATGGCTTTAGAGGGGCCCTCTAAATCTTTGAGAGAACCTTGGAAAAACCTACACTAATTAGTATCAGTGTTTTTGTCTCCTAGTCGAATAACAGGATCCATTGAAGGTAGAGAGTAATTCACTTTCCATTAGAGCTATTTGGAAAATCCAAAAATCTAATTCCCAAATAAATTAAATATTAAAATTTACAGGAACAGTCAGGGCTCAGTGTTCTAAAGACTGTAGAAGACTGAGGTGAGTCTCAGTCTTCTCATTTTGGCTCTCATCGATATCAAAGCTTGTCTCCTCATGATTTAGATAGGAAATTAGAGCTAGTCAGGGATTTCTTCTTCTTCTTCTTCTTCTTCTTCTTCTTCTTCTTCTTCTTCTTCTTCTTCTTCTTCTTCTTCTTCTTCTTCTTCTTCTTCTTCTTCTTCTCCTTCTCCTTCTCCTTCTCCTTCTCCTTCTCCTTCTCCTTCTCCTTCTCCTTCTCCTTCTCCTTCCTTCTCCTCCTCCTCCTCCTCCTCCTCCTCCTCCTCCTCCTCCTCCTCCTCCTCCTCCTTCTTCTTCTTCCTCCTCTTCTCCTTCTCTTACTACTTCTTCTTTTGTATATCACAACCTTCTCTCTCTTCTACTAGTTTCTGCTTTCCACTTCCCCTCTTCTTCCCTATGCCCATTCATTTCTCCCCCATTTTTCTTCAGAAAATAGCAAGCCTCCTGTGGATATCAAACAGCCATAGCAGATCATGAAGCAGTAACACTAGGCACACCACCTCCTATTAAGGCTGGAGGAATCAGACCAGCTGGAGGAAAAGCATCCCCAAAGCAGGCAACAGAGTTAGAGACAGCCCCTGCTCCCACTGTTAGGAGTGCCACAAAAACACCACACTAAAGAACTGTAAAATGTGTAGAGGGCCTAGATCTGTGGTCTGTCCCATGCAGACTCCTTGGTTGATGGTTCAGTCTTCATGAGCCCCTATGAGCCCAGCTTGGTTGATTCTGTGAGTTTTCTTGTGGTGTTCTTGACCCCTCTGGCTCCTACAATCCATATTAGCTTTTAAGCCAAGACATTTCTGAAATGATATATCCTAAGTAGTCTGGATAATATTTTAAACAAAACATCATTAAAAATCTAGTTTATTCAAGTCAACAAACATACTCAATTGTGGATTTTTATATTGTATTGGTTTTGGCATCTAAAATCGTGATGCAATAACTTCAAAAGCAAATGGGCCATATTATGTACAAATTGCTTGCAAAATCTAAATTGCTAAATTGTTTTCTTTTCCAGCTGTGTCAGAATAAAAATATATTAAGCTACAAATATATATAATCTAGTTATTTTGAAAGTGAGACTATGCTAAGGTTCTATTATAAAACCAGTTGACATAAAAAGGTGCATTTTCTTTAAGTTTTATTCTATTTTTTAACAAAAATTATATACTTCTGAGCAAATCTTTTCTGCAATTACATTCCCTAGGACATGTGTCCCATTTGGTCTATAAACTCTCAAAATGGGATTATGAAAGAATAAATCTGCTCATCTCATAAAGGATGGATGACTTGACTGTAAAATTAAACTGACTGTCTGTAGCACGGGGTGTACCAGGATTCAAAAGTTTGAAATCATTATCTATAGCCTTTAGTTTCACACAAAGGCCATTATTGATGAAATTGTTTTGAAATGATGGTGCTCTTTAAGAAGAAATTAGGTAATGGAATTTTTATGTTCTACATCAAAATATTCTGAAAGCAAATAATACTTTCCTCGGTGTTGATTTAGACTTAGGGCTAGTCAATTTACAATGTGGTAAAAATGCAGATTCATTTTCATAAGATCTGCTTTGCTTTAAAGACAAGTTTGAAATCTAAAATTTGGATATATTTTGTTGTTTTTAAATTACTAGAGTAGAAGAACAGTTTTCTTTCACATCACAATTTGATCTTCAATCTTAATTTTTGTAGGAACATGTAAGTGTTAAATCTAACCAAGGGCTTTGAGAATAGTAGGCAAATATTTTATACTGAGCTCTACATCCTTTGGGCCATTTATGTTTCAGAGAGTGATTCTTCTTTGGGTGATAGCAGATCTGAGCCACCCAATGCTGAGCACTATATATATCTGCCCCCTCTTGAAACTCACTCATACTCACTTGGACTTGTAGCTGTGTTTCTCTGAGGACTTGAGGAGATCCCTTGCTTTCATTATGTCTATTTTCCTTTTATCCTCTTTGTCCCTGCATTCCTTCAGAATGGTTTGTGTCTATGCACTTGGTAGGATTTCTAAATAATTTCTAGAAATCCATAGAATTGCTCTGTGCTGTCCAAATAGCACTCCTTTTAAAAAATGAATGGAAAATTCAGCATTTCTTACCATTTCAGTGTAATTTCTTACCATTTCAGATCATACATAGAAGACTAATACTTTTCCACAATACTACTTTTGATTTCTAAATTATGCAATTCTGTCCCCTTACTTATTCTGCATTTACAATTTCATCTAGATTGTAGCATTCAATGATTGGTCACCCTCTCCAATCTACCCCATACTATGCCAAATAAAAATCAGCTTGCTGTCTCTATGAGAATATATACTCAGGATATCCCTGTCAGTAGTACCTGGGTTGGAGAAGGCAGGGAGTCCCAAAGGAGTGGAAATGGGCTGAAAGGATAGCCAGAGGCTAGTGGTGGCATCAGAATTAGGGGTACTATACGGAGATGCAGATAGAGTAGGGACGGAGCAAAGGTGAGCTCTCTGGGTTCAAGCAAATGTTCTACAAGCATGATGGTTTCGCTAGACCCCAGAGCTGGGCTCTGCAGCAAATCCAAAAGCTTATGGGGATTATCTTGATAACAACAATAGAAGTGTGAAGATCTGGCCATTTTGGGTGGCACCATTCTCTGACAGGGATTCTGGATTGTACAAAGGAGAAAAGGGATTGAGTAGTAGCCTACATGCTTTGCTCTTTGATTTCTAAGGGTGAATATCACATGACCAACTGCTTCAAACTCCTATAGACTTAACTTTTCCATGGACTATGCCCCTGAGCTGTGAGCTAGAATCAGTTATTTCTTCCTTAAATTGCTTTCCTCAGAAGCACAGTAAATATAAGATGCCTGTTTGTTCAGGCTCTTTTGGACATGCAGAACATTCCTCCAGCAAGCAAAACAGTGATCTCATGAAATTCTTCAGGGGTGGGGCAGCAGAAGGTTTGAGAGTGAACAAGTGTTACTTTGTTATTTCTTAATCTTTAAAAGGTTTGTCTGTTTTATTTTATGTGCACAGGTGTTTTTGCCTGCAAATATGTATGTCCATCTCTTTTGTCCTCAGTGCCATCATGACCAGAAGAGATGGTTTGAGCCCCTGTAACTGGAGTTATGGATGGTCGTGAGCCATCATGTTGATGCTGGGTATTAAACCCCAGTTTCTTGCCAGGGGAACACAGGCTCTCAACTACTGAGCCATCCCTCTATGCTCCCTTAACTTAGGTTTTATGACCTATTTTAGGATAGAAACTGTGAGGGGAATTTCAGTGTCTATGGCTTCTTTCAGAAGGCTGCATCTGACTTTTGTGGTTTTCTTTGATTCCTGTAGATTTATGTTTTGTGTTCCTAGGTTCTATATTTTGTGATAGAATCTCTCAAATATCACCATATTTCCTTATTTTGATACAGGGACCTTTTAATTAGCATGACATTGGGTATGTTTTGACAGGAAAAAATCCTCTTCTATTTATTTTTCTTTTATTTCAAGAATTTTAGGGTGGCTCTTTCCATTTTTATTAAAAAGCAACTTGGGATTTTTATTAAAATATTTTATACTTTGCATCAAGCTTGTAGGCTGCTTGCCTAGCTATTGCCATTTTATTGTTATTAGTCATTTGAATATATGATAAATAACTTATGGATAATTTTTATATTTCTTAAGGTAATTAACATCTTCCAGCAATATTCTGTAGTTTATATTGTAGAATTTTTTTTACCTTCTTGATGTATACATATACAATTTCTCATTATATGATAATTGAAATTAGTGTTTTAATTTTACATTTAGTTTTTTAGTTATTTCTGAGCATTGTGCCCAATAATTTGATTGTCTCGTACTAGGTACCATCTCTAATAGATTAATAGATTCTCCTATCTCTAAGTGTTACTAAACTGTGGGCCAGGACTCTAGTTCATGGACAAATCACATTCTAAACTAGCAACAGAGCTACTCTCGCTCTCCTTCTCTTCCCTTCCTTCCTTCTTTCCTTCCTTCCTTTCCTCCCTCTGTTCTGTCCTTTTATTTCTTTCTGTTCTCTTGTTGTGAAGAGACACCATGACCAAGGCAATCATTTTTATTTATTTATTTATCACTCCAGATTTTATCCCCTACTGGTCCACCCTCCGATTATTCCAGTTTCCTTTTCTCCTCGCCAGCCTGTCTCCACGAGAATGCCCCCCCCCCGACCTCTAAACTCCCTGGGGTCTCCAGTTTCTTGATGGTTAGGTGCATCATCTCTGATTGAACCTAGACCTGGTAGTCCCCTGCTGTATATGTGTTGGGGACCTCACATCAGCTGGTGTATGCTGCCTGTATAGTGATCCAGTTTTTGAGAGATTTCAGGGGTCTGGATTAATTGAGATTGCTGTCCTCCTACAGAGTTGCCCTCCTCCTCAGCTTCTTTCAGTCTTTAATTAGGGTTTGCTTATAGTTTCAGAGGTTTAGTCCATTGTTATTATGGTTGGAAACATGGTGTACACAGGCAGATACATTGATGGACATAGACCTGAGAGTTCTATATGCAGACCCACAACCATCCAGAAGAGAGAGAGACTCTGGGCCTAGTTAGAGCATTTGAAACCCCAATATTCACTCCCAGTGACTTACTTCCTACAGTATGGCCAAACTTCCTAACATGACACTCTATGTTCACCCAGCATACAAATCTATGAACCTATTGGGCTATTCTTTTTTTAAGCCATCATTCTGAGTTTCTAAAGTGAATTGTAGTTTTCATTTGGACCCCAATGAAAAAAACTATGGTAAGTTTCAGAACAACCACGGGTGGTGCTCTCAAAGAAGGCTGTCTAAAATTTTTCAAGTTTTGATTTGCCTAGAATGAAGTTTTCTGGAATTGGTGCAGGCTGTCATGAGAACAAGGTACCCTGAAACAGAGGAGAGTATTCAATAGTCATAATTATAACAGTTGCTGAGAAGTGTTCCTTCGAGAGGAAGTGGAGCATTTGAAATAGCTGGGCTATCTCTAGGCACTACAGCTATTTTCCAAGAAGATTCCTGGTTATGGCTTCCCACATGTACTATTATTGCATGGGAAGAAGTGTGAAAGTGGCTGTTGCCCAAAGCACAGCGTGTCCAAGGGCAAACTAAGAAGCAGAGAATCCACAGACAAAACAACTAGCAGGAGCACATATCTCAGTGAACAACCATTGACCTTAACACACACTATCTTAGTTACAATGTATGTAATCGAGCTTACTTCTTACAATACTCAACCTTGCTTTACTCCATGGCAAAGGTTGAGACTTTCTGGCCTGTGTCACTGGCACATTTTTTTCAGTAATAGGCAATTTATAACTCTATCTTACATTCTCTGTCTGCTCACACTGAGCTTGATCCTTTCTAGAAGAAGCAAGAATCTCCTCAGGTGTTTTCTGATTGCACATCTAGTCCTGAATATTTATATGCTTTCTGGATTTCTCACACAAGGTGAGATATTTGCAAAACAGAGCTCCAAAATTTTGTATTCATCATGCTAGTTGTCTGTGAGTCTCTAGTCATATTGTTGGATACAATTAATATGCATTGTTCCAGGCGATAGTGGTAGCAACTGCACAGTAGAATCTCTGTCTATCTCTCTGATGCTCTGAGGCATGGAAAATGTATCAGGTTCTGAGGTGACCCACCAGAGATCTACCACACAGGCAAATCTCTGTAATGGCAGCTTGTCTCTGAGGATAAGATTTGCTTTCTTCTGTTACATGTTTACAGTGTTTCATCACTCCTGTGGACTGTTAGATTCAAGACTCTAGGTGCTCCAGTCTGTGGGGATTAGTGATTGTATAAGATAACATACAATTGAGACTTTTCTATCTGAATAGAAGCCTCTAATTCATTAAGTATTCTACTGATTATTGTGCTTGGCTTGTTTTCCAGAACAAAGCAAAACAAACAAATTTAAAAAACAATTTTACAGGATGCAGGTTCAATTTCTGATTTAGAAGCATGGCAGAGTTTTAGAGCTTACTATATTTTGTCATATTTACTGATACCACTCTAAATTTATATTTATTTATTTATATTTATTTTGGTGCCAGTATAGTGTACATGGTATTTGTGCATTGTGTACACATCCTCACATGTATATAGGAATATATACATTGTGTGCTGGTACACATGCCTGTGTGTGTTGGTCAGCAGTTTGACATTTGTTGTTGTGGTCCACAATCTCTCTTTATGTTATATATTGAAGCAGAATTACTTACTTGGGTCCAGTGCTTGTTAAGTTGGCCAGTCTAGATATCGAACTTGTGCTTGGATCTGACTTGCTGTATGTTGGGATCACATGTAGGATGCCATAGTTACCAAGCATTTACACAGTTATTTGGAATCCAAACTCTGGTTCCATGCTGAGCCATTTTACCAGTTGTTATTTATATTAGAATTAATGTTTCTCTCTCTTTCTCTCTCTGTCTCTGTCTCTCTGTCTCTGTGTGTGTGTGTGTGTGTGTGTGTGTGTGTGTGTGTGTGTGTGTGTGTGTGTGTGTGTTTACAGACACCACAGTGTACAGGTGGACATTAGAGAACAACCTTAAGAAGTCGATTCTCTCTTGGTACCTTGTGTCTGAGGTAAAGCCTCACTCATTTTTGAATGATATTGCTGCCTCCTTTTCCCTTCTGCACAGAGGACTGCTGATATTGTACTCATTCAGGTTTTTGCCTTGGAGATTAGACCCAGGTCTATATTGACATCAGGTTTATTGAGAATGTTCATTTATTATATTCTAAACTTGTTTTCTATACTACTTTTGATGGTGTGGGTACTGCATATTGAACAATATTTGGGGATGAATACTTGAGTAAAGCAATACATAAATTAATGTCTACATAAAAATATTTAACTAAGATATAGTAATTTATTTTGAAGTAAAAATTTCAAATATAGGATATTTTTGTATATTCTATTTACTGTAATCTTTAGTATTCTTTTTTAATGAATGTTGTAGAAACATGGCCATTACTTTTTTGCAGTGCCCTTTTCTGCTTCTACAAATAATTTCAGTTTAATCATCTCTTATTCTTTTCATTTCTAAAATAAACAACCATAGGGCCTTTTCTTATTGGTTCTATTTTCTGTCTAAATTATCCAGAGAAGGATTGGAAAATAGAGATCTACAAGTTAATAGTATTAAATTCTCTTGAGATTTGAGCAATCGTTTTGCAATGAACTTTGGTTTAGCATTTTTAAATTGACAGTTACAATGTGAAATATTAAGAAGAGTATCACCCTCAAAAATAATATTTCTTCTGCAGTGGTAGTGACTGGATTGGTGTAATACTTGAATTGTTCATGGTTGACATATCTGGGTGACGCTTATATTCTTCATAAGCAATGGCTCATCCAGGGAGAAGACTGTGAAGGCTAGAATTATACATTTAGAAAGACTTCTCTGTGTAAAATAGAGTAGTTAAAATTCTGAAAGTGCTATTTTAAGCCCCAAATTTTAGTGTATCTAAACACATGTACACATGTGTGTAAATGTCAGGGTACAAGAGCAAGGTCAGAAATTGATCGTTATCTTTCTCACTGCCCACTAGCTTTTGGAACAGGGTCTGTCACTGAACATAGAGTTAATTGATTCTGCTAAATTATCTGTCCTCCTAGTCACTGGGACCGTCTTGTGTCTACCTCCTCAGTGATGGGATTACAGCATGCATAGTTGTCAGGCTTTTTATGCTAGTGTTAGGAATCTACAAGATGCTCACATTTGTGAATAAAGTTCTCTATTGACTGAGGTGTCTTCCCAGACCCAAACATTTATTTTCACAGAAAGAATGTTATGTACTAATCAAATTATTTATATAACACATTTATAAATGATGCCTGGACTACTGAAGCTAGACCTTAAATTAGTTATAACATTTCCAATCTTAGTCAAAGAGAATAAGAATCAGAGCTAGGAATGAGTGGTGCTAGCAGATAGTTGTGGTAGTCCACAACTCTTGCTAGTCCTACAAAAGAGAGTATGCATTACAGAAAGAATTCATCTAACTGGCTCCAGCAACAGTGTCTTTAGAACATCTGCTACATTTAGGAACATTATCACTGGGCAATTAATATCCAAATAAAATAAAAGCTTTTGGTCAAGGGAGTGCTTACTTGTTACCAACTTTTGCAATTCTGAAACACTTGGGGTTTCAGATTTTCTTAGACATACATCATAGTCTGATTCTTTACTTTCCATTTGTTCAAATGTATCAGACCAAAAAGTTGGTTTACCTCAACACAAAACAATATATTTTACATATATTACAGAAAATACATCTCTTGACCTGTTTTGCATCTTTCTTCTAGAAGATCGAAAGTGACTCAGGGAGAACAGGAGCTATTCATTTATCTGAAATGGTTGTTGACATGTTTATTGAGTGTGCCTGGATTCTCTCACTTAGCAGTTCAATATTTTTTCTCTTTAGAAATTATTTTTTTTTATAAAATAAGTACAATACCATTTACCCTTCAGCACATTTGTAAACTTTGAAATTGATACAATTTAGTTGTCTTTTTAAAGATAGTTCCTACTTCCCCACATTCACCTTGTCTGCTTCATCAAAAACATCCAGGTTAGATTCTCTCCCCCAAACCCTGACAATCTGGACCTCTGGGACATGCCCAGCTGCCCCGAGGCTTGCTCTGCCTTGTGTTCCAATGAGCAGCCCAAGGCTTCCCACTGAACATCTGATGCACCAGAAATATCTATGTAGTCCCACCTTCCTGAGATCTGCTACACCAATAACATCTAGGAACAACCAGATGACTAAAAGCTAGAATAAGAGAACACACAACAAGAGCCAGAACAATATGAAACCTGTAGAGCACAGCTATCTTACTATTGTAAAGCCTGTATATCTTAATGTAACTGAAGCACCAGAAAATGACCTTAAATTCAATTTTATAAAGATGATTGAGGATTTCAAAGAGGAAATGAATAAATGCAAGAAGATAGAACCCTTTAATAAAAACAAGAAGATAGAATCAAGCTAGTGAAGTAAATGAATAAAACTGCTCAAGACCTGAAAACAGAAATAGAAGCAATAAAGAAAACACAAACTTAGGGAATCCTGTAAATGGAAAACTTAGGTCAAGAGAACAGGAATTACAGATAAAATCATCACCAACAGATGATTATAAGGAATGGAAGTAAGAATGTCAGGTATAGAAGATATGATTGAAGAAATCAATACACTGCTTAAACAAAATATTGAATCTAAAAAGTTCCTTACACAACAAACATCCTAGAAATCTGGGACACTATGAAAAGACTAGGCCTAAAAATAATAGGAGTGGAAAATTCTCAGTGCCAAGGCCAAGAAATATTCCAACAAGATCATAAAAGAAAATTTGCCCAACTTAAAGAAAGAGATACACACATAGATTATAGAACATCAAATACATTGGAACAAAAAAGAAAATCCTCACACCACATGATAAGCAAAACACTAAATGTACAGAACAGGGAAAGAATATTAAAAGCTTAAAGGGAAAAAGCCAAGAAACATATAAAGCAGACCTATCAGAATTACATCTGACTTCTCAACAGAGACTATAAAAGCTGATAGGGCCTGGAGTGATGTCTTGCAGCCTCTAAGAAAGCACAGATGGCAACCTAGACTATTATACTCAGCAAAACTCTCAGTCTCCATAGATTGAGAAAACAAGATATTCAATGACAAAACCAAATTTAAACAATATCCACAAATCCATCCATACAGAAAATTCTAGAAGGAAAACTCCAACCCAAGGAAGTTAACTATGCCTAGAAAAACGGAAACACATAATTCCACACAAGCTAAAATGAAAGAAGAGAAGTACACACACACACACACACACACACACACACACACACACACACACACACACACACACTACCACCACCACCACCACCACCACCACCACCACACTACACCACACAGAATTAACAGGATTTAATAATCATTGGTCATTAATATTTCGGTGATCACACCCCCCCCACACACACACGCCCCAAATACGCAAGTTAACCGAATGGATGCAGAAACAAGATCCATCATACCGCTGCATACAAGAAACACATCTCAGTTGTAAAGATATTATCTCAGGGTAAAAGGCTAAAAACAGTTTTCAAAGCAAATGTACGCAAGACACAAGCTAGAGTAGTCATTATAACATCTAATAAAAATGACTTTCAACCAAAAGTAACCAAAAGAAGTGGGGAAATATACTTCATACTCATCAAAGGAAAAATCCACCATGATGATGTCTCAGTTCCGAACATCTATGCCCCAAATGCAAGGGTACTCACCTTAGTAAAAGAAAGATTACTAAAGCTTAAATCATACATTGAACCCCACATATTAATAGCGCAAGGCTTCAACACCCCACTCACACTAATGGACAGGTCACTGAGACTGAAATTAAACAAATAATGAAAGTAATTGGTATTAAGAGTCAAATGGACCTAACAGATATCTACAGAAGGTATTACCCCAACACAAAAGAATCTAACTTTTTCTCAGTCCACAATGGAACTTTCTTCAAAATTGACCATTTAGTGGGTCACAAAGCAAACCTTATCAGATACAAAAAATGGAATAACTTCTTGTATCTTATCAGACCACCAAGGATTAAAGCTTGACTTGAAAACAACAGAAAACCTACAAACTCATGAAAACTGAACAATTCTCTACTTAAAAAAACACTGTGTCAAGGAAGAAATAAAGTAAGAAATTAAAGACTTTCTAAGATTTAATGAAAATGAAAGCACAACATAATCAAACATGAAACACAATAAAAGCAAGGTCAAGAAGAAGGTTAATCTGGCCAGACACCCTGGAGCTCTTGGGGACTGGACCACCAACCAAAGAGTACACATGGAGGGACCCATGGCTCTGCTGAGTATGTGGCAGAGGATGGCCTTGTTGGATATCAGTGGGAGGAGTGGCCCTTGGTCCTGTGGGGTTTAGATGCCCCAGTGTAGGGGAATGTTAGGATGGGAAGGCAGGAGTGGGTGGGTGGGTGGGACAGCACCCTCATAGAGGAAGGGAAATGGGGATGGGATAGGGGAGGCCTGGAAAGAGGATGACATTTGAAATGTAAATAAAGAAAATATCAAATTAAGAGAGAGAGAGAGAGTGAGAGCGAGAGAGAGAGAGAGAGAGAGAGAGAGAGAGAGAGAGAGAGAGAGGAAGGTTCATAGCACCAAGGATCTTCATAAAGAAATTAGAGAGAATACATACTAGCAATTTAAAAGTACACCCAAAAGAAAGTCCTGGAATGAAAAGAAACACACCCAAGAGGAGTAGAAGGCAGGAAATAATCAAACTCAGGACTTATCAATAAATTAGAAACAGAGAAAATAGTACAAAGAACCAACATAACCAAGAGCTCTTTCTTTGAAAAAATTCAACTACATAAACAACGCTTTATCCAAACTAACTAAAACTCAGAGAGACAGTATCCAAATTAAGAAAACCAGAAATGAAAAGGGGGACATAGCAACAGGCAATGAGGCAATCCAAAGAATCATTAGGTCTTACTTCAAAAGACTGCACTCCACAAAATGAAAAATCTAAATGAAATGGATGATTTTCTAGATAGATACCACTTACCAAATTTAAATCAATATCAAGTAAACTACTTGAATATATTTCACAAAATATAAATAGAAGGAACATTGCCAAACTCATTCTATGAGACCATAGTCACTATGATAAGTAAACTACACAAACAACTCAACAAAGACAGAGAATTTCAGACCAATTTCCCTTATGAACATTGATGGAAAGAACTCAATAAAGTACTAGAAAGCCAAATCCAAGAGCACATCAAAAACTTCATCCACCAAGATCAAGTAGACTTCATCCCAGGATGGGTCAACATATGAAAACGCATCAATATAATCCACCATCTGTCAAAGCCAAACGAAAAAAGACACACGGCCATCTCATCAGATGCTGAATAAGCCAAAAGAAAAAAGACACATGGCCATCTCATCAGATGCTGAATAAGCTTTTGGCAAAACTGGACACCCCTTCCATTTAAAAGTATTGGAGAGATCAGGGATACAAGGCACATACCTAAACACAATTATAGCAATATGCAGCAAGCCTTTAGCCAACACCAAATTAAATGGGGAGAAACTTAAAGCAATTTCACTAGAATTAGGGACAAGATAAGGGAGAGATACAATCTCTCTGTATCTATTCAATATAGTACTTGAAGTTCTAGATAGAGCAATTAGACAACTAAAAGACATCAAGAGGATACAAATTTGAAGGAACAAAATCAAAATATTGTTATTCCTAGGTGATATGATAGTATACTAAGTTACCTCCCATAATTCTACCAAGGAACACCTACAGCTGATAAATACCTTCAGCAAAGTAGCTGGATACAGAATTAACTTAAAACAATAAGTAGGTCCCCTTTATAGAAACAATAAGTGTCTGAGAAAGAAATTACAGAAACAACATCCTTCACATTAACTACAAAGAATATTAAATATCTTGGACTAACTCTAACAATGCAAGTGAAAGACCTATCTGACAAAAAACTTCAAGCCTCTGAAGAAGGAATTTGAAGAAGATATCAGAAGATGGAAAGATCTCTCATGCTCAGGGATTGGTAGGATTAACATAGTAAAAAAGGTCAATCCTACCAAAGAAATTTACAGATTCAATGAAACTCCTATCAACATTCCAACACAATCATTTACAGACCTTGAAAGAGCAATTATTTATGTATTATGGAAAAAAACCCAGAATAGCTAAAACAATCTTGAAAAATAAAAGAACTTTTAGAGCTATCACCATCCCTGATTTTAATGTACCACAGAACAAATGTAATAAAAGAATGCATTGTATTGACAGAAAAACAGAGAGATTGGTTAAAAGAATAGAATCAAAACCCAAAAATAAATCAACATACCTATAGATACTTGATTTTTGTCAAAGAAGCTAATACCATTCAATGGGGAAAAAAAGAAAGCATCCTTAACAAATGATTCTGGTCTAACTCGATGTCTGCATATCGAAGAATGCAAATAGATCCATATTTATCACCCTGCACAAAATTCAAGAGGAAGTGGCACAAGGACCTCAACACCAAACAGGATATACTAGATTTAATAGAAGAGAAAGTGGGGAATATCTTTGAGCTTGTGGTATAGGAGACAACTTCCCGAACATAGCACAAATACCTCAGTCTCTAATATCAATTAATAAATGGGACCTTATGAAACTGAAAATACTCTGTAAGGCAGGAAACACCATCAATAGGACAAAATGGCAACTTATAAAATGGGAAAAGACTTTCACCAACCCTACATTTTACAGAGGCCTAATATTCAAACTATTTAAAGAACTCAAGAAATTAAACACCAACAAAGCAAACAACCCATTTAAAAAATGGGATATGGAGTTAAACAGAGAATGCTCAACAGAGGAATCTTCAGTGGCTGAGAAGCACTTAAATATTTAATCTCCTTATTCATCAGGGAAATGCAATTCAAAATGACTTTGAAATTTCATACTTCACCTATCAGAATGGCTAAGATAAAAACTCAAGTGGCAGTACATCCTGGCAAGGATGTGGAGCAAATGGAGGGAGTACAAACTTGTAAAATAACTGTGGAAATTTTGTCATTTCTCAGAAAACAGGGAATAGTTCTACCTCAAGACCAAGCTATACCATTCCTGGGTGTATTCCCAAATGATGCTCCATCATCCCAGAAAGACACTTTCTCAACTATGTTTGTAGCAGTTTAACTCATAATAGACAGAAACTAGAAACAATCTTGATGTCCTTCAATGGAAGAGTGGATAAAGAAAATGTGGTATATTTACACAATGGAATACTACTCAGCTATTAGAACAAGAATATCATAAAAATTGCAGGCAGATGGATAGAACTAGGAAATATTCTGAGTGAGGTAACTCAGCCGAAGAAAACAGGTATGGTATGTATATACTCATATGTGGATATTAGTCAAAAGTACATGATAATCAGGCTACAATCCACTCTGTAGGTAACAAGATGTTAAGTAACAAGGAGGGCCCAAGTGAAGATCCTTAAATTTCATTCAGAAGAGGAAATAAAATAGACACCTGAAGTAGATGGAGGAAAAGAACTGTGTGAGAGTTTAGCAAGGGGAACAGGGGTCAGCATCAGGAGTGTGGAGGAGGAAAATCTGGAGAGAGAACTGAAACCAGTGGGGGGCATCTCTGGGAAGTGGGATGCTTCTGGGATTCTATGGGGGTGATCCTAGCTGAGATCGCTACCAGCAAGGCATATGGAGCCTGTATAGCCAGGCAGGACTTCCAACAGAGGAAGGGGTACAGCAACCCACCCACAAAAGCTTCCACCCAAAAGTTTACCTGCCTACAATAAGTGCAGGGATAAAGATGGAGCAGAGATTGAGTGAATGGCCAACCACTGACTGCCCTAACTTGAGACCCACCCATGAGAGAGAGTCAACTCCTGACACTGTTAGTGATAGTTGCTATGCTTGCAGACAGGAGCCTAGCGTAATTGTCTTCTGAGAGGCATCATCCAGCACCTGATGGGAACCCAAAGCCAAACAATAGGCAGAGCTCTGGGAGTCTTGTCAAAGAGTTGGAGGAAGGATTGAGAAAGTCAGAGGGATCAAGGGTAACGCAAGTAGACCTACAGAGTAAACTAACCTGGGTCCCTGGAGGTTAGCAGAGACTGAACCATCAACCAAAGAGCATGCCTGGGCTGGACCTAGGCCCCCTGCACAAATGTGCGGCTTGTTCTTCATGTGGGTCCCCTAACAATTAGAATGGGTCTGTCTGACTGTTGCCTGCCTTTGGACCCCTTTCCCATAGCTGGGCTTCCTTTTCTGGCCTCAGTGGGAGAAGATGCACTTAGTCCTGCTATGACCTGATGTATCTGAGCAGGTGGGTACCTTGGGGGTGCCTGCCCTTCTCTGAGGAAAGGTGACGGGGGAAAAGGGAAAGAGGTGTGTGAAAAGAACATGGACGAGTTCTGAAATCAGGGGTAAAGTGAATAGATAACTTTAAAGAATAGCAGCTTTTGAAAAAATTATAGCCAGTGTATTCCCTTTCACTATTCATGAATATACCCAACTTTTAAGAGAATGTTAAACATAAACACTGGAATAATAAGAATAGATAGCCACTATTATAGTCAGAAAATAATGATAATTATACTACATAAAGATGTAAATATAAAATATTAATGGTAATACTTACCACACATTGAATATTGGCTCCAATAGTAAAATCAGAATATTTTTCCTTAGCCTATACTTACTTTTTTCAAGCAAAATTTGAGTTGACAATTTTTGTTTTATACTCTATATTTTTTTTGTAATTTTAGATAACAAACTAAATTTATATTTCTTCCAAATGACTAAAATGGTTACATATTTTAGTGGCATATTGCTACTTCAATAGAGATTGATACAACTTGCCAAAACCAGCAATATAGGTCCAAATTTCTGTAATAGCCTCATGTATCTTCTCTATAAAGTTATGTTCCAAATGGACTAGTCAAAGCGGCCACATGATTAGCAAATAAAATACTTAGATTTAAAATCTAAAACTTGACTCAGGTTTATATTTTCCATTAACTGTGACTTGAACAATCAGTAACTCAATGGAATTTTAGTTTGCTTAAGCATTAAAGAGAATGCTTGGGAGAATTTATTTCTAAAGTCTTATGCACTTGTTAAAAATCTGAACAGTGAACATGACCAAAATCCCCAAATGTATCGTTGAAGATTATGAGTAATGCTGTAGCTTTTCAGATATTCTTTCTTTCATAATTGGCTTTTATAATGATATTGAGGGTGAAAATTTAAGAAAAAGTAAATATAGTCATAAAGATGACCATTTGTTACTAGTTTATCAAATTAGATATGTGTTCTTAAGATTTTTTTCTTTGATATTGTTTATATCTAGTTGATTACTATGGTGATAGTGAGTAATAGAATTAATAGAATTTTTAAAAATAAAATTTACCAGAAAATATCAAGGTATTTCTACAGATCCCTTTCATAGTAGAGGAAATTGCGGAAAGCATGCATGGATTTTTAAGAAGTGTTTATAACTTAGAGGTATTTACGCACAGCGGGATACGTCCTCATTGTGAAAAAAGTGAAGCATTGAGAGTCTGAAGTTTCGTCATCACGAGGATTATGTTGAATGTTCATGTGTGACAATATGATCCAAAATGACACAGGCTCAGTTCTTCACCCAAGTGGAAAAGATTGTGTTTGGGCTCTCTGTTATGGTCCTTGACATTCAAAGGCCAGAGTTGACACTAATAGAGAAGAGTAGGTCACTGGTTATTAAGAACAAAAAATGCCACCATCTCCAATAACTGAAACATCATCCCAAATTATCTGAATTCAGCCATAAAATAGACTGGGTACTAACAAAAGCAGATCCAAAGAGAAAGGATTTAAATGTATTATTTTATTCAATTTGCTAGTTATTTTCTTATCTTCAAAAGTATCTATTACGATTCAGAGACATTATGAAAGTCTGCAGTTCCAAAGATGAAATGGGACGCGGTCTCTTTCATCAATGGAAGGTGACTGGAAGACATGAGATTCACTCCATAGACACAAGGGGAAACTGGAAAGTTGTTATTTACAAACATGGGCATAGTTAATCTAAGAGGGTTAAATTTGAGCAAAACTTCTGAAAGTTAAGAGCTCAAGCCAGGGAGGGAGGGAGATAAATAATAATTTGCTATAACACTGACACAGAACCATTAGTATCTGCCTCTGAAAGGGGCTATGCTATGTCGTAGCGATGATTTTTTATTTTGATTGGCACTATTTATTTATTTATGTATTTATTTATTTATTCTCTCATATATTACATCCTGATCGTTTCCACTCCTCCCAGTCTCTCCGCCCTCTACTTCCCCCTTCTGCTAGATTCACTCTTCCTGTTTACTTTCAGAAAGGAGAAGACCTCCCAGGGACATCTACAAAACGTGGCATAACAGGTTACAATAAGACTAGGCATACACTCTCATATTAAGGCTAAAGGAGGCAACCCAGTAGGAGGAAAATGGTCCCAAGAGCAGGCAAAATAGTCAGAGACAATCACCACTCCCACTGAACACCATGCTACACAACTGCAGCATCTAAGCAAAGGACCTAGCTCAGAGCCATACAGGGTCCTTGCTAGTCTCTTCATTCTCTGTGAACCACTATGAGCCCTGGTTAATTGGTTCTGCAGGTCAGGTTTTCTTTTCTTTCTTTTTTTTTTTTTTTAATTTTTATTTAATCTTTTTTTTTTTTTTTTTTTTTTTTTTTTTTTTTTTTTTTTTTTTTTTTTTTTTTTTTTAACACTACAGACTTTATCCCCCCTCTTGGTCCACCATCTGACTATTCCCCATTCCTACCTCCTCCCCACCCCCTGTCTTCAAGAGGATGTCCTCACCTACCCATCCCTCACCCCACTAAACCTCTAAATTCCCCGGGGCCTCCAGTCTCCTGAGGGTTAGGTGCATCTTCTCTGACTGAACCCAGATCTAGCAGTCCTCTGCTGCAAATGTGTTGAGGGCCTCATATCAGCTGGTGTAGGCTGCCTGGTTGGTGGTCCAATATCTGATTGATCTTGGGTGTCCAGGTTAATTGTGACTCCTGGTCCTCCTACAGGGTCTCCCTCCTCCTCAGCTTCTTCCAGCTTTTCCCTGATTGAACCATAGGGGTCAGCAGCTTCTGTCCACTGGTTGGGTACAAATATCTGTATCTGTTTCTTTCAGCTGCTTGTTGGGTCATTTGGAGGGCAGTCATGATAGGTCTCTTTTTGTGAGCACTTCATAGTCTCAGTAATAGTGTCAAGCCTTGAGGCCTCCCCTTGAGATGGAGCCCACTGTGGGCCTGTCTCTGGATCTCCATTTCCACAGGCTCCTCTTCATTTCTGTCCCTGCAGTTCCTTCAGACAGGAACAATTATGGGTCAGAGATTTGACTGTGGGATAGCAACCCCATCCCTCACTTGATGCCCTGTCTTTCTGCTGGAGATGGACTCTACAACTTCCCTCTCCCCACTGTAGGGCATTTCATCTAAGGTCCTTCCCTTTGAGTCCTGAGAGTCTCTCATCTCTCAGGTTTTTGGTACATTCTGGAGGGTCCTCTCAACCTCCTACCTCCTGAGGTTGCCTGTTTCCATTCTTTTCTGCTGGCCCTTAAGGCTTCAGTCCTTTTTTCAAACCCAATACCAGATCATGTTCCCCTCTTCCTTTCCCCTGTCCCCTTTCTCACCCACATCCTTCCCTCCCCCTCCTCCTTGTGATTGATTTCTTCTCCCTCCCAAGTGGGATTGAGGCATCCTCACTTGGGCCCTTCAGCTTATTTAACTTTTAGAGTTCTGTGGACTGTATCTTGTGTATTCTGTACTTTGTAAAGATTTTTTGGCTAATATCCACTTATTAGTAAGTACATACCATGACTGTCCTTTTGGGTCTGAATTGGGTCACTCAGAATGATATTTTCTAGTTCCATCCATTTGCCTGCAAAATTCAGGATGTCCTCATTCTTAATAGGTCAGCAGTATTCCATTGTGGAAATGAACCACATTTTGTGTATCCATTTTTCTTGTTGTGGGACACCTGGGTTGTTTCCAGCTTCTGGCTATCACAAACAAGGCCGCTATGAACATAGTGGAACATGGGCTCCTGTGCCTGGTGGGGCATCATTTGGGTATATTCCTAAGAGTGGTATTGCTGGGTCTTCATGTAGATCTATGTCCAATTTTCAGAAGAATGAACAGATTGATTTCCACAGTGCTTGTACCAGTTTGCAATCCCAACAGAAGTGGAGGAGTGTTCCTTTTTCCCTACTTCCTCTCTAACATGTGCTGTTACCTGAGTTTTTGATCTTAGCCATTCTGATTGGTATAAGGTGGAATCTGAGGGTCATTTTGATTGATATTTCTCCTATCACTAAGGATTTTGAACATTTCTTTAGGTGCTTCTCAGTCATTTGAGATTCCTGTTGTGAATTCCCTGTTTAGTTTTATACCACATTTTTTTGATTAGGTTGTTTGGTTTTATTGGTGGTTAGCTTCTTGAGTTCTTTATATATTTTGGATATTAGCCCTCTAATGGATATGTAGTTAGTGAAGGTTTTCCCCAATCTTTAGGTCGCTGATTTGTACTACTGACTATGTTCTTTGCTTTCCAGTTTCATGAGGTCCCCTTTACCAATTCTTGATCTTACAATGTGAGCCATTGGTGTTCTGTTTAGGAAATTTTGCCCTGTGCCAATGAGTTCAAGGGTCTTTCTCATTTTCTCTTCTTCTAGATTCAGTGTATCTGGTTTTATGGTGAGATCCTTGATCCACTTGGGCTTGAGCTATGTGCAAGGTGACAAATATAGGTCTATTTTCATTTTCTACATACAGACAGCCAGTTAAACCAGTACCATTTATTGAAGATTCTTTCTATTTTCCATTTTATATTTTTGGCTTCTTTGTCAAAGATCAAGTGTCTATAAGTGTGTGGTTTTATTTATGGGTCTTCAATTCTATTCCATTGACCAAGATGTCTGTCTCTGTACTAATACTATGCAGTTTTTTTTTTTTTTAATCACTATTGCACTGTAGTATAGCTTGAGGTCAGGGATGGTGATTCCTCCAGCAGTTCTTTTATTGTTAAGAATTGTTTTCGCTATTCTGGGTTTTTGCCTTTCAAATGATTTTGAAAATTGCTCTTTCCAAGTCTTTGAAGAATTGTGTTGGGATTTTGTTGGGGATGGCATTGAATCTGTAGATTGCTTTTGGTAGGATGGCCATTTTTATTATGTTAATTCTGCCAATCCATGAGCGTGGGAAATATCTCCATTTTCTGAGATCTTCAATTTCTTTCTTGAGAGACTTGAAGTTATTCACATACAGATCTTTCTTGTTTGGTTACAGGTACCCCGAAGTATTTTATATTATATGTGCCTATTCTGAAGGGAGTTATTTCCCTAATTTCTTTCTCAGCCTGTTTATTATTTGTATAAAGGAAGCCTACTGATTCATTTGAGTTAATTTTATATCTGGCCACTTGAAGTTGTTTTTCAGCTGGAGATATTCTCTAGTAGAATTTTTGGGGTCACTTATGTATACTATTATATCATCTGCATATAATAATACCTTTATTTCTTCTTTGCCAATTTTTATCCCCTTGATCTCTTTTTGTTTTCTTATTGCTCTAGCTAGCACTTCGAGTACTATATTGAATAGATATGGGGAGAGCGGGCATCCTTAGCTTGTCCCTGATTTTACTGAGATTGCTTCAAGTATCTCTCCATTTAATTTGATATTGGCTGTAAATTGCTTTTAATATGTTTAGTTATGGGCCTTGATTCCTGGTCTCTCCAATACTTTTAACACAAATGGGTATTGTATTTTATCAAATGATTTTTCTGTATCTAAGGAGATGATCATGTGATTTTTCCTTTGAGTTTGTTTCTATAGTGGATTATGTTAATGGATTTTTGTATATTGAACCAACCTTGCATCCCTGGGATGAAGCCTACTTGATCATGGCGAATGATTGTTTTGATGTGTTCTTGGATTCGGTTTGCAAGAATTTTATTGAGTATTTTTGCATAGATAGTCATAAGTGAAAGTGGTCTGAAGTTCTCTTTTTTTGGTTGTATCCTTGTGTGGTTTAGGTATCAGAGTAATTGTGGCTTCATAGACTGAATTAGATAGTGTTCTTTCTGTATCTACTTTAAGGAATAGTTTGAGTAATATTGGTATTAGATCTTCTTTGAAGGTCTGGTAGAATTCTGTACTAAATCTGTCTGGCCCTGGACTTTTTTTGGTTGGAAGGTTTTTAATGACTTCTATTTTATTATGGGATATGGACCTGTTCAGATAGTTTACCTGCTCTTGATTTAACTTTGATATGAGGGAGCTGTCTAGAAAACCATCCATTTAATTTACATTTTCCAGTTTTGCTGAGTATAGGCTTTTGTAATAGAATCTGAAGTTTTTTAATTTCCTCCCTTTCTGTTGTTATGTCTTCCTTGTCATTTCTGATTTTGTTAATTTGGATACTGCTTCTGGGCCCTTTAGTTAGTTTGGCTAGGGGTTTATCTATCGTGTTGATTCTCTCAAAGAACCAGCTTTTGGTTTTGTTGGTTCTTTGAATTTTTCTGTTTGTTTCTATTTGGTTGAGTTTAGCCCTGAGTTTGATTATTTCCTGCCTTCTACTGCTGTTGGGTGTGTTTGCTTCTTTTTTGTTCTAAAGCTGTCAGGTATGCTGTTAAGTTGCTGGTGTAAGATATCTCCAGTTTCTTTACCAGGGTACTTAGTGCTATGAATTTTCCTCTTAGCACTGCTTTCATTGTGTCCAATAATTTTGGGTATGATGTGTCAACAGTTTCATTGAATTCCAAGAAGTCTTTAATTTCTTTCTTTATTTCTTCCCTGGCCAAGTTATCATTGAGTAGAGAGTTGTTTAGTTTCCATGTGTATGTGGACTTTCTGTTGTTTTTGCTGTTATTGAAGAGCAGTCTTAGGCCATGGGGATCTGATAGGATGTATGGGAATATTTCAATCTTCCTTTACCAGTTGAGGGTTGTTTTGTGACCAGTTATATGGTCGATTTTGGAGAAGGTACCATGAGGTGCTGAGAAAAAGGTGTATTCTTTTGTTTTAGGGTGAAATGTTCTGTAGACATCTTTTAAATCTATTTGATTTGTAACCTCTATTGTTTTCATTGTATCTCTGTTTAGTTTTTGTTTCAATGACCTATCCATTAGTGAGAGTCAGTTGTTGAAGTCTTCCACTATTATTGTATGGGGTTCAATGTGTGTTTTTATTTTTAATAAAGTTTCTTTTATGAATGTGGGTGCCTGTGCATTTGGGGCATAGATGTTTAGAATTGGGACTTTCTGTTGGTGGATTTTCCCTTTGATGAATATGAAGTGTCCTTCCTCATCATGCTTGATAACTCTTGGTTGAAAGTCTGTTTTATTGGATATTAGGATGGCAACTCCAGTTTGTTTCTTGGGACCATTTGCTTGGAAGACCTTTTTCCAGCCTTTCACTCTTAGATCGTTCTGTCTTTGTTATTGAGTTGTGTTTCTTGTATGCAGCAAAATGCTGGATCCTGCTTGAGTATCTAGTCTGTTAGCTTATGTCTTTTTATAGGTGAATTTAGTCCATTAATATTGAGAGGTATTAAAGACAGATGACTTAGTTCCTGTTATATTTGTTTTTGTAGATTGCTTTATGACCATATGGTTCTCTTCTTTTGGCTTGGTTGTAAGACGATTAATATCTTGCCTTTTTTTTTGTAGATACCCTCCTTGTGTTGGAGTTTTCCTTCCAGAACCCTCTATAGGAATGGATTGGTGGATAGATACTGTTTGAATTTGGTTTTGTATTGGAATATTTTGGCTCCTCCTTCTATGTTGATTGAGAGTTTTTCTGGGTATAGTACCCTGGGCTGATATTTATGTTCTTTTAGAGTCTGAATGAACTCTGACCAGGCTCTTCTGGCTTTCATAGTCTCTGTTGAATTCTAATAGGTCTACTTTTGTATGTTACTTGGCCCTTTTCCCTTGCAGCTTTTACTATTCTTTGTTTGTTTTGTGCATTTTGTGCTTTGATATTATGTGAGGATATGATTTTCTTTTCTGGTTTAATTTATTTGGTGTTCTATAGGCTTCTTGTACATTTACAGCTGTCTCTTTGTTTAGGTTGGGGAAGTTTTCTTCTATGATTTTGTTAAAGACATTTTCAGGTACTTTGAGCTGGGCATCTTCCTTCTCCTCTATTCCAATTATTCTTAGATTAGTCTTTTCATTGTGTCTTGAATTTCCTGGACGTTTTGGGTTAGAAGCTTTTTATGTTTTGAATTTTTTTTGACAGCTGCATCAATCTCTTTTATGGTATCTTCTATACCTGAGATTCTCTCTTCTATCTCTTTTATTCTGTTGATGATGTTTACATCTGTAATTCCTGATGTCTGTAATTTCCTAGGTTTTCAATTTCTAGGTTTACCTCCATTTGTGTTTTCTTTGTTTTTTCTACTTCCACTTTTAGGTCTTGGAGTGCTTTATTCAATTCTTTCACCTGTTTGATTGTGGTTTCTTCTATTTCTTTAAGGGATTTATTTTTTCCTCTTTAAGGGCATCTACTTGTTTACCTGTATTTTCCTGTATTTCTTTCAGTGAGTTATTTATATCCTGCTTAAAGCACTCTATTATTTTCATGAGATAAGATTTTAGGTCAGCTTCCTGATTTTCAGGTGTGTTGGTGTATTCAGGTCTTGCTATGGTAGGACAACTGGGTTATGATGATGCCAACATATATTGGCTTCTGTTGCTTATGGTCTTGTGCTTGCCTCTGGCCATCTGGTTGTTTCTGGTGTTTGCTGTTCTGGGTGACTTTGTCTGAAGTCTAACTCTTTTGTCCCTGGGTTGCTTCAGATCTCCTGGTAGGCCTGTGGCACTGGCTGTTGCAGACCTCCTACAGGGCCTTCCAACTGTGGGGGCTTCAGAGGAGCAGAGAAGCTGCTGATCTGTTGCCTTGGCTGCAGCAAATCTCTTGGGAGGCCTTCATACTGTTGGGTCTTCAGAGGAGCAGTCAAGTTGTTGTCCTGTGTGAAGTTGTTTTCCTGTGGGGCTGTCTTAGTCAGGGTTTCTATTCCTTCACAACACATCATGACCAAGAAGCAAGTTGGGGAGGAAAGGGTTTATTCAGCTTCCATTTTCTCATTGCTGTCTATCACTAAAGGAAGTCAGGACTGGAACTCAAACAGGTCAGGAAGCAAGAGCTGATGCAGAGGCCATAGAGGGATGTTTCTTACTTACTGGCTTGCTTCCCCTGGATTGCTCAGCTTGCTTTCTTATAACCCAAGACTGCCAGCCCAGAGATGGTACCACCCACAAGGGTTCCTCCCCCTTGATCACTAATTGAGAAAATGCCTTACCACTGAATCTCATGGAGGCATTTTCTCAACTGAAGTTCCTTTCTCTGTGATAACTCCAGCTTGGGTCAAGTTGACACACCAAACCAGCCAATACAGGGGCCTATGGATTGTGATTTCTCTTTCCCTGTGTGCAGCAGAACTCCAAGAAGGTTTTCAGTCTGTTGGATCAGTTGCCCTGCATGCTGTGGAGCCCCCAGGAGGTCTTCAGACTGTGGTTTCAGTTGTCCAGTTGCTCTGTGTACAGAGGAACTTCTGGGATGCCTGCAAAATGTGATATCTTCAGGGGAATAGAGAAGTTGGTGATCAGTTTCACAGTTGTCCTGTATACAGAAGATCTCCTGGGATGCCTCAGGCTATGCTGTCAGATTCCCTGATTGAAGCAGATCTCCTGGGATGCTTCAGGATGTGGAGTCTTCAGGGGAGCAGACTAGCTAGCAGTTTGCCCCAGCAGAAAGGACTGGCCCGAAGGACGCCATATTTTCTTGATGTCCTTAATCCCCCTGCTTCCTATAATCATTTCCCCCACTTCCTTGGGTTTCTCTGTGATCTGTCTAATGTTTGATGATAGGTCTTCATCTGCTGGATGAAGCCTCTCTGATGAAGATTGGGCTAGGTTCCAGCTATGAATATAGCAGCAGAATATTATTAGTAATTATTTAATTGATTTTTTTTTACTTTCATATATATATCTATATATCTACATCTATCTCTATCTGTCTATATCTATATCCATATCCATATCTATATATCTATATCTATATCTATATCTATAGCTATAGCTATATCTCCAGTCTGTTTGCTTCTATCCTAGTTTTCTGGGCTATTCAGCCTCTGTCTCTTGATCAACCAGGCATGGCATGAGCCTCAAGTTGGACTAGTCATTGATTTGGCTATTTGCACTGCAGTTAAGAGCACTGGCTGCTCTTCCAGATGACAAAGATTCCATTCCCAGAACCCATATAGCAGCTCACAACTGTCTGTAAGTTCCATAGAACTCACACAGATATACATGCAGGCAAAACACCAATTCACGTGAAATAAAAGTAAATCAGTTTCTAAAAAGACATATTGTATAATGCCAAGAACAGAATCGTTTAGGATGATAGGACTACTAATATTATATACACAGAGGTTGTCCTCACTGGTTCTTCCCTCTCTTTCTTCTCTCTCTCATTCCCTACTCTCCAGTGGCACAGATTCTGGCTTAATTATTGAAGTGGTAGGTAATCAATATAAAGCAAACATTGAAAATTTGGTGTTTTTCATGATTGATAAATGGCATGCTATCCATGCTGGAGTTTTCTGCCTATCAAGGATATTAGAGAAGTCTCTGAATCATAATTAAATGATAATAAATAAAGAATATCTGGCAATATTTGATGTGCAAGTTTCAAGTGTGACTTAAACATGATGAGCTAGTTAAGATAATAAGGGACTGAATTTCTTTATCCTTCATAAAGTTTGGTTTGACCATGCTCCAATAAGTATATGGGCAAGACAAACTGAACTTGGTGTTTTTACTGGAGATGGGGTACAAGGGTGTGAGAGAGGACCTTGGAGGAATGGGAAGCCAGGGTTATAAGGGTGCATTGTGCAGAATTCCCAAATAAAAATATTCTGTTGGGAAGAGAAAATAAGAGGTAAAAGAAATTTTTATGGTGCTGGGACTGAGTTTGCAGCAGCTGCTCCTTTGGAGTGTGTATTTTATTTACTGTCAATAACAGGGTGTTCTTCAATAGCTAGTAAGTGGTTAAAATCTGCCAAGCCTTGGCCAGTGGCCTTTACTTTGCTTTTTCTAATTTATTTCTTATAACACTATGAAGTCAATACTTTCATTCTCCTTATTTTATGCATAAGAATATGGAAGCTGACAACACTCTCAAGCTATACCTACTTTAGGATTTGCCCCCTTGTTTTATAGCTAGCTGTCCATTAGAAAACAGAGAGTGTGTTGAAATCTATATGTAATGATTACTTGACTTATTTAAAAAGACTGCTTATTATTTGTACACATATCTGCTGGGTTGCTTTTCTCTTGGGTTATGCTAAGAGGTGAATGTATTTCTCAAGCACAATTGATCTCTTTGATCTGCAGCAATCATCTACTACAACCTAAAGCAATTTGCTGCCAAGAAGTCTACAAGCTTTCACATTTCTTATAGATTCTGTGTCTATTTTTAAATAGCATCTGTTGATGTTACTCTAAATACTCCCTGCTTCGGTGGCACAATTACACATAGATTCCTGGAAAAAATATTCCATTTAAATATAGTTGCTTGTTTTTCTGGGTCTTTGTAGACAGACTTTCCAAAGATAAAATTTAAAAGCCCTGATCAGCCCAAATGAAAAAAATTTGAAAGGCAAATAATCATGATGCCATTAAATGCTAAATATGTCTCGATTATTTTGTGTTACTGTGCTTAATCCCACCTGCAAAGAGTGGAAATCAATTATTTAATGGAGAACATTTAAATCTAATATTAGAATCTGGATGAGGATGAATAGAAATTCTGAATATGTTTCCCACACAGATCTCAGCACCATTACAATAAATTGGATACTTTCCAATGCAGCCATTAGGCTGTGAATCTTTTTATGTAACTCCGTCCAGATCTCTATGAGTACCTAAAAAATATGCTCTTGTTTGGGATTTCCAGTGTTTACCTATAACCTTGTTGAACACATGATCTTGACAAAATAAATTTACATACCTGGACCTCACTTTCTTCATGTGTACAGTAAGAGGGGCTAGGTCATGGCTCCTGAGATCCTTGTGGAAGCAGAAGTACATTGATTGTGTAACTGAGAATGGTAATTTTTGAGAACCACTGTACAGTTTAAAACCAACTGCAAAGAGTCATCTATTATTCCATTTTCTATAAATCATATATTCACAGATCCTACAGCAATTATTGATATAAGAACTAAAAGTGGATTTTAAATTCTAGCTTGTCATGATTATTATATAGCCTGTTCATTTATAACTGTCAATTTCAGCACAATCCCTGTCTGCAGAACCTTGTCGCTGGTCCTGATGTGATGAGGGCATTCACTGAAAACAAGAAGTCAATACAGTGAGGATGTAGAGCACACACTTGGAGAAGATTCTGACGGCAATGTACAGCAGCACACACAAGACTGTCACCTGCTCACTGGACAAAAGTTAAGCTCTGCACATGGAAGCACATATACTCAGATTTCTATAACCAAAATCCAAACCCATGCCAGATAATCCACATTTAGAATTAACAATTGAAGTTTAGGAACTAGGATGTATATTTGTGAGTGGTTCTGAGCCATGTTGATATGTTTTCTTTTTATACGTGATTGATGTGCTGTTTGCACTTCATGCTTCAGTTACACTTATTTTTCTTACTTTTCTCATTCACTCAGTAAAAACAAGTAACTATACTAGATGAATTTCTGCAGTTAGAAATGTGAGAAAATCCTTTACTCCTGGCAAGCTTTCCTTTAAAGCCTTTGGTATTTATTTTCAGTTTCCTCTTTATATTTTACTGTGTGCAGATTTTGACAAATGGTCAGCAATCCCATTATTTACTTGATATGAACATTTCTAAGAGCAAATATTTTAAGAATAATGAACTTTTGGATTATCAAATCCACATTTAGAAAGCCTTTTAAAGAAAACAGAAATGGTATTCATCTTAGTCAACTGTTCTATTACTGTGAAGATATATCATGGTCAAGGCAACTTTTATAAAGAAAGCATTTAATTGGGGGCTTACTCATCGTTTCAAAGGTTAAGCCCACTATCAACATAGAAGGGAACATGTAAGCACGTGGGCAGGCATTGGAGCAGCAGCTGAGAACTTTACATCCTGATCCACAAGTAGAGAAAATGAAACACTGGGCTTAATGTGGTAATTTTTTTAAGCCTTAAAGTCCACTCCCAGTTATATATCTCTCCGAACAAGGCCACACCTCCCACTTCTTCCCTGGTGGCTCATCAACTGGGGACTAAGCATAAAAGTATATGGGCCTATTGGTCTCATTCTCATTCAAACTACTGCAGTGTTTAATGAAAAACCTTAAAACACCTTTCTATAGAGTAAATATATATGATGTAATAGTAATGCCCATCTGATTTCCATCTACTCCTTTAAACTATTACATTAGATATTTGGGACGCTTTTGAGATCCAACCTCACATATAATTTAAAGGAATAACGACTGTGAAAGAGTGCGAGAATTGGCTTATGTGTCTTCAGTGGCCATGTTTTCATGGAAATTTAACATGTTTTCTTTTAGACATAAACACACATACACACACACACACACACACACACACACACACACACACACACAGACATAGCAGACATAGATTAGAAACTAAGTAGGGAATTTAAGAAGCCAGGGAAAGGGAAAGGGGAATCTAGGGAAACCTTAACAGATCTTCTGGATCTTTAACTATACACCATGTGAAGAATTCAGTATTTACTATTACAATAAAAGACACAAACTGAGAGTTCTTGGATGACAATAATAGGAACAGACATAAAGGCTCTAGGAAAAATTTAGAAAGACTTTCAATCAATTTCATGAGCAAGTAAAAAAAAAATAATTTCAAGGCTTTTTTAAACTTGACAATTTCATAGGTATTTTTTTTCTTTACTGAGAGAAAGATTTGTGAGAAATAATCACTTCTGAGCTATGGTTTTAGATTTCTAAGTTTGGGATAGAGTTTGGAATTTAAGGATATGTGGAATAGGTTGTGAAGAGGATTTGGCAACAGATATAGTTATTAGAATTAAAGACATAAACATGAAGCCAGATGGGTGACTAATAGCCTTCTGTTGACAGGACTATATAATAGGAAGATACAAGTCTTTTCAGAGAATATCAAGTTCAAAAGGATGTGCAAAAGAAATCTCAGAGAAAATCAAGTTCTCAAAGTAGAATATATCATATTCATTACATTGATAAGAAATGAAGGCTCAAAGATAACTTTTATCTATATATGTTAGAGGTCTTCTGGTTTTATTAATTAATTGTCTAAACCAGTGTCCAAAATACTCAAAGAACAACTTTCAAAAGGAAAAGTTTATTGTGCTCACAGTTTCGAAAAATTCAATTCATCATGAAAGAATAGACCAGTTCATCTTTGTAAAAGCAGGAAACAAACATAATAGAAGAAGTGGTTATGACAAATCATGACTTCCAAAACCGTATTCCCCGTGGTATAATTTTTTAATTAGGCTCCACCTTTCTTCTTTTTAATCCCATTAATACCATCATATGAAGAATCCATCAAGAAATTAAATAATTCATTATCTCAAAGTCTTTGTAATTGTCTCAGAAACACTATCAACGACAAACCCAAAGGTGGGCTTCACTGTCTCCTGAGTTATTCTCAATCAAATAAGAAACTGATGGTATAATAAGCATAGGGACAAGGATGTTTACCTTAGTCGTGATCTGTAAGCCATTCTATGGCACTTCTTCCCACTCACTTTAGCCTTTGATTTAATGCCTGCCCACTCAGTCATTGGTAACTTCTATCCCCTTTCCTTTTTACATAGGACAACCCATCAGTATGCTACTGTGATGAAAGGGAGAAGGAGAGGGAGGAGAGATGGGTGCGAGAAGAGGGAGGAGGAAGGGAAAGAGAAGAGGGAGGAGGAAGGGAGAGAGAAGAGGGAGGAGGAAGGGAGAGACAGAGAAAGATAGAGATGGAAAGACAGAGATATTCAAATATAGAAAGAGAGAGAGAGGAAGGGAGGGAAGGAGGAAGAAGAAGGAGGAGGAGGAAGAAGAGAGAGAGAGAGAGAGAGAGAGAGAGAGATCCCAATAGTGCTAATATGATAGAAAGAAAAATAGAAGGACAAAGGCTTAGAAGGTCAATTGCCAAAAGCAGTTCAGCAATGAAGGAAATTTTCTAAATCGTTCTAAAAGTTAGATTTTTGTTAGCATTTTTGAAGAGAAAAAAAGAAAACTGTTTTTAACACAAGAAATAATGAAAAATGAGAAAAGAATGAGATTAAGATATAACTTCTACATAATCAACATGATTGACATAACTATACATCCTTCTAAAGAAAACCAAAGAAAGTGTGAGGTGGAGCTAGACCTGCACGATTAGACAACTATGGAGAGAGATACTTGCATCCCTGTCAGTATTGTGCTTACTAGCTAGTAATTGGGACTTCTGATTTATAGCATTCTGAACCCAAGCAAAGATTTAAGGTGAAATCACACAAGGTAATGAAAAATTTGGAATACCCAAGATTAATTCACAGACCATATGAAGCCTAAGAAGAAGGAAGACCAAAATGTGGATGCTTCAGAGTTTCTTAGAAGGATGAACAAAATATTCACAGGAGGAAATATGGAGACAAAGTGTGGAGCAGAGACTGAAGGAAAGGCCATCCAGAGACTGCCCCACCTGGGATACATCCCATATATAGCCACCAAACCCATATGTTATTGTGGATGCTAGGAAGTGCTTGCTGATGGAAGCATGATAAGTTGTCTCCAGTGAGGCTCAGACAGAGCCTGACAAATACAGAGGCGGATGCTCGCAGCCAACCATTGGACTGAGCATGGGGTGCTGGATGGAAGAGTTGGAGCAGGGACTGAAGGAACTGAGGGGAAGCCCCATGGAGGGAGCAATGGTGTCAACTGGCCAGACCCCCCGGAGCTCCTGGACACTGGACCACCAACCAAAGAATACACATGGAGGGACCCATGGTTTGGATCACATATGTGGCAGAGGAGGGCCTTGTTGGCCATCAGTGGGAGGAGAGGTCCTTGGGCTTGAGGGTGTTAGATGCCCCAATGTAGGGGAATGCTAGGGAGGGAAGAGGGGAGTGGGTGGGTGGGGGAGCACCCTCATAGAGGCAGGGGGAGGGGTAATGGGATAAGGATTTCCAAAGACGAGACCTGGAAAGGGGAAAATATTTGAAATGTAAATAAAGTAAATATCCAAAAAAAAAAAAAAAAATCCAACAATAGTTCAATGAGTGTTTTCTTTAAATATTGTGTTGGTGTTAAATATTTTAACTAATGGGACAAGCAAGTATATGTTAAAATTCCACTTCAGTATACTTGATTCAAAAGTGAGTAAGAACAGTATCCAGATGAATAGAATATGTTCAATTGTGTAAGTACAGCACTGTTGAAAAATTCTTTGAGTCTTTAATTCTGAGATCTTAACAATGAGAGTTTCCATAAAATTGGAGAACCCCGTTGAGCTTGGAGTATGTCATAACTCAGGAGAGTCTGATGAAGTTTGTAAAGAAGGGAAACGCTGACGGGTGGTTATTTTTTCCAATGTATTCACAACCTTCCAGTGAATGAACTATTCTTAGCTCAATTTTTAAATATAAAAATTTATATTACATAATATTTTACCCAAGGAAATGAAGGCAGAAAGTGGTGTAAATTTTGTATTTGCCTATTCAAACACTTTCCTCTCTGGTGAGGGTTGGTTTCTTTGTTTGAAGTGAATTCCTGATTCTCAGGGGTTACATGCCAGCATAGGCAAGAATAATTTATTTTCAAAAGGGGAGTACTTAGCTTTCAAAAAGGAAACATTTTTGCTTATTGTGTTGTAGAGTTGTATGTCTGTTACTAATATAATAAGAAATATATACCCTTGCTAAACTAGCATTAAGCCAAATAGTGTGTCCTGTTTTTCCTTACCAGATGTTTTATGGCATGTAAGTGTGTTAAGGAAGATTGATCAACCTAATAAACTTATATATAAACCTATCAGTAAAGGATTATAGAGAGGAAATCCGAGTTCAGCTTGGAATATTTGCTAGGTTTAGACCAGACCTTCCTTCCATGTTCCCCATTCTCATTTATAATAGAACTATTTCTGTCTGTTATGAAGTACTCATGTTTATACTAAGAAAGAGAAATGTGTTCAAAGATAAAATCCTGTACCTAACAGCTCTCTAACTAAAATGTCCTTTATCTGAGGGTTTTTTTTTTATGTCTCTAAAAATGAAAGTATAATATACTTGGTCATGTGCCAGTCAGTTTTATTTAATATTATTTGATACTAAGCATAGAGGAGTGAAATATTAATTAATTAGATGCATGATGAAAGAGAAAAAGGAGGATTGTATGGTTTTTCTAAGTGTCCATGGAATTAATTTAAATTGAGATCATGAAGGCATAGTTTTTAGGAAGCTTATGTAGTGAAAATATTTTCTTTTCTAATCATAAAACTTATTCACTGTAAATTTTAAATCACACAGGGAGGACTATATTAACTCATTAAAGACACATGCTTATTTTTTCATTTTTTTGAAGCAGGGAATTCTCTTTATAAAATTTTTCAGGGAGGTTCATATGTAAATTTAGTACAAATAATGTAACTGAAACTGTCATACTTGAATTACACTCTGCACATGTGATTTTGTGAGCACAAGCAATGACTGTGGAGTGTTTACTTAGCTGCAGAATCACTGGGTCAAAGGGTATTTGTAAATCTAGCCATATAACTAATTACTAATATAATAAATTCTGTCAAACAGGTTTTCAGTGGCTTATAAAAGTAGGGGACTGCTTCACTGATATTCTTTGTATTTATTGTGTGAAGTATGATATCTGTGGAGGAACGTATATGTGCATCTGGAGATAAGAGAACAATATTGAGGAGTCAATTCTCTCCTAATTTTATGTAAACTTCAGGGATTCAACTCAGGGCATACGATTTGCCTTGCAAGTGCTCTCATGTGCAATCTCACCTGCCCATTCTATACATTCTTAATAGAGTTCCCATTGGCTATGTACTATATTTCCTACATTTGATGTCCTTGTAGGGAGTATATATGAAATATTATATGTTTCTTAGATAGCTATGAGCTTAGTATTTTTATTCTCCTCTTTTCATTTTTCTATTGGATTGAGAATGTGCTGATTATTAATACTATCATTCAGCCTTCCCTCGTCAGGGCTACCAACCTTGTAGTATGCTTTCAATCATCTAAATTATTTTAAAGTAAGTTGCCAGAGATGTTATGCAGTCCCCATCCTTTCCTACTGTAATTACTGATTCTATTCACCCTCAGCATCTCTTTTGTCGTGCTACATTTCTTAAGTTTAGCTGTACATCAACCCTAAAATAAATAAGGTATTTTTCATAAAATTTTAATTTTATTTCTTTCTACATTCACTTTCTTTTTTGAATATCATTTTCTTTCTGTTGTTTTTGGCCAGCCTAAAAAAGGGTGATTTTATTTCAGTGGCATTTCACCACTCTCATAAATTAGCTGCAGAAGGAATGGTAATCTGGGTATAAAATCAAATGATAACCTTTCAGAGTGCTTTTACAGGGCAAACATTTTTTATTTTTATTTTGTTTAACTTTTGGGGAACATTGTATGCTGTTTTCTTTCTGGTTAAAAAATTCCCTAAGAGGTCTCATTGAAATCTCCAAACAACCCAAGCTGATGCTAAGACAGTCAAGCTGCTGCCTACATAGAGCTTTTGCCCCTACGACATATCTAGTCTCTTTAGTGAGGGGAGATAATCCCCAGGTTACTGAAAGAGAAACATAGACACCAACCAAGTCATAAAACATTTGATCTACAGTCTGTACTGGCTCAAAGATATGCTAGGGCAATGGTGGCACAGAACTTGTTGGAGTAGCTAACGAGGGTCCAATTTGCCTTAAGACTCGCTCTGTAAGAAGCAACCTATTCCCAACTGTGCTTGTGTGACAAAGAGCCAGAGGCTAGATAGCATAGAGACCTATCATAAAACCACATACAATGTGTCTAAAAAAAAGGAATCAATAAAAGGATTCCTAATAAGATGAATGAATGAATGAATGGTTACCTCACACAATTTCAAATTGTGGCTCTTCTAGCAAAATTTTCTCTTCTTTATCATTTCTTGGAGATCTTTAATTTGCCTTCACATTTCAGATGCATCGATGTAGAGCACGAAGTTCTAAGGAGACAGTAATTCTCCTCCAGCACTTTCAGAAATGCTACAAGACTTCCTCCTGGTTCCCATCTTTTAAGAAATGTCAGCTCTTGATCATACTGTTACTCCTGATGAACTTCTGGACTGTCTTCCTTTGGTTGCTTTTATTTTATTTTATTTATGTGTATGTTTTCTCATTTTCAGTTTTCAGCATCTTGAATATTAGATAACTAATCACATATGCTCTGTATTTCTTGCTGTGTGTTCTCCTTGCCGTGCACAGTCTTGGTTCTATAACTTGATTCCCTTTTTGAATACATGGGACATTCATCATTTTTCATATACTTCCTCTGTCTGATTCTCTGCCTCTTTCTATAGAATTCCAATTATTAAAAAAGACTTCCATATTTTGTTAGTCTCTTACATTTTTTCAACATAATCTCTTGTGAATGTAAGCTATAATTTTCTTCTGCTCTGTCTTTCAGCTGACTAATCTTTTTTTTTTAATTTTGGTTTTACATTTAGCCATTCAATTTTCATGTCATGTAGTTCCAGTTTTATTGTTTCTATCTCACTGTACTTCTATATTTTAATAATCTTATAAAACTGTGCATTTTATGCTTAATTCTCTTCTATACTTTCTTGACCATATTAAGCATAGTTCTATTTTTCTATGAGACCTACCTAAATCAACTAATTGATTAATTTTATTTTTATTGAGATACAGTGCTCTTTCCATTTGTGTGAATTTTCAAGCAGAATTCCAGATATAACATATAAAATAGGGAGACATTTAATTTTTCATATAATATGGCATTACAGCAAGCATGCCTGTCTTTATTATTATTATTATTATTATCATTATTATTATTATGATTTTGATATGGCAAAGAGTAGCACACCAACTACCTCACACCTAATTAAGGATGGTGCTGGACCATGGCTGGGTCATGGCTTAGCAGATATCACTATATCATTTGCTAGAATTTGTAGATTGTATTGTCTCTTGGTTTAAAAGCCACATTCATTGCTGGTAAGGCCTCCTCCCACTAGTAAGGATTTTGTATTTATTGTTTCTTAGTATCAAAAGATTGCCACCAATAAAGCTTGATATTTTAGACTTCATGGTTTTATATCAGACTCCTGCCTGATTAAATCCATAATTCAGCAAATGCTTTGTGGGGAAAGTGCCTGTGTATTTGAAGTCCTCTATCTTCAGTTTACTCCTCTATTAGCATCCATTTACTATGGAAAAGTCTGGGATCTTATTCACTGGTCACATTTAAAATTAGTAAAGGTCTCAGTAAGAGTGTCAGTATAAGCAGAGAATGTATTCTTGTATAAAAATTATTCCTACATAATAAATTACCTGCAATTCAGCAGCTGAGGCTGATCTACATTTATTATCTCCAGTTTCGGTCAGGCAAAGGGATCAGTCCAGTTTTATCTGGCAATCGTTCAGGTGCCAGTCTCGTGGCTGGATGCACTGTTGTTTACTCTGAAAGTAAGGATTCTCTTGCAAATTCTGGTGGCCATTGGTAGAGATTTATCTACATCTGGGAGCAATATCAAGTGTCACCAGCAAGACTCTCCCTTGAGAATAGGTTTTCTTGGCACTAGAAGAGGAGATTGTATTCATCCCATAGGATACTGTGCAGCAGTTTCCAGAAGTCTCTCTAGGATTGTGCTCTTTTGTGCCATGCATCGGGGACAGCTGTGTCCTCCCCAGCCGGTTCTCAAGCTCAATGGCAGGTGTGAAATGTCATTTCAGGGGGCTCTGCCAAAGTACCAAGAGTTGTAAGCAATTTGTAAATCTGCCACAACTCTGTTCTTCCTAGGTATTTTTGCCTCATTGTTCTAGAGTGATGTCATGATTAATAATTTTTTATAGTAAAGTTTCTTGTTTGAATCTGTATGTGATTTCCATCTTCTACTGAATTCTGACTTCTACCCTGCTGAGTTATTTGCCGTGACTTCTCTTCTGTCACTACAAATTATTATGACACAATCTAGGATAGGTGCTTTTTGAAATGAAAGCTTTGTAAGCAAATCTATGGTTTGTCTAAGCACGATAACACAAACTGTTTGGATAAATAAAGAAATAATGATTAAGCATGAACTCTTAGAAGGAAACATGCAAGTAAAACTAGCATTCACAGTATAGAAATATAATAATGGAAGGTAATATTGAACCAAAGAAGATGACAAGACAATAGCTATAGCTTTGTTGGTAACAAGCCAGGATGGACAAAATTCAAAACTAAACAGAACAAAAGTTCAGGAAAGCATAGAGTATCCTTGGAAAATAAATCTATTTCAGAGGCATAGTTGTAGCATAAAAAAACAAACAAGTACCAACATAATAAATGTTATAAGCTTAGGGAGAGCATGTATCAAAGCCTTCTTCCATGCCAAAGGATCTTGTCACAACCTGTGGAACATTGACTTCTACAAATGTGCATGGGGTTGAAGATGTAAAACAAAGGCATCATCTTCAGAAAGGTCTTGTTTAGAGAAAGTAAACGTGAATGTATGTCAGGGTCCAGCAGAACACAAGCTGGGTTTACCCTGGAGCAGTGGTTCTCAAGCTTCTTCATACTGTGACCCTGACCCTTTAATATAGTTCCTCAAGTTGCAGTGACCCCCAATGATGATATCATTCTTGTTGCTACTTTGTAACTGCAATTTTGACTAATCTTATGAATTACAATCTAAATATCTGCCTTGGGGGGGTCGTGGCCCCCAGGTTGAGAACCAGTGCCCTAAAGAACGTTTGGCATGTTTATACTAGGGGACTTTGTTGATATTTACTTTGTATTCATTTTAATTATAAGTGTTTTTCATTTTGTATATCTGAATGGATTATGTACACTTGATTACCTGTGGAGTCATATGTGTGTGTGTGTGTGTGTGTGTATACGAGTGTGTGTGTGTGTGTATGAGTGTATGGTTTATTATATATTTGGTAAATATTCAAGTAAGCTCTTCTATGCAATGGAAGAAGATTGTTAGAGTAAACCACAACCAATCAAAACGTAGTTATGAAACCCAGTTCTGATACATACAGATACAAAATACTCCCACACCTAAGACTTAGAAAACATTTTTGAAGAGGGGAGGAAGAGTTGTAAGAGCCAGAGAATCGTGGGGTTTTCTTATAGAATGTGTCCTAGTAAAGTCAGAAGCTACACACATAGAGTCTCACCAACATAACTGCCTAAACAAGGATTGAAAAAGGACCACAACAAAGGACATGGCACTGAGGACAGGGAAAGCACATGGGCTTCAACCTTCACAAAGAACTACAGGTGACTAAGGAATGCTGAGAACAGGACAAATAGTCTTCCCTAGGGAAGAGGTCATCAATTGGCTATCTGATATGACATGGTTACTTCTGAAACCATACATACAAGTAACATTAATAGATAGAGCAGAATATAACATACACATACACACACACACACACACACACACACACACACACAATTAGTTTTGAAACCATTCATAATACGTAAAATTAAACAGACAGGGAAGGATAACCAACACACACACACACACACACACACACACACACACACACACACACAATTAGTTTTGAAACCATTCATAATATGTAAAATTAAACAGACAGGGAAGGATAACACACACACACACACACACACACACACACGCACATGCACACACACGTGCATGTTACATAATATCAATTAAGGATAAAAGAGGCCAAAAATGTGAAAGAGAATAAAGAGAGAGCAGTACATAGGAGGGTTTGGATGGAGAAAGGGAAGGAGAAGTGGTGTGATTATATGACCAAGATAAAAATGAAATAAGTATGTGTAGTTCACTGGATGAGCTGAGCATAGTAATTCTTGTATGCATATATTATAATGTATTAGTACATTCAGTACTAATAAAGTACTTTTTAAAGTGTGGATACATAAATTGTAAATTACAAGTTTGATAAAAAGATATGTTCAACATAAAAGTTTCTTTAATACAAAATGGCTCAGAGAGAGAAAAACACAATGCTCTGAAGGAGATTATCAGGAACTATAGGTACAGTTTAATATATGAATGTATGTTCTGAAGACTAGGTACTTCCAGTCTTTTATTTTAATCATAGTTGAAATTTTAAGTAAAATACATATACTCCACATAGTAGTTATTCAGCT
>CM052717.1:35147195-35197639 GCA_028551405.1 Uromys caudimaculatus | reverse complement strand
TTCAACATAAAAGTTTCTTTAATACAAAATGGCTCAGAGAGAGAAAAACACAATGCTCTGAAGGAGATTATCAGGAACTATAGGTACAGTTTAATATATGAATGTATGTTCTGAAGACTAGGTACTTCCAGTCTTTTATTTTAATCATAGTTGAAATTTTAAGTAAAATACATATACTCCACATAGTAGTTATTCAGCTTTGTGTGCCTTCAATACTTCTAACAAAATTTTTCTGGCACTGTTTTTGAGATAGGTTCTTATTAAACTCAGGCTGAACTTGACCTCAGAACGTTGTATATGCCAGCCTTGAATTCTCATCCTCTTGCACCTATCACTATAGTGTCCAATTAGGACATGCCTGACCATATTTACTTTGGGTCTATTTTGAAATATGATATTCTTTAGGGATGAAGATTAAAGTTGGAAACAGTGCACTATAATTTTAAATGCTTAATACTGAAACACGGCTGTTGTTTCAGTCAACACTTGAACTACCATTCTAAATCAATCTGATATAAGATTCTACTGATGACAATTTCGGCTCCATATTTTTCTCAATCTATATTTGTCCTACATGGGGATGGGTAGAGAATAACTACATATATTCCTGTTCTACCACCTGATTGTGAACCCAAGGAACTATTCTTGATTGTAGAATATGTCAATGTGTCTTACATTCTGTAAGGAAATGTAAGTTAGGAAGCTGTTAATAGCATAGCATCAAAGACAATCATGTTTGAGGGCCATTGCACTGTGTTGTGATGTTCTAGAAGTATGTGATCATTTACAGCTTTTGATATTTTGGGGACAGATTAAATATTATGTTGACTAGCAATTTTTGTTAAACATGGCATGTAGATGTAATTCCTGAAATGACAATCTCTCTACTGCTTAAGGTGCATTCCATATGGTATTTCAAGATTAGCATAGGGAGTATGTAAGTGAGCACACACTGTGTCACTGCATAGGTGTTATAAGATAAAAGTCACAAGAGTAAGAAGGGCAGGAATGCTATTACTTAAGTAGTTAACATTTATATTTCAAACAATCTTTTCATGTGAGCATTGTAAGGGTCATACTATGGAGAAGATTGTTCAATAGTGCTATTCACAGAGTGGAGAGAGAAAGAGGGTGGGGGAGTTAAAATACATTTTCCATATTAAGTATCAGGACAAAGGTTTAAGCCAAGAACTATTTGATAAAGCTCTTCTGCTCTTCCTCACTTGATTCAAAGAGTGTGATGCAGTAATGCCTTTTAAAAGACAAATCTAGGGCTGCAGAGATAATATTGTTGTAGATGGCATTTTTTTTTTTTGAAAACCATGAGGAGTTCGGACCCCTAGTCTTTGTGAAAAGCCAGGAATATATATATATATATATATATATATATATATATATATATATATATATATATATATACACACACACATATATATATATACACACACACACATATATATATGTATATATATATATATGTATATATATACATATATATATGAGAGAGAGAGAGAGAGAGAGAGAGAGAGAAATCTGTACAGCATTTTTAGGTAGAATTGAAAGGAAAGGACCAGGCAAGAGAGCCAGTTCTCAGGGCCATTATTACATTATTAAATAACAGAGTTCTGGATTTAAATGGCAGCTGTGGAAATAGATCCAGCTTTCAGCTTTTTAACGGTGTCCTATGTCCTTTTACACATTTCTGTGAGAACTGGTTTGATTGAGAGTCTTTACAATCCTTTTAAGGGTCTCTGTGGTGTTTTTTACAATGAGCTGAATGCTTTGGGATAATCTCTCTGATTTATCTAAGCTTAGTAAAATGTTCAATAAAAGTGGGCTATTTGAATTCAGTGAGAGAGCACAGGCTGCAGCTTGGATTTTGGAATGTTTTCTAAATTCTAAATATAAATTGGTAACAAATTAAATACTCAATGGAAAGAATGCCCTGTATGCATTGCATGCTTTTTTTTTTTTCTTCATGAAACACTGGCGTTTGAGATTGTGTGTTTGTGAATGTCTGTGTTTAGACTATCACTTTCCCCCCACCTGTTCAGGTTTCTTTTTTGTGGACCAGCCAGACTGTAGCAGCTCGGTGAACATCTCTTCTCTCTTCTCTTCTCTTCTCTTCTCTTCTCTTCTCTTCTCTTCTCTTCTCTTCTCTTCTCTTCTCTTCTCTTCTCTTCTCTCCTCTCCTCTCCTCTCCTCTCCTCTCCTCTCCTCTCCTCTCCTCTCCTCTCCTCTCCTCTCCTCCCTTCCCCTCCCCTCCCCTCTCCTCTCCTCCCCTCCCCTCTCCTCTCCTCTTCTTACCTCTTCTCTCCTCTCCTCCTCCCCCTCTCTCTGTGCATGCCTGACTTCATCTTTGTTTCTCTTTCTTTCCTTCTTCTTCCTATTTTTCTCCTTCTAAATTTTAAACATTTCTTTTTCTTTCATCCATTACATCCTGACTAGGTTCCTACCCCTCTCCTTCACATTTGCTGCCCCACTGCAATTGAACAAGGCATAACAAACTCCAATGAGACTAGGCACAAACTTTCATATTCATAATGCTGACTTTGCATGCTACAGAGCAGAATACTGACAAAGTCTCTCAAGTCATGTGTTTTAGAGCAGGATCTGTACTTCCTTAGGTTACATTTGTTTAAATGAAATTATTTATTACTAGGGTGTGAGGGATCTCAAAATGGAGAACATCTCTCCCTTTTCCTTAAAGATAGACTTGATGATAAAACCAAAATCACAGACATCAAAATATTTTAGGTTCTAACTACATATTTTATATCTGAGACAAGCACAATGGCTAGATTTAGTGGTCGGTATAGAGTTAGTTTTGGTTCTACTGTTTGAAAGGGCTGATTAATTGCTAGGGATGGCTAATCTGTAAATAAATACTAATCTGTGCTACAGATGATTCTGAAAACTGACACATTAAATATGATTTCTAATCTTTCTCCCCCATGCTAATCTCTGTAAAAGCACAGAAGACTAAGAGTAGATTTTCTGTATTCCAATGCAGCTAGATTTCTCTATGTAATCAAGGAAGCTTCAGTTGATAAATGTATGCCTCACTTAGAATCCAGAGGAGAATGATGTGAGATGACAGCTAGAGCTAAACACACACACACACACACACACACACACACACACACACACACACTCATGTGTGTACACACAAAATAATAAATAACTGGGGTATACAACTAAGAAATACAAGAAATGAGAAATTGGCTAGAAAACGAGAAGGTGAGTAGTTTTAGGGGTGAAGGGCTCTCCCAGAACACCCACAGAATCAACTAACCTAGACTTATAAGGGTTCACAGACAATGAATGAGTTCGGAAGCCTGCATGGCTCTGACCTAAGACCTTTGTTTATATATTGTAGTTGTGTAGCTTTGTTTTCTTGTGTGACTCCTAAACATGGGATCATGGGCTTTCTGTGACTCTTTTGCCTGCCTTTGGGACCTTTTCCTCCTGCTGGGTTGCCTCATCCAAATTAATATGAGGGGAAGTGCCTAATCTTACTGCAACTTGATATGCCACGTTTGGTCAATATTCCTGGGAGGCTTCCCTTTTTCTGAAGGAAAAGGAGAAGGAGTGGTGGAGGGAGGGGAACCTGCCCTTAGGATGTATTATATTAGGGAAGAATAAATTAATTAAAAATGCAACAGTGAGTCCAAAATTACAAAGCAAATGTCTTATGATGAACACTCATGCAGAGTTTCAACACCGGAACTCCTACTATTTGCTCATTATACACTTGGAAGAGGCTCAGCTACTTGGAAAGGTAATCTCTTTACTGAAAACCACATGATTATGTGTTGATCATTCTCAAAAATATGCATTCTTAAAATTATCAAGACTAGTGTTTCTCTAAGAGCTAAACCTTATGGTCTAAGAGTGATGTATAAACTAGCCATCACCCTCAAGAAAACAAATCCCAGGCATTTTTGTTAGACTTTTTTTCATGCCATTTCTTATGGTATAGATCAGTAGTTTTTAACCCATGCATTGCTCTTTGAGTGTCAAATGACCCTTCGACAGGGATTGCCTAAGACCATTGGGAAAATGAAGCACAGATATTTACATTAGAATTTATAACAGTAGCAAAATTACAGTTATACATAAACAAACAAAATAAATTTATGCTTTGGGGTCATTACAACATTAGGAACTATCTTAAAGGATCGCAGCATTAGGAAGGTTGAGAGCTACTAGTATAGATATTAAGTTGTGACTCTTTTTAAAATGTTGGTCTGGATTACCTGAATTGACCAATCAGTTTCTAATACTTCTTAATAACTTCTTGTCCTGCTTATTTATTTATTTATATTCATTTATTTGTTATTGTGAGTTTATATGTGATATATAGAGAGCCAGGGAGCCCACATCTCATGGTACATATGTGGAGGTCAGAGGAAATGTGGAATCAATTCTTTCTTTTCACTTTGTCATGGATCCTGGTGGCTGAACACTGGTCTTCACTATTGTGGAGTAAAGACTACCTGCTAATCCATGTTGCCAGATCCCAATGACATCTTGAATGAGCACTACTGACTTCCCCTAGGAACTCTGACCAAAGCGCTACCCATTTTAGGTGATTCAACCTCAAACACACGGAACCTCAAATTATTTTTCTCACCCTTACTGAGTTTGAAACAGCAAGGATCCAGTGAATCCAAGAGAATGGCTTCCATGGTGTGTCAGCTTACATAATCAGCTACCATATTGTTTTGCTCTCCATATCACTTGAATGTCCTCAGAAAAACAAGGCTCCAGTAGAGACTAAATGGTTGTGGTGACAGATACTTGGAAGATCATGGAGAGCATAATTATGAATTTGGGTTTCTGATTTCTAACTATAATAAGGATTTTATGGGAGAAAGTTCTATGGTTACAATTTAAAGAGTTTGGTTGGAAAAACGGCTATCACACAGCTTCTGGGGATTGACTCAAATAAATGCATTAAAAAAACACAAGTGGGGAAAGTGGTCTAGTCAGTTAAATGTTTGTTACACCGGCATAGGATTTGAGTTTGACTCATCAGCACCCACATAGAAATCTGGACACACAAGTACACACCTCATATTCTAATGCTGTGGAGACAGAGACAAGAGGATTTCTGGAACTCACTGTTCATCAGTCTACCAGAAACCAAAATCTCCGGATCTCCAGATTCAGTGAGAGACCCTGATTCAAAATGTATGACAAAGGACAATAGTGGAAGACACATGATATAGAACTCTGGCTTTACATTTGTAAACGCAGACAGACAGACCGACAGACAGACAAACTGATGAACAGACATGTGCGCGCACGTGTGCACGAATACACCTCCCCCACACCATATACATATGTACCATGCACAGTCCCACCAAAAGAATAATTTTGTGTTCCCAAATAGCAATATAAGTATTTCCGAAATAAGTTGTAGAATTTAAAGTATTATAGTATTATAAAGTTTGGTTGCATAAATGTATAGCCTTCAACAATTTAGAAAATGGAATAGGGAGGAGTGGTCAATAAATATGATCTTAAATTAATTTTGATCATTGAAGAAGAAATATAAGTATTAATGTCTTTATTTACATGGGTGAACCTGCCAAAGATTCTTGGAGTGTTAGCAAAAAGGATTGGTAGTGTTTCTGTTTATTTTTTGGCTGATGGACATTATTCATAAGAATCTTGTTCTGGATGGATTATAGGTAAGAAAACCTTACAGGACACAGAAGTAAAAATACACTGCCAAAAGTTGAGAGGAGTGTTATATGACACTTATAACATCCAATCCATTTTTGTTCTGATGTGGCCTTCAAGATGTCCCCATGTATACTATTTCTAGTACCATTAGCACCATGGTAAGTCATTCTGTGACGCCTGAGAAGGTTGTGAAAGTTTGCCTTTGAATTAAGCAGTTCATTCCATAGTCAGAAGCTAAAGCACAATGTTCCTATATCTGACAAAACGCAAGGGTCTTAAATTGGGCGGTGGAGAAAGACTGGTGACCAGAAAATTCTGGTCCATGTAAGTCTTTGCTGAGATCCAAATTACTGTGGGGTCTTTGATACCAAAATAAATGAGAAAGTTTTCATCAAATGCTTTCTTGATTGCCATAGGGAAATAAATTGTAAGTATAACAAATGCCTAAGCAGATCTGCAAATTTCTTATTTTATTACTTACTCATTGGCAGTTGCAAATAGGTTTAGATACTCAACATTTTTAATAAGTGCATAGCTAAGTCCATGGGAGAGAGATGTTTGAAATATCAAAAATATAAAATATAAAATTTCTTCCCAGTTTTCATATGGACCTTCAAAAAGGACTTATGACAGTTCACTAAAATAATTGTACAGTGGAAAATGATCCTAATTTAATTGCTTGTGCATTTTTGAATAATGGAGACTGAATCATTGCTAATAATTTTGATACTACATTTTTGAGCTATTCAGTTAGTCAGGGAGGGCTTACAAGCTTAAGCTAATAAAGTTGAGGAGTGACTTAAAAAGAAACAGGAATTTTGACTGATTCTTCTCTATTCAAGCCATCTGCTTACTTTGGAAGAAGAAGATGGATTTGGTCTTAGAAATAGTATCACTTTACAACTAATGCTTTTAATACAATATGTACTAAAGAAACAAGGAGGCACTAATGTGTTATTGTGATGCTTGATATATAGTTATTGATTTATACAGCATTCTATTTCAGTAAGTTGAGAACACTAGATAGAATTTATTTCACTTGGCTGGTCAAATACTATACTTTCAATGCTTAACTTGAGATATGTTTCATTTCTCTACCCTGAGGCCATAATTTCATTCAAAGAGAAGCTCATCATCTCGACCTCTCTTGGAGTATCTCACCAGACCTTTTCATTGATGATATATGTGACCAGGATCTAAGAAAGATGAAATAGCAGCTATTTAGACACTTTGATAAGATGTACACATCCTGGAGGAAATTCAAAGCCCTCAGAGGACAATTTTCCAAGAATACACTGGATCATACTGAGATGTTATTTTCAATGTAAAAATATGCTGTATGGGGCTATATCTTGTAATAGAAAAATGTTTTGAATTTCAAATATATATATATATAAAATCTAGACCTACTTATTATATAAATAGGATACCAACTTTTAATTGAGCCACTAAACAAAAATTGATTCTGCAGTGTATTCAGGCTTTTGAAGAGACAATTTTAACATTGAGTTCTTAAAGATTGGCTGAGTTCGGGGTGGATGACTGGCTGATTAGTGTGTTGAGAGGAGCCCAGGACAAGATCAAATAAATAATTGTGTATTTGAAAGAAAAACAATGTTCTTTAGTAAATATTGTATTATGCAGAAGGAACTGCTATTACCTATTAGGTGTTCCAAGTTCACTGTTGTACACTGGACAGTTGTGCAACTTGAGCATCCATTATAAAGATACAATTGCCTTGGAAGTGGTTTACATGAAAAAAATCTCAACATGTAATGTCAACTAGCAGTTGTCTGTCCACATTTCACTGGGCACTGCCACCTCTTCCTTTCTGACCCAGCTTCTGAAACTTCCCTGTGTCTATGACAGGGGATGACAAACTTAAATCCTACCAATGGTTACATCTGGATGATGACCCCAAGGAAAGCGGGAACAGAACATTCCAGGAAGACCATTTAGTTGTCCTCAAATGACAGCACAGAAAAGAAATCCCTCGAGAAGGCAAACTTTGTGTTGGAAAGATGAGTTTTTCACTTTGATTGGGAGAAGTGATGAGCAGGGTGTGTCTTCATTTAAATTTATGAGCTATAGCAAGTTTTGGGCCAGATGATCAGGGATTTGGAAGGATAAGTCTGGAAGATTAATGACAAGATTTGAGAGAAAATTATGTAAATGGGACTCACATTTGAAATATTGGTGTCCCGTGTGAATGATCAGCAGATGGTTCTGTCTGCAGAGGAACCTCTCTCTCTAATCCTCAGAAAGATTCCCTTTTTGTTGCAAGCAATCTTTTCCTGCATTTCTCCAAGCTCTTATTTTATTTGATTGTGTGCAAAGCCTCATGATGAGCAGAATAAAGTATCAAAAAGATTTATGAACACAGGACTTCTCTCCTCAAGAATATTCTCTTTGGAGTGCCCCACCTACTGAGAGCAGGGACTTATACAGGACTCCCATTGAGTGTCACATGCTGGATAGGCTATTTGGGAATTTGAGAAAATGTCAGTTATTTTGGAACATTTTGTTTCAAAAGGACAATGGCTTGTCCTCAGAATTGATTCTTATTCTATATATGGATTTTTTCCTCTAATTTTCCCATTGATATTATTCATAATTTGAAATTTTCTTATTCTCTATCATAGAATGCAAAGAAAAATGGAACAAACCATAGTTTCCAACAAAAGAATTCAATTTACCACAGAAGAAATAAGAAAATATTTCAGTGTTCATGATATCTATTTTATAATCATTATAAATAAGCATGCATTCTATCACCAAATAGATACAAGCCTGTAGGAAATAAAACACTTGTTTAAGATGAAATAGCAAGTCAGATTGTATGCAAATTAAATGTTTTTATTTTCTGCAATAGGGTAAAGAACAACTTCTTAGAAGCACAACATTTCCATTATCATTTTCTACAAAGACAGATGACATGAGTCTGGGAATCTGGAGTGATGGTTGTGAGGAGGTTTGGCAGAGAATATTGGAGTGACCACTTACTTTCTGTCTCTTATTTTTGTGACTTTACTCAATGTGTATTGTAAAGCTTTAGAAAGAGAGTGGGGAAATGGCTCTGTCAATATATAAATACAGCCAGCTGAGGCTGCTTTTATTGTTTGTGTATTTATGGCTTCGGAGCCTTTGTATTGGATAACCAGTAAGGCAGGGTCATCCCCAGGGAGACTAATTCTCCATCCAGCAAGCACTAGTTGCCTATCATTCTTTGTCTAAGAGTGGGACTCCATGAAATTTTCCTTCTTCCATTTTAGCATGACAATTATTATTGACATTGTTATGGTCTTGTTTATGCAGCCATTTTCTAGGAGAGACGTCCACAACAGACTTCCTGGTATTTGGTCTCTTATAGTCTTTCTGCCCCTTGTTCCACAAGTTTTCCTTAATTCTTAAATGCAGAAGCTGTGGTGTAGCGGTCTCCCTTGGGTTATGCTCTCAATAAAGTGCTGGACTCTACATTCTGTCCAGTTGGGGGTTTTGATGATGGCTTCCAATTGCTATAAAATTAAAATACATTTTTCACCATTTATTCAGAAACTAAAGAGCCAGTTGCCTGAGAGCATATAAAATATGCAGTGGATGTAGTAGAGAAAATAGATATAAGTATCAGCTGCATCTTTGTGGACATTTACAGAAAAGAAATTCGCAGTAGCACAGTAATAGTTGCTCCCTTCCCAGTTATACATGTAGCTATATCCAACCATATTTTAGAATCCACTTTAGTCCTTAATATGACTTATGAAGATAATGGAAAATTAGATATAATTTAGATTACAGGGTTGAAAATATCAATTCAAAATTCTGACTGTACCTTGAATAGTAAAAATCCCAAGGTAATATTTGCGATATGGTACGAATGTGACTATTCTATTTGAATAAGTGAGCACATTTTATATATACTGTGAATTGTTGCAATGTAGTATGTAGGACCATGTGGTAATACTAGGGCTGTTTTGCTTTGGAATTTGGAAAAGTGTATATATTAGAGCAATGAGTAGCAAGAGATTTGGCAGGGCACTTTCTATTAGAACAGTTCCAGGAAAGCATCTGTATTTATTTAATACCTACTTTCTTCCTGATATGTGTCATATATTTCCTGGTCTTTTTAGAAATATTACAAATTATTGCATTCTCTATAGGAGATTCCACTCTACTAATGAAAATTCTTAGGACTTAAATGGAAAATGATGACTATCATTTATTCACTGATTCACAGGACAAATATTTGATACATACAATGAGGTTTTAAGTACATATTTTTCTTTCTGTTAATAATAATATTTAAATGTGGAGACAAAGAAGACCAGGTGTATTATACTTTATAATTCAGGAAGTTATTCTTATAAGAATTAATTCTTGTTGTGGATAGCCCTGGTGCTGTTTGTATTTTGATGCTAATTCTGCTTCCCCAAGAGGGGCTCCCTATGATGAGGAGTGAATCGTACTCAGGTGACTTCATGAGAACCTTCCCCTAATGAATACTGATTTCAAGGAACCAATCACTGGGAGAGTAGGTGGGACTTCCGAGTCAGAGAAAGGGATGGCAGAAGAGGAGAGGAGAGTTGACTGGTGGATGGGAGAAGAGCTTGGAGGCAAAAATGTAGGTAGTGGAGGCCCCCCAGTTCAGGTGGCAGATCCGCTGGGATCCACTACCAGAGAATTTAACTTAGAATGGCTTACAAATTAGGATGTTAGTTGCTATTCCCAGCGATTGTGTTAGCTATTGAGTCTAAACTAAGTTTGTGTGGTGTTTTCCTTCACAAGGTGACTCAACTGGGTTCTAGAAAGAAAGGTTCAGTGACAAAGCATGGGTTTTCAGGAAGTACACCCCAAAAGGACATGGGTATTTGGAAGCATTTGGCTGTAAAGGCAGTGACCTGCCATGGGAACTTAGCAAGCAAGATGGAGAGATTTCAGAGCTCCTGATCAGAGACTGCCGAGATGTGAAGAGGCTGGCCTGCCAGCAGGTGCCTGGCCAGCCACCCTGCTGGTGCCATGCCCGTGGTAGCGTGGGTATTTTTTAAAATATTTCACGCTATAATTTCTGTTCTTTAAACTACTACTTTCTCATTTTCCATTTCTTAGTTACCTTGTCCCTACATAAGGAAATAAGAGAACTAAGGAAGATTTCAATGATGAGAAGGGGTCTCCAGAGTTTTGACCTGCTGAGTTGAAGTCAGGACTATTAGCCCAAAAAACAGAAAGGGATGTTTATCTTTTTATACTCTTATCAGTGAAAAAAACTACAGGTAATGATTTATAAAGTTATGTGCCCATGCCCAGTAGTGAGAATGAGATTTCTGACCCTCTTTGATTTGCAACAGACTGGAGGAACATGTGATGCGCCTCTGTAGCTATTGAAAGAAAGACTAGGATTTATGGAACAGAAAATATAGAAGAGAAAGGGAAGAGAGAGACACAAAGAAGGGGGAGGGACAGGGAGGGAGGGAGGGAGGGAGGGAGAGAGAGAGAGAGAGAGAGAGAGAGAGAGAGAGAGAGAGAGAGAATATCAATTTCTACTTGGCACAATCAGTTGCTATGATGGAGATTTATACATTTCCCTTTTGAAAGTGTCTGATGAGGCTCTCAGCGCTCTACTTAAGTGACTCAGTACAGAGTCAGAGAAAAAGGCATGGGAATTCAAATGAGCAGGGGAGTCTCACCTGCCAGGTCTTGCTACAGAATCAGAAGGTCATCAGTTCTACGAGCAGAGAAAGAAGAAGAGCCAGCAAACCAGTATAATTGCATTCCTGTGTTAAGTAAATAGTGGTGTGACCCCTTCTTTTCATCCTTCTGACTGGATTTAGATCATAAACAAGAACTCAGGTAAGGAAAGGGCAACATGAAAGAGTTGCTGATGTTGTATATTTGATGTATGGTGGTTAAGAAGGAGTAAAGTGTAGTATAGCAACGAGATTTGAGATAGGGAGGAAGAATCTGATGATCTGCATGATTCCAACAAGAATTTTTAGTCCTCTATTGAAAAGGCAGCTGCTTGCTGGAGGAACATGTCTAGTGAAGAACAGGAATGTAGATAGGGACAGTAATCACAGAACATCATGCAAGAATATTGAAATAAATTCCTGCTGTTTATGAACAGCTAAAGATAAGAAAGGGGAGATTTCTAATGGAAGAGTATGCAGGCTGATGATAACCTGCTTTAATATTTTGGTCTGGAAAATAGAATGATGTTCTTAAGAGGAAGCCTTGGTTGCAGGATGTATTCAGTTTCAAAATGGAAGAGACTAGAATACAGAAGATCACTTAGAAGCAGACAGTGATTTGTGGAAGAATAAATCCGGGTGGAATAGAAATGGTGGGAAACGAGTCATTCCAGAAGACTAAGTAAGAGAGGTCTAAGGAGTTCAATACAATCTGGATGCGTACACCAACAAAAACTGTATATTGAAGATGGCACTAATGGTCTTATAAAATATTATATAAGGTATATTGTGACAATAGCTTTGTAGGTGAGTATATTGGTTGTATTCTTTCAATTCTCTCAAATATTTTCCTGTCTTCATCTTTTCTTTCTTCCTCTTTACACTCTTTCAGTACATTCCTATCTTTCTCAGAGGTTAGTTTGAGCAATGTTTGTATTTTATTTTTTAATGTATCTCTCAGTCAAAACTCTACGTTATTAGTTTCAATTCTTTTCTCTGTGTTTTGCTAACATTTGTCCTGCTACATAACTATTCTTTCTTTGTTTCCCCTTCTGGCTGTGGAACTCTGTTAAGTAGTTGGGGAAGTAAGAACTGGCTTATTATTGTGAATTGGTTTTTGCATTCATATCTAACATGATTTAAAGATCTCATACACTTGGTGGTGGGATTGTAATTAAAATATCCACGTGCAGCAGTGGCCGGCAGTCAGCTCACAAACCCTAATAGTACTTGACTTTAGACTACATTTGAGATTTCTTATTGAAAATCAGTTACAAAAACAGATCTGCATTCATGAATAATTCTAGATAAAATCAAAGATTTTAACATATACACACAGAAGAAAACGAATAAAAGAAAGCAAGCAAGAAAGTCCCGAATGATATAAACTTGGTTAAAAAATATCACTTGACTTTTTCTGTGCTGTAAATTTACTGACCTTAAATACAAAACAAAACAAAACCAAAAAACCAAAAAATCAAAAACAACAAACAAACAAGCAAACAAAAAATCTCGCAAGACAAACAAAAAATACAGTTGTGTTGGTTTGTGCCTGCAGTTCGAGCATTGTGGGAAGCAGAATTATGAAGTTTGTAAGTTCAAGTCCAGCTGGAGCTCATGTCAAGGAAACAAAGAAAAACCTAATGACTAACCAAATACACAGAATTAAAACCTTCCACTACCACAAACAAAATAACAAAGCAAATCACAATAGGACTTCTTTGGCCCATTCACTCTTGGGTTCACTGAAGATGTGATTTAATCATTTCATATGCAAATCTAAAAAGATGAAATTTAATTTGATATGGCCTAATGGCATGCAAGGGAGAGATCTGCCCATAACGTAACATAGTTGTTGGACATATAATATTTAAGCCAGAAGAAAAACATCACCATATTGATTTTTCATCATGTTCAGGTCAGTAGAAATATTTCTACATAATGGAATAGATCATTGTAGAATGTCAGCTCGAGAAGGTCAATTTAAATAGGAAAGAAAAACTTGTACTCTAGATCAAAACCGCAAGCAATCTTCCAAACAAAAAACTGTAGGTATTATTTCCAAGCAGGAGTCTCTAATAATTTCTTTCCTTGAGTAACTTGTAGGATCTGACAATGCTGGCACATTTTCCTTTTTGTGGAGGCTTGGGGAGGACTTTTTTTGTGAGGGGAGGACTAATTTTGTTGGAATAAAGATAATTTTGTTTTTACAAAGAGAATGACTCAAATAAAGAAATACAAATGTGTTTTCAGGGTTGTCATTGGAAATCACAGAACATGAGACCCTCAGTTAGCCAAAACATAGCCAGGGATAGAGTCACTTAAAGAAATTCTGGAACACTTCCAGATGACACTTTAGGCAATTGGCTCTCCTGTAGGGATATGAGACGTGAAATAGAAGGAGTGAGATTGGCATCCTGATGTTCCTGAAAACACTATAGAATTATAGCAAGATGGGAACTTACCTACTTGTCCTTTGGGTGTTATTAATCTTCTCCACAGTGACTTAGATTCTTCTAATGTCTGAATGCTGCCATGATATAAATTCAGCACCAATGGAAACAGATGATTTTTTTTTATGTAGTAGAATACAATTCTTAAAGAAGAAAGTTGAAAACATACAGAAGGGTTTTACACTGTTCAACACTATTAAAAAGAAAACAGTAAGAAACATTATTCAACCCAATTAACACTTGTTCTGTGGTGTTATTTAAGGAAACCATTCAATGTTAATATAGTACATTAAAAATTAAGTGGTGTCAATAAAAAGTTAAGAAGCAAATGTTTTATTAATAATTTTTCTCAAGTGGTGTAAAGATTTACCTCGTGGTTTTAGAATAGACAAGGAAAATAAAGTTCACATGCAATTTTCATAATAAATGTGTTTTGTTTGAAAAAGGCCTTTTATCTTTCTATGTTTGCATTATAATGGAGTCAGAAGTTGGCAAGTCTTTGCTGTAAATCTATTCTTGTTTATTGATTTAGTTTTTGTCATGTTTTTACCTCATTAAAACATATAGGAACCACTCTAGATTTTATTCTTGAAGAAGGGAGGTATTTCAGCTAAATGTGCTAATTAGGTTGCATTCACAAAGCATATATCCATATCTGTAAATATTTACAAAGATCAAATTATTTAAAGAAATTAGCAATGCTGTAAAACAAAATACCTGCAGCTGATGATAATGGAAGCCCAGTGGTAAAGGGGAAGAATAATTCTGTCTCTTCCAGGGATACATACACCTGAGTTATACATCAAATGCTAGCACCACTGCATCATTTGATGTCATCAAACATAGCCTCATAGCTCCAACTGTGTACAACTACACATAGGATATTTTCACCTGAATGATGTATATTACTTTTCATTTTAGTATCCCAAAGTAAAGTACTAATTTTCTCTCTTTCTTTTAAGAATAGCCCCTACTCCAAATGTCTCCTAATTTAAGGGGAAAATTCTCACACCTAAGCTTTTAAAATCTTACAATCATTTGACCTATTTTCTCTTCTTTTATCCCTTGGAATAGTTATCCAACTTTTTCTATTTTACCATATTTAAAGTTCATTCACTGCAAACTTCTGTCAGTCTCTCTGGCTATTTGCTTATGTGTCTTCATTAGCACTGGAGGAGAAATAACTTCATAGACAAAATTTAGTTCCAATCTCTTCTTGTATACTCCCTGGGTATATGCTTTTTATTTTTTTGTTACATTTGTTTATCTGTGTGTGTGCATGTACATGTGTTTGTGTGCATGTGTGTGCATGTTTGTGGTGTGTGTGTGTGTGTGTGTGTGTGTGTGCGCACATGTGAATGTGTGTGTTATAATACACTCAGGGAAGTGAAAGAACAATTTGTAGGAGTTGCTTATCTCTTTCCACAAGGGATCAAATTCAAACCATGAGGGATAGCAAGTTCTTTTACCTGCCTAGCCATTTCAATGGCCATGGTGTGTGTCTTTTTAAAATAATAATTTTGTTTGTTCTTTGAAAAGTCATACTTGTATGCCATGCCTTTTGGTCTTGTCCATCTTTCATCTATCTACCTCCAACTCTACCCAGCACCCTGAAACTCATCTTCTTGCCAATTTTTATGTCGTTTCATTATTATTTTTAAGAACAACTTTAATCCCAATAATGCTGACTATATGCTTATGGGTTTCTGAGCCAACCATTGAGATGCAGGCAACCTACCAATGACTACTAGATGTGTGTCTCTAAGAAAGCTACCTAACATCTTTGTAAGTCCAGGTATCCTCAGATGATTATTGTTTTATGACTGTAATATATGCAAAGAACTGAGCTGGGATACTATCACAGGCAGGCACCCCAGGCATATTGGTTTTCACTGTTACTCCCCCTTCCTGTGCCTTAGTCCAGGCCCTTACCACTATGGAGAATTGTACCAGATTCTGAACCTCTTTTCTAACCGCCTTCTTTCTTTCCACTATAATTTGTACTCAGTCCTTAATCTTTCTTCCCACAGTAGGTTTTTATTTACTTCAACAATTCCCTCTTACTGCTCAAAACCATGTCACTATCATGATCATTAAACAACTGAACCTTTCCAATCTGGCACATTTCTTTCACTGAGTCTTACAGTTGTCTCCTAACTTCATTGAAGGCAATGTCTATGACTCTGCTTATATCAAGAGAACATACACACGTGTATGCTTTCTTGGCCTTAGTTTCCTTCTTGTGATTTCATTATTAAACATTGATGGAGCTGAATCACAAAATATGAGCACACTTACATATGTGTGTAAATGTGAATATAAGTATGCATGCTAATGAATTTAGTAACCTTTACAGAAGAGAATTTCTACTTCTCTACCTATATCTATATATTTACCTATTATATCCATCTGTCTATCATCTATGAACCTACATATCTATCTATATATCTACATGTTTATCATCTATTTATTATCAATGTATCTATATCATCTATCTATTCATTGGTCTATTATGTATCTATCTATTATCTATTTATCCATTCTTTTTATCATCATGTTTCCCCAGTGATATTTATGGAGGAATTTTCTCTAATGTATGTTTTTTGTGACTCTTGATCATACTTGCCAGTTGCATGGCTTGATACCTTAGTTGCTCTCCTCTTCCATCAATCTCTTCGTTAGTTACTATAATTGTGTTGTGCTACCCGGGGGGGGGAGGGGTACATGTTGACCATGTGTTCTGAAGCCCAGGATTGTGATGCGTCCAAGGACTTTTATTACTGTCATACAGACTTGCTTTACTATGTTTAATATTTCACCATAGTCACAAAATAACTGAAAATGAAAGATCTAAATAAATAAATCGACTAGAAGAAAATAAAGAGACAACATTTCAAGACATTATTATGAGTAGAAATTTTTGAGTAAGAATCTAAGACCACAGGTAATGAAATAATATAGACAAATGGGCTTAAATCAAGCTAAAAAGCCTCTGCATAGTAAAGAGGTAACCAGGAAGTGGACCAACAACCAAGCCCAATTTCCTGTTGTTTTCTGTGATTTTCACAGTTTCACATTTTGGCTGCTTTATTTATTGACTTTTTGAGTTCATTTTTAAAAAAAAATATATATTCTTTAATCTTGTTTTACAGTACAGTCTTTATCCCCCTCCCAGTCTCCTCTGTGACTGTTCCATATCCCATATCTCCTCCCTTCACCTCCAAGAGGATGTTCCCAGCCTCTCACCCCACCAGACCTCCCCACTCCCTGGGGCCTCCAGTCTCTTGAGGGTTAGGTGCATCTTCTCTGACTGAACCCAGACTCTGCAGTCCTCTCCTGTATATGTGTTGAGGCCCTTATATCAGCTGGTGTATGCTGCCTGGTTGGTGGCTCAGTGTCTGAGAGATGTGGGGGGGTCCAAGTTAATTGATACTGCTGGTCTTCGTACAGGGTCGCCCTCCTCCTCAACTTCTCCTAGCTTTTCCCTAATTCAACCCCAGTGGTCACCAACTTCTGTCTATTGGTTGGGTGTAAATATCTGCATCTGACTCTTGCAGCTGCTTGTTAGGTCTTTTGTAGGGCAGTCATGATAGGCCCCATTTTGTCAGTGCTCCATAACCTCAGTAATAGTGTCAGGCTTTGGGGCCTCCCCTTGAGCTGGATCCAGATTTGGGTCTGTCACTGGACCTCCTTTCCACAGATTCTTCTCCATTTCCATCCCTGCAGTTCTTTCAGAAGGAACAATTCTGGGTCAGAGTTTTTGACTATGGCATGACAACCCCATCCTTCCACTTGCTCTGTCTTTCTACTGGAGGTGAGCACTACAAGTTCCCTCTCCCCTCTATAAGGCATTTTATCTATGATTTTTTCCTTTGAGTCTTGAGAGTCTCTCACCTCCCAGGTCTCTGTTACATTCTAGAGGGTCCCCCTACCTCCCAAGGTTGCCTGTTTTCATTCTTGCTGTTGGCCTTAAGTGCTTCAGTCCTGTTTCTCCAAGCAAATCCATTCATATGGTAAAAAGTAATGAATTGATTTTTTATATTTTCAGTTTTGTGACTTTTTCCTTTCTTTTCCTGTATCTGTGTAGTGGATCAGCATCATTTTAGAAAAAAATATTGTAAATTAAATGGGTTTGAAGCTTTTTTATAAATCAACAGAACATCTGAAATATCTCTTTTTCCCCATTCACCTATGTATTTATTCATTCACCGGTATCATAGCTTGCTGAGTATCCATAAAACCTTACTTTGTATGCTTTCTTCAAAGATTTTTTTTATTTTAGTTTATTTTCTAAGAAAGGGTTTCATTGTAACATTTCCATATATATGTATGTATTTTAGCAATTCTTCCCAGTGCTTTAGCCAAATACTTACTAAAGCCAACTTAAGGAGAAAAGGACCTGTGCTGGCTTACTTTTAGATGGCATAAATTCTTGAAGCAGAGAGAATGAACAGGAGAACCTGCCAGGCTAAATGCAAAGAAACTCTCCCTGTGACTCATTTTCCTCTTTGAGGCTTCACCTAATAAGGGTTCTATAGTTATCCCAAACAGAAATACCCTCTGGGATCAAGTGTTCGAACACATGGGTCTGTTGAGGACATTTCATATTCAAACCATAACAGCACATGAAAACATACTTTGATAATGTCATCACTTTTCTCAGTCTTGTCGGTTTCCCACATGAGTAAGTTACATTTTGTAGATGATGAGTTAACTTTACATTGCTAGGATAAATCTTACTAGTGATGTATGTTTGTTTTTATATCTGTTACATTTAATTTTCTAGTTATTAGGTGGAACTCCTTCTTCTTCTTCTTCTTCTTCTTCTTCTTCTTCTTCTTCTTCTTCTTCTTCTTCTTCTTCTTCTTCTTGTTCTTCTTCTTCTTCTTCTTCCTCCTCCTCCTCCTCCTCCTCTTCATCCTCTCTCTTCCTCTCTTCCTCTCTCTCTCTCTCTCTCTCTCTCTCTCTCTCTCTCTCTCTCTCTATTTGAACTCATTTTGTAAAACAGGCTGACATGGAATGTATAGATCCATCTGCTTCTTTCTCCAGAGTGCTGAGATTAAATGTGTGGCCCACCATTGCCTGATAAATTTCTCCATCTACATAGATGGTATTTATTTTGGTTCTTCTGGTTTTGTCTTATTAAATGAGTTATATAATTTTTAGCTTGATTTTTTCGGCACATATTTTGTGGAAACGGTGATGATTTATTTTTCAACCTTTATAATAATATTCCCTATATGTTTTGATAAAAGACATATTCTGGGTTTGGCATTCCTAACAATGCTGGAATAGAACACCTTTTGTTTATTAATGTTTGGTGGTATATTTCAACAATATACTTGTCTACATAGATTTTAATATATAAATATGTAAAGACATTAAACAACTGTTTACTTTTTATAAAGATATGTCAGTTAGCTCTCACTATAGAAAAAACTTTTAAATGCTTAAAAATAACTGAGTTAGGTTTTGAAATATATTCTCAGGCATTCAAACCTGAGTGGAGAGGCTGCAGTGTGGCTTACTGCTTTGAAATGTGTTGCTAAGAATAAACCTGCAGTATTCAGAACAAAATTGCTTCTTTCTATCAGTGCTATGTTGTCTAGGTTTCACTCTGATTTTCCTTTTAAAACCATGTAATTTCATGATTGGATTGACCACTTGAGCTTCTGAGAACAGAGTGTTATGTTTCACATAAAACGCCTAAGAGAAGTAACTATGTAACAAAGAAAGAATTGCCTTGATGGGTTGCATATCTTCCCCCTTCCTTCTCAAGAGTTCGACTCTGGATAGAAAAGCCAACTGACTGGTTTCTTTCTCCTGCTTTTCCACATTCTGTGTGACTCATTCTTTTCCACTGATTCACTTCCAACACCCAGGCACCATGAAGTATTAGCTGCTTAGCAATGCCAGGCATTCTCCTTCATCCATAAAACAATGAGGCATGGTTGTTCCCCTAATGGTTTCATGTGAAGGCAGGTCCTACAGATAATCCCAGGTGTATAAGAACCTAGGAGCTGATTTTTACCTCCAATTTAGTGTGAGGAGGAGTAATCTGTCTTGTGCTTTGATCCTTGTGCTTGTTCATACTGGTTCTCCCAAAGACAGCAAAAACCTTGTCTACCCTTCTCCTGGATCTCAGCGCTTATCACAATGTCACTTGCAGGGAACATCCTGTAAATGAGATGCTCGTCTTAGACTCAAAGCAGGTTTGCTTCACTCACTATAAAATCTACAAGCTCTATGATTGGTGGTTTTCCCCAACAATGCAGCCTACTGTTTGTGTAAGAGTAGTTATAGATTTTGCTATGAATTGAACTGCAAATAAAAACATTTCCTATCTTGAAGTCCCCCCACCTGTCACCACTCTCCTCACCCTGCTTGCATTCTCAGAACTGGAAGAAAATGAACATTGTTGGTTATGTCTGTCATCTCTAGTTATTTGATTATGGCACCCTTATCTGTGTAACACAGATCCCTTTAGTTGCGCCTGTGAGTTGAAGGACATACATAGGGAGCAGTATGAAACTCTGACAACTGCTTTTGCGATTTAGCAGTCTTTTGTCTCTTTTTCAAGACTCCTAAGCCCCATGTCTGTATTTATGAAATGGTAACAATGTTACTTGCTAGTTTACATGTAGGGAGAAATCACAGATTCAAAACATTGCTTGGTACCAGCAAACCCACTCACAGGCTGAGGACCAGTGGCTGGTAAATGTCAAAATAATGGTGGTGCTAAAGGTCATGGAGATGGTAAGCATAGTGTTTCCTGTCCCTGGACCTATGACTGTGACATTTTGTATACATGTCACTTTTTACATATTATCTCAATTGGGCTGATACAAAACAAAGGAAATTAATTGGTTTTATTTACATTTTAAGGGGATCAGTCTTATTGCGGCTTGTTCAATGAGGCCAGGGTAAGTTAACTAACTGCAGGACTTCTCCTAGATCCCTGAGAAATGGTAAACTAGGTCTCTCTCTCACTATTACTTATTTTAAACTAACTTTTTTGTGAGAAACTTATAGTCCGGCTACAGCAAAGTATACACCAAACCTATGCTATGCTACTTCATTTGTTATTCAGCAGTTCATAACTAGCTGATCTTACTTGGAACTCTTGAACAAATGAATCCATATGAATGAAATGAATTTAGAGACTCAATGTTTATGCGGCCACAGATCAAAATGGTGTTCCTGATAACTCTCCAGAAGTATTAAATTAAAAAATGAAACTATGTCTGAGGTTATAGCTACTCCTGTTGAATAAAATGAGAGTTTCTAACACATCTTTCTTTTTATGGAGATTCACACTGGGTGCGAATAAGCATGATCAAGATAATTGGCATACATTATTCCATTAATACATTTTCAACACCTTTAAGAATGTTTCATAGGTACTTATTCACATGGAATGTATTTTTAATGGGCTGTTGGCATGCTAATGTGAGAAATAGTCCTTAATATCTTGCTTCCTCTGATCCATTCCAGATATGTCTAACCCATGGATCTTTCCTCTTCTACTGCTAGATTCTCCCCATCTGTCATTTTGCTCTCAGGGAGGCTGTGGAGAAATGACGAGTCTTTTGCTTTCAGTTCTGCATTCTGAAACTTCAAGAGTTATGCTAATCTCTATAGATGATTATTTCTTCTTCTCCTGTGACCAGGATCAGAAAAGGACAGCAGTTGATGCCTTCAAATTCACTTGTATACGAGGGTTTTGTCTTCATTTAGTAAGCCCTGCCCTTGGCTCTCCAGAACAGCCTCCTTCCTGCACCCCTGTTTACTTTCTACCTCGCTACTATGCTTCATCGCTCAGATGTAAGGCTCTTGGAATCAGCCACCTGCTCCTAGGACTCGCACACCAAATTTGCAAAGAACATTCTGTCTCAGCAACGTTTTGTTTTGTCTTAAGTCAGTTTTTAGGGAATGTATTCTCAGTACTGCAAGAAATCTGTAGAGATGTTTAGCAAAGGACAGAGCAGAACAAACTATTCATTCTGTTGGTGTTCTGAAACATATCACCAAACGATGACTAATAAATACAGAAAGAACAAACTTAGACATTCTTTTTATGTGAGAAACTTGTTTTCTTGATACATATGCAGAAGTATGGAAGAACTTATTTCCAGATTACTTTTTATATTTCTTTCTCTATATGTGTCTGACTTATGTCTAAAAACATAATGAGAATTTGAAAACTATCATGATATATTTGTTGAGAATTATTTGACTGGATATTTAGGAAAATGTTGGAGCCAAAGTTATCACCAATTATGTGAGTTTACTTCATTTTCTTTGTTTTTGTTTTTTGTTTTTTTTTTTGTTTTTTTTTTTTTTTTGAGATGATGTAAGACACTGATTATGTTTTCTCATGGTCTGCTGCTTGATTGGGCTCCAGTCACTTGCAGCATTTATTAGGTATTGATTCATCATGATCTGATAACCAATTCCAATTCAACTCTTTGCTCCAGCAGTACTATTCATTATTCTCTTTTGTGAAAGCCTATCTAAAGATCAAGTCTAAAGTCTTTATTCATAAGAGGCCAGTCTTGGCTCTGATCATTTGCATTAAAAGATCAATAGGACATGGCCCCAGGACATCAACATTACTATTTCATTAACATAGTTTCAACATTAGACAGTCCTTATAATATTGCTTAACTAATACATCGATTGGGGAAACTAATTAGTTAATAGTGGCCAAGATAATTTAAAATGTCTAATTATTTTCCATAGAAAAACATACATTAAAAGTGAATGTAGACATTCCTTTAAGCTGCCATCTCATGTAGAGTAGAATAAGAATAGATATTAAATATATGTCTATCAGATTATTCCTTAATGAATAATCAACACTTAACATTTAGTCTATCAATACTAAGCTTTAATTTAAAATATAATTTAGTATAAGACTTATACAAGCACATACTCACATCCATATACTCCTACATGTTGGGATTAGTCTGTTCTTTGACTATAAATTCAGCATCAGAAATTTGTTTTAAAGAAATAACAGTGAATATATACATAGGTCTAAAAATAGTGCGAAGACAGGAAATTTGATTAGTGAATAATTAAAATGTTCTTGGCATTAGAAAAAGGAATATATAAGCTCTAAGACTCAAAACCTTAGTATTCTATAAATATGAAAAACATGAAGAAATTTTCCATGTGCAAGAAAGTGTATATAACACTGATCATTAAATATTTTCAAAAAAGTACATATGATATATGAGTCTGATTTCACATATGTTATAAAAAATAGGAAATAATAAATACATTATTTTGAAAAGTATTATTATTGACAAATGGCAACATGAATACTTATTATATATTTCCTTATATCAATGTGTATTATGCTAAAAGTTAATTTTGGAAAAATATGCATTAAATGCCTTAGAAACAGTTAGATAAGATTGTTTAGAATAGATGTGTAATGATTTGGACTACATATGAGGCAGAAGAATCACCTCGATGGCCACCAAGGAGAAAGGAGAGGACTTTGGGCCTGAGGGTGCTAGTGGCCCCAGTAAAAGGGAATGTCAAGGTGGGAATATGGAAATGGGTGGGCGGGTAGGTGGGAGGAGGAATTCCCTCACAGAGGCGGGGAGGGGGAGGGGACACGGGGTTTCCAAAGAAAAGGGGAATCATCGGAAATGTAAATAAAATATCAAAAAAAAAATTAAATAAAAGAATGAAAAAGGAAAAAAAAAGATTGTTTAGAATAATTTTATATTACATGTTTTCATGTATGAACATATACATATATTCATACTTATATGTGTTTGATGTTGATTTGGAATATAATAGGAATATTCATAAATTTGGTATTTACGAATTTTCTCATTTAAGACTTTTATGACTTTTCTTATTCACATAAAAGTGTTTCATTGATGTCAGTATACCCAGAGACACTGCTTTGCCCAGAGACCATATGTTGCCAAATCAAAAGTCCAGTGCCAGGTGTGGAATATTTTCTTTTGATTATTTAACAAGCATGTCCTAGAGATTCCAAAAGCAATACATGTTTTTGTCAAAGCTCTTGGCTGCCACACATAACTTTGTAACCTGCTGGTAAGACTATATTGCTGAAGCCACCATATCAGTTGGTCACAGAGCATGGAAAAATCAAGTCTATTGTGACTAAGAAGATTCCTCCATTGGGTGTAAATTTCATACTTTCATAGTGTACCACATAGGCTGTTGGGGAAAACCATAATCTGAAGTCTTACCCAGCTGTGACTCTGGTTAAAGCCTGGCAAGTCATGCCTATGAGTTCAACAGTGGCACAAATGGTATGGGGTTAACCAACTATTTTCTGTTTGGATTTAAGGTCAGTTTCGCATAACTCTTGCATGATACAATAAATCTCACCAAGGGAAACCACAGTTTCAACAATAAACTTTCTACACAATTTATTTGCTAAATGATATAATATCAAACTGTTCCCTCTTTGTCATCTCTCTACCCATAGAATAGTGCAAAATTTCTTTGTGTAGTAAACTGTTAATTCAGAAACTTAATATTGAACAAAGCATACAGAATAAATGTCGGTGGAGTATTTAGCAAAAAATGGGATGTCTCCATCACTACCACCAAGACTTGGAAGTCATCCTGACATAAGGATATGTAGAAAGATTGTAAGAGGCATATGTCAGGGAGGACCTACTCAAACAGTGTTTTCTGGACATGATAGGACTTCTGTACATTTGACCTCAGAGTGGGTATAGTTGTCTGTTCCAGACATGCACAAGATCAAGTCAGTCAGCAGTCTAGTATGGAGAACGGGGGGGGGGGGGCAGGGGGGAGGAACTTATGAGCTCCCACCCCTAACTGAAGCTATTTTAAAGTCATGGCTTAAAAAAGGGAAAGTTAGTCATTTTAAGGATGTAGTCTCTTACAAGGTCAACTATGTTCGAGGAGATAATCCTATACCCATGAGTATATATGCAGCACAGATTGGATTTGGTGGGTTATTTAAAGAACAAAATAGGCAGGAACTTGGTAGAGGCTGCACAGAAAGAGATGGAATTGGGAGGGGTTAGGATGACGAGTGGGGTTATATGGTAAATAATGCATAACATTATATTCAAAAATTAATACTATATAGCTAACATCGTCAAATTTATAAGCCAAAAGGCTAGCTGTTTTATGAGAGGCACATGACGCAGCGAACTTTCCTTCTCCAGTGTACAAGGACATTGCCTGCAAATGTTTTTCTTTTACCCATTATCTAAATAGTTAGAAATCACTGACTTTATCACAATAACAATTTTTAATAAATACATTTTGCAGGCATTTGTGAATATGTTTCACTGGGTGTGGGATCAATAGGCTATTCTAATGTGTCTGGCATGTTAATGAATAAAGGCTTGCTCCAAATATCACATCCAAAGCAGAGAGGCATTTCCACTCCAGCAGGCAGAATCATTTAAACCCTGATTAGTTAACAAACTGTATTCATGAGAAAGGTACATTGATCCCAAAGACTTCATTGATTTTAGCTCTGTTGAACCTAGGCACCTTGTAAATTTATGGGCTGCCTTTATTGACTGTATTTTGATATAATGTGTAGATGTTTCTAGAAAGTATTATATACAAAGTTTCCGGCATTTGACCTTTCTTACGCAGGATTATTAACCTGAAAATTTTTATTATCTTTAAATGTCTCCTATAAAGGCATAGTAAGGTCATTAAGTTTGCTTTCTGTCAATGTCAAGTTTGGCACTATTGTTAAATTAAAATATTTAAATGTAAGATTTTTCTTTACTTTTTTTCTTTTATTGAGGCCAATTTAACACATGGAGCTAATTTTTCACAGTATTCTGACCTCTGTGGTTTACTTGGCAAAAGTCAACAAAATGTTAGAATAACAGAATTGATGACTGGTTTTCTTTAAAATTTTAAAAAATTTTTATGTCTTATACAATTATTTCTATGTTCTAAAATGTAATTTTTCTTAGTTTTAAAATAAAATTTTTGCTCTGAGTCTTGAGATAATATAAATTCAATTTACATTTGCCATATAGTTCAATAGAAAAGAAATTGTATCAATGTCATTATATGTTACAGTATGATTCACATAAAATCTTTCAAAGGGAAAAATGTTTCCTTTGCCAATGTGTGATGGTAATTAATACCTAAGTTACTGTAGATTATTTATGTGAATTACCATTTGTTATTTCAAGCAGGTCTTTTGCCAAAAGCATATAAACAAGATTGAATTCTGCTTTAGTGACCTTGAATTTTGCCATGTAGTTGCAAGCTCGATGTATGATTTATCAAAAATTTTGTATCTACTTTTATTGATAATATAACTCATTGCCTGTCTTAGCAATGTAATACCTCTTGGCCACTGAATAAATTCTTTCATCTTTTAGTATAATTAACGGCCTTACCCTTTGTGCCTTTGAGTAAGCAGTTAATGCAAGTGTGAAATTGGATAGGGCTGTGATGTGCTGATAGATTTCCCGTTCTAGATTGACATTGATCCCTGGATCAATCTAATCATGAAATAAAGACAGAACAAACAAACAAACAAACAAACATTTATTGACAGTCTCACATAAGCCAGGAGCTTGCCAGATGATTAACTTAGCATCTATATCATCTTGCTTGGATTAATTTCTTTTATTTGCCTATCACCAGCTGTTTGACTTTGATTAATGACTTAACTTTATGTCCTTTGCTTCCCCTTAAAGTAAAATGTATAAGTACTTGTTTCTCATTATCCCTTTTAAGACTGGTTTTATAATGGAATGAATTAATACTGCTGCAAATTAGAATAGTATCACTCATTGGAGTGAGTTTCTGGTTATGAGGAATGGCCGCTTAGGGTGTTTCTGTGCTATTTTCATGTTTCAATGTTGTATTTTCATTGAAAATTAAATTTGTAACCTTTGACCAAATAATAATATGTACATGAATCCAATAAAAGAACTCCTTCTCATCCACTGCTGGGTGTCCTATGCCTTTACATAGCATCACCTTCTGCATGTTACTGGACTTATGTCCCAAATTTTTAATGCATGATCTTGTACACATTTCCATCTAAAACAAAATGGACTGTACTAAAACTTGTAAATGCAACGTGTCTTGACCATCTTATGCTTCACTGAATATAGAAACAGGTCATTATTTGTGACAGCAACATTATGCAAATATCACCAGTTTCATTCACTGACATGTGCTTGTTTCCTTTTGAAAATCATAAGCAATTCGGGAACATTATGTACATGTATACATATGATTTATATATGACAATTTCACATTATGTTTCTATATATCACAGTGCATACACATTATGTATTCATGTATGCACTAAAATATGCATACTATATATTTATACATAGTCTATGGGTATTACATGTGATCACATGTGAAAATACATTTATTGAGAAAACCTACCTTAATTCATATTTCTAGCCCAGTGTGGGAAGATATTGTTACTCCAGCATCCATTATAGGCCTGCATTATAAAAGACCATCAAGGCACATTGATGATGTGTGACTGACCATCAATATAGTCATTGAATTTCTATATCTGTGAGCATGATCAAACACATTGAATAAGTCAAATAATTTACAAAAATTTATTTTAAAACTTAAGGCTAGAAAGATCACCCTATCATTAGTAGTCCATGCTGCCTTTGCAGAGGACTGTAGTTCTGTCTCCAGCTTCTATTTCAGTTAACTCACATCTACCTACAACTCAATGTTGAGGGGCATTTAGTGCCCACGACCTCTGCTATGAATGTGCACAAACTCACAGGCACATACATATACATAAAACAAAATTAAGTCTTTAAAATATTTAAATATATATAATTCTCTCTGCTGTGTTCGAGTAATCTGTGTATTCATGTATGTGTGTGAAGTTTAGCAGTGCTATAGTGTACAGTTGTGTCAGTCTTCTCCTTCACTTACCATTGTCCATAATTTCCATATTACCTCTTACCTTGTATAATAATTCCTCCTGTTTATTTTCAAAAATGGGCACATTTATTAAGCATTATGATCAGACTATTACATTTAGCAATCAACAGCACGGGTAAAAAAAAATGGTCTACGTTAAATCTCTTTGTTGGAATACTCTATGCTTTCCACACAACAAAAACTAAAACAACTTGTTCTATGATTAGTCACAAGCACAGTCCTGGAGGGTTTTTTGCCGATATGCATGAGTGTTGTATAAAACATGTCTTCTTCATGGCTACTAGGCCCTGCCAGCACTCTTCTTGTTTGAGTGTACAGTTTTGTTGCAATGTGTAGCATCCCTGTCACTCTCTGGTTTTCCTCTCCTACTGAGCTTTGTTTCCTGGCACTAATTCGAACCTCTAGCCACTGCCATAGTGATGCTACTGCTGTTAAAATCACTACACCCGTCTTGCTTTCTTGGTTTAGCAAAGTGCTGGACTTTACCATCATAAGAGATAGAGATTCTATCTCCAAAGTGTGCTCCCTTCAATGGTCCAAAATTGGAAGATTGATAACTGTAATGGACAAAATCGCTGTAGCTTCCACGACCTCTAAAACTGTTTTCGTCACTGTCCGATTCACTATATCCCTTCCCTCTGCCACCATACCCTCCATCTTCATGACTGCAAACAAAACCACCACAACCACTAATATATTCTTCTCAATCAAAATTATTTTTGTTGACAAAACCACCACCATTGTTTCCAGAACCACTTGGAGCTCTTCGGATGGAGGAAGCACCAGCACTATCTTGCTTTGACAGGGGATTTTCCTGTTTCAGAGTTGTAGCCATTCTCAATATGTTATAACAGTGTTATCCATGAAGTCATGGTCATTAAAGGAGACAAAAGCAAAACCCCCTTTTCCATTATTTCTGTCAGTCATGATTTCAATAACATTTTCCTATACTTTTCAAAATAATCTTGTAGATAATGGTCTTCAGTGTCATCTGTTACCACCAGCAACAATCTCTCTCACCTTCTCCCTCCCTCCTTCTCCTCTCCCTCCCTCCCTCCTTCCCTCTCTCCCTCCCTCCTTCCCTCCCTCTGTCTCTCTGTCCCTCTCTGTCTCTGTCCCTCTCTGTCACTATCTCTCTCTGTATCTCTGTCTCTGTCTCTGTCTTCTCTCTCTCTCTCTCTCTCTCTCTCTCTCTCTCTCTCTCTCTCTCTCTTACACACACACACACACACACACACACACACACACACACACACACACACAGTTAAGTGGGCACCTGGTCTCTGAGAATCTTCTCTTGACACAGCTCTTTGCTTCCACAACTCTTCCATCTGTCTTGTGTGGTCTCGCAATCATAGCTGTACTGATTTCCTCTACAGTGGCTTATGTGACAAAGCCATAGCCCCTGGGTCGATTGTGTTTAGATCAATCATTATCATATAGTTAATAAGTGTTCTACGTGCTCAAAATGACTCCCGAGACTCTTGTTGGTTGTTTTAAAGCTCAGCCTCCCATGAAGATTTTACATGGATGCCATGGCTTCTTGGAAGACTGACTTAGACTTGATAGCAGAGAAATGAGAGCCTTCACCGATGCTTCCTGGCCTTCTCAACAGGAAGAAAACTAATAATAAAAATGACACAAGAGATGGCTAGATGGCCAAGAAAACGAATGGAAATCTAGAACTGACTGGGTGAGGAAATGGGGTCATCTCAGGACAAGAAACACATGGGATAAAGGAGGCACCTAAAAATCAATGGATATTAGTTGTGACTCACTACACTGGGTATATGGACACTGAAGAGGCTACCTCCTGTAGCCAGGCAGGAACCCCAGTGAAGTGATAGAGAAACCAATCCACCAACAAAACTTTCAAATTTATCCTATCTACAAGAAATGCAGGCATGGGGATGAGGAGAGAAAGAGATGGGGAGAAGGGGAACAGTCGTGGGAGAGAGTGACCAGGAGGGTGGCAGTGAGTGGGATGTAAATAGGCAAATAAATTAACTAAATTAAAAATGATTTTAATATAACTACCTTTAGTTCCTATACTGGAAAATATTTATATGAGGATCTCATAAAGAGGCATTAGATTATTCTTATTGTGGTTTTTAAGGATTTTAAAAGTACATTTGGCATTATTTTTAAGATACTCTATTAGTCGATTCCATGTTACAATAAAAAAAATTACATGTACAATGTAAAAGTCCATGTACAATGTAAAAAGAGATTTGTTTTGGCTTAGGGTTTTGAAAGTTCAATTTGAGTGTTCCTATCGGTATACCAGTACTCATGTGGGTGCCGGTGTGGAGCATGGACTTATATATTGAGAGATGAGGAGGGAGAGGAATAGAAATAGGTAGAAGAGGGCAAGGAAAAGGAGGAAGAATACAATGAATTTCAGAAATAGGTGCTCTAATTTGAAAAGATTTCATCAGAAAATAGTGAAGGCCTGCTGTTTACAATCCCTTAACCACTTTATAAGCTATATTTGATTTATGAATATTTTTAAGTTGCATTTTTTAAAAAAATAATCTATTGCTTTGATTACCATCCAAAGTGAACAACTCATAGCCTTTTCAGATTTTGTGAAGTGTGTATGAAGAACTATGTAGAAACTCAGGATTTTGGGATCCAAGTGAAAAGGAACTTAGAGCAGATAGTAGAGCACATGTCAGATGAACGACTTTATTTATTTATTTATTTATTATAATTTTTATTATTTATTTTTTATTATAACTTTATTTATTCTTCTCATATGTCAAAATAAAACCTTTACAGTGAACTTTTTTTTTTACCTTGTGATATTTTGAGATTTTCTTTTCGTTGCACACTCTTTATAAAGCCCCCGATAGTTTTGCATACTTTTGGTCAATTATTTAATACTTTTGTAGCTAAATGTTAACTTTATTAAACAAGAAAAAGTAGAAATAAAGCACCAAATCAGTAAACAAACATGGTTTCACAAAGAATCAAGAGAAACAAAACAACAACAATAAAATGCTTTTTGGATTTTGTATTAATCAAGGTTCTTTAGAGGGACAGAACTGATAGAATGGATGTATACAAAGGGAATTTATTAGAATGGCTTCCAGGCTGGACCAACAATGGCTGCATCCTGGTAAAAAGTCCAGGAATCTGTTAGTTGTTAAGTCCATGGGGCTAGATTTCTTAGCAGGTCTTTCATATGTATCAGAATCCTCAAGAAGTAAGCTCTAATGCCAGTGAAGTAAGAGTGAGGGCAACCAGGCATAGACCAAATATGTCCTTTACATAGACTGCCACCAGAAGGTATGGCCCTGGTTTAAGGTGGATCTTCAGATTTCAAGTAATTCAATCAAGAAAAATCCTTCAGAGCTATGCCTGGTGGATTGGGTTTTAGTTCTTTCCAGATGTAGTGACATTGACAACCAAGAATATCCATTACAGAGTAGAAATAGAATGAAAATTCAACTCAACGTTTGTGTAATGTAAGAGAAGTGGTGCTTAGGCTGAAACACACATTGATGACATGCTTAGAAAACAGGACCCATTTTGAACCACGACTCTAAACCTCTTGGAGCAGGATTTTATGTTCACTAACAGACTCAATACTGTTCAAATATCAGTTATTCAGATCTACATTTGTAAATGTAAATGTAAATCAACACAGTGTTAACCAAAATCTCAGCATTCATTTGGATCATATCAATAAACTGATTTTACTTAGAAAGGCAGAGACCCACAAAAGTCAACATTAAATATTAAAGGTAAGTGTCAAGAGAGTGGCATTGCCCTATTACTTGCCTTTTCATAGAAGCATAGTAATAAAGACAGTCACTGTTAATAAAATCAGGGAAAAATAAATTTTAAGAATAGCACAGAGCAGCCACAGGAAAAGGTTCAATTTATCTTTTATAAAGTAAAGAATACAGTTCAGTGGAGAAGACAGTCTAGAAAAGTTGATATCTTAGGATGGGAATAAAGAAGAAAGACAATATGACATGTAGACACATACACAAATGTAAAACTACGGCTAAGAATTTATAATGAAATATGTGATCAAATAGTTCACAGACCTTTGTGTAAAATACAAAGGCTCAGAGCTTTGAGATGCTATACTTGAGAAAATCTTTGCTGTGATAATGACTTAAAAGTATGAGACTCAGAGATCTGTTGGTGAGTAAGAACACTGAGAAGCTAGACTTAATTAAAAATTAAAAATTTGCATGACAGATACTCTTAAAAGAATTAAAAGAGAGGCCCCTCAGTGGATTTGAGATTGTTGTAAAAGACACATCTGGCATTTGATTCCCCTCCAAGATGAGAAAAAAAAAAAGACACTTGAAAGTCAATAGTAAGAAACAGTGCATGAAATTTAAAAATGAGCAGTAAGTAGAAATCTGAACTGACAGATTTCAAAGGGGGAATTTGGTTGACAATAAGTGTACAGGTACACTCTACATCATAGTTCATCAAATAATCTTTTATTTCAATAACCATTATTTGTTTGAGAAAACAAATGATTTCTTGCAAAGTTATGTTTAATCTCATCATATATACTCACAGCTCAGTGCACAGGTTTCCTCCAATGAGTTAAAAAGTATGTGCACACACAAAAATAAGGACATGAATATCTGTAGTAGCTTTGTTCATAATTCCCTAAATCCACAAGCAGCAAACATATTCTCTCAATAGGTGAGTTGGTTTAAAAAACTGCAGTATCACATTATCAATGGAATATTATTCATTGATGAAAGGAAACTAAATACAAATCAGTGAAACACATAGGGAGCCTTTCATGTGCCTTTCTAAGTGAAAGAGACATCTACGATATAAGCCAAGTCACACGCCATTTTGAGAAAAGCAAATTCCAGACATTTGAAACCAAACTGCTTTTTACTTAAAGCCTGGGAAAAGAAGTGAGGGATAAATAAAAAGGACACAGGAGAGATAGTGACTGGTAAGGGTTTTCTCTGTGGCGCTGGAACATTAGGTACACGGCAAACACGTATCAAACCCAGCAAACTGTACAGGTCAAAAGAGCCTTCCATTATGTCAACTATGGACTATGGACTCAGTTACCTCTTTAAACTATATGTACTTAAATTCTTACATAAAGAACAAAATGTGTAGTTCATACAAAACAGATATGTGTAATTAAAATGTGAAAAGCAGTAACTTCCAAGTGAAGAGATTTGGAATTACCGGCTTTGCTTTTTCTTATGTCTTTTCTTTGCTAAATTCTGTCACCTCTTATTTAATGTTGATAAAAATAAGAGTCTTATTAAACTATGAAATGAATGCTAATTGAATAATAAAGTATACAAGGGATAGGTTCTTACTTTTTGTGTACTTTGTTCCAAGGTACTTCGAATGGATCTGTTCTTCCTTAATTGTAAATACAGGCATCCCTTGCAGTATTTTTTTTGTTGTAGATATTTTATTTCATAAATCTGAACAGATTGATGAATTTGATCTTGTGAGCATGTCTTAAAAGTGAATCAAAAGGTTCTCTTCTCCCAGTCTTATTTTTTTGTCAGATATGTTTGTTATTTCTCTAGTCTATATTTCACTTCCATGTAGATGTTCTTTTGATTTTAAAAGAATAATAAAATTTTTACTTTTTAGTCATTATCTAATGATTCATAAAATCTGTTTAGGGTACACCATCTTCTGTTATTTTCTTGATTTCTTTTAAGATACAAAATAGTTTGCTTTATTCTTATGTCTTCTCATTAGGAAGTAGCTTGTCTTAAGGATTAGTACTACCATATTTGTTTCACAGCTCTGTTTTTATAATTTAACAGCTTTGTACTTTGTTTTGTTTATAAAAATCTCTTTTCCTTTTCATGTGAGGTAAAATCCAAGTAAAGATCCACAGCTTTAGGAACTATTTAATTCTAGCAGCGAAGTGAAATAGTTTCTTCTCCAGATGTATTTCCTCTCTGACTTTTCTTCACTATAAAATGAATAACGTAAGTCAGGTCTTGCAAAATTACTATGTGCTCCCGCTGGACAGCATTCTTTCTGTCCAGTTTCAGTCAACTCCCTTCTAACACCTTTCCACACTTTATAACTGCATTCCTGCATCTGGTTGATATTTCTTGTTTGTGTGGGGATAATTCTAGGTCCAGTGTAGAAGAGAAAACAAATCAGCCCAACTTTTTGGCAAACAATTAGATGGTAACTTTTTAATATTCTCTGTATGCTACAGAGATTATATCTCATGATACACATGGCAGGTTAAGTTTTAGAACAGGGCATTTACAGTTTTTGTGTGAGTAAATATTTAGTAATAAACTCTTTTAAAGGAAAATCAAGTCATTTATTGGTAGCATGATAATTTTCACAGAGATACTTTGTCATCTTAGACTATTTCAAGCTACCAGAATATGACCAACCTGTTTAATGTAATTCAGGACCCTTATAAATCAGGTCCAGAACAGTATTGAGAAATCCTGCTCTTAAAATATAGTTTTAATATTAGAAAGAGTGAGACAATCCTGATTTCATTCACTTTAACTTTTTTCTGGAGGCCAATTTTGCAGTGTGGTCTTTCTAATAGGCTGGTTTTATGTTATTCCTATGACAAAGGCTAATTCTTAACTTTTCTGCTGTTACTCTATCGAAAATCAATCAGACAAATAATGATAACATGTGTTAGATAAAATAGTAGTTTATTTCCCCCTTCCAAAGCATGGTTTGCAGCAGAATCTTATATTATTTTGTATTTTGATTCACAAAAATTTGTATGGAAATTAAAAATTTATATGATAATTAAAGTTTATAAGCTGAAAATCCTCTGTGATCAAAATAGGAATTTGGAATTATCATCTATACTATATTTTATTATTATCTACCAAATAAAATATATCTTCTTAAAGTTACTATTCTTCCTCTCTAATACAACCAGTAGTGAGTATTTTAGCTTTAGTCATTTTCAGGATTCTGACATGTCATTAGGCTTTCTGGAGAAACATTTTTTAGACTAATGCTTTAGAAGATACTAGCCTTGAGAGGGCTTGAAAATAGAATCCTTAAGGACTAATCTAAGAAAATACCTGTATATGTTTTGAAAGTTCTTGTGTATATCTTGCTTGGCTAATGCAGATGACCCTCACACCAGCACTGTTTTTATTATAGACATCTTGGCTGAGATTTTCACTGTAATATCTAAATATTTTGTGTCTGACCTTTCTCACTTATTTCAGAATTTGCATTATTTAAGGCATGACTGAAGAAGTACATATTTAACATGACCCCCACAGGTTTTAGAAGTTAGAAAAAGCAACAACAAACATAATTAGGGGTGTCTCTGCAGGTTTCTGAGCATCTTGTATTCATTTCTGAAGGGAGATGTCTCGATCGTTCTGCTTAAACTTTACTGTATGTCAGTTTCACTGTAGGACAAAATCCACTTGCACGTGACACTGAGCTTACACCAAAATTATAGTCAAACAGGCGTAGGAGCCTAAGCAAATAAATTCTGCATTCTAAAAGATAGTCTTTCATCAAATAGACTTCATGATGTTTATATGGCTTCTTGTGAAAGCAGAAAGAACAGCATAATAATGATATAAACATAGGAAATATCTATCCCCAGGGACACATGATCACACTCTACAAGTCTGGAATTTATAGATTTTTGAGGTTAAAAGAAAAATGAAAATTTGCTTACTACAGTTACTAAGGAAGAATAGCAAAAATAGTTTTTGTCAAAAAAGACATTGCGCTCAGGTGAAAAGTTTACATGGAAATATGACAAATATTTCAAATATCAGTAAGGTGTTTATAAGAATGTCACAGATCCCCTATTTTTAATGTGCTTGACAGATTCAATTCTCCTTCCTCTTCAAATTGTGGAAGATGCTAGCTTTGAGTCATCCCTGAGGAATTAGAAAAAAAAAAAGAAGAAGAAGAAAACTTTGATTTTCCCTTGAACTCATGTTCTTCCCCCAGTATTAGAATAGCACAGCAGCTGCTCCTTCGAATCTGGCAAATCCCAGGAGGGGTGGTTGTACTTGGTGATTGTAGTTAGCTCAGCTGCTCTGGGGTTAGAGTTGCTTCCTGCTGTTTCTGTGTCCACAAATATTTGTTAAATAATATGCTGAGAGAAGACATAGAAAGGATCTACAGCTGTGCTGGTAACCTCACCCCACTACAGTCTAACAAATACTCCCAGAGTGCCTAAGACCGGTCCTATTAGTAGGCCACTGCTTATGAGCCTCACAAGACATTTTCTTCCATATACAGAAGTCAGATTTTCTTTAACATCTCTGGTTTTTCCTAGGGAAGGAAGAAAGGGTTTCTTTATTATTTAGCTTGGGTGAAAAGCAGTCTACATCCAGTCTTTCTTCCCCACCCTGTATCTGAGATAGCACAGTTTCGTGGTATACTGTCATATCTTTAAATGTTAATGTTTCATAAACCAAGGTGATCATTGGAGGATGGACAACATTTTCTGTGATGAGAGTCTAGCTAGGAAAATGTTCGTGAACCATATAATTTATTATCAGGAAGGTCATTTCTTATCCCATAACATCATTTCCATGGATAATCAATATGGTATTTTGCTTTTTATGTATTTTCTTTTTCTCATTTTGCAAATGGTTTAGAATTCTGATTTTGAGTACAGAGAGTGCTTTTTGTTGGACTCTATAATTCTTAGTGTAGCAGAAAAATTCTTGGAAACTTGAACAAATTGCTTCTAAGCCTCTACCAAGCACAAAATACTATCCTCCTTAGATATCATCCAATTGTGTAACAAACTAATATAGTTTAAAGCCTATTTTAATGAGAATTGCATCTGATCCTTTCCTAATGTAACTTCTGAGACTATTAAGCCCCATAAATATTCTTGATGATTATTGAGGATCAGAGTATATTTCACCACATACATTAAAGTAATGCAATAGGAGTAAATGATAGGAGAATGGAAAATTCTTGTGTGTGTGTGTGTGTGTGTGTGTGTGTATGTGGTGTGTGTATGTGTGTGTGTTTGCGTGTATGTGTGGTGTGGTGTGTGTATGTGTGTGTGTGTGTGGTGTGAGTGTGTGTGGTGTGTGTGTGTGTGTGTGTGTGTGTGTGTGTGTGGTGTGTGTATGGGAGGTAATTATATGTGTCCTTTATCACTGCATTGTTTTACTCTATGGCTTGGTTCCTTAAGAGTTGTGATATTCTTTGATTGATTCTAAGACAATGGTGCCAGCCTTTCCTCCTCACATCAGATTCATTCCATCATTTGGATGTCTGTTAAGGTGATGCTAACCTTTAAGAAATAAAATGTGAATGTCTCATTTTTCTAAATAGGAATGTTGAACTTGTTTGAGAACAGTGAAGATGATTTCTGCAAGAAGCAAACACAAGCTTAAGAGGCATACACATTGCAAAGAAAAAATAAATTGAATTTCTGGAAATATACAAAACCTATAACCTTAATACATAAGTTAAGAATCTGGTAGATATCCAGCTCTCTGGAGTCTGAGGAAGAATGGTCAGAAGTTCAAGGCTAGTAATGTGGGCTATGTAGAAGTAATATATCTCAAGGAAGAAAAGAGAGGGCAGGAGAAGGCTTAAGTGAGTTGAGGATCAGCTTCATTTTCTCTGCCAATTAAAGAATTAAAAGGAAGAAAAAAAGAGTTATCAGAAATTTGGGTGAGTCATGGAGGAGTCAACAAACGAAACTGAGGAAATTTATGCTCTCCTCTTCAGGTTCTCTTTAACTTTTTAATAAATGAATTTTATTAGAAATTTCAGAAGGAACAACAAGGTACAAAAAGGAGAAGAAATGGAGAAGATATGCCAGCATGGAGAATAGTCACATAGCAGGTAGTCATATGGTGGACAGGGGATCTTTAGAAGAAGAATAAGTATTCCTACTGCACGAGAGAGTCTAAGATCACACCTACGCTACGGTCAGCATCCAGAAGAAAAAGAAAGGAGAAATGAAAAGAGGAACAGTAATGTCTTTCTTTCTAGGTGCACCCAGACAAGCTTCATGGTAGCATTTAGAAAATGTACTAAGGTAGAGAATTCTGGGAAGGAAAAATATGCACATTAAGCTGAAACCCCATTCTGCAGGGGTGGTCCCTTAGCCAGATCCTTCAGCAACTCAGTTGACCAAAATCATGAAGAGACTCTATTCCTGTCTGTAACTGTAGAGAAGAAGGAAAGAAAATAAAAAAATAGAAACAAGAATACAAAAAAATCAGACATCTAGGCTGGATAAAATTTATTGAGGCTCTGACAACCTAGAAACTCAGGAACAGCAGCCCAGGGAATACATTGGTTGCATGAGACTGTAAAGCCACTGCAAACTGTTGTTTACTTCCCACAATTGACTCCAACCAATTGTTGAAATTTTCCATCTGGCACTAGTCTTGGATTCAAAGTATCCTTGCAACAGTAGGAATGGATGCAGGAGATATCCTTTAAGGATATGCAGGTGTGTGTCTCATGTTGAGATGTAAAGTAAACAAAAAGATGTGTTTATTACGTAAGGGAGCTTTCACAAAAACTATTGGTATGATTATCTCCCTAGGCAAAGGGGAAAGAAGAGAGATAATTAACATGTTTATGTTCAGCAATGGTGTTTGCTTGTAGAATCTTATAAATAACCAGAAATTATTTTGTAGAACTTACTACTCTTTTCCATAGTGCCCCCTAGGTGGTCGCCTATATCAAGATGAAACTGAGTATCTCCTTCCAAGGTGACAGCTGTCAGAATATCACTGAAGAAGAATGATGAATGAAGGTTTTGCAAGTTCTATGAGAAACACTCAGCCAGAGAAGAAGCTGTTGTTGCTCTGGTGGAGAGCAGAAAGTTAGGTGGTTTCAATCAATGGTGGAAATGGCAAACAAGGTTTCCCTGGAAACAAGACATCTTGACCCATGGCAATGTGCCTGTTATTGAGTAAGGAACATTCTTACTAAGACCAAGGAGAACTGGAGAGAGACAGCACATGTATGTTCGTGAATACATTGTGGATGTCCACCTGAGTGTTCTAAACTTGGTTATTATTAGAAAAGAGGAAAGAAAGCTATTCCTGGACTGATAAATATTATTATGCCTTGTTTGTTGCATAAGATTCAGTCTCTTGTTTCCACATGAGTCCTGCAACACAAACTAACTGTTCTGAAGAAATAATACACTAAGGTAACAAAGAAAATTCAGAAAATGATAAATGTTTAGTCAAGGGAATGAAGGAAGCCAAAATAAAAAGCCAGGAATAGATTTCCAAGAGATGTAGGCTGTACTCCCCAAGAGCTTCTACTCCTAATGCTGAGTTCAGTCAAACATATATATTTTAAGAGTAAATGATAGAACAACAAAATCAACCAACCAGACAACCCAGAGCTCCCAGGGGCTAAACTACCAACTAAAGAGTACACATGGAGGGACCCATGGCAGAGGATGGCCTTATCTGGCATCAATGCCAGGACCCTTGGTCCTGTGGAGGTTTGATGCCTCAGTGTAGGGGAATGCTAGGGTGGTGAGTGGGGAGTGTGGGTGGGTGGGTGAGATCCCTCATAGTTGGAGGAATTGGGGTACCCGAAGAGGACAGGCATCCCATAGGAAGATCAACAGAGTCAACTAACCTGAACCTTTGGGAGCTCCCAGAGCCTGATCCGCCAACCAAAGAGTAAGCGTGGGCTGAACCCAGGGCCCCTGCCCACTTGTAAAAGACACCAAGCTTGGTTGTCATGTGAGTACCATAATAACGGGAGAGGGGGCTGTCCAGGAATCTGTTGCTTGCCTACCTGTCGATCCTGTTTATCTAACTGGACCACCTTATTTGGCCTCAGTGGGCAAGGATGCCCCTAGAACTGGAATGATTTGATGTGCAAGGAGTAGCTGGTGAGGATGTGGGGGTGTGGGGTAGTGTGTAGGGAGGTGAGGAGAAGGGAATGGAAGGAAGATTGCCGTGAGGAGGTACTGGGAGGCAATAGCGGCTGGTATCGGGATGTAAAGTGAGTAAGAATTAAATTAATTTAAAAATATAGGAGCACTAAGTCACCTTGATATTTCCCAATATTTCCACAATAAAATTTCCTGGTTGGTGCTTTTGATTTTTACTTTTTTTAAAAAGCAGGTAAATAATCAAACCTAGAAAAGATCTTGCTGACTTTTGGATGTAAAAGGAACTGATTTCTATGTTTTCATGAAGCCTTTCCACCCACTTTGCACAAATTGCTGATTGTCTCAGGAGATATAAATAGAAACTTATCTTAGCTTCAGATATGACAATGTGAGTCCTGTGATGTGGTGGTACCTTAACCACTGTGGAAGTAGGGTCTAAACTACAATCAAGCTATGTTTCTGTGAGAATAATTAACATCACACATGCCTCTAGGTTTACCATTGGACATACAAAGGAAGAAGTTTTTGCATGTTTTGGCACGGATCCTCCTTCCCCATATTAGAGCACAGTTTGGAGTCTAAATCCTTTTACTTGGTCATAGAATTGAAACAAATACTTTTTTTATTAAATTTTCATGCAGAAAAATGTATTCTTTTATTTTCTGCTGTGTAAGACTTTAGAAATTAAGGTGTAGAATAATTGAATCATCTTAAAAAATATTCCTTTCTACCACTTAGAAGTCAGCTTTCCCCTCTTCTACGTCCAGCTCTTGAAAATTAAACAGGCTTATTTTGCGGATATATAGTAAAGCATACCCCCAGTGCCTCATAAGGTAAATGTGATATATATACCAAATTCTGTTTCGATATAGCTCCACTATTTTATGATTATAGAAATAATATAATTTATATATTCTGAGCACCTTGTCAACAATTAATATTGTCAGCTTTATTTTAAATCCTTTGTATAGGTGTGACATGTCTCTGTGGTTAGTATTTGAACGTTAGTTACAATCTTCTTCTGTTGGTAAGGAAAAAATTTACCAGGATTATTAATGAATGAATGAATTAATTTTACCAGCATTTGTCTTTTCATCTCATTGTCAGGGAGAAACATAAGATCGCTAATAGTCATTTAAGGTCATTAAAGTGTGTTCTTCAAAAATGGTTATGATCATATTTGATGCTCAATAGAAATTGATGTTCGCTGTCAAGCTTGAAAACCTGAGTTTGATTGAAAGAACCTTCAATAAGCTGGATCCCACTTGGGGCCTGTCTCTGTACCTTCTTTTCCTCAGGCTCCTCTCCATTTCCATCCCTGCAGTTTTTTCAGACAGAAACAATTATGGGTCAGAGTTTTGACTGTGGGGTGGAAATCCCATCCCTCATTTGATACCCTATCTTTCTGCTGAAGGTTGGCTCTACAAGTTCCCTCTCCCCACTGTAGGGCATTTCATCTAAGGTCCCTCTCTTTGAGTCATGAGGGTATCTCACCTCCCATGACTCTGGTACATTCTGGAGGGTCCCCCCAACTTCATACCTCTCGAGGTTGCATGTTTCCCTTCTTTCTACTGACTCTCAGGGATTTTAGTCCTTTTCCTGCACCCAATACCAGATCATGTTCCCTTCTCCACCCACCCATCCCCTTTCCCTTCCAGGTCCCTCCCTCCACCCATTCTTCTCTCTCCTAAGTGGGACTGAGGTATCCTCACTTGGGCCCTTCACCTTGTTGAACTTTTTGAGTTCTGTGGGCTATATCTTGGGTCTTTGCCACTTTTTTTTTTTCTTTCTTTCTTTTTTTTTTTTTTTTTTTTTGCTAATATCCACTTATTAGTGAGTACATACCATGCATATCCTTTTGGGTCTGAGTTACCTCACTTAGGATAATATTTTCTACTTCCATCCATTTGCCTGCAAAACTCAGGATGTCCTCATTCTTAATAGCTGAGTAGTACTCCATTGTGTAAATGAACCACATTTTCTGTATCCATTCTTCGGTCGTGGGACATCTGGGTTGTTTCCAGCCTCTGGCTATCACAAACAAGGCTGCTACAAACACAGTGGAACATGTTCCCCCTTGGCATGGCATGATGGGGCATCTTTTGGGCATATTCCCAAGAGTGGTATTGCTGGGTCTTCAGGTAGATCTATTTCCAATTTTCTGAGGAACCTCCAGATTGATTTCCAGAGTGGTTGTACCAGTTTGCAATCCCACCAGCAATGAAGAATTGTTCCTCTTTCTCCACATCCTTGTCAACATGGGTTGTCACCTGAGGTTTTGATCTTAGCCATTATGATTGCTATAAGGTGAACTCTCAGGGTCGATAAGATTTGCAATTTTCTGATCACCAAGGCCTTTGAACATTTCTTTAGATGTTTCTCAGACACTCAAGATTCTACTATTGTGATTTCTCTGTTTAGTTCTATACCCCATTTTTTGATTGGGTTGTTTGGTTTTTTGGTGTTTAGCTTCTCAAGTTCTGTAGTTTGCTGATTTGTCTTATTGACTATGTCCTTTGTCTTTCAGAAGCTTTCCAGTTTCATGAGATTCCATTTATCAATTCTTGATCTTAGAGCATGAGCCATTGGAGTTCTGTTTAGGAAATTTCCCCCTGTGCCAATGATATCAAGGCTCTTTCCCACTTCATCTTCTATCAGATTCAGTGTATCAGTTTTTATGTTGAGATTCTTGATCCACTTTGAATTGAGCTTTGTGCAAGGTAACAAATATGGGTCTATTTTCATTTTTCTATGTATGTATTTTTCTATTTTTCATTTTTCAACAGCCAGTTAGACCAGCACCATTCATTGAAGATGCTGTCTTTTTTGCATTGTATATGTTTGGCTTCTTTGTCAAAGATCAAGTGCCCGTAAGTGTGTGGTTTTATTTCGGGGTCTTCAATTCTATTACACTGATCAACATGTCTGTCTCTCTACCAACACCATGCAGTTTTTATCACTATTGCTCTGTAGTAAAGCTTGAGGTCAGGGATGGTAAGGATACTATGGAGCACTCACAAAAAGGGGCCTATCATGACTGCCCTCCGAAAGACCCAACAAGGAGCTGAAAGAGAATCAGATGCAGATATTTGCGCCCAACCAATGGATAGAAGATGCTGAGCCCTGTGGTTGAATTAGGGAAAAGCTGGAAGAAGATGAGGAGGAGGGTGACCCTGTGGGATTACCATCAGTCTCAATTAACCTGGACCTCTGAGATCTCTCAGACACTGGACCACCAACCAGGCAGCTGGACCACCAACCAGGCAGCATACACCAGCTGATATGGAGCCCCTAACACATATACAGCAGAGGACTGCTGGGTCTGGGTTTAGTGAGAGAGGATGTACCTAACCCTCAAGAGACTGGAGGCTCCAGGGAATTTAGAGGTCTGGTGGTGTAGGTGTGGGGTGTGGGGACATACTCATGGAGACAGCGGGTGGGGAAGAGTTATGGGATGTGGAACAGTCAGAAGGTGGACTGGGAGGGGAATAAAATCTGGATTTTAAAATAAATAAATAAATAATTTTTTTAAAAGAAAGAACCCTCAAAGTAGAAAGAGAAAATGATCCTTACAATTTGTTTTCTGACAGTCATACATGTACACAGACACATGTGGACATGCACATACACTTAACAAATATACATTTCATTTTTAAGATAGCCCTGAAGAGATGGCTCAGTGGTGAAAAGACTTTGTTGCTTTTCAGAGCCTCTGAGTGGGTTCCCAGCACAAATTTTTGATTGGATGGCTGAAAACTTCCTGTAACTTCAGCTCCAGGGATCCTCTTCTGGCCTCCATGGGTACTCCGAAGCATGCACACACACACACACACACACACACACACACACACACACACACACACACACAGATACAAGAGATACAAGATACAAATCCATAAATGAAAATATATCATTACTCTATTAGAGTTTTCTAGAGAAACATAACTGTAGGATATATATATATATATCTCAAATCATAATTACTAATACTAAACTCAACTATGTACAGCTTAGTCACCACCTGCCCCTCTAAATGGTAATGTAATATACTGCAAAACATCTTGCTCATCTTTTGTTTCAATTCTCTCACCCTCTTTGAGGTTCCACCTTGTTAGGATTTCAGGGTTTTTTTCATATAAATATGTGACTTTTTTGAGAGTTTCACATACAATGGAGCCTGCAGGCCATGCTTCATGCCATGTCAGTGACTTCAGCTTGTACTATCACCATCTTAGGTATTTCTTGCCTTGTGATTGAATGAATAATAACTTCTAAGAACTATCCTATAGAATAGGAGTTGGGTTCTCTTTTCAGGTGCTTAAAACTTGTATATTATTTTTTCACTGCCTTACTATGCATTTTTAAAAATTTACATTATTTATTTATTTATTTACGTTCCAAACTCTGCCCCCTTCCTGGTCCCACCCTCAAATAGTCCTTTCCCCCACACCATCCCTTTCTCCTCTGAGAGGGTGGTGCCTTCCTAGAAATCCCTGGACTCTGGGGCATCAAGTCTCTGCCAGATTAGGAGCATCCTCTCCGTCTGAGGCCAGACAAGGGAGCCATGTTGGGGAACAGATACCACAGTCAGGCTACATTTTAAGGGAGAGCATCTACTCCAGTTGCTGAGGGACCCACATGGAGACTGAGCTGCATGTGGCTACATATAGGTTATTTTTACTCTTGCTTTATTTTGATAAGTGCATACACGTATACAATGAAAAATGATTATCCCAATTCCTTCTCCGATTTTCTCATGTTCTTCCCCAAATACCCCATTCCTATTTCATGACTTTTTATTTATTTATTTTTAAATAATATATTATGTTCAGTTAGTATTCCCAAAATAAGCATGGTTGTGGGGTATGGGACGAATAATTGGAATATGGAAAACTTATCAGAGGCAGCATTCTAAATATGATCATGAAGATGATGATGGTATAATAATAATAATAATAATAATAATAATAATAATAATAATTAATAATAACAATTCTTCCACACTAACAGCTATCCACAGCTTATAGTTTTTCAATAGGGAGAATGGGATGATGTGAAGATTGGCTTTCCTATCTATCTATGAATTTTGGCAGGTTCAATCTTATGTTAGTGTTGTACCTTGCATCATTTTTATTTAATGATACTTTATTTTCTGGTTGTGTTTGTACCAATTGTGCTGCTAAAGCATTATTTCTCAACCTGTTTGTAGAACCCCAGTGGGGAGGTCTAATAACTTTTTCACAGGGGTTTCCTAACACCACCAGTGAGCATAGATATTTCCATTACTGTTGCTAACAGTAGCAAAATTAGTTATGGAGTAGCAACAAAATAAATTTATGGTTGGGGTCACCATAACATGAGGAAATATATTAAAAGGTTGAAGCATTAGGAAAGTTGAGAATCACCACTGTTTAAGTATTCCTTGCTTCATTTTAGGGTGCTAGCAAGAATATTTTGCAAAATAGCATAATTGCATTAGAATAATTTTCTATTGATCCTCTTTTTATTCTTAAAGATATTACACTTGTTCCCCACTTACCTCTATGAGAATCTTCTAGATTGTTTTTATTAAAGCATAGTTGTTTTCTGATCCTAGAGTCATTGTTTCTCATAAATGGTTTGATGATTTTGAAAATGTATCAAATTATTAATACTAAGAATATAAGTATTTTTCCCTTAATCTTCATTATGAAAAAGTTTACCTACTTTTTTCTAAATTCTTTGGTTGAGGGACATCTGGGTTTTTTTCTAGCTTCTGGCTATTACAAATAGGTGGGGTTGGATGGCCGGGTGGTGAGCACTCTCTCAGAGGTGGAAGAGGAGGGTGTGTGTGAAGAGCCTGGGAAGAGGAACTGAGAAGGAGGGAAACTTTTGGAAAGTAAGGAAATAAAATATTTTAATAAAAATATTACTCTAATAATAAATTCTAATGAATAATTTAGCCAAAACATATCTTTTATAATTAAGATTCCATTAATAATTTTAATTTTTTATTACATTTGTTTATTTATTCTTTGTGTGTTTGTGTGTGTGTGTGCACATGTGTGCATGCGCATGTGCTTGTGAGTGTGTGTGTGTGTTTGTGTGTGTGTGTGTTTGTGTGTGTAAACCATGATACAGGTTTGGAAATCAAAGGACAACGTTCAGGAGTTGGTTCTCTCCTTCCACCATGTTGATCCTGGGAATCCAGCTCAGGTCTTTGGATTAGAAGCCAGTGCCTTTACCTACCAAGCCATCTCCCTAGCCTTCATAGAAAGGATTTTTAAACACACATAATGTTTTCAGGATTATAAATGTAATAGGCAATAATCCTTTTCTATGCTATATGAGTCACAATGATAAGTCTCCTGGGGAGCAATTGTTCAAGTACCAAGTTTGTTTCAGATTTAATTAATCGGAATAATGCTGGATTCCCTCTTGACAGGATCCATTTCTACTAAAAATCAGTCTCTGCCCTTTCTGGCCTCAGAGTCCATAATAACAATAAAAAGGCCAATCATCTAGTATTAGGAATGAAGGGCCTTAAAATAACACTAGAGGTTTGATTGCATCAAGCTGCGAATGACAAAGTTAGAGTTATAGGGAACATAAGAGAAAAATACTGTTAAAGAAGCCTATCAACTTGCAATTATTTGCTCTTCTTCACTTATCATTTTATCTATACTAAAAGAGATTCGATTGATCATAATCAATTGCTTGTACTTTTTCAAATTATTCATTATCCACTTGAAATTATTGAATTAAATCCTGTTTCAATTTTATAATATATACCACATCTCTGAAACTATGCTGTTTTACGAAGAGAATTTGATTAAAATAGACAATGGTAACTTATCCCTATACATTGAAAAATCAATTATACTGTAAAAAATAAAATGCAAGGTACTTCTACAATGGTTTGTTAGCTACACCTCCATCTACTTTTTGCTACATTGAAGAAAATCAGTCATTTCTTTTTGGCTTCAAAAGTTCACCTGCTCATATAGTCAAAGATTGCAGCATCAATCGCAGTCATCCATGCTTACCTATAACTACATGTCAGTTTGGAAGTAGCATTAACTTAGTAACCACAATAGGATTATGTAGTGAAAGCTTGTGAAACAGGAGACTCATCCAGTCTTTCATAATCCCACTCTTCCCTACAAGAAGGCATCAGGCGCCCCACTAAACTCCATACTGGAAAATGGAATAGCCCTCTTGCCTGTCAGCATTTTTGTATCCAAAATATCTATCCTCAATCAGTACATGTGTTTAAATGTCCGTATCGGTACAATTAGAGAGTTATGAGGTTTGTCAGCTCACACGATGCAGCTTGATATAATTCACTATGTTGTAAACTTTATAATTTTCATTATAATTTATCTATTTATTCATTATTAATTTCTCTCTCTCTCTCTGTCTCTCTCTCTCTTCTCTCTCATGTGTGTGTGTGTGTGTGTGTGTGTGTGTGTGTGTGTGTGTGTGTGCATTTGTGCATGCCAGGTTTGTACGAGGAGATTAGAGGACAAGTTATATGAATTGCTTCTCTCTTTCCACCATGTGGCTCCTGGACATTGACCTTAGGTCATCAGGAATGGTGACGAGCATGTTTAATTGCTGAAGCATCTTACTGGTACAACTATATCGTCTCTTGCTTTCTGTCCTATAGTTGAATGTTCCAGATGTGTAAATAAAATGTTTTTGACCAATTGAACTTTTCTGCCTATCCTCACTGTTGTCATTTCCAGATAATTCACAATGACTGCAGGAAGACCCCTTTTTTTCTTGTGTGTGTATATATGTGTGATTCTGTGTGTGTGTGTGTGTGTGTGTGTATGTGTGTGTCTTAAACTTTAGCATTGCTTGTTATAGTTTAAATAAATTGAATTCACATTGGGTAAGTTTTTCTTGTTTACTAATCATATGTATTAGATGATGCAAATAAAATTTGTTTCTAATTTTTTTCCAGTGCTAGAATTTGAAGCCTTTCTTCAGGAACATCTCTTAAATTCTCATTACCTATTCTACCATGGACACTGGCATGAGTTATGCTTAATGCCTACTATTACCAAACGTGTTGCTCCGGTGTACAAGGTTTCCTTTTTCATCAAGAAAGTGAATTCTTTGGAAAACCATTCTGCTGTGTGGGCATTCCTGAGGTACGATATCTTGACTTTGGTGTTGCGATCTTCTAGGAGGTTCAGTGGATTGATGGGTACAGATTTGAATTGACAAGAGTCAATGCTTAAACCACGTCAAAATTTTCTTCTTGTTTCTAAACACCACATTGCTCTTTCTTTTCATTGATGCTTTCTGCCCCTTGTTATGTGGTTGCCTTCTCCCTAGAAATAACAAACTAATGTATGCTAAATTTTCTATTCAAAAATAGTATTTGAGTTGAGAAATCCATTTAATAGTGATATTTAAGGCTCCATGACGAGGCTGCAGTGGATTTGTTGGGTTAGATGATTTTTTTTCTGCAGTGTCCACTTACTACCTACCAGTTTAGAATAAATAAATCTCATTTTTCTTCTTTGTTTTTCCATTTCTTTAATTTTTTTCAAAGCTAAAGAAAAACTATGTCCCTGGGCATATTACTATGAGTTTCTGATGACTGATATTAATTCATCATAAGTGGTAGAAATCATGCTCCATGCTGCTCAAAATCTGCTAGGAGATCTCAATTTGGTAACCATTCTGCAAATTATAGTTTAGCAAACACCATTTTTTCTCTATATTTTCATAGCTCTTTGATCCTATTAGTTTGTACAGCAGTTCTATCATTTTTTATATGTATAAAGATATTTCATGAAAAGATCAGGTCACATTTTGTATCTGTTAGGTAGAACTGCTTTGAGATTGTGATTACCTTTCTTGGCTTATAATTTTTAGTATATTTTATAATGGTACATTTAGAGTAATGCTAACATTAAGTAAGTTAAAAAAAAGTAGATTCATTAAATCATATTCTTTATCTACAGACAAAATGCATAGTGATTTTAGAATATTATTTTACTACTTTTACAAATCAGAGAAAATGTTATTTCACCAAAACGGTTTATGCATAATATTTTGATTAGAAAAATAGCATATATGTTGATAAATTTTATTAAATATGTCTAAGCGGTGTGTTTTTCTAAGATAACATGGGAAAAAATAAAAAAAACTTACAAAATTCATAAAGTCTGTGTAAAAATACACTTTCATTTTCTTAGAGATAAAATACAACCTGAAATGTTAGATAAGGTAAATAATTGGCTTAGACCCAGACCTGTATCTTACTGGTGGTGTGAACTTGGGAAACGTACTCCATTTCTGGCTTTCTTTGTTTTTGTTTTTGTTTTTGTTTTGTTTTGTTTTGTTTTGTTTTGTTTTGTTTTGTTTTTTTGAGACAGGGTTTCTCTGTGTAGCCCTGGCTGTCCTGAAACTCACTCTGTAGACCATGTTGGCCTCGAACTCAGAAATCCACCTGCCTCTGCCTCCCAAGTGCTGGGTCTGACTTTCTTGATATGTCTGTAGCATCAAAATGTTCTACTAAAACCAAATGAGGTTATGTGTTTCCCAAATGACAACTGAATGTTTTATTGGCCTTTCTAAATTCCACAGTTGTTTCCATGGGACTAGAATATCTCTGTCTTGTTACTGTTGTATTTTGAGGAGATTTGTGCAGAACACATATTTGTCAAGGACTCTGGTGTTTTCAAGGTGGTCACTGTAGGAGTGTGTATGAATCAGCAGCTTAAAAAGAGGAATTTGAGGCACATGGAGGAGAAACCAGAAATAAACTGCATGGAAATGCAGAATGACCAGTTTTTTGTCTGACAAGTTATAATTTTGGCAGTCTGATGGGGAGTCAGTTCAGTTTTTCTTTGATCAGAAGTGAAAAGTTCGCAGCATTTATCAAACTGTTTGTTTATTCATTAAATTTGTTTTTGTAGTAGTATTTTATCATTTCATTGAAAATAACAAGATACTATAGCTATTTAACTCTTTTTCAAGAATATAATACTTTTACTATTTATAGTCTTTCCCTCTAAACCTTACCCTTCACTCTACTACATTTGAAGACCAGACGGGACAACGTTGTTACATGTGAAGTATTGAATGGTAAGAAAAGTTTAGGGAAGTAGAGAGTAGAGGAGAAGAGGTGGGAAGATGTCTATTTCCATTGACTGGAAGTTGGCAGAGATTCTTGTTGATGAGTAAGGAAGGATGATTCAGACAGGAGCCAGTTAAGAGATAGTGAGCAAAGTGGATCTGTTGACTTTTGATGTTATCCGGTTTGCTTTTGACAATGTCATCACTAGAGAAGTGTTAATTTCTTGTGCTGAGTTTTCATGACAGCAATATATCTATTTGTGCTGGAAAAATTATATAACTGTCTTGGCATGTTTTATGATTTTCTTCTATGGATTATATATAGAAAAATCCCTTAAATATTGAGAAGCTGCAACATCTGAGTGTCCAAAGGCTTTGCTTTTGGATTACTAACAGATAAAATAAACCACACATTAGATTTGGGAAATAACAGGAATGTACCACAAATGCACAGTAGTTTTGAAGTCATCTACCATGGATGAGGACATAGTTCAGCATTAGATTTACCAAGCTCTTCAGAATTTAATCCTCATCATGAAGAAAGTAAAGTCCATCAGTCAGAGAGAATGCAGTGGGCAATGGGGATTTGTTTGGCCCTAGAAGATAAAACTAGAACCACGTTAAGAAAGTAAAGTGTCGGGAAACCTCAGCTTGGGCCACAGGGCTCCACAGCTAATCAGCGCCAGGACAAAGATCCCACTCAGATCGTAAGAGCCAGGAGTGGGCCAAAGACGCGCCCCACAGCTCACCAGGTAC
>CM052717.1:35132888-35146695 GCA_028551405.1 Uromys caudimaculatus | reverse complement strand
GATGGGGGGTATACAAAGAGGAGACTCAGAAAAGGGGAAACATTGGAAATGTATATAAAGTATCAAAAATAAAAAAGGAGGAAAAAAAAAAAAAAAAAAAAAGAAAATGTTATTCTCCAAGAAAACACACTACATTGATCACTGAAATTAGAATAATCATATTCTTTAAAATAGAAAGATTCACAACTTCATTCCTGTTAACTTTTTCACTTTATCTCATAGTCTCCACACTGAACTGCAGAAGAGAAAAGTCATAGTCTGAGTCCCTACACAACTTTGACTTCAGTAAGTACCAAATTTGCTTTGGCTTTAGTAAAGTACTATGCTCTGTTTCCTTCCGGATCTTTGTGTACTTCATTATCCCTACTGCATCTAACCTTTTCATTCTGTGTCTCTTCTTTCTTCACCTCAGACCTCTCCCCTAATTATTTATGTTCCTCTTGTAGGCTAGATTCTGACTCATTCCCCTTTCTTCTAAGATGATGTGTGCTCCCCAATTAGGAGTCAGTTTTTGTCAAAGGTATAAACCAGCATTTAATGTGGTGCCCAACAATTACTCCTTAATAAGCACATGTTAAATATTGAACACAGTTTAAGAAATTGAACATGGAAGCCAAAGCTTAAAATCAAATATCCTTGAAGCTGCTTGTGCATTTCTCTGTTGCTTTGCAACATACCAATGTGTCTCTTCCTAATTAAATACAAACAACAGAAAGTTTAGGAATCATCTCTTCCTTTGCAGAGGTTGGCCGTTTTTCCTGCCATAGTGTTCTGACTTTAATTCTAGCATTAATGTGAACAATATTTAGGCTACTAAGGCATTAGCCACTTTGCAATCTGTCCCCACATTAACTTTTCCACCACAACCTAATGATTTGTTTATTTAACTAAGGACTAATTTCCCCATTAGGGCCTATTAGCACCTCAAAATTGGCTTTGCCAACCTGGTAAAAGCTGATGACTATCAGCAATTAGTAATTTGTTAGATCCTTTATAAAAACTTAAACAGAAGAGCTGAGTACTTCAGGTTTATGGATTGATCTGGTTATAATGTTAGAGAGAGCGCAAAATTGTCTTCTCAATTTCTTAAATTCATACAGTTTAAAAAGGCTATTGAAAGCATCATTTCATCAAGTGTGGAGTTCTTTAAGTGCATCCAAGTAAATAAAAGAGACCTAAAATTATCTGAGCACATGTACGTGTATTTTAAAACTATTGAAAACTGAATTCTAAGTCTGCATTTTATGGCTAAAATTAAGGGTGGATTGGCTATTTAATTTACTTTCTATTTTACCTAACATACAGCTCTGTGCTTAAGAAGATGAAGAGGATGTGAGAGGAAAGAAAAACACAGAACTGTTGACTGATGACCTTTTAAATGGATCAAAACAATCTATTTATATCCTCAGAGAACTGCTCCCTCATTTGACAGCATTTCTACCTCTTTATCCTATGTGGCCTTTCTAGGCAGTCCATTTTAATCCTGATCTAAATAAAGAAAGTAAATGCTGCTTAGGATCAAATTTACAGTCTAGCTAAATGAGAAATCCATTAGGTGGGAAGCTTTGCAGAAGTGGTGTTACTGTGACCATCCTTTTCTCTTTCCTGGTACCCAATGGTCTTACAATCCTGCTAGTTATCATTTCCTCACCTATCAGCCCCTTAGAGAGAGCCCCAGGGGCCTCAAGGAGCAAATCTCTTTGTACAAATATGTCTTTCATGGAGAAAACGTCAGCGTGATTCCAACAGAGTGCAATTCTTTTGTGCTAACCATTTTTATCACTAATATAATCACTATATTTATACAATCTAAAATTAATGGAAAATGAGGATCTGAGTGAACAGCATTTGCATGTTATTGCATCATTATTTTCCACACTTAAAGTGTGTCTGAGGAAATTTCAGGTTAAATAAACAAAAGATATGCTCTTTTTGTAAAAAAAATCACTTACAAAGTCCACCTTAGTTTCTTCTACTGTTAAAAGGAAAAAATCCAGGTGTAGTCATTGAGTGTGTATAGATTGGCCGGCCAGCCAAGTTTTATCTCACTAGGCTCCTGCTTTTAGAAATAGAGACAGCAGATGCTGCTGAGGAACATCTTTCTTTAGGTCACTGAGGTGAGGAAATCTCAAGTAGATTTCCTAGGTTGTGTTTCTTTTCAAGTATTCGCTCAAAACCATCTTAAAGATTTTGAGCTTTTAACAGGTTCTTTCTTTTAGATAAGAAATAATAAAAGCATAGCTGTGTGCCTGGTCCCCAGTGACCGTATCTTTCTAAGCAAGACTCTAAAGAAAGCCGAGAGGTACTATAAGGGACAAATATGTCTTTGAAAAAGCATATCCAGGGCTGTTGTCTGGAAAACAGGGACTTCTGGTCAACCTAATTACAAAAGAGAGGGCAATTAAAAATGAAATGGTAACCAAATCTATTCGAAGTGAAGTACAGTTTGGCAAACAGTGCTATTTATTTGACAAATCTAATGAATAAATATGAAGCCAACCTCCTATATTACTGTGGATGGTGAACAATTTGATTGGAGTTATTAAGAACATTAAAACTGATTGCTTTAAGATTTGTTGTTATTCTGTTAGATTAAAAGATAAATCAATGTCAGCTTGTTCCTGGGCCTTCCCACCTAAATCAATCAATGACTGAGTGTCTGCCTTCTGTTCCCAGTCATTTAGATTTCATTTTCACAGGCTGATTTTTGCACCCTTGAAGGTTCTATTAGCTGAATATATGTAGAATTCTGACATTTCTCCCATAACAGCTCTTGAAAATTTTCATTAAAAAATCATTGTCTTGCTTTGTGAGCTGGAGTTGAGACCCTGTACATTTTGAAACCACTTAGAAAAAAATGTGTGAGTGATTCTTAGAACAAGTAAGCAAACCACAATCTTTCCCAAACTGATTAGTGGTGGCAGGCCACTATAGATTTGCACATATCAAACAATGTTGAGTGTATGTAGCCTACAACATAAATATGTGACATGACATATACTAGGCTCAAAATAAAAGTTCAGTCAAATCTTTATGTGTTATTTATTATTATTTATTACTTTAAGAAAAATTCCTACTCTTAGGAGCCCTAACTGCTTTCTGGTAAAGAAAGAAATGGGGGGAGAGAGAGAGAGAGAGAGAGAGAGAGAGAGAGAGAGAGAGAGAGGGGGAGAAAGAGAGAGAGAGAGATATCTGTATGTGAAACTTAAAGATAGACCAAAAATTTCTTATTTAGATTCATTAATAAAATATCCATAATCTTTAATCATGAATGATTTTTAAATTATAATTAATACTTTCATTAGAATGATGTAAATTCAATTAATGTAAACAAAATTTCTAATATTAGTGGTAGTAAATAATGAATATCGATATTTGGAATTTGTATTTGATATATTTTTTTTTTGCATTTTTTTTCCTGTGACCTAGAACATTGTGTGCACAGAAGAGCTGAAAAACCAGTTGGAAATTAATTCCAAATCCTTGAGCCACTTTGTCATCACAGGGGAGCATTTGGTAGAGTATAAAACTACAGTTCTTTTTTATTTCTACACCAGGGTTTTTCAAACCAAGAAAGATAAGTTTGAAATGATTGGGTTGTTGTAGTTTTAAAAGTAAAATGTATGCCAAGATTCCCATCACAGTAATAACAGCCATCCATGTGGTTGGGAGGATCATAAACCCCAAATCACAGGTATTTATTGCCAATGTTATGGTTGCTATTGATGAGGATTTTTGGGGTCAGGGCCATCATTGTGTATCCTTGTTACTTGGTTTTCTGTCTTAAGCAAAATATCTGATAAATACTTTTCAATTCAAGATAAATATATAAAGTGTTAACTTTAATCTTAAATCAAGACAGCATTATTGGAGCTATATGATTTGTGTGTGTGTGTGTGTGTGTGTGTGTGTGTGTGTGTGTGTGTGTGCGCGCTTTTGGTTAAAAAGCAGAATTGTGGGAAGTTCCTCTTCTCAGGCAAGTTCTTCAGAAAACCACCCAAACATGCTTCTTCCCTACCTCTTTCCCAGATAATATTTAACTTACCACAGCATTGTGCTCCTGGGGACAGTGAAATGTTTCTGGTCAACAGCCACAAACCAAGCACTTCATTCAAACTGTTTCTCTTCCAGCACCATTCCCTGTCCGTGATCCTTTAATGTGGAGTTAAGTTTTCATTTCAATTTGTTTCAGCAGTTCTTTATAACACGTGTCTTGACCTACATACATGTGAACATGGAAAAGGAAAGGTCGTAAATGTGTGGAGAATTATTCATAGCGGATAATGGAGAAATACAGAGAGTCTATCTCGGTTTTGCTCTCACCCTTCTTGGAACACTTCTCTGTGTTTCTCCAATGAGCTCCCATTTCCTCATAGCATAGACTCATTCCTATAACAGCTAGGAATGCAGGAAAGAGTATATTACAATTTTCTAACTGATACTTTATATTTCAAACAAACCACAGAAATTTAAAAGTCTGGAGCAAAGGATACTGTTTACCATGCTTACGGATGGTACCCAAATGAAAACAGGGCCATTTAAAGATACAAACATGGTCAGACAATAGACAAGCTGACCTTTGAAAAGCCTCAGCTAATGTGATCATATTTTATTAAAATCCTTCACAATGACCACCTGAAATAAGAAAGCAAAGGTCAAACAAAGGCTGCACTTTAAATTTTCATTTTTAACCCAAGGCTATTATTAAAAAAAATCCCTGAAATTTAGACAGTGATTCAATTTTCTTTCACTATTCATATGTGAATATGATTCATCTTTTGTAATAAGTCCTAAGAGTTTTCTTGAATAAGTAAGAGGGGAATGCTGGAGATTTTTGCAAAGCAGCAAGGCCCAGATATGGATGAGAACATAGGAGATACTCCTACAGGCAAGAAAATAGTTTTACTGCCTCTGTGGTATTGATACCAACCTACTTTCCCTGCTTTCAGGGACACCATGAAAGGAGGCAGGATTTCTGTATCTCAAGCAAGATATAACCAGATCAGTTTTGTTTGGAGCTAATGAAAGCAATTGGGACATAGTATGTCTCTTATAATAAAAAGATATTTTTATAAGCCCCAAATCATTCCACATTTTCATATCAAGAAACCATTGTGTACTGGAGAAGGATTGCAAGATTTGGGGTAGAATGATGATACAGCAAATAGTAAAGTTCTAAAATCCACTCTTGCCCCCAAAAGATTCAGATAATAAAGAGGATTCTTTTTTTTCTTTTTCTTGGTTATTTTATTAATTTACATTTCAAATGATATTCCCCTTCCCATTTAACCCTCCACAAACTCCCATCCCATCTCCCTTACCCCCTACCACTCACCCACTCCTGCCTCATCGCTCTATCATCCCCCCTTCCCTCTATGCTGGCACATCGAGACTCCACAGGACCAAGGGCCTCCCTTCCCACTGATGCCATTTAAGGCAATCCTCTACTGCATATGCAGCGGGAGCCATGGGTTCCTCTTAAGAAGGTAGAGTCATATAGGAAAATCTCTTTATATCAAAAAGCACAGCACCAAAATCACTAGAGGAAAACATCCAAGGCCTCTGTCCTCTGTAACAGTAACATACTGTATTTAAACAATCTTAAGGCCTAGAAAATATTTTGCAAGCTTTATTCTTATAAGCCTAGCAAGGATTTTTCATTCTTAATCTTCTAAGTGTTAGATATTTTTCTTATGTATCCCTTGTGGACATGCTTCTTTTCAGGTATTTTTATTCTGAGTATCAAGTCCTTTTTTTTTTTCTCCAGTGAAATGACTGTAATAAAATATGTATGCTTGGTTACCTGGAAGACTGCCATTGTTAACATCAATGTATTTCCTGTAGCTATATAGCATGCTTAAAAAATAGAAAAATAAATGGTAATGTCTTTCTATTTTGGTGATGGTACCCTGGCCTTTACTTTGGGTTCTCCTGAGAAAACTACAGGATTCTTTAAATAGGGTTCATTGGGTTTCCTTCTCTAAAGTAAAAATGTACTCATTCCTTGGAAAGGTGCAAATAACACAAGGGATTATCTCTATAAAAATACAGAAATTAGTTCACAAGCAAATTGATTTTGCATGTCATGATAGGGCCTGTTTTCACACTAAGATAGTGAAGCCTGCTATTTCTCAAGGGCTGAGCAAGCATAATAGAGGTTTTCTTTCCTAATTGTACAAATTTTACATAGCTCATTAGAGGACTTGGTGCCATAAACTTGCTCATGGTTTTTGCTGGCAAAAATTCCAACATCTTGATACTGATATTATCACTCTCAGTTGCTACACCAGGACAAGAGAACTAAAAGATATTGTTCCAACTGGACTCTTTGATGACATGTAGTTTGATGCTGCTTGTTAGAATGAACCTTGTATTTTCAAGAGGCCTGGGAAGAAAAGGAGGACAGGAAGTCTGACTGTGGATTTAGTCTAGAGTTTTCTATCAAGGGTCTATTCAAAGCACATGTATGACTTTATGTCATGTCATTGTATAATGTAGAATTTGGACAGACTAGTTATGTTATGGTTGACTTTGTTGGACTTAGTGATTCAAAGCTTATATAGTAGAACATGACTCTCATTTTTTCTGAGCCTTACAAGTGGTTTGTTGGACTCCTGTAATACTCAGAGGATTAATCATTAATAGGATGACAGTAATTTTAAAGGCAGACAAAATTAATTGAATATATATATATATAAATATATATATATATTCCCCCCCGGAAGATCGTACAGAATACCTACATTTACAATAGTTATTTCAGACTATTTTTGTAATTTTGTTGAATTTGGTTTATTTTATTCACTTTACATATGATGATTTTTTCAAAACTTGATCTTGATTTTTCCCATTTGATTTCCCTTCTCAGCCCAAATTTTAGAATGGAATTTGTGACATTAATAAGTGAATTACATGTTCAATAAATTTAATGAAGACTACATGACAGCAGACAGATTGAATATTACCTTGAGATTTAAGGTGAATCTGGAGAATAGAGGAGCTATCTTTGAGTCTGAGTGACTGGAAGTAAATGTTGGATCTACTTTTAATCATATAAGATAAACCCATTATTTTAAAAAATTCTGCAAGGATTTCATGGGATGTACTTTGATTATTTTTATGCCTTCTCCAAGTCCTCCCAGGTCAATCATTCTTTCCCTTTCTTACCCACCTAATCATATTTTCCTTCCTGTCTTCCCTCCTTCTTTTGTTCTTTCTTTCTTTTTCTTTCTACACTGATAATGGCCAATTTGTGATGTTCAAATAGTTTTGGATATGTGGGTTTCAACTGGAGTATTGACTATTTATTAGGTGCTACATTCTTGACTTCCCCCATCAGCTGACAATTGGCAACAGCTCCTTTACTAGGGGTTGGACTTAATTCTCAGCTCCCCTCTCCATGTTGGGATGAGTTCTGGCTTGGCTTGCATAGGTCTTGTGCCTGCTTTTGCAATAACTATGAAATCATATATCGGTTTCCCTGCTTTGCCCAAATGATACCATTTTCTCATAGTCACCAACCAGTTCTGGCTCTTTCACTCTAACTACTTTCTGCTGAGGTTTTGGCATAGGGGATGTGATATATATTTTCCACTTACCACTAAGCATTCTTCTGCCTCTTATTCTCTGAAATTTGGCCAGTCGTTGGTTTCTGTTTATCACTATCTGTTGAAAATAGGAGCCTTTCTTGTGGGGCTAATTTACTAATCTATGGGAATAAAGATAAGTCACTACGAGTTGAATTAATACTTTGCACATCTGGAAGAACACTTGTGTCTTTTCTTCTAGGGCCTTTTTATATGCATATACATATATTCTTAGCCCTATAATGGTTCCAATTATGTGTTGCATCTTGTGGAATAAGAGGTACTTCAAATCAGAACATTATTTGTCACTCCCAGATAGCCATACTACTATGGAATCAGCGGACATCTTTCCAGGCCTGTTATTACTTTACGACTCAGTGGTTATGGCTGGATAGGACTTATTATTCCTTTCCTTCTCTGGTAGTATGCATAGACCCTTCAAACCATGAAAGCTAGCAGGTAAGGATGAAGCTTTCAGTCTGGTACCGGGATGATTTCTTCATGTTCTGTGTTTCAAGTATGTGACATCTTCAGCAACAATATAAAAACTTTTTGTTAATGACAGAATCAATGTCTCTCTGTCTCTATATATATAAAATAAAATTTATTCTTTTCTTCTTCCTGTTAAAAACTTCAAGATAGCATTTTCTAAACACACTAGCAGTGTTACTCCACAAGACTGAATAATGGTCAAATATGTTGGGAAATACTGGTTACAGTAAGAGAAATTATATTTCTAGATAAATTTCTACAATGAAAAATTATAGAAAATTCTTTCTAATGTTACATGACCAGAGAACTCATGTCTTTGTAAAGTCTTTATAGAGCAAAGAATCTTAGGGGTAGAGGAAAAAATAACATTACACTGCACACTGTGCTATAAACCTAGAAGAGATTGTCAAAATGTGTGGGTGTTTAAGAGGTGACAGGACTGAATCTCTTGTTGGTACTCCAGATCCTCCAGTTCAGTTCACCTCAGCTCAGTTCAGTTTAGGTCATTTTAATTCATTTTCACAAAGCATCTACTACTATTATCAGATTATATAGGAAGCTCAGTGTCCAGTTTTAGATTCCAGTATCTAGCAATATGTTGTTAAAGGAAGCTATGGTTGACATGTACTAAACCAGAGATTAATATGTCTCTCTTCTTTAGTTTAAAAAAAGTCACTGTCTTACAGAATCTTGGACCTCTTATGAAAAAATGCCAGTGTGAGAATTGTATAAGAACAGAGTTCCATCCTTTTTGCAAGACTACCACCTTTCAGGAAGAGCCCTACTTTCTGTCTTTTCTGCAAGTTTACAGGAAATTTATCATATAGACACAATCACTTAAGTATTTAGCTGTACAGAGATCAACTCAATTTCAGCCTCTCTCCTCTACTGGATAATTAAAAGCCTTTGCTGAAAGTCCCATTGCCTTGGTTATGCCTGATCTTTTAGGTGATCTCCTGCCATCTTACCATCAAATACTTGGGAACTACAGATACCAGTCAATAAGTTAACACATAAGAAACACTGATCATTCTAGAAATAAGTATAGTAGCTGTATGTCAGAAGATGGACATGAGGACCTAGTATATATGGAGTATTATAATGACTTCTTATTAGTCAATCAAGGACATGTAATTTTTAGAATAAATTCATGTTTGATTCAGTGAAATTGAGACTAAATAGAACTTATTTCCACCACAAAAATATTTTAGTCAATAGAATGGTAAGTCAGGGCTTGATAATGGTAGGCAGAAAATAAAGCGATTTTTGTCATGTTTCTAAAGAGTAGAAAGAAAGAGCAGGAAAAGAATTTGGCAGGTACCTTTAAGTATGCATTAGATGTTTAAACCCTGGGAGTTGTTGGTAGAATGTCTACTAATACATATGGCATCCCAGCCATGACTGAGCACTGTATTAAATGTAAGTATTTATTTATAAGATCTGTGACTAGTAAGGCAGAAAATATGACAGTTTCTAATTATTGAATATTGACAATAGGTTATAGTTTGAATATGAAGTGCCTACCACAGATAGGTTCACATGGTTGGTGCCAAGACTCTGAGGGAGGTAGAGAGTTGCTGAAGAAACTGGGTTACTGGGATAGGTCTTGACATATATATTTTCCCCTTAACTTTTATCTGTATGAGTGTTTTTCTTACATATATATTTAGGTAACACTTGCTTGCAGTACCCTCACAGACCGGAAAAGGGCCTCTGATCTCCTTGAACTGGAATTACAGTTGGTTGTTAGCCACAGTGTAGGAGCTGAGAATCAAACTCAGGTCCTACTGAAGTGCTGCCAGTACCCTAAACCACTGAACTACTCTATAATCTTTGTCATTTTATGGCCTGGCCTCATTTTCTATCCATTCTGTTTCCTGGCTGTGGATGTGACATGAGCAGCCAGCCTCTGGATCCTGCTACTATGCCTTCACCACTGGGATTGACTGTTTCCCTTAAAAATGAAGTAAAGTTTATATTTAACCTTTTAGCTGCTTCTTATCAGGTATTTTGTCAACTAATGAAAAAAGTAACTAACATTCAATGTCAGGAACTATTTTTAATTTTATTCCATTTTTAAAAAATTAATAGAATACTTTAAATATGAAAACACTGGGATATTAATTAGTAAGTTAATTAAATTTAGGTCCTTTTCACAGCTTCCCCTCCTTCCTCTCCTCCCAGTTCCTCTCTCTCACCTCCTCTGTCACCATTCACCTCTCCCTTTCTCCTTAAAGGAGGGAAAGCCTCCCATGGATATCAACCCACCTTGGAATATCAAGATGCAGTAGGACTAGGAGCATCTTCTATTGAGGGAGACAAAGCTGGCCAGGTTTGGGAATGGGATCCAAATGCAGGCAACAGAGTCAGAGTAAGCCCTGATCCAATTGTTAGGGAACTCACATAAAGACCAAGCTGAACATCTGTAACATATTTGTAGCGGACCATGGTCGATTCCATGCATGTTCTTTGGTTGGTGGTTCAGGCTCTGTGAGCCCCTATGGGCCAATGATAGTTGATTCTCTAGGTTTTCTTGTGATGCCCTTGTTCTCTCTGGCTCCTTCAATCCTTTGTGTCTCCCTCTTCAACAATATTTCCCCAAACTGGAGCTAATATTTAGCTGTGAGTCTCTGCGTCTATTTCATCAGCTGCTTGGAGTATAGAGTATAGTAGAATATCATTAATAGTGTCAGGGTTTGGCTCTTTCTCATGGGATGTGTTTCAAGTTGGGCCAGTCACTGATTGGCTATTCCCTCAACTTCTCCTCCATATTTATCTATGCTTAACTTGTAGGCAGGACAAATTTGGGGTCTAAAATGTTTTGGGTAAGTTGGTGTCTCCATGCCTTCATTGAAAGTCTCTTGCCTGGTTATAAGACTTGGCCATTTCAATTTCCATATTCCCTGATGGTAGGAGTTGTAACTAGGATTACAATTATAGACTCCTGGAAGTTTCTCTTATCCTAGGATTCCAGCTCAATCCAAAGATGTCTCCCTAGTACTGATTTTAGTTTTCTTCCTATTTCTCTACATACTTGAACCCTACTGTTCTCCTCCCTGCCCCCTCTCCAACACAGTTCCTTTCCTCCTTCCATTCCTGATTTCTATTTTATTTCCCCTTCTGAGTGAGATTCAAACATCCTATCTTTGCCCCCCCCCCCCGTTACTTAGCTTCTTCTGATTTGTGGATTGAAGCATGTTTTGCCTTTACTTTATGACTAATATCCACTTATAAGTGAGTACATACTGTGTGTATCTTTCTGAGTCTATGTTAACTCACTCAAGACGATCTTTTCTAGTTCCATCCATTTGTCTGAAAATTTCATGATTTTTTTGCTTTTAATAACTGAGTATAGTATTCTTTATGAATAAACATAGTGGAGCAAGTGTCTTTGTGGTATGGGGGAGCATTGTTTTGGGTACAGTCCCAGGAATGGTAGAGCTGAGTATCAAGTTTCCAAGTTTCCGAGAAACTGTCAAATTGAATTCTAAATTTGCACTCCCATCATCAGTGGAGAAGCATTCCACTTCCACATCCTTGCTAGCATGTGCTGGACTAGCATAAGATGTGCTGACTAATGTAAGATGGAATCTCAAAGTTGTTTGGATTTGTGTTTCCCTGATGACTAAGACCACCGAACATTTCTTTAAGTGCTTCATGGTCATTAGAGATTTCTCTGTTGAGAATTCTCTGTTTAGCTTTGAATTCCATATTTAATTGGGTTATTTGGTTTGTTGGTGTCTAATTCCTTTAGTTCTCTATATATTGTGGATATAAGTCCTCTGATGGATGTAGGGTTGGTGAGATAGTTTCCATTATGTAGGCTGCTGTTTTTATCCTCTTAAGGGTGTCCTCTGCCTTACTGGAGCTTTTCAGTTTCATGAGGTTCCATTTACTAATTGTTGATCTTAGTGCTTGAGCAGTCGGTGTTCTGTTCAGAAGATTGTATAATGTGCCAGTGCATTCAAACCTGTACCCCACTTTCTATTCTGTTAGCATACCCTGTTTTTTGTTGAAGTCTTGATGTACTTGGACTTGAGTTTTGTGCAGGGTGATAAATAAAGATCTATTTACATTCTTCCGTATGAAGACTTCCAATTAGACCAGCAACATTTGTTTAAGATGATTTCTTTATTTTTTCCCCATTATATAGTTTGGCTTCTTTGCCAAAAGATTTTTAAGCATCTAAAGAGATGATTATGTATTTTTTTCTTTCAGTTTCTTGATATTATGGCTTATATTGGTGTATTTTCTTATGTTGAGTCAGCCCTATATCCCTGGAATGAAGCCTACATGATCATTTTGGATGATGTTTTTGATGGCTTCTTGAGGTCAGTTTTCTAGTATTTTATTGAGCATTTTTGCATCAATGTTCATAAGAGAAAATTGTCTAAAATGCTATTTCTTTGTTGAGACTGTGTGCTTTAGGTATCATGGTGACTGTGGTCTCATAAAATAACTTTGTCAATGTTCCTTATGATTTTTTTTTTTGAAGAATACTTTGGGGAGTTTTGATATTAGCTCTTTTTGGAAATTCTAGTACAATTCTGTGCTAAAACTATCTGGTCCATGTCTTTTTATGGTTGAGAGATAATGACTGCTTCTGTTTTCTTAAGGGTTATAGGTCTATATACATTGTTTACCTGATCTTGATTTTACTTTGTTAAGTGATATCTCTAAAGAATATCATCCTTTTTGTTCACATTTTCCAAATTTGGGGAATTTTTTTGTTGTTTGTTTTTTGCTTGTTTGTTCATTTGGATTTAATTAATTTATTTATTGATTTTACTTTATCTGCATTTATTTTATGCTTAATTTATTCCCGTGCCAAGAGTTTTTGTTTCTTCAGGTTCTTCTGGGATGTCTTTCTCTTCTGTGAAACCTCCTCTTCTGGCTTTGGAATTATCTGTTCCTTCTCAGTGAGGATCATCTCAATGTGGCAGGGGGAGCTCATGTATGGGTTAATCTGTCCATGAGTTCTGTATGTTCGTCAGCACATCTTAGGTGCCTTGTTCATGTGGGTGTGTTCAATGACTAGAGATTCTATGTCTGAACCCTTAAGTTCAGCATTACTCTCTACATTTTTAAGCATGTGCAGCAAAAATTCTGCACTCATTTTTGGCCACCGTCCCTCTGACCAGTCCCATGTTTGGCCTGGGTGCACCTACTGACTCCAGCATTATACCGCCGGAATAGCACACATTGCTTCTTAAATGTGACATCCTTACTGCCATGCTCATGGATTGGGAGGATTAATATAGCATAAATGCCCATCCTGCCAAAAGCAATCTACACATTGAATGCAATGCCCATCAAAATTCCAATTCCATTCTTCATAGACTTAGAAAGAGCAATTCTCAAATTCATTTGGAACAACAAAAAACCCAGGATAGCAAAAGCTATTCTCAACAACAAAAGAACTTCTGGGGGAATCAGCATCCCTGACCTCAAGCTGTACTACAGAGCAGTAGTGATAAAAACTGCATGGTATTGGTACAGCGACAGGCAGGTATATCAATGGAATAGAATTGAAGACCCAGAAATGAACCCACACACTTACGGTCACTTGATTCTCGACAAAAGAGCTAAAACCACCCAGTGGAAAAAGGACAGCATTTTCAACAAATGGTGCTGGTTCAACTGGTGGTCTACATGTAGAAGAATGAGAATTGATCCATTCCTATCTCCCTGTACAAAGCTCAAGTCCAAGTGAATCAAGGACCTCCACA
>CM052717.1:35092028-35126824 GCA_028551405.1 Uromys caudimaculatus | reverse complement strand
TTTATATTGGAAACACAGATCAAGGTCCTCAAAACATAAAGTTTAACAATCATTTATTTAAAGTTGACACAATCTTTAGTACAAATCAGAATACACATGATTGGATTAACATTTCTGGAAGAGGGTTGAAGAAACTCTATGGACACAGTTGTTTCAGATTTTAGAGAAAGTAAAATGTAGGATTTCTGATGGTAAATTCTGAGATTATCCTCCCAGTATGTATAGCTATTCTGAAAGACAGGTTAAACATGGTGCTAAGCTGTTTTGTTTTGTTTTTTTTAAATTCTAATTTGCCCAGTGTCTGACATGAGAAGAATTTAATTTTAGGTGAATTTAGTGGTTATGCTTCAGAAAACACACACACACACACACACACAAATACTAAAATATAGACTTGGCAATAAAGTTAGTGAAATTACAGAATTTTGGTTTATTCTTTAGATAATCAGGTGAGGCAAAAAATCACATAATCAGCTGTTAATCTTAGAAAAATATCTGTTAGTATTGTTAGAAATGGATTTGAATAGAAAGATATATTATTATCAAGACTTTTTAAATTTAATTGCGAAATTGCCAAGACAGTAAAAAGATCTCACATAAATCATAGGAAAGAAACATATTCTAAATAGTGTTCTTATGAAAAAAAATACTTTTGGGTTTGTTGTTTTTAAAAGACATTTTCAGTAGAAGAATAAATAATATAGATATTGGTTCTTTAGAAGAATAAATAATATAGATATTGGTTCTTTAGAAGGATAAATAATATAGATATTGGTTCTTTAGATTTAATGTGATTTTAGACAATATATCAAATAAAGATTTTTTAAAAATTAATTTCTTATCAACTACTCCTCTTTCTGTGTGGCACATGTGAAGGTTGAGGACAAATTGCTGGAAATTTATGTAGACTTTCCACAGAACAACCCTATCAGCCCCCCAGATAAATACATATCTTTAAAGAAAATAAAGAGAAAATATAACAGTGGGGAAAATTTGAACAGGAGACATGTATTTGTCTATGTAATGATGGGATTTGTTTATCTATTTTAATTTCTTTCGGTTGTTATGATAAAGTATTGTGACCAAAAGCAACCTGGAGAGAAAAGGGTTTATTTGATCTTATACTTCCAGGTCTCATTCCATCATTGAAGGAAGCTAGAGACTCAAAATAGTAACCTAAAGGAAGGACTACTTGCTATTTCATGCACCATTACTTTTAACCAGATTCATGTTAATAACCAAGGAATTAGTAGGGAGCAATGAAAGATACTGCTTGCTTTGCTGGCTCACTCTCTGATTTATTCTGAGTCATCGTCAGCTATTTTTATTATATCATCTAGTACCACCTGCCTAAGGATGATACTGCCCACAATGGGTTGCATCTTCCTTTATCAGTCGATAAACTAATCCTCATATTCATGCAAATAAACCAATCTGATATAGGCAGTTTCTCAACTGAGGCTCATTTCAGATAACTGTAGACTATGTCATGTTAACAATTAAAACTAAGACACTTGTCTCTAAAAGTGTACATCTTAGTTTTAACTCTGTTTAATTGACTTTCTGACATAAAATCTCAACCAATTAGGCCACTCTTTGACTGTACTTCTAAAGCTGTTTCAAGCCAATAAATAAGACGACTTTCTGTGTTTTGAGCTTTAGCAAAAAGCATTGTCTAACATGAGAATGGGATTTGGGGGCTAGGAAGAAAGTCCAATCCGACAGAGCGATTGTTGTGAATGTGGAAGGACTTGAGTTCAAATCCCCAATACTCACGTCAATTCTAGCCAAAACCGGGAACTTCATATTTAATAAAGTACTTTATTTCAAAAAGGAAGGTGGGAATTAATAAAGGACACCTGATATCCTCCTTTGGCATGTATCATGTATGCACAGAGTACACACACACACATACACACACACACACACACACACATCCTTTTCAAGAGTATAAAATCTTATTAACCTTTACCAAAATTTTCTGCAACTAGAACATTCTATAACAGATGACTACCCTATACTGGCATCTAGATGGTTGTTCAATAGGAGGGGTCTTCAAGGCACCAAACAAAACTCTAATGACTACATAACATCAAATCTGTTTCTTGAGTACAGTTTCTCAGTATTTCACTGCCTTCCAAAGTGAGTCGCAAGTAGGATAGCCAGGAGAAGAATACTCGTGGAATGAGATCTACTGCTAAAATTCAGATAGAAAATTTCAAAACTAGTATAGGACAAATCCAGCCCTCACATAATTGAGTGTTACTATTGTTTTCACTATTAAGATAATTGACTACTGTTGTCAACCTAAGTGTCTGCCTGGATCAAAACATTCAGGATAGTATTCAATTATTATACTGTTGGACAGGGCAGATATAAAATATGTTGGTTTTTAAATCCTTAGAGAAATGATTTAAATGTGGATAAGACACTAGTATTTTTGTGAGTATTTAATTCTTAGCCATCCATTTCTTTCATCTCTCATTTGTGTTGTGAGGTCTTGCTGGGAAAAGCCTGTTTCTGAGTTCAGATGAACTGCTGATGATTTCTTATTTCACCTTCTTGTTGTACTCTTCCCTCATTTGAAGTTCCTCAAGTCCACACTTTCCATAAAACTTTAGACGAGCAGTTCTCAACCTGTTGGTTGTGACCCCTTTGGGGATTGCATATCTGGTATCCTGCATATCAGATATTTACATTACCGTTCACAGCACTACCACAACTACAATTATGACATAGCCACAGAATAATTTTATGTGTGGGGGTCACCACAACATGAGGAACTATCTTAAAGGGTTTCAGTATTAGGAAGATTCAGAACCACTGCTCTAAACAAAGAGCAAAAGTTCTTTGTGCCTTTAACTATAGTGTCTTGCTCAAGATCTCTCCTTTGAGGCTACTTCAGTTAAAGGTAATGTGTCATTTATTTATCATCTATTCTTTTTTGAAGATCCTGAAAAAAAATTCTGATGCATAAATCAGTTTGAGTGTTTTGTATTATGTGTCACTGAGAAATCTGACTGCAATGGAAGTCTTCTCCATATTCTGAAACACGTCATGATTGACTATTTTGCTTATGATTCTACAGCCCAGCTTTCTCACAACCCACATATAATGGGTTTTATTATCCAGTATTCTACGTCAATGTTATTTCCTTGCATCATTTTGCACCTTTTCAATTTTCCTCAATGACTCAAATTTGGCCTTTGAAATGTGTTTTGTTAACAGGAAAGATAAAAACAGCTCATTTCACTTGACCTTCAAATGCCTCTTCTTTTCTTATTCCTGGACCTGGAGGAAGCACAGCTTGTCAGTCCTTTCTATAGTGGAAAGTGGTGCCCACCTTCCTCCCCCAGCTCTTCTCCTTCACAATGCCCATCATGCTTTGTCAATACGGACAAGCAATTATTAGTCTTTGTTTCCTTTACACTGTATATTGGCAAAACAATCATTGAAAGGAATTGTAGAGGTAGAAGCCATTATCTTTGCTCTATTGCAGTAACACAGCTTTTAGGCTAGCTGAGAATATCCATTAGTTTTTGTCCTCTTATCTAAAAATGATTCCTTCTTTGGTCTGTATTGCTACATTAGTTGAATATTTTACCAACTTCTGCTCTATCAGGGATAGATAGCTTTATTTCCTTAATAGCTAAAGTCTTTTTCCTATTGGCCTCTGTTCATGCTTAAAGGCATTCTTAGTCCATTTCAATTCCAGTTGTCTTTGCTATAATTTGGGTACTTTTAAAAAGCCTATTTGATTCTCAAGAGCTTTTTTCCATCTTCTGTATTGTCCTGACCTCAGTGTGTTGAAGCAAATTCATTATGAGGTACATTCATAGAGAGGACAGAACAGGAACATTTAGCTGAGTGCCTGCCTGAAATCACAACTCAGGAACTTTCCCTCTGGAGGCTGATTGTATTGGAGTATGGAAGTCAGGCAAGATTCACTCAGTAAAATTATCCTTGTAAATTCTACCATAAACTTTCAAGACTGGTGTTGCATTTGTTCCATGTCTTGAAACCATTTTATCTTATGGAAATAAATGAAGACCCCCTCTCCCCAGTGAGAATAAACAAAGTTAGGTATGACTATACTTCTTTAGCCAGGGAGCCACCTACTGTTCCCCGTGTCCATTAGATGATACCCAAAGACAGGCAGGGACCACATGATGGTTGGTATATGCTAAACCCTAGGAATGGTACTATTAGTAGCTGTGGCCGTATTGGAGTATGTGTGGCCTTGTTGGACTAGGTATGTGACTATGGGTGTGGGCTTTAAGACCCTCATCCTAGCTGCCTGGAACAGATGAAGATGTAGAACTCTCAGCTCTGCCAGCATCATACCTGCCTGGATGCTGCCCTGCTTCCACCTTGATGATGATGGACTGAACTTCTGAACCTGTAAGCCAGCTCCAATTAAATGTTGTCCTTTATAACTCTTGCCTTGGTTGTGGTCTGTTCACAGCGGTAACACCCTAACTAAGACAGGCCACAAAAACTTAACAGTGCTTAAATTTAAAATAAACAAAAGGTCTTGGTCCCATAGCTAAACAGGTCTTAGAACATAGGAGATACCTACTATTATTAATCTGCTAGCTGAGAAGAGTAAAAAATTGACTTCTACCGACTTTCGGGAGTATTCATAGATTAGTGCCCCTCTCAACACCTGTACAGGGAGTAAGAGAATGTGAGAAAATGGCACATCTATAGTATATTTCCTACTTCCAAGGCTCAGTGATAATGCAGAAGAGTGGTTGCTGAAAGGGTTTAAGAGTCAAAGATGGTGGATAACTATGAGAAAAAGTGTTTTCTAGACATAACAGGACAGTTTCCTAAATAAATTCAGAGTAGCTGAGGCAGCATGCACATGATCTGATTATACTCAAGCCAGACCAAATCCCAGCATGGACGGGGAAGTCAGCACCAAGTACCATCCCTTGCTTTAGAGCTCTTGGAGTTGGCAACTGATAGCTGCTCACAGGGGGCATGAGGTTGGTTTTCTTAATAGTATGGGATTTGGTAAATTAGTTCCACAATCTAGTAGAAGACCATATATCCAGGAGTATATGGGCAGCACTTAGTGAATTAACAAAATGTAAGACACAAAGTTGGGTGGGTAGGAAAAGGAGCCTGTATCTGAGAGGAAGGAAACGAAGGGATGAATATGATCAAAATGCATTGTATTTAATTTTTAAAAAGTAATAAAAGTGAAAGAATGTATCTGAGAGTAAGTTGTTCTCATTTGGAAACTGCAAATAGGCTCACCATGCCGTTGCCTGCAGAGTGTATTTGGTTGTTCTTAGGGTAGAAGAGGAGGTCAAAACAAAACAGAGAAAACAAACAGAAAAACAGCAGCAGCAGCAGCAGCAGCAGCAGCAGCAGCAGCAGCAGCAGCAGCAGCAGCAGCAGCAACAGCAAGTAGGAAGCCCAAAGCTCTCCTCCAAGCCCTGATTATTGCAAGAAAGTTTCTGCAGTATTTTGGTTTTATGTTTGTTGTGTAGGTTGCATGTCACCATTATGCACTTCAGATTAAAAGCAATCCCAAAATCTAGCAGATCTTTATTACTTACAAATAATGAACAAGCATTGTTTATTTTTAATGGCTTATGTTGCAATCTGATTATTATTTTTAATTGTATTTTAAGCTCTTGCCATAAGGAGTCTTTAATAATATACAAGCGTGAAAATTTCAAGTCTGGCTATTCTGAAAGGCTTTGGAGACCTTGTAAACTCTATTAAATTTTTCCAAATTGTTGTTATCAGTCATATTGGAATATATAATCATGCTATTCCTGTGTACTTAAACTTTAAAATTGTTAGATCATTGCTGTTTACAGAAATAAATATGATAAATCCTCCAAAGGCACATTAATGAAAATAATCAACAAAACATAGAATTTGTATAGAAGTGATTGGCTAGGTACTTTCAGTAAATAATTCTCGAATTGTCTATCATAGGAATTGATAGAGAAGAGTATCTCTATGGACTCTGGTATTGGGAAAACAGAAGCAGGCTAGGAGTTTTCTTCTACTTAGACTCACATTGCTGATAGGCCACCATTCATGAATAAAAGAAAGAACTTCCACATTTAAAGGTCATCTGCAAGAATTTGACTCAGCCATTGCCAGAGAGCAATATTATTTATTTTATTGTATCACTGATTAATCATTCTCTTCCTGATCACTTGATAAGCACTCAAGTTGACATAAAGGTCAATTCAGAATCATTATATAAATATTCTTTACCTTGATTAGTGATCACATAGATGGGATTCTTGATAATTGAGTTCTTTAGGAATGGCTAAACCCAATGGCTGCAATCCTATCATCCTATCATTCATATATATATATATATGATATATATATGATATATATATGATATATATATGTGATATATATATCACATATATATATATGATATATATATCATATACATTATATTTTATCTCCAGAATTTTTTCCATTTTATTTATTATCCTGACCTCAGTCAGCCTTATAAGAAAACTGAAAGCACCAAATCATTTGCTTTAAAAATTATAATGATCACTATTATACATTTTTATATTAATCACCCTTAGTTTTGCAGATGAGTCTAGATCAGTGTTTCTCAGCCTTCTTAATGACACAACCCCTTAACACAGTTTCTCATGTTGTGCTGATTGCAACCATAAAATTATTTTGTTCACTACTTTATAACTACAACTTTGCTACCACTACAAATCATAATGTAAATATTTTCGGAGATAGATATTTGCTAAATGGGTTGTGACCCACAGTTTGAGAGCCACTGGTCTAGATATTTTATAAAGTATAGATGCACATTTTTAAAGTATATCCATGAGGATCTCCTGGAAGAAATAATATAGATTTTGAAAGAAAATACAGACTAAATCTCTGCTAAATGTGGTTGTTTTCACTTTCAAGCCAAGCATCTCAGATTGCTCACAAGTTCTCTTCTGCTACCAGGAAGGCTGAAAGGCTGACTTCCATAGTGCTCTGTTGTTATCTTGCCTTCTTTTTTTTCTTACTACAGTAAAAATCAAAGCTTTTAAATTATGTATGGAAACCTCTATCAAATTCTTATTAAACAGGGGAAAATGTCCTAACTTTATCATTGGCATCAATGTTAAAGAATCAGTACAATTCCCTGTTATTCTGATCTTTCACATAATCTTAGTTTTCTTGTTTTTACTCATTTTACTATAGTTCAGACTTATGTGATCCTTAGCATTCCTGTTACTTTCAGTCATGGAGAGTCCTTTCCCTAGAGTTCTATATGGATCTTTCATTCTCATGGTTGGCATTTTAATTCAAATTCCACTTCTAAAAAGCTTTTTTTGAGTTTGAGATCAGGTCCCCCAAACTCATCTTTTTCTTGCCTTTCTTGACCTAATATTGAATGATTTCAGCTCAAAAGGGCTGAATGAAATATTGAGAACCATTTCCTATGAACCCTTTTAATGTAGAGCACTCTGCACTCCTTCTACTTCTGGGGTAAATTGGATGCAGATTGATAGTTAATTAGGAAGATAGACCAAAGATAAAAGTCAAAGTGGAGGAATCTAGAGAATCAAAACTATTACGATCTAATCAAAACCAATAAAACTGAAATCTGAGTTCAGTGGACCCAAGGATCACGGTGCAATTGTTTCCATGGTTCCTTAGTGGGAGTATTTTCAAACTTCCCAGAAGCTTTCAGAGAAGCAGAAAGAAGAGAGGACACTTTACACATTACTATATGAAGTCATTTATGTTAGAATAGAACCATGGCAGGATATTTGAAAGAGACAGTAAAAGCCAAGCCATTCATCAATTCAGGAGAAAAATCTGTTTATGAAATATTAACAAATTGAGACAAGAAATGCAGGAAAAATGAGGGATGACATAGTTCTTCAGTGTATTCTATAAGTATGTAAACTTAACATTGGAAAATATCTAAATATGGTCATTTACAAAATAAAGCATAATTATATCCATATCACTGAACACAGAAAAATATTTCAGCATTTATAAAAATAATTATCAAACCAATGATGCCATTTAAATGCAATGAATAATTATGAGAAAAAGAGAACATAATTAATTTTGAGAGAGTTCATTTGAAATAAGAATAAAACAAGATGCAAACTATCACTGTACTACTGTGATCAAGATTACCATGCTATGGATGCCTGTGTCTTGAATGATTGTTAGTCTTGGGTTAGTATTTCTACCTCTGCCCTTGGAGATGCCTAAAGAGTTGTTAATAATACTAAGTTCTTGTCTCATATTCACATAAATCAGCTTTAAGCTCTGCTGTGGCAAAGAGTCAGTTCTATCAGAGCCATAAAATGGAGCTGTAGTCTCTTTTGTTTGCATCATATTTAGCTCCTGTCTACGAGCTGGTCTCCTTCTAGGCAGGAGCTTCTTCTTAGAGGTGATAACAACATAAAACTCAGTTTGTTACAATTACCTGCATTAAAAGCAAGAGTACATGAAAGGTCAGTGCTGTCTTACCTATGTCCTCTAGACCTATGGAAGGAGAAGAAGCAAATCTGCTGTCACTGTCATTGTCCAGAACTCTACCATGTCTCTCTCTCTTTTTAAATTTTATTTAATCTTCTTTTTTATACTCCTGAGTTTATTCCCCCTCCCCAAAAACATTCTGTCTGTTCCCCATCCCATACCTCCTCTCTGCCCCTGTCTCCACGAGGATATCCCTACCTCCTACCCCTCATCCCAGCAGACCTTTAAACACCCTGGGGCCTCCAGTCTCTTGGGGGTTAGGTGCATCGTCTCTGATTGAACACAGACCCAGCAGTCCTCTGCTGTATATGTGTTGGCGGCCTCATGTCAGCTGGTGTATACTGCCTGGTTGGTGGTCCAGTGTCAGAGAGATCTCAGGGGTTCAGGTTGAGAATGCTGGTCCTCCTACAGGGGTGCCCTCCTCCTCAGCTTCTTCCAGCTTTTCCCTAATTCAACCACAGTGGTCAGCAGCTTCTGTCTATTGGTTGGATGAAAATATCTTCATCTGACTCTTCCAGCTGCTTGTTGGGTCTTTCAGAGGGCAGTCATGAAAGGCCTCTTTTTATGTGAGCACTCATAGCCTCAGTAATAGTGTCAGGCCTTAGGACATCCCCTTGAGCCGGATCCCATTTTGGGCCTGTCTCTGGACCACCTTTTCTTCAGGCTCTTCTCCATTTCCATCCCTGCAGTTCTTTCAGATAGGGACTATTATAAGTAAGAGTTTTGACTGTGGGATGGCAACCCATCCCTCACTCAATGCTCTGTTTTCCTGCTGGAGGTTGGCTCTACAAGTTGCCTCTCTCCACTGTAGGGCAATTCATCTAAGGTCCCTTCCTTTGAATACTGAGAGTCTCTTACCTCCCAGATCTCTGGTACATTGTGAAGGGTCTCCCTTCTCCTACATTCAGAGGTTGCCTGTTTACGTTCTTTATGCAAGCCTTCAGGGCTTCAGGCCTTTTCCCTCAACCAATATCAGATCATGTACTCCTCTTCTTCCCTGTCCCCTTTGCCACCCAGGTCCCTCCCTCCTTCCCCCTTGTGATTGCTTTCTTCTCCCTCCAAAGTGGGACTGAGGTGTCCTCACTTGGGCCCTTCAGCTTGTTGATCGTTTTAAGGTCTGTGAACTCTATCTTGGGAATTCTGTACTTTTTTGGCTAATATCCACTTATTAGTGAGTACAAACCATGCATGTTTTTTGGGTCTGAGTTACCTCACTCTGAATGATATTTTCCAGTTCCATCCATTTGCCTGTAAAACTCATGATGTCCTCATTCTTAATAGCTGAGGAATATTCCACTGTGTAAATGAACCACATTTTCTGTATCCATTCTTCTGACATGGGACATCTGTGTTGTTTCCAGCTTCTGGCTATCATGAACAAGGCTATCATGAACACATGCCCCTGTGGCATGGTGGGACATCTTTTGGGTATATTCTTAAGGGTGGTATTGCTGTGTCTTCAGGTAAATCTGTTTCCAGTTTTCTGAGGGGCTTCCAGATTGATTTTCAGAGTAGTTGTACCAGTTTGGAATCCCACCAGCAATAGAGGAGTGTTCCACTTTCTCTGCATCCTCAGCAACATGTGTTGTCACCTGAGTTTTTGTTCTTAGCTATTCTGATTGGTGTAATGTGAAATCTTAGGGTCATTTTGATTTGCATTTCTCTGATCACTAAGGACATTGAACATTTCTTTAGATGCTTCTCAGTCATTTGAGATTCCTCCGTTGTAAATTCTTGGTTTAGTCCTATACCCCATTTTTTGATTGGGCTGTTTGGTTTTTTGGTGTTTAGCTTCTTGAGTTTTTTTAAATATATTTTGGATATCAGCCCTCTATTGGATGTGGGGTTAGTAAAGACTTTTTCCCAATCTGTAGGTTGCTGATTTGTCTTATTGACTATGTCCTTTGCCTTACAGAAGCTTTCCAGTTTCATGAGGTCCTGTTTATCAATTCTTGATCTTAGAGCATGAGCAGTTGGAGTTCTGTTTAGGAAATTCCCCCCTGTGCCAATGAGTTCAAGGCTCTTCCCCACTTTCTCTTCTATTAGATTCAGTGTATCTGGTTTTATGTTTAGGTCCTTGATCCACTTGGACTTGAGTTTTGTGCAAGGTGACAAATATGGGTCTATTTTCATTTTTCACCATGCAGACAGACAGTTAGAGCAGCACCATTTATTGAAGATGCTTTCTTTTTTCCAGTGTATATGTTTAGTTTCTTGTCAAAGACCAAGTGTCCGTAAGTGTGTGGTTTTGCTGTCACTGTCCAGAGCTCTGCCATGTCTCTTATTCCTGAACTTTTGTTATCCCATCACCCACTATAAGTCCTCTTCTTAATCTTTCCCTCTATCCATATTTTGCACTAATTTAACTCTTAAGTTTTCTTTCAACAGCAGCCATATTCTTGTGGCAACATATGTGAAAAACTTGCAACTTTTAACATAGGCCTTTTCTTTTCCTATAGACAGCTCCTGCATCACTATCAGTAGGTGGGCTGGCAAAGTGAATAGACAATGATCGAATGAAGAAATACCAATGGCCAATGAAAGCAAGAAATATTGTTTAAAGTTGCTCAAGAGTTTTAAAAAGAATCAAAATACAATATCAACACAATTTTAAAGAACCAGTGAAGAGGAGGGATACATATGGATTGAAAAGTATATTTATGCAGTGTTAATAGTATAGAAATTAGTAAAGCCACTATTGATGTTATTAAGGGAGTCAATTCAAAGAACTAGAAAGAGAACTTCCATGTGATCCAGCAATCAAGCATTACAATTTTTTCACACACACACACACACACACACACACACACACACACACACACACACACACACAGATAGAGAGAGAGAGAGAGAGAGAGAGAGAGGGAAAGAGACACACACATTCACAAATCTTTTTAACACTGAAGGTCTTAATTTTACATATATATAACATATATATGTGTTCAGTATATACACATATATGCATATACATGTATATGTATATGTGCATATGTATATATATATGCTGATATATATGTTCCTTTTTAATCACAGCACTGTTTTCAATAGTCAAGATATAGAATCAGTCTAGTTATTATTAGTGGATGAATGGATAAAGAAACCATACATATATACATACATACACATATACACACACAAACACATATATATATATATGTATGTATATGTATATATATATATATATATATATACTCAATGGAAATTTATTCTATTATAAGAATAGACTTCACGTAAAGGATGGGATTGGAAAGTATCATGTTAACTGAAATAAAGCAATTGACAACGTATCACATTTTCTATCACATGGACTTGAGGTGAGATCGTCATAAGTGAAAGAAGATTTTGTACATAAAAGGATGCAGGGGAAGGGAAGATAAGATCACTTCACAATGTTAATATAATTAGCATAGACTACATGAACTAATGCAGATGCTACAATAAAACCCAATGCTTTTTACAATTTGTGTATACCAATACAATGAAACAACATAAATAATTTGGTTTCACATATAAGTAACATGATATAAATTAAAAATAAGTATGGTATTCTATATGCATATTACATTTAAATATTTTAGAATTCTTTTTCTGATTCTTTGTTTACTCTTGACATTTTAATTACCTTTCTTTCCTTGTCATTTCTTCAAGCTCTCCCACATACTCCTTCTAGGTCTCCTTCAGATTCATTGCCTCTTTTCTACTGAGTGTTATTGCATGCATAAATATACTACTTACATATATATATATATATATATATATATATATATATATATATATATATATATATATATATATATATATATAAATGATTCTGTGTAGTATTACTTGTATGGCTGTTTCCAGGGCTGATTATTTGACACTAGAAAACCAATTGCTATGTTCTTCTCTGTTCCCAGCTTTATTCAGTATCTGTAGTTCTTTGTGTAGGGTTGAGGACACATGGGCTTTTCATGTCCAGTTTTCTGTGTTCCTTGGTGCCTTCCTTGTTCAGCTCACATTTTTTCTTTATGAAACAAAAATGCTTTATATCAGCCTCGATTGAGAAATCTGATAATTTATGATTTTTAAATTGACTTTATATATTTTATATATAGCTGGTGATTTTTTTTTTGCCTTTTTTATTTTTTTGATATTTTATTTACATTTCCAATATTTCCCCCTTTCTAAGACTCCTCTTTGGAAAACCCCTATCCTCTTCCCCTCCCCGCCTCTATGAGGGTATTCCATCTCCCACCCACCCACTCCCATATTCCCACCTTGACATTCCCCTTTACTGGGGCCTCTAACATCCTCAGGCCCAAGGGCCTCTCCTCCCCCTGATGGCCAACAAGGCCCCTCCTCTGCCACATATGTGGCCTGAACCATGGGTGCCTCAATGTGTATTCTTTGGTTGGTGGTACAGCCTCCAGGAGGACCGAGGGTGTCAGGTCAATTGACACTGTTGCTCCCTCCATGGGGCTGCAAACTCCCTCAGCTCCTTCAGTCCCTTCTCCCACTCCTCCATCTGGGGCCTCACTCTCAGTCCAGAGGTTACTGTAAACGGAAACTTGGGTATTCTGAACTTTTGGGCTAATATCCACTTATCAGTTAGTATATACCATGTTTGTTCTTTTGTAACTGAGTTACCTCACTCAGGATGATATTTTCAAGTTCCATCCATTTGCCTAGAAATTTCATTAAGTCATTGTTTTTAATAGCTGAGTAGTATTCCATTGTGTAAATGTACCACATTTTCTGTATCCATTCCTCTGATGAGGGACATCTGGGTTGTTTCCAGCTTCTGGCTATTATAAACATGGCTGCTATGAACATAGTGGAGCATGTGTCATTATTACATGTTGGAGCATCTTCTGGGTATATACCGAGGAGTGGTATAGCTGGGTACTCAGGTAGAATTATTTTTGAGTTCTTTGTATATATTGGATATTAGCTCTCTATTGGACGTAGGATTGGTTAAGATCTTTTCCCAATCTGTTGATTGCCGTTTTGTCCATTTTCTGAGGGTCCACCAAACTGATTTCCAGAGAGGTTTGTACCAGCTTGCAATCCGACCAACAATGGAGGAGTGTTCCTCTTTCTCCACATCCTCGCCAGCATCTGCTGTCACCTGAGTTTTTGATCTTAGCCATTCTGACTAGTGTGAGGTGGAATCTCAGAATTGTTTTGTTTTGCATTTCCCTGATAACTAAGGATGTTGAACATTTCTTTAGGCACTTCTCAGCCCTGCGAATTTCCTCAGTTGAGAATTCTCTGTTTAACTCTGTTCCCCATTTTTTGATAGGGTTCTTTGGTTTTATGGAGTCTAACTTTTTGAGTTCTTTGTATATATTGGATATTAGCCCTCTATTGGACGTAGGATTGGTTAAGATCTTTTCCCAATCTGTTGGTTGCCGTTTTGTCCTATTGACAATGTCCTTTGCCTTCCAGAGGGTTTGCAATTTCATGAGGTCCCATTTGTCGATTCTTGATCTTAGAGCATAAGCCGTTGGTGTTCTGTTCAGGTACTTTTCCCCTGTACCCAGGTATTTGAGAATTTTCCCCACTTTCTCTTCTATTAGATTCAGTGTATCTGGTTTTATATGTAGGTCCTTTATCCACTTGGACTTGAGCTTTGTACAGGGAGATAGAAATGGATCTATTCTCATTCTTCTACATGTAGACCGCCAGTTGAACCAGCACCATTTGTTGAAAATGCTGTCTTTTTTCCACTGGGTGGTTTTACCTCCCTTGTCGAAAATCAGGTGACCATAAGTGTGTGGGTTCATTTCTGGATCTTCAATTCTATTCCATTAATCTACCTGTATGTCACTGTACCAATACCATGCAGTTTTTATTACTACTGCTCTGTAGTACAGCTTGAGGTCAGGGATGCTGATTTCCCCAGAAGTTCTTTTGTTGTTGAGAATAGCTTTTGCTATCCTGGGTTTTTTGTTGTTCCAAATGAATTTGAAAATTGCTCTTTCTAAGTCTATGAAGAATAGAGTTGGAATTTTGATGGGGATTGCATTGAATGTGTAGATTGCTTTTGGCAGGATGGTCATTTATACTATATTAATCCTTCCAATCCATGAGCATGGCAGATCTTACAACCTTCTGAGTTCTTTGATTTCTTTCTTCAGAGACTTGAAGTTCTTGTTATACAGATCTTTCACTTGTTTGGTTAGAGTCTCACCAAGATACTTTATATTGTTTGTGACTATTGTGAAGGGTGTCATCTCCCTAATTTCTTTCTCAGCCTGTTTATCCCTTGAGTATAGGAAGGCTACTGATTTGTTTGAGTTAATTTTATATCCGGCCACTTTGCTGAAGTTGTTTATCAATTAAAACAGTTCTGGTGGAGATTTTTTGGGTCACCTAAGTATATGATCATATCTTCTGCAAATAGTAATATTTTGATTTCTTCCTTACCAATTTGTATCCCTTTGACCTCCTTTTGTTGTCTAATTGCTCTACCTAGAACTTCGAGTACTATATTGAATAGATAGGGAGAGAGAGGATAACCTTGTCTAGTGCCTGATTTTAGTGGGATTGCTTTGAGTTTGTCTCCATTTAGTTTGATGTTGGCTACTGGTTTGCTGTATATTGCTTTTACTATGTTTAGGTATGGGCCTTGAATTCCTGATCTTTCCAAGACTTTTATCATGAAGGGATGTTGAATTTTGTCAAATGCTTTTTCAGCATCTAATGAAATGACCATGTGAACTTTTTCTTTGAGTTTGTTTATGTAGTGGATTACATTGATGGATTTCCGGGTATTGAACCATCCCTGTATCCCTGTGATGAAGCCTAATTGACCATGATGAATGATCGTTTTGATGTGTTCTTGGATTCGGTTTGCGAGAATTTTATTGAGTATTTTTGCATCGATATTCATAAGGGAAATTGGTATGACGTTTTCTTTCTTTGTTGAGTCTTTGTGAGGTTTTGGTATCAGTGTAACTGTGGCCTCATAGAAAGAATTCTGTTTCTTTTGTGGAATAGATTGAAGAGTATTGGTATTAGGTCTTCTTTGAAGGTCTGATAGAATTCTGCAGTGATCCTATCTGGTCCTGGGGTTTTCTTTGGTTGGGAGACTTTTAATGACTGCTTCTATTTCTTTAGGCATTATGGAACTGTTTAGACGGTTTAGCTGATCCTGACTTAACTTTGGTATTTGATACCTGTCTAGAAAATTGTCTATTTCATCTAGATTTTGCAGTTTTGTTGAGTATAGGCTTTTGTAGTAGGATATGAGGATTTTTTTTAATTTGCTCAGAATCTGTTGTTATGTCTCCCTTTTCATTTCTAATTTTGTTAATTTGGATTCTGTCTCTGTGCCCTCTGGTTAGTCTGGCTAAGGGTTTATCTATCTTGTTGATTTTCTCAAAGAGCCAATTCCTGGGTTTGTTGATTGTTTGTATAGTTCTTTTTGTTTCTACTTGTTTGATTTCAGCCTTGAGTTTGATTATTTCCTGCCGTCTACTCCACTTGGGTGCATTAGCTTCTTCTTTTTGCTCTAGAGATTTCAGGTGTGCTGTTAAGCTGCTAGTGTATGCTCTCTCCAGTTTCTTTTTGGAGGCACTCAAAGCTATGAGTTTTCCTCTTAACTCTGCTTTCATTTTTTTCCATAAGTTTGGGTATGTTGTGCTTTCATTTTCATTAAATTCTAGGAAGTCTTTAATTTCTTTTTTATGTATTCCTTGACCAAGTTGTCATTGAGTAGAGCATTGTTCAGCTTCCATGTGTATGTGGGCTTTCTATTGTTATTGTTGCCGTTGAAGACTAGCCCTATCCCTAGTGATCTGATAGGAGGCATGGGATTATTTCAATCTTCTTGTATTGGTGGAGGTTTGTTTTGTGACCGATTATATGGTAAATTTTGGAGAAAGTACCATGAGGTGCTGAGAAGAAGGTATATTCTTTTGATTTAGAATGAAATGTTCTATAAATATCTGTTAAATACATTTGGTTCATAACATCTGTTAGTTTCACTGTGTCTCTGTTTAGTTTGTGATTCCAAGATCTGTTCATTGATGATAATGGGGTGTTGAAATCTCCTACTATTATTGTGTGAGGTGCAATGTGTTATTTGAGCTTTAGTAAGGTTTCTTTTATGAATGTGGGTGCTCTTGCATTTGGAGCATAGATGTTCAGAACTGAATGTTCTTCTTGGTAGATTTTTCCTTTGATGAGTATGAAGTGTTCTTCCTTATCTTTTTTGATGACTTTTGGGTGAAAGTCGATTTTATCCGATATTAGAATGGCTACTCCAGCCTGCTTCTTGGGACCATTTGCCTGGAAAATTGTTTTCCAGATCTTTACTCTGATATAGTGTTTGTCTTTATCACGGAGGTGTGTTTTCTGAGTGCAGCAATATGCTGGGTCCTCTTTATGGATCCAGTCTGTTAATCTCTGTTTTTTTATTGGGGAATTGAGTCCATTGATGTTAAGAGATATTATGGGATAGTGATTGTTGGTTCTTGTTATTTTTGATGTTACTTTTAGATTTGTGTGGCTATCTTCTTTTCAGTTTGTTGAAAGATTACTTTCTTGCATTTTCTAGGGTGTGGTTTCCCTCCTTGAGTTGATGTTTACAATCTATTATCCTTTGTAGGGCAGGGTTTGTGAAAACATATTGTGTAAATTTGGTTTTGTCATAGACTATTTTAGTTTCACCATCTATGTTAATTGAGAGTTTTGCTGGGTATAGCAGCCTGGGCTGGCATTTGTGTTCTCTTAGGGTCTGTATGAGTTCTGCCCAGGATCTTCTAGCTTTCATAGTCTCTGGTGAGAAGTCTGGTGTAATTCTGATAGGTCTGCCTTTATATGTTACTTGACCTTTTTCCCTTACTGCTTTTAATATTCCTATTTTGTTTTGTGTATTTGGTGTTTTCACTATAATGTGACAGGACGAATTTCTTTTCTGGTCCAATCTATTTGGGGTTCTGTAAGCTTCTTGTATATTTGTGTTCATCTCTTTCTTTAAGTTAGGGAAGTTTTCTTCTATAATTTTGTTGAAGATATTTACTGGTCCTTTAAGTTGGGAATCTTCACTCCCTCAATACCTATTATCCTTAGGTTCTGTCTTCTCATTGTGTCCTGAATTTCCTGGATGTTTTGGGTTAGGAGCTTTTTGCATTTTGTATGATCTTTTACTGTTGTGCCGATATTGTCAATGGTATCTTCTGCTCCTGAGATTCTCTCTTCTATCTCTTTTTTTTTTTATTTATTTTTATTTTTGATACTTTATTTACATTTCCGATGATTCCCCTTTTCTTTGGAAACCCCGTGTCCCCTCCCCCTCCCCGCCTCTGTGAGGGAATTCCTCCTCCCACCTACCCGCCCACCCATTCCCATATTCCGACCTTGACATCTTCTATCCCTTGTATTCTGTTGGTTATGCTTGCATCTATGACTCCTGATCTCTTTCCTAGGTTTACTAACTCTTTTTGTGATTTCTTTATTGTTTCTATTTCTATTTTTAGCTCCTAGATAGTTTGTTCATTTCCTTTGTCTGATTGTGTTTTCCTGTAATTCTTTAATGGATTTCTGTGTTTCCTCTTTAAGGGCTTCTAGTTATTTACCTCTGTTCTCTTGTATTTCTTTAAGGGTGTTAATTTCTTTCTTAAAGTCTTCTATCTTCATCAGGAGAACTGATTTTAAATCTGAGTCTTGCTTTTCTGGTGTGTTGGGGTATCCAGGGCTTGCTATGGTGGGAGAGCTGGGTTCTGATGTTGCCAAGTAGCCATGTTTTCTGTTCCTTATGTTCTTGCCCTTGCCTTTTGCCATCTTGTTAACTCTGATGTTAGCTGATCTTACTCTGTCTGGCTGTGGCTTGTCCTTCCTGCAGGCCTCTGTATCAATACTCCTTTAAGACCAACTCTCTCTGAGAGGTGTTTGAGTTTGGAGAGTTGTGGCACAGGGTCAGCTCTTATGTGCAGACAGAAACCAGAAGGATTTTGTCCCCAGCTGTCCTTTGATTCCTGTGTCCTGATGGCTCTGCAAGGGTCCCTCTTGATCCAATGAGTTTGAACTGAAGTGGTGTTTTTGCCTATGCTCGAAGGTGTGTCAGCACTCCTGGGATACCAGCTCTCTTCTGGAGCCCTGTGGCCCAGGCTAAGGTCCCTAGGTCCTGGTGAGCAGTGTGGCTTGTCTTATCCCCATTCACGGCTTTTCCATGCTCCTGGAAGGGTGACTTTCTTCCTTAGCTACTTGCCTATGGAACCCTGGTGGCCTAGGCACAGATTTCCCGCCAGGGATGGAAACCGTAAGGTTCCTCTCCCTGACTTTTCCTCCTCAGTCTCTGTGTCCTGCGGGCCTTGGAGGATAGCTTTCTGCGGCTGCTAATTGGCTATGGAGCCCTGTGGCCCAAGCTGAAGTACCCAGTCACAGATGGAAACTGGAAGTTTCCTGTCCCCGACTTTACCTCAGTCTCTGTGTCCTGAGGGTTCCGGGCTGGTCCTGATAAGCAGTGGTGCTTGTCTTGTCCCCACTCACAGCTTTTCCACACTCCTGGGAGGGTAACTTTCTTCCGGAGCTACTTGGCTATGGAACACTGGTGGCCCAGGCACAGGTCTCCTGCCAGAGATGGAAACCGGAAGGTTCCTGTCTCTTACTTTTCCTTCTCAGTCTGTCTCAGCTCACATTTGACGGGTCATATTGGTGAGACTTTATAGGAATAGCTTCTGATGTTTGTAGGGCATACAATTTCATAGCAAACTCATGGATCCTCTGACTCCTACCGTCATTCTGCCTTCTCTTCCACAATCTAGGAACTTAAGCGTATGAGTGTTTTGTAGATTTATCCAAAGAAACTGGGCTACACAACTTTACATTTATATTGGTTGTGGTGTTCTTCGCTGGTTTCTATCTATTGCAAAGAGAAATTTTCTTATAAAGGTGAAGACTATATTTATCTTTGTGTATAAGATCAAATGTTTGTAGATTGTTGTTGGGATTATGCTGGCTTAGTTAATTAGTGGTTTTAGTTACTCTCTAATAACAATGACTTCATTAACACTGAATAGTTATTGGGTTTCTAGTACCAAGCATGGTGGTATCATTTTTAAAAACAGGTCTTAAGTTCAATTACAGAGTTCAGCAAAGTATATGTGCCATTACCACACTCTTTAATAGACATTATACTAGATGATAAATTTTAGAAGAATTTATATTTAACTATTTTTATTTGTGTTTGTAGGTGTTCACTAAGGCCAGAGGCATAGACAGAAGGCTTCCCCTGGAGCTGGTGTTACAGGCCACTCTGTGCTTCCTGACATGGGTGCTGGGTAGTAAACTTAGGTCCTCTCTATAAGAGCATTGCATACTCTTAACAGCTGAATCATCTATCCAGCTCCACATATGGATGTTATTTGTGTTTTTTCATTTATTTCTTTCAGCATAGAAGCTACAGAAGCAGTGTGATTACTACTGGAGTAAATTAAGCACGGATTTTTACTTTCAAGAATACCAATTGTATGCTGCTAATTTTGCCATTATATTAGGTTTAGATTGAATATCTTTTCTTCCTTAAAACAACAATGCATACTAAGTACTAATAGGGTGCTGGGACCACATTTTGTCAGTAATTTTCTTCTTGCCTCTTGTTCAAAGCTAGGGACTTGTGAGTATTAGGCAAATGATATATCACTGAGCTTTAGCCACAGTTCAATAATTTTCCTTGGAATTCTTCTGCAAAACAATTTTAACACTGAGGATATTACAAAACATTGACTATGATGAAATTCATTCATTTTTTTAGCACAAAACCTACTCTGATTTGAAATTATGGAGTCTTGTACTGCCACAATAAAATTAAAATAAAAAAGGCTGAAGCTATATCCTTCTAGAATGCTGGTGTCAGTTACTTCATTATCACTGAATAAGGACTAAATCTGAAATTCTAGAATTAAAAATAAAATAAATTTTCATTAATCAGCATATAGGATTAGTGATAACTGCTTCAAACCAACGTTAAGCATATTTATGGGAAAGATGTAATTTAGTCAAATTAAATTCTGCTTAACTGAAGTGTTTACGATTGGATTTATAAAATTTGTTTATCTACTGTCCACATAGCGTGCTTTATTCTTTTTTTTTTAATTAATTAATTAATTTATTTTTGATACTTTGGTGCTTTATTCTTAAATGTGATACATGCTAAGGTGGTTTGGGCTTGGGCCAGTGTCCCTTTAAGTATAGAACTAAATAAAATGAGCCTCTGAGAATTATATATTGCAGTAGTATAAAAAGAGACACTGAGATTCAAGCATCTTTGCTTGTGTCTTCTTCCTTGTTTAGCTTCTTTGTGTCTGTGGAGTGTAGCATGAGAATCCTGTAACAAATAAGGATACTTGAATCTCACTTAGAATGTGGAATAAAATAGTCATAAGAGGCAGATGGAGGGAGGGAACTGGGTGGGAGAAGGAATGGGGAAGGGAATGGGGGATTCAGGATAAGCTGTGGGAAGGGACAGGAGGGATGGCCAGATGGCCATGAGAATGAATGGAAATCTGCAGCTGACAAAGGGTGGGGAGGCAGAGTGTATCTCCAGGAAGAGACAGAGACTTGGGATAAGTAGGTACCCCAGAATCAATGGGGGTGTCCTTAGCTGTGACTCCCAGCATTGGATATATGAAACCTGAAGAGACTACCAGACAGAAATCCCAATGGAATGATAGGGACACCAGCCCACAAAACTTTCAACCCAAATTTATCCTCTCTACAAGAAATGTATGGATTGAATGAAAGGCTAACCAATAACCCCAATAACTGGCCCAACTTGAGACCCATTCCATGGGCAAGCAACAATTCCTGTCACTATTCTGCTTGCAGACAGGAGTTTAGTATGGCTGCCCTCTGAAAGGCTCCATCCAACAGCTAACTCAGACAGATACAGATGCCCACAGCCAGACAGTAGATGGAGCTTGAGAACACTTATGAAAGAATAGGAGGAAGGATTTGGGCCCCTAAGGGGATAGGAACTCCAAAAGAAAACCAACAGATTCAACTAACCTAGACCCTTGGGTGTCTCAGAGACTAAACTACTAACCAAAGAACGTGTAGGAGTGGATGTAGGCCTCCCTGCATATATGTAGCAGATGTGCAAGTTGGTCTTCATATAAGTCCCAAACAACTAGAGCCAGGGCTATCCCATTGGATATGTTCTAGCTGGGCTGCCTTGTCTGTTTCAGTGAGAGAGGAAGCACCTAGTCTCACAGAGATTTGATGTGCCAGGGTGAGGAGATACCCAGGGAGCCCCACCCATTTAGAGGAGAAGGGGAGATGGGTGGGGGAAAGATTGTGGGAGGAGAACAGTGAACAGGCTGTAAAGTGAATAAGTAAAAACCACCACCACCACCACCACCACCACCACCACCCCTGAAATATGTAATTCCGGAAATGATTTTTGTCCTGTGCTGGTTCTAGCTTGGTTTATAGAAAGATATTGACCTTCGGTGGGATGATGTGGATCAGAAAGCCCTCCAAGCCTGTTAGGCATTCCCTGACTGAAAGTAACCACATGTTTATCTGCTTGATATGGAATTTCTATCTTGGAGTATGGTTGGCACTTTTTCTTTGTGTACTATTTATTAGATTTTATTGCTGACTTAAGCACTGCCTATAATTGAGGCTAACACAAAGTGCTCTTGGATTCTTGTTACTTATGTTTTGAACAGTAAATTTGACTTAATTTACTTGGTTTGATGTTTGTCTTAAGTTCAATAGAAAACATACTGTTGTAGAGTGATGATCTACACCGAAGGGTAAGTAAATTTAGAGCATTAGAGAAATACTGGGTGTCTATTTCTTAAATAGAAACATCTTTCTTCTTTTGGACCAATAAGATGCTGTCTTCTGGCAAAATAATTTCTACTTTCATATTTTTGAAGCCTTTGTATTCTTAATAACTATATGAGAACTAAGAAACAACAATGTTTAAATGACAAGGTCATATGCAATGTTAATTTTCATGTAGTTCTTATTTTATCTAGGCATATAAAACTAATGAAAATCAGTCACCTGTTTTTATCTTTTGTTTTTACAGCTACGGCTTGTACAGATATACAAAAGCCAATCGATATTATTGGAGTAAATGACTTATAATCTGTAATCATAATTCAGTGGCATTTGGGGACTTTAGAATTAACTCTAACTTCTTCCTTCAATAAAGATGTGTCTATTATAATACAATGTTTTCTGCAGGATGTCATTATTTCTAGACAAAAAGCTTTATATAATATTTACATCTAACCTCATTTTTGTGATTGCACTATCCCTTCTAGACATTAGCAGGAAGGAGAAAATTATTCTTTCATTTGGAATTTTCTTCCAGCTACATCCCAAACTATTACCGCAGGATAGACTTCACTCTCTCTTTTATGAGTAACACATTTAGATCTAAGCATTTAAAGACAAGGAAATCTTAAACACTACACCAAATAAACAGAATACTCAATTTAGAAACCCTTAATTGTCTGTCCTAATGGTGGCTTTGTATAACCAAGATAAACGGAAGCCAAGAAAAGCTTGGGATTTTTCCTTGCATCTGGATTTAACTCCCAATTTCTCATCTTTCCCTTATCCCTCAGGCTAGTATCAACAGTTTGAAATGATCAGTGGAATTCCAGTGGTTTGACATTATCTGTCATCTTTCCTTTCATCATTCTCTTTCTGAGTTGATGTCATTAAAAAAGTGGGAGTAGCACAGAATATGTGTAATACAGCATGGTTATTTCACATAACGCATTATTTGGTGCTAAGAAATTGAAGTTACCCTTTTAATTTCATTTTTATACTACAGTATTTTCATTGATCAACAGCACTGACAGATGTACATTCACGTCTGTGAGGAGTAAGATTGGTTTCCACAGTCTTTCTGTTCATAGAGAAGAACAGCATAAAAGCAAGCAGGGGAATATTCTGTGGTTAAGACCAAGTGCTTTATCTCAACAATACATTAGCATTTTGGTCACATAACAAGGAGAAAGGCCACTCTCAGTTATTACTAGACATGATGATGAGTTATTTTAAGCCCTAACCACAGCTTTCCAAACAAATATTTATATCATTCTATTTACATCATAAGGCAATAGGAGATATATTAAATTGATTTTTCTGCCTTAGTAGTGGAATATGTTTGCAAAGATGAAGAAGGATAATTATCTTGAAATAGCTGATTTATAGTACACAGTTAAAGACTACTATCTAAGTTTCTATAAAGAATATATGACTAAATTTATGTTTCTTCAGGATTCTTCACACATTACTAAGGTTTTAGATAAAGATATTTACCATTTGAAAGATTAGTGCAGTTTGTCATTTTTATTTCTGTGTTATTTCCTAATATCATGCACAAGTAACTGTGGATAACTTATTGAACATCACAAATAAAATCCAAGATCAAATGGAGTCGCTTCACATAGAGAATATCAAGCTCATGCTATCTTCACAACATGTCTCTGGAGGAAGTATTAATACTCCCCTTCTTTTATGGATCATGTTTCTAAGCAGAAAATCAGTATATATTGTCTGCTGCTGTCCAGAAGTGACACATCCTGGTGTTCAGTCTTGATAGTGTGCTTATAGACCACCTATGGGCTTCACTATACCATGCTGGTTCTCAGTATGTCTGCAATGAAACCTGCACTCCAATGGATGAATGATCAAAAGAAGAGACATTAGAAAAAGTAAAAAGATGATAAGGGGGCAAAACTTGTTTCTGATCCTTTACAATGTTTGTAACATTGAAGGGAATTACAAATAGGATGATATAATTGGGAACTGATGGTCATTGGGACAACTATTTGACTCTTTATAATATATAATAGCATATGAGGATAATCTCAGTGATTTTATAATTAATCATTGGCCTGGGGTCTCCATTGCTGAACCTCAGATAGTGCTTATTTCAGTTTCTGTTTCACTTGGTGCTTGACAGTGGACAATGGTAGTAGTGAGCAGCCAGTAGCAGCAGCAACAGCAGCGACAACAGCAGCAGCAGCAGCGAGTGATGCTCTGCAGTGTTACAATCTTCATGAGGGCTACAGTGGCCCCGAAGCTACAAGGCTTACAGCTCTTGAATAGTCCTAAAATATCAAAATACTTCATCTTTTTTTTCTGAATATTAAGGAGACTGGATATTCACAGAAGCAATGGTATAACTCTTATTCTTAAGAATTTGGTATCATTTTTTATTATTCTTTGATGTGTGTGTGTGTGTGTGTGTGTGTGTGTGTGTGTGTGTGTGTGTGTGTGTGTAAAATATTCTAGTCATCCTGGATATCTCCCAATTATCCTATTTTTTTCTTGACCCTTTCTTAATGAAAAGCATCTTTTCAGTATGTAGAACTTGGAATTTTATTTTATTTTATTTTTTAGCCTTTAATATCCATGAACTCTTAATACAGACCCTGACAATGTCATGCTTTGAAAGACTACATCTCTCCAGAACTCTTCACCTGAACAGGATCTTCATTTCCTCTTTTCTGGTTCCCTTTAGAATTTTATCCTTCTTTAGGCTTAGGTTTCTACATTGTCTCCCTATTTGTACAAAAGGGCTCAGCTGCAGTTTTTCGAGTTATCAAGTAGCTGGCTGCCTAGCTGCTTTTACAGCTCAGTATGTGACCTGCTCAGTGGCTCCTGCCACTGTCTCTCTGGTGTTGCCACCAAAGGTTCTGCTTTCTCCATCATTTCCGCCTTTGTGTTATCAGCTCAGCCTCCCCTATTAAAATGTGGTCCTTTATTTGGATAATGCCTCAGATCCATGGAAGACAACACAGAGTTTCCCAGCCAAGTAAGGAAGTGAGCACAAGCAGCTTGATTACATAGACAGAGAAGGATGTTTGAGCCGTCGAAGACATTTGCTTTTCACCAAAAGTAGCTTTTGTTAACATTGCTTGTGAACATTGGCCACAGTCATTGAGCTTTATATTCTGGGCCAATTACCCCTTTGCTTCTTTAGTACCCGTCACAGCAGTCCTGCTAGGCTACAACAGAAATGTTCCTTACACATCTTGTTGGAAGTGGTTGCAGGGTCATCTAGAGTTCAACAATGTTTGTGATAGTAAAACATCTGGTACAAATTCTTTCCAAAGCCCTGTGAGGAGTACCATCAGAAGCCAGGACAATCAATAGTCATTGTGTAGTTTTTTGCAAGTTGTCTGTAGAGGGTTCCATATGTCTTATTCTGCCATAAAGAGAGTCCAACTGGAGAAGTGCTGGTCCTTTTGTTCAACCTAGGCATCACATTTGCCAAAACCCTGCTTATTTATAGAAAAAACATATATCAGAAGAGGCAAAAACCTAAAATTCTTATTATTAATACTAATAGTAATTTCAAATCTGCTTTCAGACTGTTTAATATCTGATTAATACCCCAGAAAAATGTGAGTCCCTCTTATGTGTTTTAATTTTTGGGTACTTGCTATAATTTAATGAAAAAATTCTGTATGTGGTTACCTAAGTGAATAAGATTTTGCAACTAAGAGAAGAGTATATTTTATCCCTCACTTTACTCAATGTAGCCTCGGCCAATTTTTTAGGATAAATAATATTGTAAAGTAGTTGCATATATTCTCTTTTGAAAGGACACCTATGTTCTGACTACTAAGCAAGACCAGATAAAATACTAGATTATAAACTTTTAAGGATGATGAAATTTGGAAATATTTGCAAACCACTGTGCAGACTCCTAAGTGTCAAGAGATTTTTATTCTAAATATGTAAAACTTAGTGTCCTGAAAAAATAAAAATGAGCCTCATGGTGCAGACCTGTCATCTGAACTATGAGGAGTGCCATAGTGTGGGAACAAATGGTGCAGGGTAGAGTGAGGTCCTGTGTGTCTGCCCAGAGCCCTCTCAGCTCCTGAGTGAGGCATGGGACACACGGGAAGTGGCCGCACACCTCCACCCACAGTCCTCTGGGCTAGTCAGGCCTTTGCGGGTCAGCCCTCTCCATGGGCTTTGTAGCTCTGGGCACCGCTGGGTGTACGAAGAGCTAGAAAGAGGCAGCTGGGGTCCCAGCTAGGACCAGTTGGTAGCTTGGGTGTCAACTAACTGCTTTGGCTTGAGCGGAAGTCTGCTGCAGCTGGAAATGGGAGGGTACCTGTGCAGCTCATTAAGCGAAGGCCTGTTCCATTGTTTCCCATGGCAGATGAAGATGAATAGAGACAGTCCATAGTTCTAAGGCATTTATTGAAATGTGGAGAATGGCGTGAATGAGATTATACCCTGCTCCCTCAAGGAGGGGCAAGGTTAAAATAGTAACTGGGAAGGGGTGTGGCTAAGTCTCTAGGTGTCTCATTAACATGGGGATAGCTTGGGGCCGCATGGCCATGCCTCTACTTTTGCCAGGACTTGGGGGCATGACCATGCCTCTGCCTGAGGAGGGGCTTGGGGGGCGTGACCCTTTTTTACTGACCAAATGTCACAGACTTATGGAGAGATGTAGCCATGTATTAGAAGCTGTATTCTAGGAGCTTTGGCAAATGGCTGCCATCCCTTATAGACTGAAGACAGCCTATTGGGCTTGCAGCGTTCAAACCTTAGTTCGAGAAAACAGACTTCTTATCATGGCCCAGCACCATAGAGCAGGAAGATAACAACTTCAAGGTCTGCCTGAGCTATAGTGTGTTCAAGAATAATACTGGCAAGTCAATTAAAGCTCAAAACAAAAACAAATGAATTATATTAAGGTGGGTGTGGGTATAGTTCAGTGATAAAATATACAAGGCTCCTACTTCTATCTCCAGCACCTCAAAAATAGTGAGAAGGGAGAGAAGAACTGGGAAGGGAGGAAGGCAAGAGGAATAAGATGACAATAAGAGGACATAAGAGAGTGAGACACACACAGAAAGAGAGATAGGTAGGTAGAGAGAGACAGAGATAGATAGAGACAGAGACAGAGCTGCAGTAGAACTTACACAATGTTCCAGATTCACTAGTACCACCATTACCTAACTGAGTCAATAAGATATCGAGGTTACTGGCCGTCTTAACAGAAGAGAGGTACCAATCAGCAGTTTTATTTTGGGTACTTGAAAATAGCATACACTACTACCAAACCTTGTCATGAGTTCTCATCTGACTGCGAACATGCGAAAGAAGATGCAGGATAAGATGGGGACTATGTTAAGGACCACTGTCAATGCCACAGTCCATTCTGGTCACCAGAATATCCATTGTCTCTTTATAACACATTCATAAACCCTAATTAATCTAGAGCATTCTAAGCACCAAGTCCAGGACCTCTCCAAGATAGGCACTGTGTTTTGGAAGTGTTGGCTCTAGTTTTAGAAATTAACAAATTCTAAAGAAAGGGGATCTTTTCATTGAGTAGTGAATACAATACACTAATAATAGAAAAGTAAGACACAAAATACCTTTTTCTCTGTTGTATGAAGAAAAAACCAAGTGCCACAAAATAGGTCCTAATAGTGCTTGATATTTTCCAAATCCTAGTAGGTTGATTTTGAGGAGATCTCAATTTGAGGTCAGAATCCTACCTTCGATATATGTATTTTTGCTCACTTATATATTGTTCTTAATATGCCCTGAATTACTGAATCTAAAGTCAGCACCAAGGGGAACTGGTCTGACTGAGAGCTGACAGGCTTTCTCAGCTTACTTCCTTTCCTATTAGGGCTAAGATTTGTGCAATTACAGGATTCTGCTAGTTCCAACTTGTGTTTGGTTTGGCAGGCCCATTTCCTCAACCATATACTAGATGTTTTATATTTGTGATTTCAGTCCATTCCACAAACTAGCTGCCACCCTTTAATAATTCCCCAGTCATAATTCTCAGATCTGTTTTATTTTATTTTCTACTTTTGGTTCCGTTGCTCTTGATATAGAGTTACCTAAAGAGTGTCAGATATTCTCTTAATCATATTTTGCCCAGAGCTAAGATACTCAAACACAAGCAAAAATGCTCTAGGGTTTTAGACATCAGGACATTGGCTTCCTTGGAGGGTAGGCAGTTCTCAGGCAGTTTTCAGGTGCAGGGAACTTTTTATTTCCTGAACTGTTTACACAAATGTATTCACTTTTGATAGGTAGGCTCTATATGATACATTAAAAGTAGAAATACTACTTAACTAAGTAGCTAGAATTTATCTTCCTTTATTGATTGGCTAGCTAATTTGGATTTATTCTCTAATGTAGAACAATTAGTGCAAGTCACTGAAAATCTGCAAGACAGTAGCATGGAGAAGAATACTGTAGCAAAACTGGGATATGTCTGGAATATGTCTGTTTTCCCAAGTAAAATTGTTCACTGCTTCCTAATCTCATGGAGCAAAAGGAACAAAGAAGGTCAAATGGGTAAAGCAGATCAATAGTACAGGTGACAATTAAGAAAGGCAGGATACTCTCTTAGTTAGGGTTTCTACTGCTGTGATGAAGTAGCAAGATTAGAAGCAACTTGGGGAGGAAGCCGTTTATTTGGCTTACATATTCAGAGTCACGGCCCATGAAGGGAAGCTGAGGGAGGCAGGGACTCACACTGGGCACGAACCTGTAGGCAGGAGCTCATACAGATGCCATGGATGATTGCTGTTTACTGGCTTGTTCCTCATTTCTTATTCAACAGGCTTTCTTATAAGACCCAGGACTACCAGCCCACACATACACCACTGACATTGGGTTGAATGCTTCCTCTTCAACCACTATAAAAATGTTCTACAGGTCTGTGTACAATTCACTCTTATTTCTCAGTTTAGGGTCCCTACTCTCAGATGACTTAGCTCATGTCAACGTTGACACAAAACTAACCAGTGCAGATACTGGTACACATATGTGACTGTGGTTTGGAGTAGGTACAGCTAAAACTCACGTTTATGTGGGTGCTGGTGAACTGGACTCAGATTCTCATGTTTACATAGCAAGCACCTTACCTACTGAGCATTCTCTCCAGGCCTGGTTAACTTATCGCTTTAATGACTTCATAATAACCCAAAGAAACTCAGCCAGGAGGCAACCTAGGCTTTGGGAACTATGAACCTCATGTGATATCATAAATAATAATGCCTAAAATTATAACTTCAAATTCGGCATAGCGCTTTGGAAATAAACTTTCATGAACTTTACATTGAACACCCTTATGGTGTGTTGGAAAAATGTTCGTAGAGAAAGAAGGAGATAAAAACAAAGAAATAATTGATCATTTCCAGGGAATGTCAGTCATGGAGTCAAAGTAACAGATAAAGAAAAAAACAGGGGACTCTGACTCTTAAATTTTAAAAAGTCTATTTAGTTATAATCATCTTCTCTAGAGAAAAATGGTCTTCCTTATTTCACAAAGATTAGTTGACATCATCTGGAATTTTGTGTAAATGGAGTTGTAGAGAACATAAGACAGTCGCATCTATCTTTTAAAATGTAGCACTGGAACCCTAGAACAGGTGAATTATTAGTTGCATAATGTTATGGTTGATCTCAGCTTTCATTATGAGAAAAATCATCTGTCCACTTAAAAGAGATATCAGAATGTTGTTGTATTAAACCAGGTAAAATAGAGTGAGGTGTCTAAAATGTATCAGTGATAGAAAGAATTTAGAGGCCTTGCTCTAATCTAAAAAGTAGAAACAGCCATCAAGGACTTGTGCAATAGACTACTGTGAGTTATACAGCACCCTTTGACACCTTTACAGGATAGGGGTAACAAAACAAGATTCTGTGCTCTGCTGGCCGCCACTTTGATTGGAGTAATTCAGTCAATTGCATGTACATATGTATTCTTGTGAAATGTACAAGACATGCCTCTGAGATTTAAAACCCAAGGTCTGCTTTTTCATTATCCTATGCACATGGAAAGAGTCTTAAATGGTTTTGTGATCTATTTTATCTACCAGTTAATAAAAATAATCACTGTACCTGTTTGGGTTTGCTGGTATCCCTAATGTATAATTTACATCCCCCAAATGACAGTATTCTGAGGTGATCAAACCTTTAATAGGTAGGTCACGGTGTGATGCAATTAAGTAATCGTAAGTGATGCCCTTGGATGAGATAAATGATGTTTCTGGGGACCTCTGAGGACAGGTGGTTTTGTTAAAAACAAGCCCAAGTTGTGAATCACTTCCTGGCTCGTTTTCAATATGATCTTTCCTTTCTATTTGTGTTCCTGTTATGTGGAGCAGTCTATTGAGAGTCACCAGAGGAGACACTCTTCAGGGAAAGAACCCATGAGGACGACATATCTTGGACTTTTTGCTTCTCAAACTGTGAGCTGAGTAAAATTATTTTAAAGAATTTTTTGGCCAGATATTTTATCAATATCAACAAAAATGAACTTCATCAAGACAGATAATATGTACAAAGCATGTGGATGGCTTACATACTAGAAATTATTGGAAAACAGTAGATATTTCCTTTAGAAAAAAAAACATTGGTATCTCAATATTTTAATATTGAATTTGTTTGGTTGATGGGTGTTGACAAAACACGTATTTGATCTGTGAGTTATATAACATTTTCTGAACTGATAAAATTGGTGCTTAAAAAGACTGAGTATATGCTTAGAAGTGTCACAAGTCTGACAAACCTACTCATATATTCCTGATAGCAGTTATTTCATAGGGCCATGAGATATAAGCTTGCTAATAATGGATTGGACCATCAATTACAAATGTCAAATTGCAAATGTACTGATTTCTTAATACCACGTTCCACCATTGTACCACATGTACAGTGGTGTCTGACTAAGAGCTCACACCTCCATAAAGAAAATATTGAGGGGATATTTAGAAAAAGTTAGAAAATACTCTCAGCAAATAACGAATACAGCCCACAAGTCAGCAAATTGATGCCTGGTAGTTTTTATTAAGCAATTCCAATCTCAGTTTCAAAACACAGCCCCCTCCGAGTCTGAGGAATGTATACTTTCTTAGTTATATTTAATGCTGGAAACTGCTGCTCCTGCTGCTTGGCACCACTGCAGTTGATTTGAAACCAAAGCAGCAGCCCTGTATAATGTAAGGGTTCTTAATGATTAATTACCTCTTCTCTCATACAGCACAGGAGGAGGAGGGTGCTCTTGCTGAAGTCGTGATTAACTCCAGAGCTTCAGATGTTGGAATTTACCTCATAGCAAGGCTTGGCTGTCAACTGATGTGTTTAAATATCTTCATGCCTAGTGACTTAATTGCATTTCCAGAGAGTGTTTGCTTCTTATTATCTTTAAAACAACATCCTCACAGAAATACCATAGATACTTATGGAAAAATAACTGTAAATATTCAGTGTAAATGTACTAATGTGTCAGTTTTATTTATAATTATCCATATAAATATATGAATCCATTTCCAAGATTTCGTTAACAATCCATTCACAAAATCTAACTGAAAAGTGCTTTATACATATGTATATATATATATATGTATACAATGATATGTATACATATATATAAGGATATATATCAATATATATCAATATATATATATTTATATATATTATGTCACATATGTTTGTGGTGACTGTATTCAGAATTTACAGACATATTTAAAAGTCAAAGGCATATTTAACTTTTTGCATGTAAAAAGGAGGATCTGAGAGGAGCCTTAGGAAAGACTGGTTAGTATCATGAATATTATCTTTATTATCTTATGTCTTTCTTCATATTATTTCCTTCAGTATGGTCTCAACCAAGTGGAATGTTGTAGATACAAATTCTAATAAGCCACACAATATTGAAAGAGCTGACTTTGTGGAAATGCATTTTGATGCATATGACTTAAGGGAATAATAGGGCACTCAGAGGTATATATAATCTTGCATTTATGATTCTCTATATTTCATTTACAGTGCCAGGACAACTTTTGTTCTTGCTACACAGATAATCCAACAAGGGAGAGTCATGCCACTTGGAGAGTGAAGCAGCTAGTCACTCTGTGTCTTCAGTAAGCAAGCAGAGAGAACTACATGCGAGTAATCATCTGACCTCCTCATTTTGATTCACTCTGGGCCTCAAGTATACAGGATGGGGCTGCCCATATCCAGGGTGTTTTCTCCCTCTACTGTCAAATCTTTCTCTAAACAACATCTTAGAAATCCCCAGAGTTCTGGTTCTGTAGTTATTCTAATGTCTGCCAAGTTCAAAATGAAGATTCACCATCACACTGTCAGTACTGTGTTCTGTCCTATTGTCCAAGCTTTTGTTATACTGTGATGCTGTGCTGTCTCGGATATTACAGAAAATTTAGAAATCAGACTGTGTGTTCTCAAACCCTGCTGTTCTTTATTCTCTTATACTTTCAACTTGGTTACCCTAACTTGATTTTCTAGATAAAAGTTAGAACTTCTTAATCAATGTATATGACTTTCTCTTCAGTATTTATTAGAACTCTGTTGAAATGTATTTGGCTTTGACTGTTGGCAATTCAACAAAGGTTCGTCTTCAATTATCAAATTTTAAATTATTGTTTACTTGATTATTTTTCTTTTCTTTTTACCTGAGAACCTAGTTTATACATATCTTAGGCTACTCAAGTTAATTATTTTGTGAACTAATATATCTTCAACTTATTTTTATTTTTGCTCTCTTTCCTTTTAAGGCATTCCCACTGTATATACTCATGCAAACACACACACACACACACACACACACACACACACACACACACACACACACACACAGCTGTTAACATTTCCACTGAAGTATTTCTTCTATTATTAATCTGAGTTTTTTCCTTTTCTTGGAAAAAGATGACTAAAATAAATTTTACTGCCATATTTTCTTTTCCCCTTCAAGTTTCCCCTTCTCTCTGTCTCTGTCTGTCTGTGTCTGTCTGCCTTTGTCTCTTTGATTCTCTGTCTCTCTCTGCCCTCTCATACATCTACCCCTCACTCCCTACCAGATTTATGGCCTCTTTTTCTTTGTATATTATTGTAACGCACAACATAACATGCACACACATGCACACCGACATGTACACACACATATATACCCAAGAGCACCCACACATACACAGAGACACACACATAATCTGCTGAGTCTATTTAGTGTGTTTGTGTGTCTTTGATTGAAGTTCTGGCTCCTAGAGAAGTTACTACTGGCAGTCTACTAAGCTAGCACAGTCCTTACTTGTATTCTAAAAGGTATTATTCCATTCACGCATCAAATATACTTCTTTTAGCAGCAACTGGAAAATATTCCAGAAAATTTTAACTGGTTAAAATGAAGAAAGAGATTGACGGATTGTAGTGTGCTCAGCCCTAATGGATATGTCTACAACACTATTCCTGCATCTCACGATCAAGAAACATCTCAGAAGAGGGCGTGGAATGCTTGTAAGAGATTATATATTTTAACAATGACCCAGACACTATGCTTCAAAAATATGGCTGCCTAAAAAAATATCAGAATAAGCACAACACCAATAGATATACTCATGTAGGAAGGTGAAGTCTCAGGGGACTCCAAACTAAAACAAAGAACTGTGGGAAACTAGCGGCTGCCAAGAGGAGAATTAGACTTTCGTGGAGAAGAGATGACTAATTGGTTACCCAATATGAAGTGAGGCACTCTTGCAAAGTGTTTTAAAGGATACACATCCAGAACAACAAAATGAAGGCACATACAGTTGATCAAAAGCTCACTTGAGCTCTTATGTGCACTAGAGTTTTACTTCCTAGACATGATTTAAAAAAACTTATTTTGTGGCTTACTTCCACTTCGATCCCCTATCTCCCTCCCATGGTTTGCTATAGCTTGAAAATCCCAACATTGACCCACATGACCATGTGATTATTTTTTTCTGGTAATGAATAACATCCTTTTTTTTTTTTTTATTTTTTAGAATTTCTTTTTTTTAATTTTTTTTTAAATTTTTTGATACTTTATTTACAATTCCAATGTTTCCCCCTTTCTAGGTCTCCTCTTTGGAGACCAACTATCCCCTCCACCTCTCCCACCTCTATGAGGGAATTCCACCTCCCACCCACCCACCCGCCCACTCCCATAATCCCACCTTGACATTCCCCTTTTACTGGGGCCTCTCCTCTCCCTGATGGCCAACAAGGCTCTCCTCTGCCACATATGTGGTCCAAACCATGGGTCCCTCCATATGTATTCTTTGGTTGGTGGTCCAGCCTCCAAGACCAGGGGGTCTGGGGGGTCAGGCCAGTTGACACTGTTGCTCCCTCCATAGTGCTGCAGACTCCCTCAGCTCCTTCAGTCCCTTCTCCAACTCCTCCATCTGGGACCTCACTCTCAGTCCAGTAGTTACTGTAAAGTGAAACTTGGGTATTCCAAACGTTTTGGCTAATATCCACTTATCAGTGAGTATATACAATGTTCATTCTTTTGTGACTGA
>CM052717.1:35023273-35091528 GCA_028551405.1 Uromys caudimaculatus | reverse complement strand
TTCTTCTATAATTTTGTTGAAGATATTTACTGGTCCTTTAAGGTGGGAATCTTCACTCTCTTCTATATCTATTATCCTTAGGTTCTGTCTTCTCATTGTGTCCTGGATTTCATGGATGTTTTGGGTTAGAAGCTTTTTGCATTTTGCATTTTCTTTTAGTGTTGTGTCGATGTTATCTATGGTATCTTCTGCTCCTGAGCTTCTCTCATCTATCTCTTGTATTCTGTTGGTGATGCTTACATCAATGGTTCCTGATCTCTTTCCTAGGTTTTCTAACTCCAGGGTTGTCTCCCTTTGTGATTTCCTTATTGTTTCTATTTCTATTTTTAGCTCCTGGATAGTTTTTGCATTTCCTTTGTCTGTTTGATTGTGTTTTCTTGAAATTCTGCCTGTTTGGTTGTGTTTTCCTGTAATTCTTTAATGGATTTTTGTATTTCCTCTTGAAAGGCTTGTAGTTGTTTATTTCTGTTCTCTTGTATTTCTTTAAGAGTGCTATTCATTTCTTTCTTAACATCTTCTATCATCATCATGAGAAATGATTTTAAATCTGAGTCTTGCTTTTCTGATGTGTTGGGGTATCCAGTGTTTGCTATGGTGGGAGAGCTGGGTTCTGATGGTGCCAAATACTCTTGGTTTCTGTTCCTTATGTTCTTACCCTTGCCTTTTGCCATATTGTTAGCTCTGATATTAGCTGATCTTACTCTGTCTGGTTGTTGCTTGCCCCTCCTGCAGGCCTCTCTGTCAATACTCCTTGAAGACCAGTTCTTTCTGAGAGGTGTTTGGGTTTGGAGAGCTGTGGCACAGGGTCCTCTCTGGGGTGCAGACAGAAATCAGAAGGATCTTGTCACCAGCTGTCCCTTGGTTCCTATGTCCTGATGGCTCTGCAAGGGTCCCTCTTGATCCAGTGAGTTTAAACAGAAGTGGTGGTTTTGCCTGTGCTCAAAGGTGTGTCAGCACTCCTGGGATACAAGCTCTCTTCTGGAGCCCTGTGGCCCAGGTTGAGGTCCCCAGGCACAGACCCCTGGTGGCCCAGGCAGAGGTCTCCCCCCACAGATGGAACTGGAAAGTTCAGAGGTTTCCTGTCCCTGAGTTCTCCTCAGGCCCTGTATCCCGCTGGATCTGGGCGGGTTTATGTGTGTGGTGTTGCTCCCCTTAACCCCACTCACGGCCCTTCCACACTCCTGGGAGGGTAGCTTTCTCCTGGTGCTCATTGACTATGGACTCCTGGTGGCCCAGGCAGAGGTCTCCACCCACAGATGGAAACTGGAAGGTTCAGAGGTTTCCTGTCCCCAGGTTCTCAGGCCCTGGATCCCGCCGGTTCCGGGCAGTTCTGGGTGAGAGGTGTTGCTCTCCTTAACCCCACTCATGGCTTTTCCAAGGTCCTGGGAGGGTAGCTTTCTCTTGGCGCTCATTGGCTATGGACTCCTGGTGGCCCAGGCAGAGCACGAATAACATCCTAAAGTCATCTAGAGGCTCACCGTATTTTCACACTATCACAAAGCCATGTGATAGAGGATTATTGATGGCCATGGCATTCTTGCTTCTACATTGTATGTTTCAGAAGACTTAAGTGTCCTTTCTAGGCACCAGAGACAAATGGAAGATGTTTGTTTTGTTTTGTTTGTTTTTATATGTCCCATCATAACCATTATAAGGCACTTGCTTAATTTATATCTTAAAATTATGAGTGAGGTAATGAAATTAGTTTCTAACTGATTTTCAGTAAAATTTAATGTTAGATTCAGATTTAAAGCAGTAAAAATCATGTGAAAGGAAACTCCCCTAAAAGTCTTTACATAGAAATTTTACTATCCAAGTAAAGTATAATACAAAGCTACTAGGAAGTATTCAGAATTCAGCCAGAAGGGAAAAATACATAAGGACATAAAAACCTGTGTAGCATAAAATTAATCTCATAATAGATACACCACCAAAAAGGCTTATATTTGAAACCTGGAGGACTCAAAAGTAGTTTCTAATATATAATAAGAAATATATAAAGAATGAAAAACCCTTTACTAAGATGTTAATAAAAATTGTTTGAGGAGTTAAGGTATAACAGGGGCTGGACTTACTGTGTGTTTTTACTCTTGGGTCAAACCTAACCATTTTTTTTTAAAAAAGGGTGATTTATTAGCCTATAGTAAAAACTCAACTCACATACACTGTACCTTAGAGAAATGAAGCTCAAGATTTATCAGTTAGAAACTGCCAAGTAATCCATAGTTAAGGATATTACCAATAAGAAAGTTCTAGGGAACCATCAGCTACAATTTTGTAAAGATATTATTCTCCTTGACTCAGGTAACGTTTTAAAAAGTTTTTTTCATGTGCATATATTAAAAACATTCTCCTCAACCTCCTTCTATGAAATCCTAAAAAATCACGTCTTAGGGTTGACCAGTTCGTGGCTTCATATCAGTTCAAATGAATTTTAATGTGCTTTCATTATCTTTTAAGTGTTTTGACATCTGTATTTTCAAGTTACTTACTTATGTTGTAATTTTATTTTATGTTTTATCTTTAAAACACTCATAGTATGTCCTATGATAGCTTTATAACATCATTTCTTTGGAAGAAATATACATTGTAATCAAAAAGAATAACATATTTTGTAATACTGTAAAGCTGTAATTCAACCTTTCTTAATTATTCTTCATTTAGAAATTCAATCCCCTCAGTCCCTGGTAGCTTAAGATATTCTTGAGCTGATGTAGGAAAGTGTTGTATCATTTTTTTTTATAAATCATAGTTTTTTATAATTTTTAAGGGTGAAGTGAGTTTGACTTTCACAGTAGATTAAGATATTATTTATGTCACATTCTTTCTTCCTAAAATACCACATTACCATGAAGAAAAACTAAACTATTTCTAGCAAATCTCATGCTGGGGAATTCAAGTTACGGATTGTGATATGAGCCAAGGAAGCTTTGAAAATAAATATGGCTTTAAGAATACACAATCCAAAGCCTATCAAGAGAGACAGAATTTCCAAGGTTGCTCTCCACAAGCCTGCTAATACTTGCTTAGAATGTACTTGTTTTCGAGACTGTAGAAAACATTTTGCTGAGACACTGCAATAGTTTTTGCCCCCTATAAATTTAGAGGAATGAAAAGCAGTAATCTTGTCCCTCCATTGCTCCCAATATTTTACCAAGATATTCCTTTCAGGATATGTGATATCATTATACTGTTCTTTCCCAAAACCTGCCCTTTGCCATAAACAAAAATGTGTGCCTCTAATTCCAAGAAAGTCATACTGCATACACACTTGAATGAACCAAATTAATTATGACAGAAAAGGCACATGGGCAAATATGAACAGTGAAAAACGCTCAACTGATTGCTTTTAATTTAATGGATTTATCTAGGAATTATGACATATCTACTAACATTATTCAATGAATCTTATTTCACATTTTAATAGACATGTAATAATTAATGGTCTAATTGCTACTTGGAGTAGACTTCATTGCTTTTGGAATGAATTCATTCCATTTCACATCTAATACAAAACATATATACATCAATATATCTTACAATAAGATAACACTAACTTGACTAATATTTAAAATACTGTAATACTTTAAACGATACAATAAACTCTCACACTTAAAACTATGTTTCCTTTAGATTCCTCATCAGAGGTAAATAAGCAAAGGGTGGTTCGGTCATTTGCAAAGGAGTCTTTTCAGTTGACTGCATATGGAAGATGGTCATTGTGCTTAGTATAGGTATTCAACATGCAGAAATGCAAATATCTTCATTATTTATCAGCGACTTGTTTTTATTGAGCTGTGCTCTCTAGATGAATATATACAAAATAATCATAGACCCAGGCCTGAGTACATGCACATATGAATAGTCCAAGAAAGTGTGGAGGGGGCCTATGTCTTTTCCACCTCAACACTGTGCTCCTCAAGGAATTTCCTGGAAATGGTCTCTCTTCAACCAAATTCTTATTTTTTATTTTTTATTTCCATGGGTCATAAGATGTATATGAACACTAATAATGTTCCAACTTATTGTATCTCTGATAATTTAATTGCAAACAGTCCGATTTGGGGGGAATATCCTAATGGCCTATTTCAGATTCCATAATGTTTCAGGAAATATCATTGTTCTTTTTTTTTTTTTTTTCCTACAGTAGAATATCCTAAGCTGAATAAACTATATTGGTGTTGATTTTGTTTTATCTCACAAGGATCTCCAATGTTAAAGCATGAGGCTTCCTTTTGAATTGCTGTTTAAAACTATTTTAGCAAATGAATCAGGCATAATTTTTATAATATTTAAGATTGAAGTGAATTTGACTTTCCCCCCAAATGTACTGTTATTTAAAATATATTCCATTAGTAAAAAATAGATTAAGGTTAAATGTAGGCAAAGATATAAGTGAATTTGACTTTCACAATAAATTAACATATTATTTATATCCTATTTTTTCCTTTTAAAGGACCACCATTATAGCAAGGAAAACAAAATTATTTCTAGCAAAACTCATCTCTAGGGAATTCACATTTATGGCAGAACACTCTGCAGGGTACTCATTCTTGTTTTGTTGTTCTTTCCATGGACAGTACTATCTGCTGTATGAGAAGAAAATGCCACTAGAGCCAGAAGAAATGAGAAAAGCACCAGTTCATGTGGAATGAGAACCAGCTAAGCCCCTCCCTTATGTATACCCATGATGCCCTGGAGTTTCACTTCAGACTTTCATCTTTGGTCTTGTCAGCACACCTGAAAGCAAACATAGTAAATTACTGTGTGTCACACGTACATTCTTCCCTATGGATGTGCTGTTATGTAGCCAGTATGTTAGTATTTTATTAGAAAAGCACTTGTAGGTAAGAAAACCACTGGTTTTCTAACCAGGTATTTAAGATTAATGGGTCTTAAAAGTTTATTAGACATTGCTTTTCTAGAGGAATTCAAATGATAGCTTTTACTATTCTGTATGGATTTCAAAGATTCATTGTATGGCATGAAACAAGACAGAATATATTTGCATATTTTGTAAAGAAAGAAATGGAAATGAAAAGCAATTACTATGGCATAAATTATTATCCTCATTTTAAACATTAATCATGAACTCAAATATTGTAATGAACCTGTTGGTCACTTTTGTTGCTTTTATATTAAGACTCATGCAAATACTTTAGGATAGAAAATGAATTAATTGAGCATTATTCAATTTGACCATTAATTTAACAGTTTCAAAATTCTACAGTGTGGAGCTTCTACTAAATTACTTTATGGTCAGAGTAATGACTTCATTTTCTCTAACCAAAATTGTGTGTGTGTGTGTGTGTGTGTGTGTGTGTGTGTGTGTGTGTGTGTGCGTGCGCGCGTGCGCACACATATGCGCATGCACAAATGTGATTATTTTTTTAGGTGCATTAAAAATCAGTCCTTAAAGTCTAGACTCTCATGAGAAGAGTCTATATTACAAGAATAATTGCCTTTCCTATACACCAATTTTTTCACTCTAGAATATCTTCTACTTCTAAAGTCATACACCAAGTCTTTGATGTGAATTTGGGGCATAATTTGATGATTTAGTCTGTACTGAGCCTGGTTTCCTGCTTAGCCTGTGTAGAATAACTCTGTAAATGCAACGATTGACAGGGGAACCAAAATCATAGCTTCATTCATTATAGCATTGCTATTTGTACATTATATATAATAGTATATATTGCTTTCACATATTCTTCTCATATATTGGTGGTATTTACTTGTGTAGTACTGCTTCTTAGGTATATCCAGGTGTGCTGCTATATCCTTCGTCTGGTCTTTTTGGGATTTTTCCAAAGCTTCAGAGAAAGTGCTTCAAATTATATCAAATAGGATATCTCTTTTACTCTCGTATTTGATCTCATTTTTGGCAGGGGTTAGCAGAGATTGTGTGGTATTCAATTAAACATTTCTCAAGATATTTAAAATTTTACAATATTATTGATCAACAAAGGTTAAGTATATATACACGATATTTAAATACTGAGTAAAATTTATTGCCAATTTTTCCAGTGCCAAATTCCATAGGCCATATTCCTAAGTCGATTATTCTATAGTTAAAAAGTGAGAAATGGTCTTTGTTCTACTATTAAAATAGTAATAATTGAAATACATAAGTTTTCCAAATAATAATATGAATGAGCCTTGTAACTGTATTATAAAACCAGTTGAGAAAGCTATGATAATCACTGTAGTTCTTATAAAAAGGAGAGAAAATGTACTGTTCATTTCTTTTAATTTCCGTATTTTTCATTTATATATTGCCTATATTAAAAGCTGTATGAGGTAAAAGGAAGAATAGAATAACAACTCAAAACATCCAACATCTTTTTTCATTGACTAATTTTGTGTTTTGATGATTTCATTTATGTATCTAGTATATATGATTGTCTTAGTTAGGGCTTTACTGCTGTGAACAGACGCCATGACCAAGGCAACTTTTATAAGGACAACATTTAATTGAGACAGTCTTACAGGTCCAGAGGTTCAGTTCATTATCATCAAGGCAGGAACATGGCAGCATCCAGGAAGGTATGATGGAGGAAGAGATGAGAGTTTTATATTATGATCTGAAGGCAAACAGGAGATGACTGACTTCCAGGCAGCTAAGATGAGGGTCTTAAAGCCCAAGTGCACAGTGATGCACTTTCTCCAACAAGGCTATACCTACTGCAATAAGGCCATGCCTCCAAATAATGCCACTCCCCGGGACAACCATATACAAACTATAACAGTGATTATTCTCATGTCCCACTCTGTTATAACCTTGTATTTCTTAATTCATTCTTATCTTACAAGTTTCCCTCCCCACGCTTACTACTCTATTTCTATGATTCCTGTCTTTTGATTTTGAATTATGACTCTTTTATTTTAACCAGGGTCATTCCTGTGGCCATAAGTTTAGAACTATCCTTCAAAGACTGGGAGGGTCAATAATAAGTACTCAGCAAAAGGAATAACTCCCTGTCTCCTGAATTTGTATATTGCAAATAGTTAATCAATGATATTTATGGATACCTGAAGCTCTCCTGCATCTCTGCTTGATTGTTAATATGGCCATTTTTATGCAGACAATGTGTTTGTGTCTTAAACACAGATAATTCTTATCCTCAAGGTCTATTCTTTCCATCCCTTCCTCTCTATTTTTTTTTTAAATTTTAATGGGAATAGAATAAGTGTCTAATTTTGGATTGAACACTCATCCCTCACTTATTTTCACCATCTTTTGAAGCTCTGTGTATGTTATTCCATATTATTCCCTGGAGAGAAGCTTGTCCGATTAAGGCTGGGAATAGTACTTGTCTATAAATATTAGCATAAATATTTAGAAATGATCTTGACACTATGTCAACATCATTTAACAACAGTGTTTATTTTTATGTATGACCTATAATATTCCCACCATGAGTTTTTGACTAGTTTTAAAATACCAGTATGGATTCTCTTCTATTGAGTGGGACCCAGATTCAATCAGAGGATAGCTGGTTACTCCTATAACACTTGTGCCACTATTGAACTATTGAGCTTGACTGGTTTTTGTTACAGACTATAGAGTTCCCAGCAAGGTAAATGAGTTCTTTTCTTCTTCATCTGCCCCAAAGCACCTTAGAGAACTACATAAGATGCCCAGCAGGGAGGAAGCTTCTAGATCAGTTATAGCTTTGCTTTTCCCCATAAAGTAACCAAATTGTTGTGGTATCTTCAATTATAGACTCTTAGCATCTAATTCTCATGGTCAATCAAGAAGAATTGAAAGAGCCTGTATTGTTTAGGAGGCCTTATGCAACAACTCATTAGCAGGTATCCCATCTTGCTTTGACATTTTCATTTTAAAACTCATAACTTGTTTTTTCTGTCCATGGTAATTTATCTCCCTTTAATAATAGATAATTTGTGTTGAAGCATCTATAGGCTATTGAATATGTGGGGTTATTTTAAATACTTATTATACCATCTTAATATTTTATAAGAAATAAACTTATATATTTTCAATGATACTGCTAATTTTTGTTAAGATAAACTAATCTTTTATAGTTAATATTTTCTAAAGAATACATATATAGTTTGATGTATTTATATACCTTAGGATTCTACTATTCAGTAAGAATTTTCAAACTTCTTGTGCTCATTTTCATTTTTTTCTTAAAGTGTAAAGGCATCAAAGTAGTATGTATTACTAGATTCTTTAATGTACTAAAACTTTTAGAAATTTATTTATGTGTAGAGTTTTCTGTCTACATGTCCTGCATGGGTACCTGACCTTCAGGAAAAGAGGCCATCAATCCCCAGAAACTGGAATTTCAGATGTCTATGAGTAGTTGTGGTAGGTTTGGTCCTCATAGACTCATGTATTTAAATCTTAGCCCACAGGAAGTGTTACTATTAGGTGTGACCTTGTTGGAGGAAGTGTGTTACTGTGGAGATGGGCATTGAGGTCTCCTATGATTAAGCTCTGCACAGTATGGAATTCCAGTCTCCTTCTGTCTGCATTTGGATCAAGATGTAGAACTCTCAGCTTCTTCTCCAGCACAATGTCTGCTTGTAGGCTGCCATGTTTCTTGCCATGATGATAATGCACTGAACCACTGATACTATAAGCCAGCCCCAATTAAATTTTTATTTTGTAAGAGTTGTCTTGGTCATGGTGTCTCTTCACAGTAATAAAACTCTCACTAAGACAGCAGCTATGAGTTCGTGCTTGACGCAGCCTAACCTGGGTCTTATGCAATAGCTACAGTGTACTCTTACCCAGTGAGCCATCTCACAAAAGGCCCTAAAATAAAAACCCCTTAGTCAAACCTTATAAACTTAAACTTCCAAAACAAAATTAAACCAAATGTTTAATGCTATAAATTTTTGCACTCCTTGAGGAAATATTTCTGTATATTAGATTCTAAGAATCATAAGGAAGAGGACATGAATAAAAGGAAAAAGAAAAAGATGGAGGATTTAAAGAAGTAGATCAATACCACTTATATTTCTTAATAATTGTGTTCTCTATTTTTTGAGAAATTCTCTCCCTGAACCTGTAGTTCACTGACTAACTTATGGTGCCTGATATCTGAGCACTAGCATTGGGGTTACATGCACATGCTAACATCACTAGGTAAAATTTTAAGGTGTCTGTTGGAGTACCAAACTCAGGTCTTTACACTTGAAAGATGTGATGGTTAGTATTTTCAACTCTACATGATCAAGAATCTCTTGGGAAATAAATCCCTGGGGGATATTATTCTAATTGACCTAATTACAGTTAGGAAAAGCCAAGCTAAAAATGAATGACATCGTGTTATTAGCTTTGTGCCCTAGTCTAAATACAAAGGGACAGTAAAATGAGCCCATGTCTTCATTGCTCTGTGCTCTTTGACTGTGGGCATTATGTGTTCAGTTGCTTTAAGCTCTACTCTCATTGCCATCCTTCTATGACTCTGCCTTGATGTGTGAGCAAAAAGAAACTCATCCTTTCATAAGCTTTTTATTTTTTTTTTGTCAGAATTTTATCACAGAAAAGAAACTGAAATAAAATTGATATCATAAAATGGAATCATGTAACAGAAATTTGGAAAAGTTTGAGATATTCAGTTAGAAAAGTCTTAGTAAGTTGGAAGTTTGGATGGCAATAATATTGAGAGAACTGCAGACACTGGCTGCTCAGCTCATGGTTTTTCAGAAGGAAATGCGTACCACACATTCTCATAACATGTTGTCCAAGAACCTACCTTCATTTTGCCCATGATCTGAGAAACTCAATGAAGGTGAATTTAAAATTAATGGATCCATTTGTTTCGGAGGATAGCAAAGGTCCTAAAGGCAACATCTTGTTTAGACCCAAATTCACTTGAAGAAAGTTAAAATTAAGTTAACTCTCTTGTTGCACAAAGGTATGTGCCTAAGGAGGTATTTCCCCAAGATTAGCACAAAGAAAATTATACATCTCTGTTATAAGGGAACCAAGCTACACCTCAAGCTAGGAGCAAAGTACCCAGAGTACTGTTATTGCAGGCATGGTAAATGCATGAAATCTTTCATTATGACTTTATAAACACCTGATGCCAATATGTGGTAGTATGTGGAAAGGCCATAGTCCCTATAATGAGGCTATGAAAAGACACTACATGAAATTGTGACGGTGAAGATTATAAGTTGCTACAGAACCTCTAGGTTGCTGAAGATTCCATAATTAGTGGTATTACTCAAGCAATTTGAATTTACTCAAGAGAGAAGTGTATGCTACAGGAAACAGAACAAAAATGAAGGGGTTAGTTCATTCATGAGGAGTCCAGCTGATTCTATCACAAGCAGTAGATAGGCAGCTGCTATATTTGGGACTTTCCTCAGAAATTTTTGTTCTTGATTTCTGATCATTCCTTGATCCTTGATTCTTCCCTTTGTAAGAAGAATGTTTTCTCTGTGTCAGCATATGTTGGAATTATGTGCCTTTAAAAGTTGGGGAGACATTTTTAGTCATATTTTATAACCATGGAGACACAAATATACAATTTGATACAAATATAGGTATATTATAAGGTAGTTATGAGCCTATGGGGACAGGGGGTGGAAGGTTGTAGTGTGAAACATGTGCTTTGCTGGAAAGTTGACAAGAAGTAAAGATGCGATTAATTAAGTTAGCATTAATTTTCATCTTACCAGAATCTGTAATTGTAGCAGTAGAGATAATCTGGTGATGCCTCTGGAAGTATCTGAGTTGTTGAATTGTGTTAATATGGGAAGATGCACTCTGAAAGTGGGTCAAGAGATATTTTCATTTGTGATATATTTATTGATCATCTTGGATTTGTATTTTTTGTTGTGTTTTTGTATTGCTGGCATCTTAATCTGCGTTCTATTGCTGTGGATAGATGCCATGGCCGTAGCAACTCCTACAAAAGAAACACATTTAATTGGGGCTGACATATAGTTCAAGAGGCTTACTCCATTTTCTTCATGGCAGGAAGCGTGGAGAACTGTAGGCAGACCTGGTGGTAGAGAAAAAGTTGAGAGTTCTAGTTTCAGACGTACAGGCAGCAGGAAGAGATGTATACTGGGCTTGGCTTAAGCATTTTAAACTCCAAATCCCACCTTCAATGACACACCTCCTCTATTTTTTTCCTCGCAATTATTTTTAATTGGATATTTTATTTACTTACATTTCAAATGTTATTCCCTTTCTTGATTTTCCCCTCTGGAAGCCCCCTATTCCATCCTCCCTTCCCCTGCTTCTATGACACACCTCCTCTAACAAGGCCACTCCTACCTTGACAAAGCCACACCTACTCTAACAGGAACACACCTCCTAATCCCTAAAGATCCAGCCTTCAAATATATGAGCCTCTGAGTTCCCTCTTTAAACCATCATGCCTGGGATATTTATGATTTGTTTGAGTTAGGATACAATTTACAACTATGAATTTTGGTTTACATTTAGATGACTTTATGGTCTCATTTATAATATTGTAGGTCAGTGCAGTGAGTTTCATTAGCTAATTTCTAGGCTCAAGAGTCTCCTGTCTTCTGTTTGAGATGCTTTGCTGTTTCTGTAGTACACATCTATTTAATGAGAAAGTTACATGAAAAGGAGGCATGGAGAAGTGGCTCTAATCACAGAAAATCTTTGGGAGCAGCCATCTAATCTTCAGATCCATAAATTACTGTCTTGATGAGGTAACATTTAAGGCTAAGTGAGTACAGATTTGTTAAAATAATAAAAACCACAGTTTCTGGCTATTAATCCAAAACATTTCTTTGTAATTATTCACAGATTAATTCATTTAGCTTTTCTTTATGACTAATCAAAACCAGAGAAGAAAAAGTATGATCATCACCTTTGAAAGTTTTGAAAGTTTCACCAAATTCTGCCTGATACCCCAGAGAAGAAAGTCTACAATGGACTCTTCAAATCCTCAGAGATAGTCAACATGGCCTTTTATTGTCCAGGAATTCTCTATCTACTCTTCTTTGCTGGGATGATGATGATGATGATGATGATGATGAAGAAGAAGAAGAAGAAGAAGAAGAAGAAGAAGAAGAAGAAGAAGAAGAAGAAGAAGAAGAAGTTGATGATGATTTATCATTTTTCCTTTTTCCTTATTCTTCCTGCCATGCCAGTTTCTTTATGACATCTTCCAGAGTCTACTACTCTGATTCATGACTCATTTCTCTCTGCTCTAAGTTTTTCTCCAGTCAGTGAATTCATAGCCGTTAGGTAGATCTTGCAAAACCAAACAAACAACAAACAAAAAAACCCCTTAATTTTGAAAAGTAAAACTCACAAAGGCTAGTTTTTCTTTGGAGAAAGCATTTTATCACAACTCCATAAAACAGTGAAATAAAAATAAGAAAACTTCAAAACTAAAGGAAGAATTGGGATTTCAATTTTGGATCATTCTATGTACATTATGGGGCTAACATCCAAGGAGAAGTGGGCTATGTTACTTCTACAGAGAACTCTAGGAATTACATTTTCTTATGAAGTCTCTAAGAGTGAGTATCTCACACAGAAGTTCTTTCCATGTGTGTCAACCTTGACTTCAGCCACTAGTTAGTCAAGGAGTTGCAGACTGAGCTGTCAAGAATCCTTTGGCTGCTCTTCTGTATCTCATCACTTCTGATGATCAGGCAAAATGGCAGAGCTATGAGTGCACACTTACTCAAAGGTGAGTAGCATTTATTCAGAATTTATGCATCAAGGTTCTCCAATAAAAAATTACAATCTCCATAGAAGTAACAATTAAAGTCAAGTATATTCTCATCTCATGAATCAATGAAGTAACCTCTGTCCAAACTATAGCATCAGAGAGTTTCATGAACTGCTCAGTATCTACTTATGAAAGACACATTCCAGTAAATAAAAATTAAGAAAAGTTAATTTATTAAAGAAGAGTTTTCATGAGTTTGTGAGGAACTTTGAACAAAAGTATATTTCATAGGACTTTAAAACAAACCATGCAAGTGAAAGCTCTGCATGACAAGAACTTCAAGTTTCTGAAGAAAGAAATCAAAGATCTCAGTAGATGAAAAATCTCTCATGCTCATCAGTTGGCAAGATTAATACAGTAAAAATAGCCATTTTGCCTAAAGCAATCTACAGATTCACTGTAATGCCCAACAAAATTCCCACTCAATTGTTCATAGAGTTAGAAAGAGCAATTTGCAAATTCATTTGGAATAACACAAAACCCGGGACAGTGAAAACTATTCTCAACATTAAAAGAACTTCTTTTATCCCTGACTTCAAGCTGTATTACAGAGCAATAGTGATAAAACTGCATGGTATTGATACAATGACAGGCAGGTAGATCAATGGAATAGAATTGAAGACCCATAAATGAATTCACACACCCATGGTCACTTGAACTTTGACAAAGTAGCTAAAACCATCCAGTGGAAAAAAGACAGCATTTTCAAGTAATGGTGCTGGTTCAACTGGAGGTAATCATGTAGAAGAATGCACATTGATCCATTCTTATCTTCTTGAACAAAGCTCAAGTCCAAGTGGATCAAAGACCTCCACTTAAAACCAGATAGAGAAAGTGGGGAAGAGCCTCGAACACATGGGCACAGGGGAAAATTTCTTAAACAGAATACCAATTACTTATGCTCTAAGATCAAGAATTGACAAATTGGACCTCATAAAATTGCAAAGCTTCTATAAGGCAAAGGACACTGTCAATAGGATAAAACAGCAGCCAACAGATTGGGAAAAGATCTTTACCAATCTTACATTCAATAGAGGGTTAATATCCAATATATACAAAGAATTTAAGAAGTTAGATTCCAGAGAACCAAATATCCCTATTAAAAATGGGGATCAGAGCTAAGCAGAGAATTCTCAACTGAGGAAACTGGAGGGGTAAGAAGCATCTAAAGAAATGTATAACATCTTTAGTCATCAGGGAATGCAAATCAAAACAACCCTGAGATTCCACACCACACCAGTCAGAATGGCTAAGATCAAAAACTCAGGTGACAGCAGATGCTGGCAAGGATGTGGAGAAAGAGGAACACTCCTCCATTGTTGGTAAAATTGCAAAATAATATAACCACTCTGGAAATCAGTCTGGGGTTTCTTCAAAATACTAGACATAGTACTACCTGAGGACCCAGCTATACCATTCCTGGGCATACACTCAAAAGATGCTCCAACAAGTAACAAGGAAACATGCTTCCCTATGTTCTTAGCAGCCTTATTTATAATAGTCAGAAGCTGGAAAGAACACAGATATCCTTCAACAGAGGAATGGGTACAGAAAATGTGGTACATTTACACAATGGAGTATTACTTAGCTGTTAAAAACAATGACTTCATGAAATTCTTAGGCAAATGGAAAGAACTAGAAAATATTGTCTCAGTGACTTAACCCTGTCACAGACGAACACACATGGTATACCCTCACTAATAAGTGGATATCAGCCCCAAGCTTGGAATTCCCAAGATACAATTCACAGATCATATGAAGACTAAGAAGAAGGAAGACCAAAATGTGGATGCTTCAGTTCTTCTTAGAATGGGGGAACAAAATACTCAGGGGAGATAGAGGGTTGGAGGGACTTGGGAGGAAGAGAAGAGGGAAGGGGAAAGGGGCAGGATGATAGGAGACAGAGATGATATACAGAGTGTCAGGAATTTGAACAGAGATGTGTAGCCATGGGGATGGGGAACTTGGTGTAGCCACCAGCAATCCCAGATGCCAGGAAAGCAAGAGGTTCCCAGGACCCAACAGGGATGAGATGAGCTGAAAAGCCCCCAAAAGGGGAGGGAGAACCTGAAGAGACCATATCCAGAGGTTAGGCAAAGTCCCCAGTTGGGGGAGGGGGCCACCCACTCATGTCTAAGTTCTTAACCCAGAAAAGTTTCTGTTTAAAGGAAATACAGGGACAATGTGTGGAGCAGAGACTGAAGGAAAGGCCATTCAGAAACTGCCCCACCTGGGGATGCATCCCATATACAAACACCAAACCCAGAAACTATTGTGGACACCAAGAAGTATTTGCTGACAGGAGCCTGTTATAACTGTCTCCTGAGAGGCTCTGCCAGAGCCTGACAAATACAGAGGTGAATGCTTATAGCCAAACATTGGACTGAGCACAGGGACCCCAATGAAGAAGTCAGAGAATGGACTGAAGTAGCTAAAGGAGTTTGCAACCCCATAGGAAGAACAACAATATCAACCAACCAGACCCCCCAGAGCTCCTAGGACTAAACCACCAACCAAAGAGTACACATGGAGGGACCCATGGCTCTAGTCATATATGTAACAGAAGATGACATTGTCTGACATCAATAGGAGGAGAAACACTTGGTCCTGTGAAAGCTCGATTCCCCAGTGTACAGGAATGCCAGGGTGGTGAGGTGCAAGTGGGTGGGTGGGAGGGGAGCACCCTCATAGAAGCAGGGGGAGAAGGGATGGGATAGGTGGATTCCAGAGGGGAAACCAGGAAAGGGGATAACATTTGAAATTAAATACAAAAAATATCCAGTTAAAAAAGCAAATCCTCAACTTGTGCTATCTTTTGAAATTACTCATTTGTTTGTATACTTCCTCCTTTAAACTGGGAGCTCACTGAGGTTACTGGAATAAAATGAAAGCCTCATGGGGTGCAGTATGGCTAGACCATGTGTTTGACTACTGGCCGTATGACCTTGGGCCGTCTATTTAACTTTTTGAGCTTCATTTTTTGTTAATGTGTAAAGCCTTCTCGAAATTATTCCTTTTGAGCTTACCATATATAAAGCATATGGAACTTATTCATGAGTTGTATTTATGGATTGATACATTTATTAGTAATTTTTATGTATGAGTGGACTTACTATGGCATTTATTTGGCACCTGGGTGGTGGTGAATCTAAAAAGAATACAGTCAGAATAACATGTCTTGCTCACTTGTGTGATGATAAAATTATTGGCTTAGAAATTCTTCCAGGGACAGTTCATCTCACCAGTGACAGAATACAGACATCAGTTTATATGCACACTAACTCCTGTTATATAGATCTGAGGAGATAAGAGTATTTAGAAGATGTTAGAGTTTCACTATATTTCTTCTGTGAATTATTTCTCTATAGAATTAGAACCAAATTTTCAGCAAATGACTTTATTTCAAGAAATGATATTAATATCAGAGAAAGTATGAGATCTTAGGGCCTACAGAATCTAATACTAACACTTTGATTAAACTTTACTGTTTGAGAAATGCCAAATGCAGAAAGATTAAACATAGCTACAAAAGGAATTTAATGGAATTCAGAACTATAAAGAGTGTAAGTCATTCACTTTTAGAAGTAAATTCTGTCTCATTTGGTATTAATGTCTGTGTTACCCAATGTTTAGTGAGTTAATGTGTCTCAAGACAGAGAGCAAGATACACTGTGTTACTCTGAATGGTTTATAGTTAGTTGGTGGCTGTAGGGTGGGTGGTTAATTATGAAATGAACTAACTTCAAGACTTGAAGATGTTTTCTGAGAAGCTTGTGGAAAGAGACTGGCTTAAAAGGGACAGTTTGTTTGGAGTAAGGAAAAGTAGCTATAAAGACAAATATTGTCACAGTGCAGGGCCTGCGGTTAGGTTCAGATGAATGAACACATCACCTTTGCAGTTATAGGAACTGGGAAGACCAAGAAGTTTTATCCCAGAAGTCAGGAAAGGAATTATTTGTGGAAGGTCTATGAACTGGTTTAAGCACTTTTAATCAAGTTTATACAATAAAGGTGGGTTTAAAATTTAAGCCTAAGAACAGAAAAAAATCCCCTATATAAACTCAATTTGGCTTCATCCATAGACTTTGTGAAATATTTTAATAATGAAGAACATGGTTCTTCTCTTAACTTCCATGAATTAAGATAACTCTACTGCATAATCAAGCCTTCATGTAGATTGAATTATTTTGGTAAACAATAGCATATTTTGTTATGAGTCTGATTTATCTATACCATACATTTTCCTGTTTGTTTTCTATACTCTTTCAGAATTGAGAAGATTAGGGCCAACCCCACCTCATACACACATACACATGTGTACAAACACATGAAATCCATGTCCACATTTGACCAAGTGATTATTATAAACTCTTTCTTCTATTTTAAAATTGTGCTATGCTCATTTTGACATGTAAAGCCCATTAGGTGATTAAGAGAATCTAGACTGATTTCTCAATTTTCTTGTATTGCCTTGTATAAAGAAAATATTTCATTTTAAAACAAACTATCAGTTCTTTACATCTGATAGGTGAGTGATATGCACACATCAATGAATTCTAGTGGCATGGGTAATTTTACATTAAAAAATTGAATAGAATTAGAACCTTTAGTTTTAAAAATACAAAGATTAGATTATAGTAACCATCTGATAAATTTTATATCAATTCTCAAAGACATTGCATGGTACATAGCATGCTAATCCTCTTGTAGGAGAGTTTGGAATCTGGAGCTCTGCATTTTCTCATTATGTCATCTCACATACCTAGGAGAAAGGCAATGCACTATATATAATACCATATATTGGAAAGCAAACTGAAATAAAAATGTTCTAGTCGCTTAAGGATTAGAAAACTTACTGCAAGATTGTAGACAAATCACTCGGCATTGGTGTATTGTTATTGCTTATAAGGTAGAAGGCTGAAGTGAATGGTCCAATGCAGATCTAAAATGAAACCAACCTCAATGCTTAGAAGAGATACCCAGGGATCAATCCCTGCTCCAAGGGGAGCCATTCCTCTGGCCTGAAGTGCTAATTCCTTCTGTAGTTCTCTTTGAGTAATCTCTCAGCTTCCAGAGTAAACTGATACAGACTCCATCTCTTGTCTGTACTTCTGCAATGTTCCTTAGTCTATATTTCTTTTGTTAATGGTCCTGATTCTAATATGTATTTTTTTTTAACACAGAAATATAATGTCTCTAGAATAGAAAGCTAATTGTTTCACTATCCTATTTTAAACATGTTAATAGCCTAAAGCTCCGTTCTTGTCTTGGCCTGTGACTTTAATAACCTTGACCTCCTTTTCCTTGAATGTACAACTTTTGTTTTTTTCTCCCTATGGAAACCAGGCAAGAATATCTTACCATCTTTATTCAAGTTACTTTTGCTTAGATAGTCCATTCCTTTTTGTGAATCTAAGTCTCACCTTTGAGTTATCTCATTCAATGCCAAGAAAGAATGAAGCACATGTAAAATACTTAGACACATTGCATTGTAATGAAACTTGGGAAGTGAAGGCCGCTTACAAGATTGCTATAATAATTCAAGTGAGAATGATAGCAAGAAGCTTCCATTACAATAGTGGTGATAGGCAGGGAATGAAGATCGATATCTAAGAAGTAAAAACAAGATTTAATGACTCATTAGGTTGAGAAGATGGGAGAAAGCCTGGGAAAGTTTGATGACAATGGCCTAGGGTCATCCTGGACCTCACAGGGAAGCAGTCGTAGGCAGATAATTAGAATTGATGGGATTGAAGAGAAACAGGAATTAAGAGTTTGTTTCTGCAATGTATGCTATGCATTCACAACATAGACATTGCATTCTGGAGGAAATTAAAACTATAAGCAGACAGGAGAGACACGCATCTGAAGTCACCATGACTGTGGCAGCGTACATTTGTGGTGTGAGATTTCTGACAACAATGAACCTAATCACAGTGATTGGAGATTCTATCCACAGCAAATCTGTATTTTGCCCACCACCTTCTTCTCTCTCATTCTGAATCCTTGGCTCAGGATTTGCTCAGGAAGAAGCGTAGACCACAGAAGGCAGAGCTAAAAAACACTTCACTGTCTAATTTTGAACAAAAATTTGGGAAAGTCTAAGCCTGAAGTTGATCTTGAAGTAGAAAATACTCCTGTGGTATAGAATTGAGAAGCCTATGGACTTGTGCACAGTACATTAACTTCTAGGACACTAGTTTTAAAGAGCAGAGGGAGGAAAAATTGCCAAGGAGAGTCACTGTGCCGTCATGACAAATTAGAGAGCCAAAAAAATAATTTGCAGAGGTGGACCCTAAGTTTAGACTTGAGTACTGAGCAATATGTGCTCTAAGTATGAAATATCAAAGAGCATTGAACTGATGGTTATTAGTGTTTCACAACTTACCAAGACACAGAAAGCATTAGTAAACTGATTAATTTTGAAAGGATATAAGACAAATTGACCTAATTCATGATCATCTAGAAAATCCTTCTTAAAATACAAGGAATAAAAGTTGAAGGAATTGAAGATGAAAGAGATCACGGATTAATAATGGTTGCAAAATCCAACACCTTACTTTCAATAATAAATAGGAAAGTAGGCAGAAGCTGAAGATATATATACAATATTTAAACAAAAACCTAAAAGTCAGTAGAAAAGATGACGGCTCTTGCTGAGTAAGTATAAGGACCTGAGTTTGGATTCCTAGAACTAACACAAAGCAGAGTAGAAAGCACACGTAATGCTAGCATTGGTGTGGCAGGATGAGGAAACAGGCATAGGAGAATCCTTGGAACTTCACTGGCCAGGTAGCCGAGAGTACACAGCAATGAACAAGTAACCTATTACAAAAACAGAAAGAAGGTAAGGTCAAGATCAATACAGGTACAGACTTCTACATGCACACTATAGCATGTAGGTATCAGCATTCAGAACAAAACAACAACGGTAACAAAAACAAAACAAATACAAATCATGAAACTATGAAATTTGAAAGAACTAACAGATCCTAAGACAGTCTACCAAACAACTTTGACTCTGTAATCTCCTGAAGTATACATGCAGATCATATTTCAGGCCACCAAATAAGCTTCTTTAGATACATGAGAATTATATTGTCCAATTATCATTCTTTATCACAATGAAATTAAATTAGAAATAGGTAACAAAAACTCGAGAAATTCACAAATAGAAAATTAAACAGCACACTTATAAATAATATATGCCAGAAAAATTATATATAACAATTACTCTAGTAAGATTGAGTTTCCATAAATAAATAATTATATTATGGTTAATTAACTTATACAAAGAGTTCCCAGGAAAATTCAATTGGAGAAATTGTGCTCATCACAGTTACATAGCTATATGTAAAATGATGACATTGGACACTTAGAGCTTAGAGAAAAATTCAAAGTAGAAAAAAATAACTAAAAGCAAGAACTAACACTAAAAGAAATTATTGGAGGAAGTCGTTGTTACCTAAGTTTAGTAAAAGCTTTAGAGGAAACAGGAAAATAGTTAAGCACTACATAAATTAATTAATTAAAATATAAATATACAAATAATAAATTTGATACATCAAAATCATTTCTCTGAGAAAGACAGCACCAAAAATTTAAAAGGCAAAAATCGCTTGTAACATATGTCTTTTAAGACAATTGCATGTAATATAAAACCACTTTCACAATTTCATAATGACCAAGGAAGGTAATGTTTCTATGTGAAAATGTGAAGCAGGACAACTGTGGTTTGAAATTAAGACTGGAGTATATAATCAGAAAAAAGTCTCAAGTTCAAAAAAGCAAAATTTAAGAAGCCTGAAGACGAAGACAAAGACAGAAGAGTATAGCTTGGTACCCAGTGGCACATGATGAGAGACACGCTGTCTTAAGGAAGGTACAAAGCAGTAAGTTAAGTTGTCCTCTGATCTCCACATGCAAGCATTATCTTGTCCAAAATCATAATCATTCATTCATTCATTCATTCATTCATTCATTCATCCATCCATGCATTTATTAATGATTCATTCATTCATCCATGTATTCATTAATATGATTCATAAGCATATATCCATGTATGCATATGAATGTATATGGGGTGGTGATAGGCTTCCAAAATCTGGTTTGTTCCTACACTGTGGCATTAGCTGCAAAAAGAAAGGGATGCTCCAAACCAACTGCCCGGCTGCTGTCCTAAGTGACAGGACGCTCCCACTGAATGCAACACAGGATTCCATTTACATGGAATGTGCACAGTAACAGAATTCACAAGGAAAGCATGTATGTCTACAGTGTAGGTCATTGAAAGTCAACAGGGCCTATTTTCTTTCCCTTTTAAAGGTTAAAATTTATTTTTCTTTCAAAAACAGGGTTTCACACAAACATGTCACATACTCTGCACATTCCCCTCTCCATATCACCTACCTTTACCTTTTTTTTGCACACTTCCCTGCATCACCCCAATTTATCCTACAAATAAATACTTTTTCATTCTTCACTTACATTTAAGTGTAACTCCTAGTTGGAAGTTTCAACATGAAGAGGTCTGAAGTTTTAGATTGAGAATTTAAGTAATATATAGTGGAAAGACATCGTATACATTTATTGAATAAAATGATGTATCCAGTACCTAGTGCATCTCCATGCTGAGGAACAAAACATGTTTCAGTGGAACAGGGGACACAATCTGACAGTGGAACCATCAAAGAACAATGGGGAAGGACCTGGGAAGGCAGATGGGTACACAACAGTCAACAGACAGAATTCATGGACCAGAGCAGCATGTATGAGCAGCCTCATGAGAAACAAGCTCAAAGTCTGATTACCCTATTTGAACTCATAAGGTATTTTTTAGAGCTCTGTTTATTTTAAAAATGAAAGCTTTGCAAACATGGGCTGCTGCCACCTTTAGGGATTAAAATATTCACAGAGAGAGGATAGAGCAGCTTTGAATGAAATCAAACCTTTGTGGCTAGCAGAGAGGATGCCGAGGTCGTAACCTTATTTGCTTCATGTATCAGGTCCAGAACTCAAAACTCAAAAACAGGAAAATCGATAATTACCTGTATGTTTAAGAAATTAATCAATATGTGCCTCTTGGGAATAAATATTATTTCTAGTATTTTTCCAGTTATATGATGTCTCAAAAAATACTCTTCCGTGTACTGAGGTTCCATTAATCCTGGTACTTTTCCTTGTTCAAAAGTGCTAAAATTTGTATTTGGAGGTCTATGGAATGGAAGGATTTTATGAAAAGTAAGTGGTCTGGCTTCAAAGTGATTCATGTGTGGATCTACAGCTCTGAACTGATCTCATGAAACTGGGACAAACATACACAGCTTAAAGTCCTATCACTGACTGTTATACTGGTTAATGTATAATGTTCATATGACAAGTTTATTGAATTTGATTTATAGGTATAACTCTACAGCAAGTCTACACTTCTGATTCACTAGCTGATATACCTTCTTCAACATAATCCGACATCAAAATCTGTGTCATCTAAAAATCCCAAACAAAACAAAGGAACAAAAATAACAACCTGGAGATTAAAGTGATTTAACCAGGACAATTTATGCTAACGGCACAGAAAAGATATTTTTTGATTTTCAAAACCATAACAGGCAATTGATGTGCCATATTGTGGTATGGTTTTAGCTATCAACATGTCAAGATTTAGCTTTGCTGCTAAAATTTTACGATTTAGAAGGCTGTGCGAATATGTGTGATGTAGTAACAGCACAGGCTTCCTTCTCTTGACTATATTTATTGAGCTTTCATTCTTCCCCCTTTTATGGAAGAAATTGAAAAAGAAAAAGAGTCAGAGAGACACAGTCAGCCACTCAATGTATTTCATTTTCTTTATTATGACAAGTAATGAGAAATAAAGGGATAGAAAAACCTCCTGCTTAATAGCATAGGCTCAGGCCATGGAAGATTCAAGCAGATGAATCCAGCTTCTTTTTCTCAGTTTATTATCTACAATAGATAACTTAAGCATTGTCAAAGAATGTACCACTTGATCCCAGACCTTCATCAGTTACAAGAATCCCAAGGTTAAGGATGTATTGTATAGTATATGCTACTGAATTGAGAGTTCTAATGATGTTACAATATGTGAAAGTAACATAGTGAATGAGAGGCAGGAAAAAATTACCAGAAGGTTCCATGTTATATTTCAAGTTTAATTTTTCTGGACCATGTCCTTGAATAAAAGAACAAGGGTATTCCAATTATTAGTCCAAAAGTTCAGAATATCCAAGTTTCACTTTACAGTAACCACTGGACTGAGAGTGAGGTCACAGGTGGAGGAGTAGGAAAAGGGACTGAAGGAGCTGAGGGAGTTTGCAGCCCCATGGAGGGAGCAACAGTGTCAACTGCCTGACTTCCCCGGTCCTCCTGGAGGCTGGACCACCAACCAAAGAATACACATCGAGGGACCCATGGTTTGGACCACATATGTGGCAGAGGAGGGCCTCATTAGCCATCAGGGGGAGGAGAGGCCCTTGAGCCTGAGGTTGTTAGAGGCCCCAGTAAAGGGGAATGTCAAGATGGGAATATGGGAGTGGGTGGGTGGATGGGTGGGAGGTGGAATTCCCTCATAGAGGCGCGGAGGGGGAGGGGATAGGGGGTTTCCAAAGAGGAGACCTAGAAAGGAGGAAACATTGGAAATGTAAATAAAGCATAAAAAAAATTAAAAAGAACACGGATGCAGGCTGTAGCAAATAGGTATTTGTTTTAAATATGAAAACTGTTTATGATAAAACCTTAGCTGTAGTTTTGGAAATGAAGCTACCCTTTAATTTGTTCACCAGTTTATGGCTCAGTGTAAATAAATTACACTCAAATTCGATGTTCCTGAGGACATTGTCAATATCAATGTTTATAACCACCACATCTCTAGCAAGGTAATTGGATTTCATGTTTAAATTAATGTGAGATGTAACATGTGTATGTTTTATTTAGTTACCAGATAAATTATTATAGAGATCAAACTTTTGAGATTTTAATTTAATTACAACCTTTCTCCATTACTTTTCCTCTATCCATAACCTCTCTACTCTCCTACAAATTCATGGCCTTTTTATTTATGATTTTACTGATAGTTATTGCATAAATATATGTACGTATATCTACATAAATATTCCTATTATATAATGCTACCTATATGTATGTTTTTAGGGCTGACAATATGTCAGTAGACAATCAGCTGATATTCTTTTCCCTGGTAAAGTAGACATTTTTCTTTCTCTTCTTTTTTTAGTAATCTATCTATAATTTTTTGAGTAGGATTAAGACCACATGGTCTTTTCTCTGATCCGTTGGTTTCATTCACTGGTACCATCCTTCATAAGCTAACATTTAAGCCATCATGGTGGTGAGACTTTATGGTTGTAGCTTCTGATATTACTAAGAGACACAATCTCACAGCAAACGCTATGATCTTTTGGCTCTTAAGACATTTGGTTCCCACTTCCCAGTATTCCTTGAGCCTTTGGTGTGGCAGTGTTTTGCAGATATATCCACTGTGACTGGTGCAAGGTCAATTCCTGTTGTTGAAAACACAACTTGCTTCGGAAACAAGACTGAAGAGCTTGAATTCACCTGACAAGCTGCTCGCAGAGAGCTAGCTTTCATGGTACCAAAATGTAGAATGAAAGTTGCCAAAGAAGAGAGGCAACTGGTAGTTCAATACAGCTATGCTACTTATGAATCATATCAATGACCAGCATGACATGATTACTAAAGGAACAATAGTGGCGTGCTTACCTTCTCTAATTGTACTTAAGACTTACTCAACAAGAGGAAGACCACCACTGGTACTGAAAAGCTAGCTAACAACTTAGTGCTAGTGAAGCAACAATTATTGAAGGAAAATCTACAGCTACCAATTTACTGAACTAGCATAATTGCTAACGACAATATTTAAACATTTGTCCTTACAGCCACAGATACATGTACTTTTCATCTCTCATCAAGGAAACTTCTCATTGCAAAGGACCATTACAGAAAACCAAAGCCATTAAAAATTCAGAGTTATGGAATTTAATATGTATTTTATGTATTATTCTAACTATTCCAAGAACACAGATGTCCTTAGTTAGGAATAAATCTTAGACTTTTGTAAGGAAGAATTTTCTCTTAAAATGGACTCAGCTATTTTTCAGAAAACGAAACATTGCATTATTGATTTGATTTTTCTAAGAGTTCAACCTGAAGAGAAGAAAAAAACATATGAATATGTGTTTTATTTTACAGAGTATAGAGTACTATGGACACAAAAAGAAGAGTTTTGAAATGTGTGAATCTATATCTATGCACATGATGACACACTAATTGTGTTATACACATAGTTCACCACAGCCGAGCGACTTTCTCTTTGGTTCTTTGGACACATGTATGCTTGATGGCATAAATTTTAGTGTATTCACATTAAGGTGAGTTGAGGATTTTCTAGTTATCACTATATTTATTAGTCATAAACATAACTTAGCAAAAAATAAAGGGTGTACATATTTGTGTGTATGTATGTGAAGAGGGAGAAGGAGAGTGGAGAGGTAGAGGGAGGGAGAGAGAGAGAGGGAGGGAAGGGAGGGGAGAGGGAGAGGGAGAGGGAGAGGGAGAGGGAGAGGGAGAGGGAGAGGGAGAGGGAAAGAGAAGGAGCCTATGCTTATATAGTGAAGTTAAGGAATGAGAAGAGACAGGTGAAGAATTCATGGGTGGGCATTTTGGATAAATTGTTAAATCAACTGACTATAGAGAATTAGATAGATAATAGTTTTTTAGAGCAGTTCAGGTTCATGAGGATATATTATAGAAGTGATTATTTTACCCTGCTCCTAAACAGTTCCCCCTCATTATTCTACAGCCATATATTTATATAATTGATAAATCCTTGTTAGTCCATTATAATTACCCAAAGTCCATAGCCCACAATACAGTTCACACTTAATGTTGTATATATGTGGAACTGGACACTTATACAAATGATATTCATTTATTATTACATTGCCCTATATAATAACTTTACTAACCTACATTTACATATCTTTAAAAAAATTGTTAGAATATTTCTCATGTATTTGGGGTCCAGTGAAATGTTATGACAAAAGATACAGACATTCTGGATAATAGCAACTGGGTTTGAGAATGCAGACACATAAAGAACAAACTGTCTTACAAGCATGGAGATTTAACATAGATCTTAGGAATCTTATAAATGTTCCCATGCAGCAGCACATAACACAGTTCAATGTTGAATTATGTACAAATGAGAAACCTTTTGGGAACCAATGTATTTTTTAAAAATATTATTACAATATAAGGAGAAAAAATTCAAACTAGCCATAAGGAATGTCAAGGCAATAGTCCTTTTGCCAAATGAATTCTGTCTAGCAGTACTACAGCCCATAAAATGAAATTATGTTCTCTCTGTGTGTGTCAGCACCCGTGCAATCTAATCTATTACTCTGCTGCTGTCAAGCTCAGGTAGATTTGTGGAGAGGGAAACTTGTTACATAGTCCATAGACATGATTTTACAAAGAAATATATTCATTTATTTTAACCAAAATATCCATTTTTAGAAAAATGAAAAGGAAGCAGTTATACTTTTAGTTGATTTACCTGCTCAGGTATTTGCAGTCTTATCTTATCTAACTTGAAATTGACCAAATAGAGAATGATACAATTTCATTTATTCAATATATTTCTTGACATCATTTTAAGAAATGTTGTTTTTACTCATGTTTTTATTATTATAAAAATATTTTTAAATGGCAGAAAGAACTAACATTAAATAAAGAGATGTTAAACTAGAAGTGTCAATTTTTGTATTTCTTGAAATTTGATATCAACCTCTTAGAAATGTGTGACAATTCCCCAAAATTGTTGTGCTAATGCCAGCAGCAACTTCTTTTTTAGGATTTTATGTTCATTCATTATTATATGCATTCTTACTCCTCTATGCACTGTGAAGAAGAGGTGTGTTACTAGTCATATATGCACACTTAGAAATCATAATTGGAAGACATTGAGGACCTTGTTCAAATGTTTAAAAATTAAAAGGAGATTTATCATTCTTAGCTCTTTTCTTCACATAAAATCTGTATACACGAAAGTCAATGGTAAATTCTAGAAACATAGTTTTCTTACTTTTGATGAGAGTGGCTTGTTTATATGAAATTATGTATCCTTATTTTGTGCCATGAACTTGTTGATTATATCACATCGACCTCAACATCTCCCAATCTTAAAATCCAAACAAAATCTATCTTGTTATAGAAATAACACACAGTCTCAGATAATTGCCTTCCAGCTACTGAAGAACTCTTTTTCAAAAGGTCCATTTTGTCCTGGATTTGAGTTATTTTTGTTCAGCTAACCTAAAAAGAAGAGCAAGAAAAAAGCATCATGTTTTTGAGACTCAAATGTCATGTTCTTGGCTAACAATAGCTTCTTGCGCTGTGCTTATGTGAAGTCTTTCTCAGATAAATGCCAAGTATCAGCAACCCAAGAAATTAAGGTACCACTCTCGAGTCCCCTTTGAATATTCTCTTTACTGTTAGACCTTTTACAATTTTCATTCTCCCAAGCCACTCAGCCTTTGCTTTAGCCTCTAAGGCAGCAGTTCTCAACTTGTGGTTTAAGACCACTTTGGGGTCAAATGATTCTTCCACAAAAGTCGCCTAAGACCATCAGAAAGCACAGATATTTATATTATAATTTGCAATAGTAGCAAATTTACAATTATTAAGTGACAACAAAAGTAATTTTATGACAACATAAGTTATTATAGGATCAGAGCATTACAAAGATGGAGAACCACTGCATACAAGTTTATTATACTCATACTGAAATTTCTGAGCATCTGATTATAAGTATTCACATACTCTCTAACTATTCTTTGGAAATTTCAGGGCAATTATTGTGGCTCGTTCAGCCCTCCATAGTCAGGCCGCTCTGGTGTTTATTGTATCTTTTTCTTCTATGCATGCCCCTCTACCTCCAGCTTCACAAAGAATAGGTCAAATTGATTTGTGACTTTCAAGAGTAAACATTCATTTTCCACAAAAGCCAGAGGATCAGGCATTCTAAGTTGAAGTAGCAGCCTAAGTGTCAAACTGAGCTTTGAAGTGGAACAGTACGTATAGAGAGATAATATAGTTGAGAGGTACAAATACTGTTATAAAATTTAAAGTTTGGCCATGTACTGAGGCTTCCTTGGTCTTTTTTTTTTTTTTTTTTTTTGATAAAATTACCTTTTATAAACTTATCTTTTGCATTATTATTATTGTTTATTTTTGTTTTTTTCGAGACAAGGTTTCTCTGTGTAGCCCTGGCTGTCCTGGAACTTACTCTTTAGACCAGGCTGGCCTCAAACTGAGAAATCCATCTGCCTCCGCCTCCCAAGTGCTGGGATTAAAGGCGTGCTCCACCACTGCCTGGCTATCTTTTGCATTATGAAATGTGTCATCTAGTGTTTAGCTCTTAAAAATTGTAATCTGGGGATGGATTAGTTTGATCATTGCATTTTGTTAAAGCTAGGACCAAGGGCAGGTTTTGATTCAGAGTAGGCTCTTTGATTTTTGGTAAATCTTTACATTTTTGGCAAATGACTCACAAATTGAAAACCAGTTACAGGATTTTAGATTGTAGTGAGAGGTTTGGGGAAAAGAATATGTATATCCTGGTCTTGAAGCACTGGTCATGCAAGAAGGGAAGTCTTACTCTGCCCGTCATGATGGAGTGAATAGATGGATAGTCATTTCAACATAAACTAATATTTCAAGTGAACATGCAAACTTACTTATAAGCACCTACCAGCAAATCTTCTTTTGTAGGGAAAAAAAAGGAACCAAACATAATTTGGAATCAATAAAATATAACTCTTCATGACAGCTCAAATTTGCTTTTCTTCTTGATTTGGGAAGAAGGGGACATCTTAATGAAATATTTTTTTCCTTTTGGTGTTTTCTACATTTAGCTCTTTTCAATTGTGTAAAAGTTAAGCCCTAGCTAGTGATCAATTATAAAACTTATAAGATATATAATACATGACTTCTTGTCCTCCCAAGAAATAAAATTCCGATTTGTCAGTCATAGTATTTGTCTTGGTTAGGATTTTATTGCTGTGAAATGATACTATGTCAAAGCTAACTCTTAGACAACATTTAATTGGGTCTGGCTTACAGTTTCAGAGATTTAGGTCACTTCCATCAGGGTAGAAAGAATGGCAGCACACAGACTGGCATGGTGCTAGAAATTGAGCTGAGAGTTCTAAATCTTGATCTGAAGCTTGATCTGAAGGCAGCAATGAGAAACTAACTCCACTGGACATGGCTTGAGGATATATGAGGTCTCAAAGACTGCCGCCACAATGACACACTTCCTCCAACAAGATCACACCTACTCAAAAAGTCTGCACCCCCTAATACTGCCACTCCTTATGGGATTAGCATTCAAACACATGAGTCTATGGGGGTCATACTTATTCAAAATACCACAGTATAAATAAGGAAATTAGCTTATTCATTTAGGTAAACATTCTGGATTCTGTCTTAAATTTGCTGTATCACCTCTCTCTATATACTTCGAAGAAAGCAGTACTATTTGTTATCTAGTTTATTTATCACAAGATGTTTTACTTAAAAAAATTAAGGTAGTAATTTAAATGCTAAAATACTAAATAAATTAATTTCTTGTTTATCACTTGCATAAGTAGTTCTAATCTCTGGAATACTTCAACTGCTTATAAACCCTGTTTCTTGTGTCAGTTATGGCAATATCTCTAAGGGAATGTGTTTATACCTTAGTATTTTAGGTTTTCAAGTTTTCTACACAGATGATTTGATACCTGGGAATATAAAATTCTCTTTCAACCTTGATAATATATGTGTTCCAATCTCTTTCCAAAATGCTTATAATCTAAAATGTCTCCTAGAATATTTGTGGACACACACACACACACATATATATGCACACATAAGCATGTGAACATATGTGTGGATATATAACCACCCATGAGCTGGCCACTATTATTATCCCACTGAAATTACTGAATCACAGACAAGTTAATGACCTGCTACATACCAATAGCTGGATAATTGTGAGGTTAACAGTGCTCATCACTAAGCCCTTGCTGCCATCTCTTAACCTATAACATCTCTTAATATTTTAATTTGTAAGTTGAGGACTTGTCTTCATTCTATAAGGATTTATCTCCAAATGTAAAATTTCCCTACAATTGCTGTGACTACCAAAGTCCTTACTTCTGGCTTTCTATTTAGTAGGAAAAAAATAATATGATAATCACTCAAGAAAAAGACCAAGGCAGACAAAGATGAGTGTAGGTAGAGAGTACAGGGCAGCTCTTTGAGGACCTCCAATGCCCAAAGATTGAATTAAAATATTGTTTAGGAAGAGAAGAGACATTACCTAAATGTGGTGGTTTAAATGTTTAGCCCACAGGGAGTGGTAGAGTAAGGAGGTGTGGTCTTCTTGGAAGAAATGTTTCACTGTGGGGCTGGGCTTTGGAGGTCTTCTCCTATGCTTAGGCTCCACCCATTTCAGAAGAGTAATTCTGGCTAACTGTCTGAGCACACCAATCTCTCCTGGTTGCCTTCAAATCATGGTGCAGACTTCTCAGATCCTTACCCAGCTCCATGTCTGCTTGTTTGCTTCTATGTTTCCTGATAGGAGAGTGAACTAAATACCTAAATCTATAACCCAGCCCAAATTAAATGTTGTCCTTTATAAATGTTACCTTGGTCCTGGTATCAGGACCTATGAAAGAATATCAGTGAAGCCTAGTTGCTGTGGAAGACCCCAGTGTATTGGATATGCCAGTACTATAGGATAACCACTAAGAAGATCAGCAGCAGTGGAGTGGAGTTAACCAGTGCCTAGAGTGTTATAGAGAACAGAGCTGGGGAAGTGATCCAAGTCCTTTGGAGGAGCCCAGAAGATCATACTTTGACCCAGACATTGGAGCAAGAAGCTATAAGGTTAGAGTTGCCTCGGATACCTGAAGATGTTAGGGATATCAGAGCAGAGGGATACCTGTATAGGAAAGCTGCAAAAAAGGAGTAGAATCAGCTCAGGAGAACAAAGTTTGTTGCCTGATCTGCCAACACGGTCCTCATAAGGGAAAGGAGTGGAGATCTGGAGAATACTTTGACATCTGATTTGGAATCTCGGAGCTTGGAGTTTGAACAGCTGGTCTTAGTCTTGCTTTGTTCCGGTATTTACTTGCTATGACATTTTGGAATAGTAATGTACATCTTATACCTTGATATGTTGCAAATATATGATCTTTTTATTTTTATTTTATAGGGTATTGTAGCTAAGAGATTGCATGAAACTCAGAAGAGACTTTGACATTTGGACATTTAAATTGATTAGACTGATAGATTATAGGGATTTTTGAGGTTGAACTAAATGTATTATGCATTATGCTATGGCTAAGTATGGCCTCCATAAGCTCATGTGTTTGGAAAAGACTATGGGGTCTAGGGAGTAGGATGTGGTGGTTTGAATAGGTTTAGCCCATAGAGAGTGGTACTGTTAGGAAGTGTGGTCTTGTGGGAAGTGTGGTGGTGATTTTGGAGGTCTCCTCCTATGCTCAGGCTCCACCCATTGTGTAAGGGAACTTCCTCCTAGCTTCCAGAGGATGCCAGTCTTTCTGGTTGTCTTCAAATCACCATGGAGAATGCTTAGCTCCTTCCCCAGCATCATGTCTGCCTCTGTGCTGCCATGCTTCCTGCTATGACAGGGGCTAAACCTCTGAATCAATAAGCCAGACAATATTGAATGTTGTCGTCTATAAGAATTGCCTTGGTCATGGTGTCTCTTCCCAGCAATGAAAAGCCTAATAAGACAGAAGTTTTATTATGGAGAGCAAAATCATGATGATGTGCTATGAATAGAAATGAGTCAAGTGGACAGAAAAAGAAGAAAGAGAAAGAGAAACATTTCAAAGGTCAACATGTTAGTAGTGACTCAGGTTCTAATGCTCTGTGAAAGCAACAAGGCCGTCCCATCAAATACTCTATCCACCTCCCACTCAGTGATCACAGCAATATAGTGTATCCCACACCGGAGATCTCTCTTTGTCCACAGATTAAAAATTCTGGTGAATTAAGCACTGTGGGAGGTTTCAAGTACAGTCTCTGTCAATGAACAATGGATGTAAAAGTATAGAGAATCAATTAGTTATAGGAATATACGTATTGTATTCTCTCTCTCTCTCTCTCTCTCTCTCTCTCTCTCTCTCTTTCTCTCCCTGTTTGCATGTACACACATGCATGTGTGTGTGTGTATGTGCTTGTGTGTGCATGTGTGTATATATTCACATGTGTAAGTGTTGGTATGTGTATGTAAAAGTACCTGTCAAGACCCGGGGAAAACTTTGCATGTCTCACTCAGCCTGCCCCCATATCATTTTTATTGCAGTCTCTTTTTATTTTACATCTGTATTTTCATCGTGTGAATATTGCCTTCATTTATATCTCTTTGCCACATATATGCCTGATACCTGTGGAAGTCAGAAGATTGGGTTGGACATCAGATCTCTGGTACAGAATTTATAGGTGCCTATAAGTCTGTGTAGGTGCTGGGAATTAAACCCAGGTTCCTTGCAAGCAAAACCATTGCTCTAAACCTCTGAGTCATCACTCCAAACCTCAATACAGGGTCTCTTACTGATTCTGGAGATCAGTGATGTAGCTAGGTTTGTCGACCAGCAATCCTCAAGTATACTGTCTCTTCTTTTGCAAAGGAAAGCTTTTTGACATGGTTACTGAGGGTCAAACTCAGACCTGTATGCTTGCTCAGCAAACATTTAAGTGATTGAGCAATTTCCAAGCCTCTCAATATTTGGATTTTGTTACTTGTTTATCAAGACATTGAAGACATTGAGTAAGAATGAGTTATATTTTAATGAAAATGTAACTTTAGGTATCTTTAACAAAATTTAGAAATAGAAGCAAGTCTTGTTGATAAAATATCACAGCAGTTCAAACCCTTGGTCAGTGTACCTACACGAAGCAGTACCCAGGTCTGGTTCCTGAAATAATTCTGCCCTGGAAGTCTTCTGAACCTGTAAAAACATGGCTTCACTGTGTTTGAGATATCCTTAAGGCCTTTGCTCAGTGCCTCTAGGTACGGTGACAGATTCACAGTTATCTGTACTAAATTCATAAGCTAACGTTTGCTAGAACACACCACTAATTCATTTTCTCTCACATAGCTTTTTTTGTTTTATTTTGCTTCTTCAAATTTTGACCTGTTTTGCTTTTGAGACTTATTGTAAATATGACTAAAAACAGCCAGTAGTGGCTTTCATGGTACTTTGTGGTTATAAAATATTCTGCTAAAATCACTCCGTTTTTCTTACAACTGGGCCTCTATAAACTTTTATGTCATGAACAGAATTCATTCAAGTTCTTTAAAATAGTGTCATACGAATAGCATTTAGTCCTATTTCTAATAGAGTTATCAGTAGCTATACATGAGATGATTTTCCTAATAGTGTCACCTTCTGTGTACTTGCTTAAACTACCTGTATATTCTGTTTTATAGGTTTTTCTTGACTAATCATCTCTATGATATATCTCCTTGACCACTGACCAGTTTCCTAGCTCATTCAGTATCTTTGTGGTAGTTATATTAATGAGCCAACATCTGCTTTCACCTGAGTTTTTGATCTTAGACATTCTGACTGGTGTAAGGTGGAATCTCAGGTTGTTTTGACTTGCATTTCCCTGATCACTAAGGATATTGAACATCTCTGTAGGTGTTTCTCAGTCCTTCAAGTTTCCTCAGTTGAGAATTTTCTGTTTAGCTCTGATCCTCATTTTTTTTTAATAGGGTTTTTGGTTCTCTGGAGTCTAACTTCTTGAGTTCTTTGTATATATTGGATATTAGCCCTCTATCAGATGTAGGATTGGTAAAGATCTTTTCCCAATCTATTGGTTACTGTTTTGTCCTATTGACAGTGTCCTTTTCCTTACAGACGCTTTGCAATTTTATGAAGTCCCATTTGTTGATTCTTGATCTTAGAACATAAGCCATTGGTGTTCTTCTGTTCAGGAACTTTTCTCCTATGCCCATGTGTTTGTGACATTTCCCCTCATTCTCTTCCATTAGATACTCACAGGAGAAAATATGGAGACAAAGTGTAGAGTAGAGACTGAAGGAAAGGCCATCTAGAGACTGCCCCTCCTCAGGATCCATCCCATGTACAGCCACCAAACCTGGACTTCATTGTGGATGCTGGGAAGTGCGTGCTGATGGAAGTCTGATATGGCTGTCTCCTGAGAGGCTCTGCCAGAGCCTGACAAATACAGAGGTGGAAGCTCGCAGCCAACCATTGGACTGAGCTCAGGGTTCCCCAGTGTCAGAGATGGAGAAGGGCCTGGAGGAACTGAGGGGATTTGCAGCCCCGTGGTGGGAGCAACAGTGTCAACAGGCCAGACTCCCTGGAGCTCCTGGGGCCAAATGGAGGGACCCATGGCGCTGGCCACATTTATGGCAGAGGATGGCTTTGTTGGACATCAGTGGGAGGAGAGCCCCTTGGCCATGAGGGTGTTTGATGCCCCAGTGTTGGGAAATGCTAGGGAGGGAAGACTGGAGTGGGTAGGTAGGTGGGGAAGCGCCCACAAAGAGGCAGGGAGAGGGGGGATGGGATAGGGGATTTCCGAAGGGGAGAACTGGAAAGGGGAAAACATTCGAAATATAAAGAAAATATCCAATACAAAAAAAAAAAAAAAGAGGAAGTATGAGTTCTTTGGATATTCTTATTTTTTTCTTCTGGATTACCTGTTCTACTTTGCGACACTTGAATTTCTATACAAATTGTAAAAATGAGTATTTCTGAAAATAATTGATATTTAAATAGAGATTAAAATCAGTCTCTGTAACATTTGCAGTGATACTGCTATCATATCACCTTGCCTCTCAGCCTGTGAAATGGGCATTTAGTATGCTATTGTTTATGTCTACTTTAATTATATACTAATCTAATTATGTACTAATTATTTACTATTAATTATACCTATCTTTCCTTCTATGCTGTTATGTTATTTTTCTACCTAAGGTAGTTCTAATACATTTTACCATTCTGTCATTGAAATTGTTTCTGTAATTGTTAATCTATTGTTGATTTATAGAAATAGAACTGATGTTTGTTTATTATTACTAAATTTTACAGTTTTTCTGTGCTTGGTTTCCTGCAATAGTATTACCTTTTATGTTCAGTTTAATTTTTCCTAGTAAACTACCTTAAATTCTTCTCATTTCTTTTATGTATACCTGATAGATATTTCCTTTGTATTAATTAACTAAGAGTAAATTTAACATTCCAAAATTAGTCATTCTGAACTGAAATTATACTGCCTGAACTCAGTTCCTATAGGTCCTCTTTTTGGACTGTAGGAATCATGAGCTAATAAGCAGTTCAAATACACTGCTCTATTAAAACATGTAGGAAACACAAAAAGGATTTGAAAGTAATGATCAGTCATGAACAAACATGTAAAATTATACAATCTGAGTAGATTATATTTGCACACACATACACACACTGTATATGCATATACAGTACATATTATATATAACGTATATATTATATATAACTTTATAAGTATATATCTATGTATATATGTATACATAGATATGTACTTATATATATGCAGTATCAACTAAGGAATAAAGAAGTTGTGAATTTGAAAGATAGTGGTATATGGGAGGGTTTGAAAGGAGAAAAGGGAAGGGAGAAATGGTTTAATTATAATATCAAAAATGAGAGAAAAATGTTACATTATTAGATATTATAGTTTCTCATGTATTAACTGAAAACTTTACTTTCAAATGTTTTTGATATGTTTTCTTGGTTTGTTTTTTGTTTTTTGGTTTTTTTTTTTTCATTTCGCTCTAAAGGAACCACTGAAAGATTCCTGCACTGTACAGGTCAAATGGTAACAGGTGACCTTTCTTTTCGGTCCATTTGACACTATTTACTTATCTTGGATCTTTGTTCCTTTTGTTTTCCAAGCTAGATAACATCTGTTGCTCTAGCTTCCAACAAACTGAGTCTCTCTTGGACTATCTCAAATACATATTTCCATTTCGTTAGTAACTTTCAATTTTCATTTAAAGTTTATTTTTGGTTTCTTTGCAGATTTCCTATCTGTTCTCAGCTACTCCAGTTAAGATCAAACACAAGCCCTCTATGTCTTTACTGTTGCTCCTTTTTATTCAAACAGTGATTCATTGACATTTCAATGTCTGGATGTTCTTCTATAATCATCTTTTAGACAGCTATTTTAATGTAATTGCTTTGTGTGCTAGATAGTTTTATGTCAACTTGACATAAGCTAAAGTCATCTGAGAGGACAGAACCTCAGCTAAGGAAATGCCTCTATAAGATTGGGTTGTAGGTAAACCTGTAGGGCATTTTTTTAATTTATGATTAATCAGGGAGGTCCCAGACATTGCGACTGGTGCCTTCCCTGGGCTGAGAATCCTAGATTCTATTAAAAAGCCATGAGGAACAATCCAGTAAGTAGCCAGGGAACCGTTTCGCCTGCCTCTGTGTTCCTGCTCTGTTTATATTCCTGTCCTGACCTCCATTGATGATGAATGTTGATATGGAAGTGTAAACCAAATACACTCTTTCCTCCCCAACTTGCTTTTGGTCATGCTGTTTCATTACAGCAATAGAAACTATAACTAACACACTTAGATTTGTCATCCATCTGTATTAGTCAGGGCTCTCTTGAGAAACACGACCAATACATGTTGATGATTTTCTATAAAGTTGGGTTTATAAGGGGATTTATTGGGTTGGCTTACACAGTTAGAGGCTTGATAGCTCAATAATGACTGTGTGCATACAGGAGAGTTAGGGTACTTGTAGACACTTATACCATGAATCTCAAAGACTGAGAATAAATAGCTCAGTCATGCATGCCAAGGTCAAGGTTGAAGGCTTAGAATTTCCTTTGAGAGACTCCTGTGCATTCACATTGAAAACTTGAAAATACTTGTGTGGATACTTATAGGTTTTGGCAATGCTAGTACTGGCTTCCTCCCCCAACTTTATTACAACTATGCCCCAGGAATTCAATGAAGGTGCCCAGATTCATGTCAATTATGTCTGGAAACACTCTCACAGACACGGACTGTGTTTCACTAATCTTCTAGGCAGCTCTCAACACAATTAAATTAACTGAAGCCACTGTCATAAAGTGTGTGTGTGTGTGTGTGTGTGTGTGTGTGTGTGTGTGTGAGTGTGTGTTGCTGAGTGCTGGTCCCAGATCACACAAATGCTGAGCAAGTACTTTGCTACCAAGATACATGCCCTGCCCTCACCAGGTCATTTTATAGAGTTGTTTATTTGAGTTTTATTTATTCTGTATGAGACACACTTGACTGTTTCTCTGAATGAATGGTTGTTGTATTGACTGGAAATGGGGGATTAGCATTTCAGTACCTATGGATTCAATCCTCCCTTCTTGTCTACGGTTTTCAGATATTATTTACTGCCTTTTCTTTGGTTGGTCTTTGTCTTAGGCTATTTCTTTGAGCAAATGCTTGAAGTATAAACTATAGACTTCCGCCTTTCTCAGGCCTTTTTTGTCTAGGAGTTCTTGGTTATTTTATAAATTTTACAGCAATGGCTCTTAATGTACCAGTCTTATTGTCCAGTTCCTAAAATTGGAAAAAAAAGTCTTTTCAGTCTGACAAGGAAGGTCTTGCAACAATGTAGACAGTACAACATCAAAGTTGACCTTCCCCTTTACATTTCAGGCTTCAAGTCCAGCAAATCAGCACTGAGGGATCAAATTCTCTGATATCCAGACATTTCTACTTTCTTTGGATTCTGAAGGCTACTTGCAATCTACTCTATGAATACATGTCTGGTGCTTGTTTTGTGGATTTGAAGTGGAGATGGGTAAATGATACTATCTTCATTTTAATTTCTTTACTTTCTGGTTTTTTTTTAAAGGTTTTAAATTGAGAATTGCATACATACAAGTGTGTTTTGGTCAAACTCAACTCTCCATTTCCTCTCTATTCCAATTCCACCACGTCTCACTACTTTTCCTTGCCTATGTCTGTGTTACCTAAAAAAGTAATAATCCTGCTGAGTTGGCTTAGTGCTGCCTATATGTTCATGGGCGTAGCATGAGTAGCCTTTAAGGGCCCTGATTCCTAGGGAAAACTTACTTTCCCTCCCTCAGCATCTAGTGATGGCTAGCTAATAGCTTTTCAGCCAGGAGAGACTCTATGGGTCTCTTCCTTATGTATGGATTTGGCCAGTCTGTGCAGGTCTTATGTATGTAGTACCTGCTGCTGTACGTTCATGTAATGTGTGTAATATTCCTCTTGTTTCCAGAAAATAATTGCTTGCTGCAGACATTCTCTATAGAATGCCTATAGACTCTCTATACAATACATTCTCTACAGAATGTAAGGGATGGGGTGGAATTGGAGTAGGGAAGAAATGGGTAGTTGAATTTGATCAAAGCACATTTGTATGTATTTAGTTCTTAATTCAGAACTTTAAAAAGAAAACAACAAACTTTAGAAATTAAAATAAACAACAATGATAAATCTCCAGATATAGATTTATAGATTTTTTTGTGCCTTGATTTATTTTGGTTAATTATCATATTTGCAGATTCAAAGGGATATGAATAAAGGCATTGCAAAAATAATATGCATATATTTATGAGTATGAAATTTATTTAATAAAAATTAGAACCGATGCTTAATGCAGAAAATAAATTCTGTATATGTGTATGTGCACAGGAGTACACGTGCCTGTAGAGGCTAGGAGAAGGCTCTGGATCTCCTAAAGCTGGATTTTCATGGGGGTGTGAGCTTCCCAGCCTCGAGGTAGGCACATGAACTTAGGTTCTCTGCAAGAGTAACGTGTACTCTTAACTGATGAGATATCTCTCTGGCCACCTTACACATTTGAACATCAGTCAGCTGAGTTCTATGAGCTTCATATATATGCTGGCTATCAACAGGAATGTCAAGATACAGTACAAACTATGTTTTCCGATATGTAGATCATCATTTCATTTGGTTCTGCCTTTTCCTGTGCAGAATCTCTTTAGTCTAATGAAATCTTATTTGTCTACTGTTACTTTCATTTTCTGTCCCTTAGAGCTCTTAAAGCTTCTTCATATACAATACTGGGAGCATCATTTCTACATTTTTTGTTGTTGTTGTTGTTTTGTTTTTTGTTTTCTAATAATTTTACACTTTCAAGTTTTAACCTCCAATCTTTAAACCATTTTGAATTCACGTATTTAAACAACGGATATATGAGCATAGACGCCCAATTTCGCATGTGAATGCTCGGTTTCCTGTGTATTGAAAAAACAACTGTTTTCTTCAATATATGTTGTCAGTAACTTTGTTGAAAGTCAATTGGCAAAGGTCCTAATTTTCTTTAGTTGTCAGTTGGACATAGCCTAGAGTTACCTGAAGAAATATCTCAATTGAAAGATTGTGCACATCATTCTGGCCTATTGGCATGTCTGTGTGGTTGTCTTGATTGCTAATTGATTTACGAGAGCCCAGTCAGTATTGAGTGTGCCATCTCTGGGTCAGTGGCCTCATTGTACAAGAAAGCTAGCTGAGTACAAACTTGCCTGTGAGCCAGTTAGCATGTGGCATCCTCTATAGTTTCTGCCGGATGTCTTTGGCTATGAAGGGTGTTTCTTTGTCGTGGGGAATACTGTGTGAAATAGCAAGCCTCCTTGAGCTCTTACACTATGCCCCTCTCTGAAGCTCCTCTTTGCTCCCCTATGTTGCTTTTGATTATGGTGTTTACACAGCAAATAGAATTAGCCTAAAACTGATAGATTTGTATTTCTTCTTAGACGTTTTACTCTGTTCCTTCGCTTTATGTATCTATGTTCATACCAACAGTACCAATATTTGATGATCATGAAATTGAAATATACTTGGGTTCCTACAATGGGAGGCCTCCTATATTGCTTCCTTTACTCAAGGTGGTATTGGAGTTCTTCCAGGCCCAATCACATTTCAGAAGTGATTTTTCTGGTTCTGTAAATGTCACTAGCCTTTTAAGAATTTTTTTTTTTTTTAAAAATCTGTAAATTACTTTGGATGGTAAGAGCATTTTAAGAATAGTGATACATTCAGAGCATGAACATGCTATGACTATTATTTTGTATCCCGATTAGTTTCCTCCTTCAATAACATAGATTTTATTTAGTCTCAGAGATTTTGGGGTGTGTGTATATATGCAGTATTGTTTTCTCGGGTTTATATTAAATAAACTCACTGTTATAGGCAAATTCTGTATGACAAAGCTGCCAATTTTTTTTTAATAGCTTTAAGTGTGTGTATGCGTGCCATGTATGAATGTGTCTTAGTTTTCTTCTTTTTAGTTTTATAATTCTGAGATCTGCAAACAGTGATACTTTTGATTCTATTTCAATTTGAAGTTCCTTTGTTTCTGTTTCATTATTGTTCTGACTAATATTTCCATCACTATGCTGAATAAAGAGAAAAAAGAAGGAACCTCGTGAATGTAATATTTTAGTTCAATTGGATTAAATACCTTGAAGCATTACTGATACAAAATATGGTGAGAACATGTTTAGTTTGGGAGCAAACTGACAGACCATCTTCAAAAGTAGCTACTCCATCTTGCATGTGTGTATTTTTACTGACCCATGTCTTCATTCCACACTGGCATTTTTTACTTTTATGCATCTTAAATATGGTAGCAGGTAGGTGTTAGCTCAGTGTTGCTGTAATATGTGGTACTTAGATAGAATGAGATATTGAGCATATCCTTTAAAATTTAATTCTGTAGATCATTTTTGATAATTCAAAATTTAATTCTGTAGATCATTTTGATATTGTGTCAACTTCTCATTTGCATATTTTTTGAGAAGCTGAAATCACAAAGCATTTCTAAATGACTTTTGTAGGGAATTTGATTCCTTTATTTACAAGTTGTCAGAAGATATATATTTGTTTCTTGCTTCTTTTGCTTCATGTATTTTTTAAAATTTTAATAAAATTTGCTAGTAATATTTTATTGTTACTATTTTTCCAGAATTCATATTATTTGAGTTTTAATACATTTTAGCTAAGTTTGCATACCTTGTGTATATCAAATGCTTCATCTTTCTTTCTCACTTTCTATCTTTCTGGTGGTGCTCAGATGTATTGAAGGGCATGAGATTTGTTATATATCAAGCAAGTGCTTTATAATTCTACTATATTTCTAGACCCTTCTTTTTTACTTTCAAAAGAAAGTAGAATTCAGCTTTTTGGTTTATTGTTTCCAGATTTATCATACTTTCTATTTTCTTATTATTTTTTACATTAATATTTATTTTATAAATGCAATGTACAGTTGAATATATGAAAATATATTATTCAAATTGTTTTCTTCTAACTATGCACCTGTTTTGATTGTCTCAGAGTAAATTTTTCTCCTTTGTGTTACCACTGTTATAGATTTCTTGAAATGCTGAAGGATCTAGTTTTTATGCTTTGGAAGAAATGAGTTAGGAAGATCGTGATGTATTGCTTTTTTGCTGGGATGGATATTCCCACATGATTACTTAGTTTTATATTAATGAGAAAGTAACTATCATAAAATCCTTAAGTATCAGAGCATAACATCTTTTTATTATGATATCCTGTATGCTTTGGCAATAGTTGTAGACAGGAACTTATCTGATCATAATTTCAATTTGTTCTTGCTTCTACCCTTGTTTCACAGTGCTGTGTAATATAGGGAATTTGATGGTTTTAAATATCTTGAAGCTTAAGACAGGAGATTTTTAAATCTACAACCACTGCTGTCACGCTTAGTGTTCCTTGATATTTATGGACATACATATGAATACCTATATTCACTTGAACTTCTGTTCCTCCACCAATATAGCTTTATTACTCATAATAATTATGAGTGTGAGAATTAGTGAAAGACATATAAAGATTTTTAAAAAGTCAATGAAATATCTTAGCCTCTTGTGATAGTTTATATAAGAGAAATGTACAAAGGAAATCCAACCATTTGTCATGGAAGGAAAAGAGAGTTTGCACTTACAGTTTGTTCTGAGAATACTGTTCTCACTTGTGTAGTTAAAACAAGAGACATTATCTGTTTTAGGGAGAGAGCATTAAGTCATCTTGTAAATATATTTAGTTTTGTAGGTTACAGAAGTAAGGGAAATGATACTCATATTATTTAAGGCAAGATATTCACAGGTTGTTCACAAAGCTGTATGGCTTTCCTGGGAGAATGAAGTGTTTACAAATTAAAAAGGGAAACACTCAAGTCTGTAAAAATATACATGGATATATTATAGACTTTTCCATGCTAAGATTTTCTTGGATGGATGCAATCATGAAAATATTATAATAACTTCATTCCTCTACCACACAGACACACATGTCACATCCATTGCCAATGTTCTCACTTTGCAGGTCCATCACATCCATGGCCATAGTCTCATTAAACCACCAGTGAGCAACATGAAAATATCGTGTCTATTTCTGATAAAACAAAGATATATTGGAAGCCAACAACAGCTGCTGCTTATATCATATGATACTTTAATTCCAGCCTGTCTCCAGTCTTGCTGAGGAGGAACAAATGTGTAACTGGAAAATTATTTTCATATTTGTACAGTAGAAATATATAAGAATTTAACTCTTGCATGGTCTGTATATCCTTCTCTGGCTGGATCTACATCCCATTGTCCCATCCGCATTCATGTCCTACATCAGGTGTTCGATTTAAAATACTTTACAAAGTAGATTTTGCTTATGGGGTAACAGCTGACAGAGATATTGGTGCCAAAATATTCAACAATGATCAGTGATTTGGAGATCCACAGTCTATCACCCAAGGGTGCATGACTAATGGCAGCACAGAGGAAATGCTTGCCTGCTGACTGAAGATACTTTCTAAGCACATGGAAATTCTCTGGGGACCTCCTTCAACTGCAAGGAGAAAAACACATCATATCATCATTAATAAGTATATAGTATATAGAAGGCTGGGCTTGACTTGGAGTTTATTTTGATTCATAGTTAATTTCTGTGACATACCCCTTTCTTTCTTCTGTTATGTTAATAATGACAATAAATCAAATGATGGCCACTCATGCCACCAATACTAAAACTAATCATCATATATTAGATATCATTGTGATCAGTGTGATTAGATATCATTGTTAAGTGTTTTACTCAAAAAGAGACACTTCAATTTCAGAATAATTCAAACTAGGTAGAAATATTGTATTCATTGGGGTAATTAAGTTGCACATTTTTCTGGGGCAGAATCCAAAGAAGCCGTAGGAAGAGAAATAGGTGAAGTTATTACTGCAAGTCTACAAAGTAGACCAACAGGAGAACAATTTATGAGCTGCAGGGGCCAAGGACCAAAAGATCTTGTGTATCTTTTCCAATCACAGTGATGACTGGCTGACATCTATTTTTACATTAGCCTATCTTACACAAGTATGTGGTTGCACTAGTCAAGAATAATACAAAGAAAATTCTGTAGAAATATAGTCAGTTTCAGAACTGAACCAGTTCACAACCAAGTTTGTAAAATTGCACAATTCCTGCATTCCATTTATGCAGTTGTGGTACTGAGTGGGCGCTGAGTAATTAAAATCTCACAGTCAGAGCTGTCATTATCAGAACCCAGTTGGTGCTCTCAGATGTGAAATCAAGCACGGTACTTTATTGTATGGTATCCTGTGGCTTCTTGTACAAACCCAGGATTCTTCTTATGTCACAGTAATAAGAGTACACATCTTATATGCACAAAAATAAAGAATTCACCCATCAGTAAAAGCTAATAAGTCCTCCCTTCATCTGCACTGTGCATATGTACTGCATTTGTGTGTGTGCAAAATCATACATGCACACCCATCACACAGCCTGAGGTAGCACCATGAATTGCCAAATATTAAAGAAAAAAATGTTCTGGGTACTGTAAATGAGCACAGAGATGTCTGCACTTGAAAATAGAACAAAGGGAATTTGGTTTTGACCTAATGGCTTCATCGATTTTTCCTGAACAGATTTGTAATTACCTGCATAGAAGTGTTCAGTAATATGGGCAGTAAGTTTCAGTAGCTATCTTATTAAATGAATATGTTATTTGTATTTTATATGGAAATTGGTTTATGTGTTTTGATTTTATGTATGAGCCTTGGACCCCCTGAGTGTCCTGAGGGGACCAAGCACAGCTGATTTCTTCATCTGTAAGGCAGAAGCCTGACAGCCACAGATGTGTGCTGCTCCAGCTTTATGTGGGAAAGCTGCTCTGTGAAGCCAGAATTCAGGCAATTAAGCTCGTCCCCCTCCTGGTAAGGTGGTAGTTAGCCAGGGCACTGTCAATGTGCCCACATGGTTCCAGGAAGAGGGCTTGGTGAGATGGATACCTGAAGTCACTTGCTGGAAGAGAACAAAGACTTGAAAACTTAAATGTTAAGAATACTTTCTTTAAAATCAAATTTGACTAGAATCCTATATACAGACAAACTGAGATTAATTATAAAGGATGCTCATAATGACATAAGTAATCTTGAATAACTTTAGAATTACCAGCCATATTTTCTACACATAGTATTTGATATATTAGGTATTAATTGTCTTTATTTCTATGCAAATATTTAGTCATGTATGTATATCATTCAGGTACATTCTGTGTTAGAAACTGAGGCATGTGAACCCTCAGAGTTTTACAGAAAGCTATACAACCTCAATCCCAGGCTGATCTTAATATTTTCTAAGTACACAAAACACATAGGGATTAGTAAAATAAATCATTTTCCTTCCCTATCCAGCACATTTTCTTAGATTTTTTTCATGATTTTCATGAATCTCTATTATAATTACTTCTACTTTGTTGTTATTATGTGTTAGTTTAAAAGTTCCTAGTAATTATGAATAGTGACATGGAACCGTTTCTAGTTTTGAAGGAAGTGTTAAATTCTGCTAAATTTTAGAAGATAGTTGTTATTTGTTCTGGAACAGGAAGAGAAATGCATCGTCAGAAGCCTCATTTTCAATGGCTTAGCTCATGGCTTGTGTGGAGGGTTAAGGCATTATTCTACCAGGATACATGTGGTATTTATTCTTTGCAAAGATAGGACTGAAATAAAAGTGAACAATCTTCTTGGGAGTAGTTTACTTTTGGATGTAGTTTTTCTAGTGCTTGTGATGAAGACAGAGACCATAAAGTCATGTTCAACGCCTGTGTTCTATGATGCATCCAACTCTGTACCTCTCATGCATCTTTTTTTTCTCTATAACAATCCTATAGATACAGTACTTTTTTAACCAGATTCCATATTTATGAGATCCTGTAGCAGTTGTACTTTTTGTGTTTGGCTATATTATGCCTAGAATAATATCTTCCAGATTCACAGATGCTGGAGGAAAGGCAGCAGGAGGAGCTTCCTTTTAATAGACTATGTAATATTCCATTTTCTATATATGCCACAGCCGTTTTACTACTTATATATGTAGATTCTTGTGATGATTCCATACTACAGCAGTTACAAATAGCGTTGAATGAACATGAGAGGGGAGCATATCTAGATGGGATGGTAGCATCCCATCTTTTGCTGATTCAGAAGAAGGATTGTCAGATCATATTCAATGTCCAAGTTTTGGTTTAATAGATCTTTTTCTTCCTCACCATCTTTGTTCCACAATGGCTACACGAATATTCAGTCCCACCAGTAGTGTACAAAGACTCTATTTCTCCATGCCTTTGTTTGCGTTTATATAACTTGACTTTTTGATTCAACTCATTTCAAAAATGAGGAAGAAAAGATATATAATAAGTTATCCAAAATTTCAGTAGGAAGGAATTAAAACATCCCTTATCCAAGTACATACTTTTTCCAAAAAGCAGATACTTCTGAGGTCTGCATACACATGTAAATATTTGAGCAACACACAGAAAATAATTTCTCAAATAGAATAATAACAAACATTATAAAGCAGTGACAGAATACTGAGGCCCTTTACAGACAACCAAAGTAAGTCAATGTTTTGTGAGTCTATTAAGTTTCAAAGAGCACATAGTTTGGGAATTGTTATTCTTTTTTTCCAGTGATCTTATAAACACATGCTTATGCGATATACTCATCATAAAATTATCCTTTTGCAGCAAATGAAGTATTTGATGTATTATTCTAAATAGCAAGGAGAAGAACTTTGGAGAGACTTCTACTTAATATACAAATCTCCATAAACAAAATAAGATAAAAAAAAATGACAGGTCCAATTGGAAGGTGTCATCCAGCAAAAACCTCTATTCTTCCCAAGATCAGTTATGTACTTAGAAGCCTAGCAGTTAATGTTGAATACATTATTATTTCAATTGTCCTGTATTATTTAAAGTTTGTATAAAGAGTTTTATGCATTAATAATATTGATAATAACCAGATCTCACTAATGGTCATTAATAGATCAGTTCCACTATATAATAATTATGTTGCTTTAATTTCAATTTCCCCTTTAGAAGAATTATAGATACCTTTTGTTCAGAAAATAGTGATAATTCCTCTCACACACAATCTCTGTCCTTGAAAGAAAGATTTATTGACTGCTCACTTCTGAAACATATTTAAGGGAAAGGAAAACAGATAGATTTACAATGCTTCAAGAAGTAAGGAATTTCTCTAACCAAGGGCTGAAGAAACTACACACATGGCTTAGACCTCATGAGACCCATCACATGAGGTTAGGAGACCACACTCTGGTATACTTTTAAAATCCCATAGTTCTTGTTCAGTGTCAAGACAAACATTGTATGTAGCTACTGTCAGACTGTAGGGCATGTTAGACTATCCTTTTCAAGATCGTAAAAGCTCTGAAAACCCAGGTAAGATGAGAAGCTGTCATTGACCAGAAGCCATAGAGAAAGGACAACTAATCTCTGAAGCATCTATAATGTATCTTCAACTAGAAAAGAATGTTATGGTATAGGGTGTTAAGAAGGAAAGACTTGAGTTTAGTTCCAATTTTAGATTCTTAGTATTAAGGAAGGTAACTGAGAACTATTCATAACAGATATGGCTAGAATCCTGTGTTCATTCAAAAATTGCCATTGATTAGTTTAATGGTGATAATAAAAATTAAAAGTGTTTCTTGGTTTGATGCATGTATTTTTACAACTAATCTTTATATCATCTTTTGTGAGTATATTGAATTTTCTGTAGCTAGATCCATGGAATGTGAGTAAAATTTTATGTCTTCATTTACAATTTAAAATGTGACTTTATATTTACTATTTATAATTTCCTACATAGGTTTGCATACACACACACACACACACACACACACACACACACACACGTGCTTGTATGTGTGTGTGTGTGTGTGTGTGTGTGTGTGTGTGTGTGTGTGTGTGTGTGTGTAATGCCCTGTATTCAGAACCTCACATTATCTCTTATCTAATATCCTGTGCTGGCAAATCTCTTCTTCCTAAATTTCACTTCCACTTTGTTTTTATTCTTTTTGTGATGCAATGTTTTGAGTTAGAATTGTCCACATTATCATGGGTCATGGTTTATTTGCTTGAGTGGGACCCTTAGTACCCCTGAGAATATGGCTGCTCTCCTGGGACCCTGCCTTTTACATAGCTCAGGAGGCCAATAATTCTCTATATGGCTGGAGTTTCAGGAAAACTTCTAATTATTCCAGCACAGCCTCCCAAGTTCAGTGATTACAGTTGAGATTTACCACAGACAGCCCCTTTAAATTCTTTAAATATTTTCATCTTTACACATTTTAAACATTTTATTTTGTTAGAGACAGGGTTTATAGAGTCCTGAAACTTGCTGTGAATGTGAGATCTGTGTTGCAATCCTGATTCTTCTGTTTCCACCTTCGAAGTGCTGGGATTACAGGTATATTCAGCTTGGCTTTATCATTTTTTTTTGTGGTATGGTAGTTTTTCTCTTAAGCCTGACAATTCAACTGGATGTGATCAGGGACCTGATAGTTTTTTGCATCATTGCTGATTGTAAAGGATGTGATCAGTGATTGTTATAGGCTTTTTAAAAGTTTTTTTTTTCTTGTCACATTTAAACAAGTCTTCACTATACTTGGTGTACTAAAAGTTTTTCATAGTAAATGTGTATCGGATATTGTCAAAATTATTTTGGTATCAATTAGTGTGATCATAGTTTTCCATTATTCAGTCTGTTGATGTAGAAAGGCTAGATTTTTCAAATATTGTACCAATGTGAATACTTAAATGGTTCTGTCTCTAAGGTGGTATATAACTCATTTTGTACATTTAGAGATTTTATTTGCTAATGTTTGGCTGGAAATTTCTGGTGACAAATTTTGACTTATATTTTCATTAGTTTAATTTTTCCTATTTTTATATGAACCATGGGTTTGTGGTTTCCTTTCTTGATCATCTATATCTGATTTGGATGTTAGGAAAATGCTAACCTCACAGAATGCAGTAGGAAGGACCCCTTTCACTTCCTCTTTCTAGAAGCATTTGTGGAGAGTTCATGCTTGTTTATGTTTATTATGTAATGGTATTTTGCATGTAGAACACTGTTAATGTTGATAGACGCTCCATATGAGTTTAAGAATTAACAGATGCTTGTTTTGAATGAAATTTTCCATAAAAGTTAATGAGAGGACCATGAGATGGCTCAGCAGGAATGGGAGCCTGATGACCCCGAGTTTATCCTTAGACCACTCATCTTAGAAAGAGAGAACAGACTTCTTCAGGTTGTTCTATTGACTCTAAATAGTGTGTATGTGTGTGTGCGTATGTGTGTGTCTGTGTGTGTGTGTGTGTGTATGTGTGTGTCTGTGTGTGTTTGTGCATGCCTTGCTAGGTTCACAGTACAATATGTACCATGCTACATGTGCTTTAGTCCCACAAATGAATAACACACACACACACACACACACACACACACACACACACACACACACATATATATTAAAAATAGAATTTCATTATTGGAATGGTGAGATTGTTCAGTGTGCCAAAGTACTTGACATCAATCTTGATGATCTGACTTTGCTATCGAGGACCTAGTTTGTGAAAAAGAACTGACTCCTGTATTTTTTTACTTTTTCCTCTGACCTCCTCATGTGTGCATTCATGAGAGAGAGAGAGAGAGAGAGAGAGAGAGAGAGAGAGAGAGAGAACAGAGAGAGAGAGAGAGAGCAAGCTCATATAACTAAGTTAATTGATCATATTGATTGCTAATTCTATTGAGATCCATTGTGTCCTTCACAACATCACAATTAACTACGGTGGTTATAAAGATGTTCAGTTAAGACTATATTTTTGCTTATATATCCAAGGTGGCCCACCCCCAGATCTCTATCACCTGCAAATGGTTGGGACATGTTAAAGGGTCAGTCCTGCTGATCCAAAGTTGCATGATCTCCATGACACAGGTCAACAAGAGGACAACTGGGAGGAGTCTGGATGAGGACACAATATTTATGGTGACACAGAAGCCAAAGACCCCAACCAGAGTAAATATTCATTACAATGAACATTTTCAAGTGAAGATGTGTAGACAGAGGTGTGTACACAGAGTAACACATTACTGTTTCCACAATGCGATGTTTGTCTACGTTGTATGTGTGTGTTTAATTGAAGGGGTCAGGCTGCAAGAGTGAAAGGGAGATATGAGAGGACAGAGAGCTGAGTCGGACTTGGATGCATAATGTGAAACTCACAATGAAACAATACAAAGTTTAAAGCGCACAAAGTAAAATTGCATGTGGAATCTTACATGCACTTGTAGAATTAATCTCTTTCTCATCATATATCTCTAGGGCTTATAGCTCACAAGAATGCTGATGTTGGCTTTCTCAAAATTTAGTAGTTAATTATGCCTAACCTTTTAATTTTATATGTGTTAACATCTTATATCTTTATCTATCTCCACATTATAGCCTATCAGAACATCTATATTTAAATTATTTTTTTTAAAAATGGCATGCAGCTTTGATGTTGGCTTTGACAATATTTACTTCTGAATTGATGTTACAGCTCACTTGCATTTATAGTTGTTACCGATATACTTGGATTGGTATCAAATGTAATTTTAAAGTTGCATATTTATTGATGGAAGCTACTTTGTCTCCTACTGTGATTTTAGTTGAATTGGTTAATAGCAGTTTTCTAGGCACTATATATACTTTTGCTTCTTTAGATATAGTACTGTTGGCTATATATTTTTATGATATTTATTTTTCTTACTATGTCTACTTTCAAATAATTTTGTTCTTTTAATATCCTGCATAGATGTCTTAATGAGCACATGATTTACTTCCCATGACATTTTCTCATATATTTCACTTATTCCTGTGATGATCATGTAATATACTCTCACTCAGTACTTACATTTTAGATTAGTGGCTTATTTTCTTCCGAAGTTAAATTTTAGCATATTTTTCCGTTTCCTTCTTTTTCTATAGTTTCTACATGAAATGCTAATGTAATTTCTACACTCATTACTTCATAAGAACAGTGATTCCTTTTTCCAGGTTCTTGGAAGATTTTATTTTTCCGTTGATTTATAAATATGTTACACTTTGGTGGAAATGTATTTCATGTATTCAGTAGATATATTTGGATATTAGTGTATCTGTGGATTTGTGCCTGTCATTAATTTAATTTGGAAATTTGTGAGCCGAGTGTCATTGTTATAATCCTAGGGCTCAGAGAGCAGAGATCAAAAGAATCATCATGAGTTCAGAACTAACATGTGGTATCGTTGATGTTCTGGTTTATGATATATATATATATATATATATATATATATATATATGTGTTACATTTAACACATGCATATATATGAAGATTGAAGATTTTACACATACATGCACACACACACACACACACATGCACACAGACTCATATTTAAGTTCATTCATTCTTATTTTGAATTATCTGTTGAGCCCCTCAAAGGTTTCTTTTATGTGAAAATATTTTTCAAACTCTTCCACTTTTTTTTAGTACTTTACAGAGGCCTTTTCTTCCCGTAACTACTGTTCTTATAGGCTGCCTAATTTTCTGCATTAAAGCACCTGTGAGTCAATCATAAACATTTAATCTAATCTGTATAATTTCAATTTCATGTTACTCCAGTCTGGCTCTTGTGCTTTCCTTGACACTTCAGACTAGACTTTTCTTGCTACTTCATACATCATTTGCATATTTATGAAACTGGATGTTTTGTACTTGATAATAAGAAGGGAAATAAGTAGATCTGCAGTATGAGTCTCCCTGACCCCCTGGCTAGTGGCTGAGCTTTGTTTGGTGTTTTCTATAGCTGAATGAGGTGGAGGCTTCAAATTGTTCTAGTGTCCTTGTTTTTGCCTCTGCTCTTGACTCCAAATGCCCCTAAGTCCTTCTCCTTATGGAGTCTTGCAACTCTGTAATCCACTGTTATTAAAGAGGATATGTGCTGTAATTACAGGATAGGAAGGGAAAGAACTGTATAATCTGCCAATTAACCTCACTCTTCCTGCTACCATGTCCATGGACTATGACCTTCACAGGTCTTTCTTCTTGCAAATCTATTTTTTTCCTTCCCTTAAAGAAAGAATGCTTATGAAGTGATAAAACTGTCTTTCATTCGAGCTCTGAGACATGGCAGTGGCAGACTCTCCTTCATCTCTGCCTTCCTGCTAGGACCAGGGGACCTGTCTGAAGAGTTACCATGAGAAGAACTCAGTATATGTTCTGAAAATAAAAACCACAGAAGAAAGGGCTCTTTAAGAATCTTTCTTAAAACCAGTTCATAGTCAGAAAATCATCAAAGAGCAGCAATTTGACATTTTGTGTGTGTGTGTGTGTGTGTGTGTGTGTGTGTGTGTGTGTGTGTGTGTGTGTGTGTGATTCTTCTGAATTATAGTTCCCTTGTTGCTGGTCCAGTTCAGTAATCTTATATGTAACAGTGGACCTTCTTTCTCGTCTAGGTTTGTAAGTAGACATTTGGTCAGGAACTTCTGCTAATACGTCAGAGAATAGTTATGAGTTTTCATATTAGTCAGGATTTTCTTGGTGCAAACAGAAAAGGGAACTTAGTAAACCTTTTTGTTGACTTTGCTGTATCTCCAAATTTAGATGTTTTCCCAGGAGAATAACGGACCATAAGCAATGGAGAGGTATGGTAATGAATCCTAGCTTTTGTCATTTCTGGATTAAACTGTACTAAGAGAACTAACAAAGTACATTTCTGGTTGTGGCTATGGTGCTGTAGTGCTAGACTGTTGATATGTGGATTTGTGGACTGTGTGGAGTTGGCCTACTCTCTCTAAGTTTAGATGGCATCATCCAATAGGCTAGCAGCCACCACAGGAGGACTAAAAATGAATAAGTAAATAAATACTTTCTTAGGGGATGGGGGCTGGCCTTAAAGAAATGTTGGAGAAGGGAGACAGGAATAGAAATGATATGAATGCAGGTCTCATATGAAATTCTAACAACTGAAAAGAAAATGAAGAAAAAGCTACAGCACCAAGAATCGATGGCAGGACAGCCCTTCCTATAGCCCCTGGGAATCCTGCTCCAACAGCACAGTCCAATTTCATATATTCTATTCTCTGTGTCCTTTTATTCTGCAGTCCTTTTATTCGTTGAATGTGAAATTGCACCAGCCTATCTCCAGCGCAGTTCTAGACTTTCAGCTTTGAACTGTGTTTGCCACAGTGGTCCATTTAGTCTTGAGGCTACCCCTTCCTGGACTGAGATTGATTTGTCCAGCTCTTCAGCCAGCAGACAGCTACTGTGGAACTATCTAGGCTCTGATAGTGTAAGGTACTCAGATAAACCCCATTGGGTAACTCCACAAACTCTATTGGACATTCTAGAAAACCTTATGACATAAATGTTTAGAACAATTTTTCATTCTAAAGCATGAGGAGGTTGTGATAGGCAGGGGCAAAACTTGAAGGGTATGGGTTCTTGTGAGAATCTCAGGAAGAAGAATCATGGGAAAGATGGAGGCAGTCAAAAGCTTAAGACTGGCTGCCGAGAGAGATTTAATATTCAAACTCTACCTGAAATATTACAGGTAGAACTTTTCCCTAAATACATAACTTTTATCCTATGTGGTAAGAGGTAAAGAGGAAAGTTATAATTTTGAATTACATCCATGAAAAGTAAATATAACATAAAAGAGTAAAATATTCCTTTGAAATATTGTCTCAATGTTGATTTCTTCAAATAAACATGTTTTAGTACAAACAATTGCATATGTAAATAATGTTTTTTTAGTTTAAATTTTAGTTATATTTGCTTATTGATTTCAGTACTTGCTCAGTTATTCTCCCTTGTTTTCTTGGGGATACCATTATTCAAAGCTATTTGATCTTATGTTAGAGATCAGAAATTATTTTAAATCTAGACATTTTAAAACATATTTTCTAAAACATGAAAATTATGCTTTACACCTACAATACAATTTGTGTTGTTATAAAATAAACTTGAGTATGGTACTAGTGGTGCTATCAGTAAACTTGAGTCTAAGTTCATAGCCTAGACTCTAGCTCATGGCTATGTTGAATTCCGTTTCCTGATTATCAGTCTTAGTGTGGCTAAGCAATTTCTCAGTCTTTCTTCTCTTTTATCATCTTGGGAGTTAAAAGGTGATAGGCTACAGTCTACTTATTTAGTGAGACACCTCTCAATTTGTATGTATCTGTTTCTGTGTCCTTTATAATATATTTTATCAGCTGGTAGATGGAATTCTTTCTATTCTTGGTGATACTGACATTGATCTGTTGGCTAAAATTCTGTCAGAACCACGAGTAATGGTTTTGTGAATATAGTAATATCCTGTATTATTATCTTGTAAACATGGACTATCTTTTAAGAAGGATACCCGGAAATGTCTTAGCTTCCATCTATGTAAAGCTTTTTTTTTTTTTTTTTTTTTTTTTTTTTTTGCCTTAAAAGGACAACATTTAATTGAGACTGGCTTACAGGTTCCGAGGTTCAGTCCATTATCATCAAAGCAAGAACATGGCAGCATCCAGGCAGGCATGGTGCAGGAGGAGCTGAGTGTTCTGCATCTTCATCTGAAGGAAGCCAGGAACAGACTGGGCATCCTCAGGCAGCTAGGAGGAGGGTCTCCAAGCCCATCCCCACAGTGACACACTTCCTTAAACAAGGCCACACCTTCTAATAGTGCCACTCCCTGGGAGGAGCATATGCAAACCATCACATTCCACTCCCTGGCCCCCATAGGCTTGTTCGAACATACAAGTCTATAGGGGCCATACCTAAATATAGCATAATGAAAATACATTTAGTTCAACTTCCAAATCCTCCATAGTCTATAGCAGTCTCAACAATGTTAAAAGTCCAAAGTTCAAAATCTCTTTTGAGATTCATCCAGTCACTTAACTGTAATTCTCAAAGCAAAACAAGAAAACAGCTAGGCAAACTCCAAACTCTGCATCTCCATGGCTGATGTCAAGGAAGTCTTCAGATCTTCAACTCCTTTTTCATCTTTGTTGATTGCAACAAACTTCTTTCTCCTGGACTGGTTTTACTCCCTATTAGCAGCTTTCCTCAGCAGACAGCCCATGCCTCTGGTATCTCGAACATCTTGGGGTCTCCAAGGCAACTTCAATGTTATAGCTTCTTGTTTCAATGTCTGGAATCTACATAGGATCTTCTGGGTTCCTCCAAGGGCTGTCATAACTTCTCCAGCTCTGTCTTCTGTAGCACTTTAAGCTCAGGTTGATCCACTCAACTGCTGCTGCTGTTCTTGGTTGATAATTCCATGGTATTGACATATCCAATACACTGGGATCTACCACTGCAACCAGGCTTCACCAATAGCCTCTCATAGGCTCTCTTCATGTTTCCAAGCTTCAGATCCTTTGCATGATTCCTTCAGCCCCGGGCCATTAACTGCAATTGAGGCTGCACCTTTACCAATGGCCTTCCATGGCCTCTCACAGTGCCCAGCCTCAGCTTCTCTTCATGTTCCCTTCATGCCTTCAACACTAGTACTCCTTTGGTGACTCTTACACATTACCAAGTACAGCTTGAGCACTGGGTACAACCTTGGCCATCTTTGGAACACAACTTCTTTATGCTCTCAGAAAACATTTTCCAGAAGATTTCACTTCAGGGATGCTGGTCTCTTCTTAATCACCACTAATTTCTTAGCTCCAGCTAATGAGCATCAATTGTCCAGTAGTCTCCTTGTCTTCTTAACTATAGAGCCAGGGACACATGGCTAAAGCTGCCAAGTTCTGCTGCTTGAAGGAGCTGGAACGTGGTCCCCTTGTCCTATTGCATTATCACTAGCTTCCTCTTTTCCAACTCTTTCTCTACCTAAGCTTGGTTGTCCTGGATCGTGCTCCATAGACTGACTCAGAGATCTGCATGCCTGTCTCCTAAGCACTGGGATTAAAGGTGTGGTCCTCCAAGCCTGGATTTACATTTTTCTTCACCTAGAACTTGCTCTGTTCTAGGCTAGCCTTGAACTCAGAGATCTGCTTGTCTTTGTCTCCTGGGGTTAAAGGCTTGTACTTTCATGCCTGGACCTAAAATTAGCTGTGTGAAATCTTGCCCCAAGGTTACTACTCCCTTAATTCAATTTAATATCATTGAACACAGGATTGAGCTCCATTTCACTTCCTAGTGTCCCTTTAATACTCAAACTACATATTTTGTATTTTTCCTTTCTCAGCTTGTTCAAAATGCTCTTCATCAGACTTAACCAGAGAACAAAGTCGGTTTTGGGATTTTTTGAGACTTCCTTTGTTGATGCAATTAATATAAATCTCTTTACCTTAGCCTTAGGCAGTCTCTTCAGACAAGGGCAGCCACTTTCTTCACCCAAACATCACAAAAACAGTCTCTTGGCCACTTATTAAAGTTCTTTTCCACTGAAACTTCTTGGGCCTATATAGTTCAAATGACCCTCAGAAACACTGCCTTCTAGAATCCTACTAGGATAGCACATTATGTCCCATTTAAAGCATTTCACTGCTTTCCAAATCCAAAGTCTCCAAATCCACATTCTTCCAAACAAAAGCATGGGCAGGCCTATCACAACAATGCCCCAGTCTCTGGTACCAACTTCTGTCTTAGTTAGGGTTTTCCTGCTGTAAACATACACCATGACCAGGGCAACTCTTATAAGGACAACATTTAGTTGGGGCTAGCTTACAGGTTCAGAGGTTCAGTTCATTATCATCAAGGCAAGAACATGGCAGCATCCAGGCAGGCATGGTGCAGGCAGAGCTGAGTGTTCTGCATCTTTATCTGAAGGAAGCCAGGAACAGACTGGGCATCCTCAGGCAGCTGGAGGAGCGTCTATGTCAAGCTTTTGTAACATTCCCTGCCCTGCTTCCTCAAAGTTACAACACATTGTTTAGCTATGACTTGCCTATTCTTTTAGGAGAGCAAAGAATGTAGTTGATGCTTAGACTGCTTTACAATCTGCTTTCAATAACGCAACCTACAATACTATATTAAATTACCTCCAGGCTTGGAGATGTTGGATGGGGTGGGAGTGGGGGCTCACTCTCATAGGAAGGAGATGAAGAAGTACTGAGGGTCCTAAATATTTTCTACTATATCCTATTTTTGGTTATTCTAGTATTCTATTCTAATCTGTTCTGTTCTATTCTATTCTATGCTATTCTAATTATTATTAATTTTTTTTTTAATGTAGGATCTTACACTATAGCCAAGCGATCTGGATCATACTTTGTAGCCTGACCTGACTTTGAACTGAAGGCAAACATTTGTCTCAGAGTCCCAGTATTAAGTATTCCTCCTTGAGATACATTTTATTTCTTTTTCTTCTATCCACTCTTTTCAGGGGAATTCTTCTTTAAGATTCCAATTTAGAAGTACATGGGTATCAGGGGTATTTTTCTTTTTAAAATTGAAGGCTGGTATAAATTGAAGGACCACGAGTGAGGTTATGGAAGTCAGAAGGGACGACACTTGAGGCAACGTGAGACTTGGCTCAGTATCACATGTCAGACACTTGATGAGAAGCATCTGGTACGTGACCTCTGACAAGTCCTGACAGGGTCAGGTCTCAGGGGTTAGTGCGGTGAGCTCCATGCTGCAAGGCATACAATGATGGGAAGCGTAGATTTCTGGTAGCTAGGAGATTGAGAAGTGAGCAGTGCTATACTATTTACGTTTGGGACGTGTGGATTAGGCTGAAACCAGGAAGACCAAGGCTCAAGTGAAGCCAACTTCACTTGAAGTTGGCATCAGCTGAAGAAGAGATTATTTACCATTATCCTCATGTCAGAATGTCACAGTGTCCTGACTGTACCTCGCCATGCACTGATGAGCAATGAGATAGTATGGATCCATTAAAGCAATAGCTGGTTTTTACCTTCAAGTCTCCAAGAGCTCTGAAATCAGAAAACACCCTATCTAAACATCAGAGCTTACAAACTGGTACTGCCAAGGGATACACAGGACAATTCTACAATACTTGAATGAAAAAAAAAGTGTTGCTGTGTAATAAACAGTAGTGGTGTTGCTGCCTAGCTGCCAAGCATGCATACCACATAGCAAGAGTTGTACAAAGAGTGTGTCCTCAACAAAGATTTGATTTTTTTTTCTGAAGCTAATGTCTGTTTTCATCTTTTAAATGTTAAGGATATAGGATTGCGTTGTTTGGTTGCTTATTCTGATTCATGATGGAGAACAAAAAAAAAAAAAAAAAAAGAAGATTCCTGTAATTTGCATGCCCAGAGACCTATACTTATGAATAGAAAGTTGTGTCTAGTTTTATAATACTAATTTTCTTATTTTGTTATTTTTTATATTTTTTTTAGCAATTATAAACAAATGAAACAGGAATTTTTGTTGTATATGAACATGCTTCAGAAAAGAATAAATTGTTTTTCAAATTTATGTCTCTAAAAAAGCAAAATCATAAACTAACATTCCCTATATTAAGTTTTAGATTATTTGATATTTGTATAAAGTATACTTATCATAATTCAAACAAGGGGAATTACAATTTCCTGTACATATAACTTAAACGCAAACAGCATTTCCCTTATTTTAAAGGATGAAAAGTTAAAAATTTAATAAGGATGCACATTGCATATATTCAATACTATAAAATGGAACTCAATATTACATATATCTAAACTTACAATATAAGTCTTTAAAAATAGGGGTCATCTTGAAAATTAACTATTTGAGGTTTAGAGTATAATTTCTCAGAGAATATCATATTTGAAGCAATAAAATCTATATCTTTCCTAAGTGTGGATTGAAATGAGCAATTTTTATCTCTATGATAAATTAATAAATCTCTGGGGTAGATGACAACTGCACATGGCTCATTTTAAAAACATATATGCACATATGAACATGTATATAGTTGGAAAGTTCAAAGAGCACAAATTAATTGTCCAAGTATGAGATTATCTGAGTCAGGATAGGATTACCGGGTTGTTCATATTCCTAAATTAATAAGTTTATTATCTATAAGTAAGAAGTCAGCAAAAAATATTTCGATATTAAGAAAATTGTGGGTATATATATATGTCTGTATATTTACGGTATAATGTTTATTTTTACATTATGTTTCAACTCAAACAGAGTATGACTATAAAGACATCAAAGTGAACACTAAGTTTAATTATGTAATGAAGAATATAGCAATATACCTTAATAGCAATGTTACATTTACATGTGCTATGATTCTACATATTTACTGCACTATCATTGCTATTTAACAGTAATTTATGTTGCTATGTTATGATATTCTGTTCAGAGGTAACATATTTTTGCCAGTGAAGAAGAGATAATTATTTTGAATACAACTTCTATGTTTCATTTATTACACATTGGTTTTCAAATAATATTTCCTCCAATTTTGCTATCACCAATAAAGACGGAGCCATGGTCAACTTGGTTTTTCCTATTTCTTTTTGTTCTTCCTTCTCTCCTTTCTTTTCCTGGTGCTCCATTTGTGTTAATGCCTCTCCACCTCTGTAGAGCCTGCCCTAAATCCTCATTTCCATTGGCTGTGTGGTTGTGTCTCTTCCCTCCTGTTCCATTTTTCTGCACTAACAGCATTAGGGCAGTGGAAATGAAATGTTACAGTCGACAGTGTTTAATATTTTTTGTTCTTATCACTGTTAACACTTCTATTACTATCAAAACGTTTGGATCAGCACTGTCAGTTACACAGAACCTGCTGACACACGAGGGAAAACTTTGATAAACAATTCTGCTGCAGTTTTCTATATTCTGCAGAGTTCTTATGTCAAAATGCTTCTTTGTTCCTTGGGATATTTATGTTGAAAAAAAATCTTGGTTTGTTAAGGGCTTGTTTTATATTTCTACTTGAAGTTTTAATCCTCTACTTCTAACCTCACAGGAGGGTGCTGTGGAAATGATTAGATTGTAACAAATATAGGATTATTGTAATTCTGGGCAGACAATAAGCTGGGAATGATTTTCTAAAGAACAAAGATGTCGTTTTCATGGAAATACAACAACAGTTTCAAAGTAAGGAGCAGGTTTGAAAGAAATAAATATGCGCTTGACTAGGGCAGATTATAAAAGACATAGTTAAAGACCAAGAATTCACATGAAAAATTGACAGTTAAAAAATTTACATACATTCTTTTCTTTGAGTTCTAAGGCTCTTTGAATGCATTCATGTGGGTTTGCAAGCTTACGTCTTGCATGCATCAGGACCCCCTCTTAAATACCTACATTTAATTGAAAGTGACATTTGACCTTGAACAAAAAAGGGCAGTTTCTCATTTATGTTTGTAAGGCAGAGTCATTTTCTACTGCACTTTAAATCTTCCATTGCATGGGAAAAAAATGGAATTCCCAAATATTATAAGCCCAATGAAATTGTGTATGCTACATGCATTAAATTTTAAATGGTTGACTCTATATTGAGGACATTATTAAATAACTTAAGTCTGGAAAATTACTGAGGAAATTGTCAATACCTTCTGAAAATATTTTCCTTCCCTTCACACAGCGTATCAGAAGGGGATTCTCAGTGCAATACTTTACTTAGTATTAGTCAAATTCACACAGAGGGCAGTTGCTTATCCTCAAAGAATAATACTGCTTTGACAAACTTTTGAATGGTGAGATTTACAGAGACACTTTCATTCCCCACTCCCAAACATGCCATTTTATAGCTCTGCTGATGAGCATACAGCTCCATCTGGGGGCAGAGCCAGAGGGAACATTTTCTGTCTTGGCTGGATGGCTGTCATCTTTGTGCTCTAGAATCTTCCTGTGTCAACAGCACTCAGCCACTCACAGAAGGAAGTGTGATAGCCCATTCTCAGTCATACTTCTAGCTACTTTATTTCATGACATTCTCTAAGGTCATGGTGGTCATTCTAAAAGGCCTTCTTCAGGAGTCTCAGAACCTTGTGACTGACTCTTCTCCAATTGCTGTTCTGTGTCTACACATCCCTTTCTTCTGGCTTTTCCAATGTAGCTTATATTTTTTTGCAGGTCTAAATTACAGAACATTTTCCATTCACCTCTGAAAGGATCTGAACTTAGTCTGCAAGTCTATTCTATATTGTTTATCTTTATTTCTTATCAGGTCTACATTCTTATCTTCAAGGGCCTGGACTACTCTGATGACTCTTGGTTCTATACATTGAGTCCTTCCTCCTAAAACAATCTATTCTCTCATTTCTATCTTTTTCATTGGTTATCTCATGGCCACACCCAGACAATATACCAGAAGTTATTTATTTGGCCTTGCTAATCTAGCTTCATTTCACTTCATACTTTGACATCTAAGTATATTCCTTCCTCTGCATCAACACACATAACTGACTCATATCAATAAATTCTAGTCTCTGAAAAAAGTCACAAATATATTTTTTTATTTACCCTCATTGTAATATCAAGTCTAATTATGTCTTAGTATTGGCTACATGAAACACAGCACCAGCATTCTATTTCCATTTTCCAATGTTTAATCTACCATTGTCAATATGTAATGTATGTGCACATGTGTGTGTGTGTGTGTGTGTGTGTGTGTTGATGCAAATGTGTGTCAAGAGGTTGTCATGCACATATGTATGGATGGACATGGACATCTTGAGTGTCATTCTTTAAGCATCTTCCTTGCCTTTTGAGACAAAGTCTCTCACATAACATGGAACCCACCAAGTAGGCTGCTCATCCTAGGGATATGGCTATCTCTGTCTTAGCAGTAATGGATCACAAACGTGCTCATGGATTTGGGGTGAGTTGTAAGATCCTTTCCCTTATAAGCCCAGCACCTTACTTTCCTGAACACTATCTGAAGCCCTTAACCAACATCCTTTTAACTGTTGTTCCAAATAGACAAGTAAGCGATATCATCTTCCTGCTCAAAAATCTTTAAAGTTACCATCAATCAGGATCATATGATTGAACAGTATATGGTTTATGTGATGATTCCTCCACTTAGAAGGTGGGGAAGTCAGTCAATTTGTTTATTGCTTGCTGTGCCTTTTCTTACTTATTTCTTCAGTTGTTGTAAAGGACTTGCAGGCTGAATGGAACAACAGTGTGCTTTCTTTACATCAGTAGCGTCACACATGTAAGTAGTAAAAAGATCCTGACTTTTGTCACTTTATTATTACATCTGTTATAAATGCCGCTCAAACCATCATAGATACTGTGGTCTGAATGGGCTCCCTACGTGGTATGTTGAAGTTTAATCACTAAAGTGGTCATACTAAGCAGCTGCAGCTATGTCTATGGAGCTGAGGAAATTATGAGAATGGAATCCATGTCAATGCAGTTGGTGATCTTTTAAGAGTAACTTAATGGAGCATGTGTTTTACCTTCTTTTTGTTTTCTGAGGTTCTCACAAGTGCTGCTACCTGGAAGTAGGGACCCACTGGACATAAAATGAGTCTTTTGTTTGTATCGGAATTCCTAACTTTCAGAAGTATGGCAAAACACACTTCTGTGCATAATATATTGTCCATTTGAGGGTACACTGTTCTATCATTATGGACAGATGGAGACTATTGTCAATAACCACAGCATGGCATTCAAAGTTTTTCCTATGTGTGCTTTTGACCTTCTTACTGCTTATCATAATATTCCTCTAAAAACAATTTCTCCCTTACTCCTCAGGTATCCAACATATTTAGTTGTTCATCTGGAATTTGTTTACTCTCTTCTATCTCCTTTTATTCTCATTCATCTCTGGGAGAGATGGAACTCTATTGTTAATCATGCCTTTGACCTACTAGTTTGTTCTTGTTTATTACTTTAATATTGCTATAAGGCTATGAATATTTGGCATGAAATAGAATTTTATTCAATTCTCTAGTGCTTTACACTGTATCTAAGAATACCATAAACACTAAAAAAATAAGTAAAGCATTTCCATTTTGAAAGGAATTATTTCAATTAGAAATGAATGCATTTTTGCAGGGGCAGAAACTCCAGGTGGGATTTAGACGAAACTTGGATTAAATATACAGTCTCTAAAATCCCTGTTTCTTCTGTTACAGTTGCGCTCTACTGATCCCCTTCTTTACAACACGTATTTGCTCAGTTATCAAATGTAGATTCTATCTCAGAAAGTGCTTTAGGGATCTAGCTATATTTTTCTCCATCTAAATCCATCAGTTCTTGTCTGGCCGCTGGTGTTATGTTATAAAAAGAATTTTACACTGCTCTTCCCTTGCTTAAAGATTCTTATCCCACATAAAAATGTATCCCATGGTTCTAAATGTGCAGTTATTTAGTCTATCTCTTAAAGCCTTCTTTAGCCTTGTTGTTGATAGGTACCCTAAAGTATACTCAACTTTGCACTTGACATCAATGTGGGGGACAGGGAAGTAATTTTATTTCCTCTGTATCTTTCCATGAATTGTTGGATTTTCATAAAATGCTCCCCATTCTTGTCTCTGAATGTGTGGAAATCCACAGCTCAAGCATGCCCCATGGCTCTTTCACTCATTCCCTCACTGAGAAGGAGCTGTCTGTAGTTCTGTACAGTTGCCCTTTTGCATTTGCCTCAGAACTAGCCTCCTAGCAAAGCCCATCCCTACCTATCTCAGGATTTCCCTACTCCTATTTTCTAATGCCAATTTCTTCCTCTAATCTCTTATTTTAGAGTGATTTATTTCATCCCCTATGGGTACCTCCAATAGATTAATTTTCTTTCCAAAATTTTCAGGTACATTTACCTACTGTATATTTTTTGGAAAAACAAAGATATATTTAAGTGTTACAGTATTTATATAAGAACACATCAACATTAATTCATTTTACTCTACCCTGTCCACAGGTCACCTGAATTCATTTACGTTTTCTCATTAAAATCTATTTTTAAAAACTATATAAATAAGACTTCATTTTCCTTATTATGTCTCTATTCTTGAATCCAATGGGGAGAACAAGACAACTTTTATACTGAAGTATGTAGTAGAATGTTTCTAATAGATAAATATATTGATAATACAGTACTAGTTTTTATCCTCTAAAACCTTTCATTAAATGTCTTAGGTTGTATCATTCCTTCTTTATAGTCTGTCTTTTCTTGAGCTCCCAGAACTTAAGATTGTTCTAACTAAAGCTTCTTCTCACTTTCCTTACATTAATTTCTTTTATATTATCTCATCTTAAGAACTGGTCCAGATCAATTTGTATACATACAAGGACATGTATTCACCATCTGCAAATATTTTAAAAAAATCCTATATCCTTGCATAATCTCTCAAGTGGAAATACTGAGTTTTTCTGTTTGTAAAAAAGTCCCACACTAAAGGATTAATATTAATCAAGTTACTAAACCTGAATATAGGTTTTTTCAGTCAAGAATGTTCCTTTTTCTTCTTCTTACTATATGACTGACCTCATTACTCATTCCTTTCCTCAAGAGACAACTTGGACTTCAGCCTGCGTTCCTGTCACTCTCAGTTCCCATAGCCTGCTAATTGTGTCCTATGGCACTGATTTTCTTTCCTTTCTCTCTTTTCTCCTGAAGCTTAGCTCAACTTTTTTTTTTTTAAATACAACACTAGCTACACCTTAACTAATACTCTTAAATCTATTATAATTCTGCTTCCTTCATTTCTCAGTCAAAATGGCTATACTTTTTCAAATAGCATATTCTCATCAAAGGTTCTCCATAACAATCCTTGGATTCCGTCTCCCAACCTCAGTGTGTGCATCTCTTCTTTATTGCTACACAAACAAAATACAGGAGGCAGCCTACTGTATAAAGAAATAAGTTGCTTAAGCTCATAATTCTGGAGATACAACAATTAGAAGCTTCATCTGGTGACAGTTCAGATGCCTCAGATGTCAGAGAGGAGGCTTACGTGACAAAAGACAGGGGATGCATGTACAGAGGTATGATTATTCTTCTTGTAATGCCACCAGAACTTGGTCTTGGGATGTTATACAATGACCACATCTAATCATGATAACTTCTCAAGAGTATAAAATTCACATTAGATAAATTTCAAATTATATTCAACATGGCAATATATGAAGCACATGACCCTAACTGTCCCTTTGTCAATTCCTTCGTTTCTCTCTTTTTTTTTTTTTAATGTATACTGTGGCCTACTCTATCCCTTAGGTCTAGTTGCTCCAATTTCCCCATCAGCAATGGTGTTAAAATATCCAGAGTCTACATTATTACAGAGTCAAGAAACATTTATTCTGAGTGGTATTGAAAACATTTGAAGACTCACTGTATGTGAACTGATTTTTTTCACTTATGTCCACTACTGAATTTGTGTTCTAGTCTCTTCCATGTGTCCCCTAAGTTAATTGTTCCCTGATGGAGTTTCTCTGAATGTAGAAGAACTCAGTGCAATAACTGGCCTGGCCTAAGGGGTTATCTTGAGCTCAGGTTGGAGAACTTTTGGACTGTGGATTAATAAGCTGAAGAAATTGTCTATAGACAGCCTAGAATTGACACATAAAAAATCCTGGTAATTTATTCTCAGTAAGGCAGACATAGATAACACATATATTGGGGCATTTTTAATCTCTAACTTATAAGTGGTAAGCAATCTAAAAACCACGATTCTCCTGTAGCTAATGCTCCAATATAGAATGTGCTATTATTAATTTTAGACTACAAACTCCTGCAGTCTACAGTCAAGTTTTAGTTCAGTCACATATTCATTTTTGCACAATAAATACACCCTCCATTAAATGCTTTTAAAATAACAGTAACTGAACAGAATATTCTGGATCCTGTCTTAACTTCAATGTAGAAGCCTTCTTACGTGCTTTAGATTTAGCTTTTCAGCCTTTGATTGCCCTATTCATTTGCATTTGGGGCATGTAAATAGGTCAACAATACTTAAATGAATGAGAAATGTTACTGAGCGAATCAATGAAAAATGGCTAGAGGATAATCTATTTCCAACAGCTCCCCTGTGTCTCCTTAAACCCTAAGGAGTTCATGGGAATATCTTAAGGAAAAGTGAGTGAAGTAACCCAGACCCAAAAAAGACACACTTGGTATGCACTCACTGATAAGTGGATATTAGCCCTAAAGTTCAGAATATCCATGATACAGCTCACAGACCATATGAAGCTTAACAAGACAGAAGACCAAAGTATCCTACTTAGAAGAGGTAATAATCATAGGATGTAAAGAGAGTCAGGGACTTGGGAGGGAGAGAGGACAGAAAGGGAAAAAGGGGGAAGGAACAGGTATGGGAAGGACAGGAGAGAAGTCCAGAGGGTCAGGAAAATGAATATAAATATGTAGCAGTGGGAAGTGGGGAACAAGGGGGAGGAACCACTAGAACGTCCCAGACACCAGGGAAGCAAGAAGTTCCCAGGACCCAACAACGATGACACCAGATGAAATACCCAACAGAGGGGAAATAGAACCTTTAGAGACCACCTCCGGTAGATATGCACTGCCCCCAGTTGAGAGATTGGGCTACCCACCCATCTCAAAATTTTTAACCCAGAATTGTTCCTGTCTAAAGGAAATGCAGAGTAAAAAATGGAGCAAAGACTGAAGGAAATGCTATCAGAGACAGAGCCATGTGGGGATTCATCCCATCTGCAGACACAAAACCCTGACACTACTGCTGATGCCAAGTACAAGAGCTCGGTATGGCTGTCCTATGAGAGGCTCTGACAGCATCTGACTCATACAGATGCAGATACTGACAGCCAACCATTGGGACTGAGCCCTGAGACCCCAGTTTAAAAGTTGGGGGGAAAGATTGAAGGAGCTGAAGGGGATTGCTACCCCATAGGAAGAACAACAATATCAACTAACCACACCCTCTCTCCCAGAGCTCTCAGGGACTAAATAACTAACAAAGATGGATGGATCCATGACTCTAGCTACATATGTGGCAGAGGATTACCTTATCTGGCATCAATGGGAGGGGAGGCCCTTGGTCCTGTGGAGACTTGATGTCCCAGCTTAGGGAGATGGTAGAGGTGTGAGGTGGGAGTGGGTGAGTAGGGAAGCACCCTCTTAACGTCAAAGAGGAGGGGGGTAGGATGAGGGGTTGCAGAGGTGAGAAAGAAAAGGTGGATAACATTTGAAATGTAAATGAATAAAATAACTAAATAATTCAATAAAAATAAAAAAAATAATTTAGATGGGGCACATTTAGGGTTCAGACCTTAGCTTTTTAAGTTATTTGAAAACAATTCTCTATTTGTATGCAATATTAAGGAGAGACCAGAGTATTTGAAGATTATTTTTTACTTATACAATTAGAAAACATTCAGAAATTTTAAAAAAGCACTTTATAAAAGGAACTGTCAACACAAAAAGTATTGTTTCTCACAATTTTATAAATGATAAAAGAATCATTGCCTGTGTTCAGTAGTTTACTAGTTTGATTCCTAACAGTTAACATTTTTAATTTCCTAAATCCAAAAGACCAGGAAGGAAACATATTTATTTTCACATAATAGATAAGAAACATTAAGGCTTTCTACATTATTTCTTTTGATTTTATTTTTATCTTCTCTATAGTTCTTTAGTTTTTACTAGTTTGTAACCTGCAGCCATATTAATACCTAATATAGTTCAGATTTTGATCAGTAAAATGGAGTATTAATTTATTCCATTAACTAGAGCATATTATCAGTGAAGTTCAAAGTATTATATATCAGGCATTAGTAATTAATGAAATATATCTTGATATTAATCTATCCATTTATAATCAGAAATTTATGTATCTCTCTCCAAGGAGAATATAAGTCATTGAGAAGGTCAGGCCAGTTTACTGTTGTCATTTTTTTTTTTTATGGTTTGTGTATGTGTATGTGTATGCATGTTCATATTGTATGTGTATGCACATTTACTAGTTTTTGAGTGTGGAGTTCAGTGTCAAAATCAGATGTTTTCTTTATTGCTATCCACATTATTTGTTTAAGACAGTATCTTTCTACGAAACTAAGTCTGGAATTTGGTTGTTAGCAATAACCTCTAAGGATCCACCTCTTTACCTATTTGTGCCTCTCTAGCAGTGGGATTACAGTTATCATGTGGGCTATGTTGTTTTGTTTTACTTTGCTTTGCTTTGGCTTTTGTGTTTGCTTTTTATATAACCAATGGTTATCTGAAATCATATCTTAATGCTTGTGTGGCAATGTGACAGCCTATCTACTAACTGAATCATCTCCTCAGGCTTTGTTAATTAATTATTTATTTTTGATATTTGAGAAAGTTCAAGAAGATATGTGAATGTTTACAGAAATGTTTAGGAGACATGAACAAACAGATATGTTGTCATTTAAGAGATACTTTACATATGTAACTTTGGATGGGGAGGGAACTAGAGAGCTTAAACTTAGGGATTTCTACCTTTCCTTTCCTCTTCTCTATCCTTCCTTCTTAGGTAAAAGGGTGTAAAACAAAGGGGAATATAGTAATACCATAGAAATTATATAAATAGACAAATAGGTATAGGTTAGCAAATTTACTCTTAAGCAAAACATACATAGCTATATCTTATATTGGTAGAAATCTTTATAATTGATACAAAGTTGAAGTTATAATCTCATATATTGGGATCGGCGGTTGGGGACCACAGCTTGGGCCACAGGGCTCCATAGCCAATTAGGATAATAAATGGTAAACGTCAACTCAACGAGGGAAACCACATTCCAGAAAACACAAGAAGGTAATCTTTCAACAAACTGAAAAGAAGATAGCCACACAAACCTAAAAGGTACATTGAAAATAACAGCAACCAACAATCACTACTCCTTAATATCCCTTAACATCAATGGACTCAATTACCCAATAAAAAGACATAGACTGAAAAACTGGATCCATAAAGAGGACCCAGCATTTTGCTGCATTCAAGAAACACACCTCCGTGATAAAGACAAACACTACCTCAGAGTAAAGGGCTGCAAAACATGTTTCCAGGCAAATGATCCCAAGAAACAGGCTGGAGTAGCCATTCTAATATCGGATAAAATTGACTTTCACCCAAAAGTCATCAAAAAAGATAAGGAATGACACTTCATACTCATCAAAGGAAAAATCCGCCAAGAA
>CM052717.1:34975282-35022773 GCA_028551405.1 Uromys caudimaculatus | reverse complement strand
TGGTGGGATTGCAAGCTGGTACAACCACTCTGGAAATCAGTTTGGCAGACCCTCAGAAAAATGGACATAATACTACCTGAGGACCCAGCTATACCACTCCTGGGCATATACCCAGAAGATGTTCCAACATGTAATAAAGATGATATAGATTTGAGAGGTTGGTTTTCAGATGGCATACATTCTAAAGCGAGGACATGAGTCTGGTGTAGAATTAAGTCTTTTAAGATAGGATAGATGGCAGAGGTTCTATTTAATTGACAAAAATGATAGACTTTGTGTTAGGTCTATCTTGTCCTTTATAAATTACAACATGGTAATAGTTGTGTTCAATTTATATCTGAGATAAAAGAGTCTTTTAATTGGACAGAAAGAGGGAAGTATTGTGGATAGCCCTGGTCTTGTATTTTGATGCTAATTCCGTTTTGCTGGGAGGGGCTGCGGAGGATGAGTGACTTCTTTTTTTTTTTTTTAATTTTTATTTTTTGGATATTTACTTTATATACATTTCAAATATTTCCCCTTTGGAAACCCCCTATTCTATTCCCCCCTGCCTCTATGAGGGTGCTCCCCCACCTACCCACCCACTCCCATCTTCCTTCCCTGGAATTCCCCTACACTGGGGCATCTAACACCCTCAGGCCCAAGAGCTTCTCCTCCCATTTATGGCTATCAAGGCCCTCTTCTGCCACATATGTGGCCAGCACCATGGGTCCCTCCATGTGTACTCTTTGGTTGGTGGTCCAGTCTCTAGGAGTTCTGGGGGTCTGCCCAGTTAACACTGTTGCTCCCTCCTTGCAGTTACAAACCCCTCAGCTCCTTCAGTCCCTTCTCTAATTCTTCTATCCAGGACCACATGCTCAGTCCAATGTTTGACTGTGAGCTTCTGCCTCTGTATTTGTCAGGCTCTGCCTGAGCCTCTCTGGAGACAGCTGATCATGCTTCCATCAGCAAACACTTCTCAGCATCCACAAGAATGTCAGGATTTGGTGGCTATATATCGGATGTATTCCCAGATGGAACAGTCTCTGGATGGCTTTTCCTTGAGTCTCTGCTTCACACTTTGTCTCAATATTTCCCCCTGTAAGTATTTTGTTCACCCTTCTAAGAAATACTGAAGCATCCACATTTTGGTCTTCCTTCTTCTTAGGCTCATATGGTCTGTGAATTGAATCTTGGGTATTCCGAACTTTTAGGCTAATATCCACTTATCAGAAAGTACATACCATGATTGTTCTTTTGTGACCGAGTTACCTCACTCAGGATTATATTCTTGTGAACCTTCTCCCACCGTAACTTGTGAAATAAAGGCTAGAGCCAGTGATTGGGCAGTCAAAGGGAAAGTGCAGCTGAAAAGTTTGGGGGAGAAGGAAGAGAGGAGGGGAGAGAAGAGGATGGAGGAGGAAAGAGAATGGAGCAGAAACACATGGCCTCAAGAAACCTCAAATCATAAGGGATCTCATAGATGGGAAATATAGTAGCGTAGTGGTAGATCTGCCCAATCTAGGCATGTAGCTTTTATTCCTATTAATTGAGTTGCAATTTCTTTGCCCAGGCTTATTTGAGTTGGAGATTAAGTGCAACGTCTTTGAATCAGTATTCCCTGTGATGTGAAAATGTTAATGCTTTTTCCGTTTGTTCTGGTCAAGATACTCAAATACATGTAACATTTTTGTTATACCAGAAATTTTAATGAGTCTAGTTACGTAAATAAGCCTGGAATTGAGTAAAATGAGATATTTGTGTTTCATTTTGTAATTAGACTCCAAAACACCCCTTTTGTATTTCTTCCATATTCTCACTATGAGAATATACATTTAAAGTCTACTTAGTTAATGTCATTGCTTATATAAGGCAGGCAGTTATATAATACTTCAAAATAAATTGAGCATATTACCTAAACTCTGCTGTTTTGTGATTCACTTACCAGATGTATTAATTATTTTCCTATCAACAACAACCCTCACTGTGATGGTTGATATATGCTCAGAGACCCTTATCTTAGCTGTCTGAAAGCCAGTATTCTGCTAGCAGCCTTTAGATGAAGATGTAGGACTCTCAGCTCCTCCTGAACCATGCTTGCCTGAATGCTGCCATGTTCCCACCTTGATGATAATGGACTGAACATCTGGACCTGTAAGCCAGTCTCAATTAAATGTTTCCTTATAAGAGTTGCCTTGGTCATGGTGTCTGTTTACAGCAGTAAAACCCTAACTAAGACACTCACCCAAGCCCTTCTGCCTGGTTCTTTCTGCTGGGACAGACTACTAGCTAGTCTGCTCCCCAGAAGACACCATATCCTGAGAGTACTACATACTAGTGGGAATAAATAAGACATGCATTTTCTCTTACTTCTTTGCTTGCAGATCCATCACCAAAAACATTCATCAACTTGCTTCTTTCAAGATTTTCCTTTTTGATGTGTAGATTCATGTCTTTTTTCCCTTTGTCTTTACACATTACTTACTCTGTGACCACATATATAATGTCTTATTTTAATACCAGTAATGGAGGATTAGGGTCCGCACTAATGACTATAGTTCAAATTAGTTCAATCTTTAAATACACTGGTTTCACAATCAGTCACAATCTGAGATGCTGAGTGTTAGCAATTCCACATATGAATTTTGGAGATCACAGCATAGCTCACATCCAGTTGGATTTTTGTTTTCTGATCACACTCTTGTTTGGGGGTTAGCTACCTTTCAAGGCTAGAGTCCAAGATTTCCTTGCAGGACTTCCTGGTATTAAAGTTGTGGAGACAGCTTCATCTGATGGTATTTGAGTAGAGGGACTGTATCATCTAATAGGTTTTATCTTAATAAATTAACTATTTCAAAGTCTCTTTCCTTGAAAGAAAATTTATCAGTACACTTTGATTTCTGCTCATATCCATTTTCCAACACCAACTATAGACATTTGAGAGCAAAATATCCCAGGGAAGGCATACGATGTTATTATAGTTCCCCATGGCTCTGTTCAGTCTTCCTTTCTCCTTTAACTTTTAGCCTCTTCTTACATTTGTTTTAAATCTATGCTTTTAGTTTTTCTTGGTAGATATGGTAAGATATAAATTTCCACACCATCATTCCAGAAGCAGATATACAGAAGAATCAATTTACAGTATACTAACTGATAATTTACTAGTATTAAATTTTGTTATTGCCATCAAAGTAATATTTAACTTACATTAAATTATAATATCCAAGAGAAATAATATTTCATATGTATGTTATTTTAATGATTCCATAAATATATTTATTTTTAAATCATATAAATTAGTTTTATTATACTCTGAGGTGCTATATTCATGATTATTTATAAAAAACAAGGGCAAAAAATAATATTATACTGATTGTAAGTAATATGAGCTATGAATAGCAAGACATTTTAAAATATTGTTTATTTACATTCTATATTGTAGTTTCTTTTTTCATAACATCATAATACAGTAAAATATCACAACCATTAAAAGAAAAAGCTAACAGATATATTGTTTAGGTGTTATAAGGAAAAATGAGCATGAAGGATATATTGTAAGTGTAGTACAACTGGATCTAAAATTACACTTACAATATTTGTCTGCCATCAGCATCTGTCAGATCTCATGTTTAAAAATTTGGAATGCTGCTCACAAATACTTATCTCAAAATCATTCCTTATATACACACTGCAACAAATATACATAATCTTCTAATTCAGCACAGATCAAGCTAATAACTTTTCAAGTGTTTCACCTGGGATCAATCAAAAAGACTAACAATAATTCCCCAAAGAAGGAGAAACCACTCCGTCTTGGACTCAGCAGTTTCTACACATGTATGTATGCCTACCTACCAACATACACACATTCATATTTACATTCAGATGTATGTACATTATATGCATCTCTATGTGTATATATGTATAGATTTATATAGCAGTATTTATATACTATATATTCCTTATATACTATGTAACAATATATACTATGTATTCAACTCAATGGTTAATTAGGATTATGATAGACACTTAGAATGTTTGACTATGACAAGAATTTTTAGTGTCTTTGGGTAAACATCTACAGCTTACTCTACCAGGTTAATCTGTCCTGTAACATTCTTCTGTGAGCATATGAAGGGAGCTGACACCGTGAATCTAGTATAAAGATACATCTTCCCTTTGAGAGTCCCTGGTAGTTAGGAGATGAGAGGGGGACGAACATGTTAGTGTCTTTATTTTCATGAGTCTATCAGTCATTTGCTGCACGGCCAGCACTCTGTATACTGTCATAATTTTGGAAAGCTACATACAGGTGTGTTTTAGTCTATTTCTGGATTGTTTACTTTCCATTACCATTCAAGCTAGGAACTTTCCCTTCCCACTCTTGCAATCCATTTTCGTATTGTATTACTGCTATTGTTGTTGCTGTTTGTCTTTCACTTTTCTCATCACAACTTTCCCTATTGCTTCTTTAATACAATGTTCTCATGAACTTACATAAAACTGTGATCTATTTCTTGTTTGTTTTAATGCCAACAGATTTATCTCTACTTGAAATTTCAGTTTCAGTCCCTTAAATAGTTTCAGAAGTGACTCTTCATGCTGTCTCCATAGCTCACTATTTTTATAAACTGATAAAAAGTGTCTATGTACTTCTCCAAAAACGTTTTAGAAATAATTCTTCTTTGAAAACATCCCTATGAGTAATATAGCTTCCAAATGTGGTGAGTGCCTCTAACTGTGATTTGCAGAGGGTTGTGTTTTAGAATTCTGGGCTGTGGATAGCATTTTTGCAATAACTTTCTTCTATTGAAACTAATATAGCATGCTAAACACAACAGAGGCTGGTTCCTAAATAAACAAGACTAAAACAAAGAATTTGGACTGTTATATTTATTTTATCCTAGTCTTGCCTCCAGCTCTACTCTTCATTTCTAATAATAAACCTTAACTGTACGTAGTGAGAACTCCAAGGTTGTTGATGAACTCATCCTGTCTGAGGCATACAGATGGTATATACATCATTGATATGTTTTAAGTTAATAAAATGTAGTGATTAGTTGGTCTAACTTGGCTCAGATATACTTCTTTTTGACTATTGAGTCAAAATGTTAATTTGCTTTGGTCTTTCAGTTTTTCCAAAACCAAGAGTTAGGTTGACAGTTGTGCTTTGGGGTATTCTTAAAGCAGCTTGCCTGGTCTTTGACCAAGCTTACTTTAGTTGCTGACATGGCCAGATGCTAGAATATCCTGCCATCATCCATCAACTCCACGTGTTCAAACTAACAAAAGTAAATTGCTCTAGGCTGTGCTTTAAAATTTGTAGTTGGCTTGCATCCAGCTGTTCTTTGCTGGTGATTTTGCATGTGAATATCTCATGGGTAGATGCAGTTCTAACTGGATAAGAATTGTCTTTGAGGAGAAAGTTGAAAATTCTAATCTCCAAAATGGCTAGTTAAGAACTAAATCCAAACTGTGTAGCTATTGAAGAAAGTTGATAAAGAATTTCTGAATATGGGTGACTAATGAAAATAATTACTTCTGATTAATTATTATGTATTCCTACCAATCTAGACACAAACTCCAGCCCTTTCCAATCCTATAATTCACATTTGAGCCTAGAGCAATGGTTCTCAAACTTCCTAATGCTACAACCCTTTAACACAGTTCCACATTTATTCATGACCACAACTGTAAAATAATTACACTGCTACTCATAACTAATTTTGCTATTATCATGAATCATATTCCAAATATCTGATAGGCAGGATATTTGCTATGTGAATGCCCAAATGGGCTGCAACCCAAATGCTGAGAACCACTAGCCTAGAGGAAACTCAAAACTTATTACTTCAATAATCTTTATTTTGTCTTCCATGTACTAAACAACAAAGATGACTGACATATAATTGATGATAAGTAATACAGGTCTATAATCTAAGCTGTTACAATTTCATATCAACTATGTCTTGTGCAACTCTATTTCTACTGTTTGAATTATATGGCTTCCTATTAATAAAGTAACTCAACGTGATCCTGAGCTTAGATTTTATTATTAAATTATCATTCTGTATTTGTCAGTTTATACATTCTTATTACTTTTGAAAACAATTTGAATTTTGCCTTAATAATGACAAGATTATAGCCATAGAATTTTGTTTGTTACTCCAACGAAATAATATTAAATGCTGATTATTAAAGTGGCTATTCATTGTAGGTATAATTAATTTTCTTTGAACTCTGTTTTATCTTTTTTTAATAAACTTAATATTTTTATCAATTCCTTGAAAATTGTATATTGTATATTTTGATTATTTTAAACAGACTTCTATTAAGTTATGATAATACCCATAGATTATTGTATCTGTCAACCCACATCAGAAAAGCTTGTTTCACTAGTAAGTGGTGATTAACAAAGAAACCCACAACTTGCCAACTGTAGGGAATAAGAGACTGTAGAATGTGCCCCCATATATCAGACATACATTTCACAACGTCTCCTCCAAAGACTTGTGGGTGACAAAAATCAAGAGTGTTTTCTAGACACAACATGGCAGCTGCACATATCAACCAAAGAAGTTGTGCCCACATGTACAAGAGCTGTGCAAGGTTTCCCTTCTCTTCTTAATTTTGTGTAGTACCCCAAATCATTGCAAATATCAGATGAGATGCTGCACATCCTTCAATATGTAAGGAAAACTCTACTATCCATGGATGCTGCTGAACAGAGGGAAGAAGATGTAAGATCGCATTTCAGGTTTATAAACTTAAAATACTGAATAAAGCAACATGGTCATATGTTGAATCCAGCACCATACTTTCCTCAAATTTATCTTGGTAGGCTTGATGACTCACAGATGACTATAGAGGAAGAGCTTCATGTTAAAGGGCAGGAGTCAATTCTGGCTGAAGTTGAATTGCCAACTCTGAAAGACTTTTTGCATTTAAGAATATCAAGATTGCACACATCAGAATATAATAGATCACAAGTAGTTAGGAATACCTTTCTCCTACATATTGATAAGGCGCCCAGAGGAAAATATCATTTCCTGTTTATATTTGCTATCTAGTAAATGGGAATCAGTGAAAAACCAGTCAGCAATGGAAATGTATGTACTCATTCAGTATAGAGATTCAGGAAGAAAAGTAAATGAATTTGAGATGTAAGATCTATTACATTTTAATAGAGAAGAGAAGAACAACCTTCTGCTGAAATGACATGGGACAGGTGTTTCCATGTGAAGAACAGCCCAAGAGAATATCTGGGTTAATAGTTCTTCATCCAAGGTACAATAAGCACATAGTCTCAGTTTGGCTGAGGATTCTGGAAACAAGAAAGGGTGATAAGATCCCAGGCAGCTGAGTCTGTTGCGGTAGGAGCTCATTTTGTGAAGACCTAGTATGTAGTTTGTAGTAGAATTTCACAAGCTTCAGTAGAACTGTATCCATGTGTAATAGAGAACTAAAGAATAGTTGATTGGCGGATTTTAAAGCCAGGGATGTGCAAAGCTTTTGAGTAACTGTTGCTGCTTGGTAGCATATTGATAATGCTGACTGACTACAGAGGAAAAAGAATGAGTAAAAGGCAGATTGTGTGGAATCTACAGGAGTCTAAGCAAGAGAATATCATGCCTGCAGGAGACAGCATCTTATATTACTAGTCTACAGATAGCAAGTTTTGACAATTCTCAGAGAGGTAGCATGTTATAGAGAGTAAGTGTCATCATTTTAGAACCATTCAAGTAATCTTGATGGCAGTATAAGGCGATTTCTGCTACCAAACATTAATATTATTAATAACCCCTATGGCAGAATTTTTAAACTTATGTACTGCAGTTTTGTCCATTTCAAAGCTCAATGTTTGAGCTAAATTACCACAATAACCTCCATCTCTGACCCTCTGTATTTCTCAGCAAACTAATGTAGATGTAGCATGTGAAAAAATTATAGGTCATCAGGACTTCAATATAGCAATGCAGTGTCTTAAGCCAATTCGTTTCTAGTTCCCCAGGAAACATTAGGAAACTGCTATTACAGTGGAGAGGAAGAAAGTCAAGAGACTTTGGTTTTTTTTTTTTTTCTTAATGATGAATAATGATTGCAAAATAACTTTAAAAACTCCTAGGAGCTTTTTCTTGATTTTTGGTGTGATTGTAATTATGCGATTGAAAGTCTCCAACTGAATTAAACCTGCCGGAACCATGTTAATGACTTAGAAAAGAAAGAGAAAATTGCTAAGCTTAAATTCTTTTTCAATGTGATGACTCTTGAGAATTTTAGTGACCTTGGTGGACCTTTTAGGATTTGACTTCATTTATAATCAAACCAGAAAAATATTTTGAAATGCTGTTTAGAAGCTCCAAAGAGTTATTGGACCCTGAATAACTCTTTCTGCATGGCATTTTGATAAGGTCACTGTAAATGAGTCAGAAACATGGATTACATTGCTTTTAAAAACACACTTTGCTTCAGAACACATTTGGTCCAAATTCGTTTTGGCTTTTGCTGAATCCCACGGGTTTTCCTTCTAATTTTTTTCCCTCTTAAATTCTCCAATAAACTAGCTAAACCCATAATCTAGGTGAGCTCATCTACCTCGTCCACTCACTTCCCTATTGAGTTTAGCCTCAGGCTGTTCTTTAATAGCTTGTAACCTCAGACTGGAAATTCTTATACCAAGAATCAGTAGAGGCACAAAGTCTCATAAAAGCCTGAGAATCTTTTTTTTTTTTTTTTTTTATTCTTTTCTGAAAAAGAAGACGTGCTCCTAGGGAATGATATTGTTCCCGATTCCTGACTCAAATCTGTTCTTCTGTTCTGTATTTGAACTCTGTGATTATGAAATTTCAATTAAAGCTATAAAAAGCCGTAACAGACACCAGGGCATGCCAAAGCAAAATAGGATGTTCTTTTTTAATTGGGAAATAATTATCTAAGTTCAGTGGCTGGGTCCAGGTAGTTGAGTTTACATTTATTTCTCCTCATTATAGAAACACTTGAACTATGATAAATTTTCCCCAAGCAGCAGAGCTGTCATTCAAAATAGTGATTTTATTGGGGTACAAATCCCTTTAGTTATTGCTTTAGTCCATTTTTAAAATGAATTTGAAGCTGGGGTTGGGGTGGGAAGCTTACAATTGAAGACAGGCTCTTCTGCTGCTGTGTTCTGTTTCTCTTGCTGCAGACACAGGAGCAGCTCTGATGCTTTTCTCTACCAGGAACTCCCTCTGTTATCTTGCTCTTTACAGCCCTAGATGGGAATAGAGACTGTTTTCTTCCTCTAAAGTCCTTACACTGATTAAATTATGTCTTTAGCAATGGAATGAAACTCTGTGTGCATTTGTTACTTCGAGACTGAAATACAGGCTTTCGAAGTGAGGAGAAATAAGGAGTTCTTAAGACCTTAGGAGCACAGATGAGTAATCATACTAAAAGTTCTTCTCATACATTAATTGAAGTTAAATTCTAAACTGATTCAAGAAGATATAATGGAAGTGCATTGCACAAGCCTGTGTGTGTGTGTGTGTGTGTGTGTGTGTGTGTGTGTGTGTGTGTGTGTGTGTGTAGGTGTGTGTAGGTGTAGAGGTAAATGCTAATTCGGTGTGTGATAGAGGCCCCATGTGAATTATACGACAATGGGATAGAAAAGGAAAATTAACTCTAGTTACTCTGAATAGTCAGGGGCAGTGGAAATACTACCTTCAGGAAAAAGTAAACCACTTTACTTCCTTTTTTATGACATAAGGGAAAAGTCATCATAAATATACTTTAGGGACAGTTATGCTATTTTTAAGAATTAAGGTTATTTTGTGAATGTTTATTCTTCAGGACCTCACACTGAATACATTCTGACCATACTCATCCCTTTGCTGTCTCCCATGCTCTTCCCAGGCCCGCCCTCCCCTTACGCCTTTCTAGTGCTAAGTCTTCATTCTACTTTAATGGTTTTGTTTTTATTTTATTATCTGTTTAGTGATTTAACCACTGGATTAACCCAAGGCTATTTTTGGAATATAGATTTGAAGCTATCAATTGCAGGAGGCTATACATCACTGGAAAGAATGACTTCTTCTTCCTCAGTACCCTTAAGAGTCATTAGCTCCACTGGGTGGGGCAAAGCCCCAGAAGACTTTCTCCACTCATGGCTAAATGTCGATGGGCTCAATCTTGTGCAGGCCTTACACAGGAAAATGAAGATACTGTGAGCTGATGAGCACTATAGGTATTTCTCGGCCATAAAACTCTACATTTAACTTTTGGTTTGCCCACCAGTTTGCTTGTTGAGCTCCACTTCCTTCTTCCACCCGGTATCATAGCTGCTTACTGAATCCTCCGAAACTTCAGTGTGCTTTCCCAAGCCCATGGAACTAAACTCATTTATATTGTGTTTCAAATGAAATCCATCTTCTTAGTGAGCACTGAGGATCTCTGTTTTTATAGGTTGCTTCTCCGATTATGATGTAAGACTGCAAAACTGCAAAAAGGCATGGGACAGGGAACAAAAGGTAGTACCAGGCTAGTACTCCAACCTCTAGTCCTTAGAATATTTCTGCCCTTCTTTCTTGATGTTGTATGAGACTTCCAGACAGGGGGTGTGATACAGGTGTTCTATTTAGAGATGTTGTCTCTATACTCCCAATCTCTGCATTAACCTGCAAACAGCACAAAAGGAAGATTCTCTGAGGAAGATGAATGCTACAGGAGTTGACGAAAGTAATGGTATAAAAGGCAGATATATGCTATTTTATGTCGATTTTGTTCAGTGCCCATTTCAAAAACTACAAGTAACAGTTTCACCCCCATATCCTATGATGTTCGCAGTTACGGATTCTTGGCCAGTTTCACAGTACTAGGCTTGAATTTTATCTTGTGGAATGAAACAGAAGATAAACTGAACCAGAAAGCTAGGGGTTGTGCCCATGGCAGTCTAGCATCTACTGTACCACTGTGAATCTCTTGCTGGGCAGTTTATCATTGTTCCCCTCAGAGTTCACAGCAGGATAAGACTGGTAATGGCTGTTTCAAACTTTCTTAGTCAGAGCTATCCTTCTCGTCTACCTCTCCTCTGTATTGCTTTTGATGCCACTCTCCAGTTAGATGCATCTACCACCATTATTCCCTTCCCTTATTCATAAAACCTGTGTTCTATTATGCTTGTTCACTTAAGCTTTTTGTTTTCTTACACATTGCTACTTCCTACGTAGTAAGAGGCTTTAAAATTTCCGTCTAATAATTCCTTATATAAAATAGAATAAATAATAATAAGCTTTAACTTTATTTTCTTATCCTTCATTTAATTGTTTTTATATATTTAAATACTCTACATATTTTTATTTTATGGTTTGTAACATATATTACATTAAATATTAATATTATTTTAATATTTTAAGAACCAAAAACATTTTTGTTATTTTATTTATTTATTTTGGTTATGTGTACATGCATCTATGTGCCCTATCACAGTGTACATATAGAAATCAGAAAGCAAAAGAAAAAAGAAAAGAAAAGAAAAGAAAAGAAAAGAAAAGAAAAGAAAAGAAAAGAAAAGAAAAGAAAAAGCAACAAAAGAAGATAAATGATGTATGGGCAGACGAATTGCTATCTTTGTCTGTCTTGTTTGTCAATGTTGGGACTTTTATATCTTCTATGACTTTATCTATATATAACAAAAGTAATTGTGAGAATTCAGAGTGCTAAAGTTATGACTTTGATAGTAACCTTTGATGTCAGTTAAGACAAGCTTGGGTCATGAACAACTTAATAAAACTTGATGATTATCAAAATCATGCTGTGGGTCTGATCTGTTCTGATGGCCAATTGTCAATTTTACCCTCAATAACTCAGGGCCAACAAACTCAGGCTGAATGTCTCTTACTTTTGGGCTGCTGTCTTGGGTCTCAGCAAAGAGAGAGGTCTTTAAGAAATATACTTTTGTCAGTCTAAAAATGAATAAACTAAAAGGGTAGACTTGCCAGTTCAGAAAAAATATTACATGAACATGCTTATAGTGATACCATTTCTAAGTCTCATTCTCTGTTATCTGGAATTCCTAGAAACAGTTCAATAATGTACAGAGTTATGACTGTTTTGTTTTATATAAAAGATAAAACATGTACCATATTCTGCTATGATCTTGTTTTAATACGCAATTTTCATTATGCTTTGTGTTTTTAAGTCATATTAATAAATTATGTCATTCTAACTTTCCAAAATTGCAAAGAGGGAATGCAATAGTGGACCCAGTTGGTGATTTAAATGTTTGCCTTTTTTTAAATAATGTATTTTCTAAAAAATGTCCAAGTTCTCATACAATAACCATCTATTTTAACCGAGTAAAGCTTCTTTTTTATAACATATAGACATTTCAGCAAAGTATAACAGGCCTACGATTCCAACTCTTTGAATCGGAGAGCACTTGTATTATAAAAATGGTAGTAGACTAAAAGAAAAACCTGATGCTCCTTTTATGAGTTGTTAGCAGGCAGGGTCTTAACACTTTGAATAGAACTTGAGTCAGTAATGAATAGAACAGAGTCAAGGCCCACAGATGAAAAAGCATCTATCTATCAGATTACCTCAAAGTGCTTTAGCTGCTCTTCATGTAAGCATTTATTCACTTTTTCTTATCTTGTAAAAGTAAATAATTAAACAAAAGAAATTGTATAGAGAAATAAATGTATTCAATGGAATATTTCATTATTACCACATATTAATAAGTATATACTTTGTACAAAAGAACACAGTCTTTATCATTTTAATTCAATTTATAGCTACAAATACAGACTTGTGTGTGTGTAAACAATTAAGTTTTTTGTAGACACTGAAAAATCATAATACAAGTAAACTGGGTTTGTGAAATATCAATGGTATATTTAATACAACATTTTTTAAGTTTAAGGAATACTGAGAATCACATGATTATATAGGTGTTTACAATCATTTTTCAAACTGACACATAATCTCCTCAACATTTAACTGGAGGTCACCTTCATGTCTAACTGTAGACCCTCACACAATGAAAACATTATTTTCCTGAATAAACACAATTGTATTATTTGTTGTCACTATGGTCTGTTTATAGATTTCTTTTTTATAATAGTCCCAATTGCAGTATTGTTTTATTTTTGAGCATTTTGAAGCATTTATTTGGTACTCTGAGACACATGATGATTTCAACCAAACTTGGGCTTGAGAACACAACATATAGTTAAGATGAATAGTTCCATGTATTGTAAATCTACGATTTAGTAATTTTTTATTATAAGAATTATATGTGCTTCTCCTCAGAAAATATTGTTAGCCTATCAGTTTTGACCTAACATGATCTAGCTGATTAGGCATATTCAGAATAAACCATTTTAATGTCTGTTTATTGGAAGAAAAATTAATTCTGTACTAAGCTACATTCTTTTGTACTTTCACTGACAGATTGGAGTATTTCAAATTCTCAGTATAAGATAAAGCTTTTATTAGCTCCCTTTGTGTTTGCTACTAGGTTTAATTTCAAGAAAACGTTGCTGTGAGTGAATAAAGATTAACAGAAAAAAATAGTTTATTATAGTTCTTAATTTTATTGTAAGTCCTTGAATTAGTAAAAGGAATTAGGTGCATAGTGTTCAAATTTGTTTCTATTTAATGATGACTTAATAAGTCTACAAAGTGTTCGTTTACACTATTTTAATATTGTTAAAAATATTTGGCCTGCTTGCGTGTCAAATGCAATGATATGCCTCTGGTTGGATGGAAGCCTTCCCGTTTTATTTTTAGTTCCCCATTGGATGGGAGCCCTTGACAATTTATTTTTACTTCCCTATCTTCTTGGCTATCAGACATGGATAATCTCCTCAGTCACATTAGCATTTAGTGGTAATATAAATGTGTAGTAATCCTTTAAGCCACACTTAGCTAATAGATTATACATTTTACAAGCCAATTTCTGTTTATGTTAAGATACCACACTTTACTTGAAAGCCTAATAGGTTTTCTAGCTCTGATAGAAGTGTAAACTAAGTTAAATATAACAATGGCTTTCATAGGTACATGGAAATACAGTAAAATAAATGATGATATAAAAGAAAGCTTTTATCTGGCATATAGTTCAACTATTCAAGCTTCAATTTGTTAAATTTTATATGCACATTCCAATATTACATGCAATATTCGAAACTATGATTAGAAATGAGCCTGAGGGACAATATGAATCATAGAGTTTCTAATTGGATATTAAGTTTTTTACATCTACATAGTTGGTTGAAATCCAGCCAACATTAATAGGATACCATATTATAATCTGCCCAATAAAATGACCATGCTCTGATAGCCAGTTGTAGTGAACAGCTATCTACAGAGTTCTTTGTACTGTCTAGCACTCTCTGTAAGATTAAAAGCATTTCACCTTGTATCTACACATAACTACTGATAATTACTCTTTGAAGGATCAGTAAAGACCATTAATAGGCATCTCTTTAGACAATGAACACTAATTTAATTTTCAACTTTGAAAGACTGCACATTGTCAAATTGCAGTCTGGAGGTTCATTTTTAATTTCTTAAATATATATTTGATTTCCTTGAGAAATCCATATATCACTACTCTATTCATGATCATTCCCACCTCCTTTTCCCCTCTCCAAGTTCTTTATGTTCCCAGACTTCTTCTTCAAATCATTACCTCTTCTTCTAAAATTAATTTGGTTCACGTATTCACACACACACACACACACACACACACACACACACACACACACACACACACGCACACACACACACCACCTCCTGAGCACAGTTAGTATTGTTCAGATGAACGTGTGTTTAGGGCTGACCATTAAAACTGTGTAACCTAGCATGGGACTTACTAATTCTCCCTCTTCCAACAGCCATTAATTGTTCGTAGTTATTCATATAAAACTGAAGCCTTATGTGATCCATATCTTCATGTTGATTGATACAGTGCTTATACAGGCTTTTTTGAAGCAACCATTACTTAGTATCCTATATGAGACTCTTTTATAAATTGTAAATATAAGAAAGGCATTTTAATATTCTCTACTTTAAGAATATTTTAGAAACACGTTATATATTACTGTATAAAAGGTGTGTCCTTATTTAAAGATATACTTAATAATAATTATTATAAATTTGTAAGAACACATATTTACAATATATTATACACATTTATGTTTTGAGATATGTTCTCACTATGAAGCTTTGGTTGTCCTGTAACTTGCTATGTACAGAAGCTAACATGAACTCACAGTAATCCTCTTGCTTTAGCCTCCTAAGCTCCGGAATTGCAGGCATAGGATATCTTGGCAAGTGAGACACATGATATCATTAAACTTTATCATTATAATATAACAGGAAAATGTTAAGTCTCAAAATGTATCCAGTAAAATGACAGTAATTTCATCAATGGAATTTTGAATCAAGTTTCTGTTTGTTAAACACATTTCAAGCTCTCATAGCTGAAGAATAAAAAAGCTATAATCATTTATCTGGAACTGGAATTGCCATAAAAAGGAAGTAATTTATTTTGAGGTAGAATTTTTAGATATCTGTAGAAGTTTATGGATGAAAGTGACAGAAATATGAAAGAAGCATTACTTCCTTGTGTTTATATTTTGTTTTTGTTCAGACATTCTTAGAAGATAGTTTTAACATGCTCCTTACATAAGGTCTAGAACATACTGCAAGACAAACTCCTTTTAATGTATTTCTTGACATTAAAAGCACGGATTGTTCCCTCATTCAATAATTTGCTAGTAATTCTTTACTGAAGAATAAATTTGCCAGTGGCAGTGATCCAGGATCATAACCACAATAATGTAATGGTTTCACTGAACCAAACATGGAAATTAGTCTCATTGTTTCAGTACCCTTATTTGTCAACTTATTTTCTTCTCCCAAACACTTGGGTGAGTTTGATTTTCTATTGAAGATAACTATTCTCATTAAGGTGCTAGGTATAGGAAAGATTGCTCATATCTTCTTGCTGAATGTCAGAAGATATTTCAATATTCTTTTTGTAATTCTTAACTAAGTTCATCTAAAGTAGGACTGTTCTCCAAAGATGATAAGTCGGCCAAACTCATGTAATGTATTCTGGTAACCTCTGTAGTCACATGCAGTATAAACTAAAAAAGACTAAAAGCAAGCCATTTAATTTCAGAGAATGAATTCAGGAAATCACTTTTTAGCACTTTTCCAATGACAAAAAGGGCATGAGGTGCTTGAGCCATGAATTATTTCAGAACATATTTTTCCTTACCTTTAAAGATGTAGAAAAATCCTGAAAAAATATTTATTTAAATTCAATTAGTTTATTCCCCTAATAAGTTGGATCATACCATGTTTAATAGTGGGTCTGGGTTTGTTTAATATGATTTTCTCCAAATTAAAACATTTTAATATCCAAGATGCTTTAAAATAATTTTAGTTAAAATATGATTGTTTCCCCTTCTCTTTTTTCCCAAAGCCCTCCTCTGTACCTTCCTTCTTTCTCTCAAAATCATGGTCTCATTTTTGGCTGTTATTTTTATACAACATGGCCAGAATTCATGTAGTTTTTTGTTTAGGGATAGGGCTGTGTGAGTTTTCCCTCTTCCTTGTTAGCATTTCTATTGTTAATAGACATCTTCAGGGCCTGTTCGTTTAAATATCATGCTTCACTGTTACTTCTTTTAGACAAAATTAGTAGTTGCAGAATTCCTGGTCCTCTACAATGATGCTGTCCTCTCCTCTCCAATGTTTCCTGAACCTTAGATACAGGAATTTCATTGTGTATGTATCAACTGGGACTTGGCACCTGACAATCTCTCATTTTCTGTATTTTGGCCTGTTACAAAGAAGAGTGTCTTTGATGAAGAGTGAGAGCTACACTGATTTGTGAGCATAAAGATAAAGGTTGTGGATGTGTTTAGGAATTAATATTTTGGGGGAATTTCAGAGTGTATTGGGGGCAGGGAAGAAAGGGTTTATTTGGCTCACATAGAGTGAGTCACAGTTCTTTGAGGAAAGATGATTTAGGAATTCAGGGCTAAAACCTGGAAGTAGGTACTAAAGTAGAGACTATCAAGGAACACTGCTTACTTGCTTGTTCTTCATGCCTTGATTATCGTGCTTTCTTATGCAACACAAGACCACTGGTCCCAAAGTGGCACTGCTTACAGTGAATTGGAACCTCTCATTTTAATCAGTAATCAAGACTGTGTCCTACAGAATTGTCTGCAGGCTATGATGGAAACATTTTCTTTCTTTCTTTCTTTCTTTCTTTCTTTCTTTCTTTCTTTCTTTCTTTCTTTCTTTCTTTCTTTCTTTCTTCCTTCCTTCCTTCCTTCCTTCCTTCCTTCCTTCCTTCCTTCCTTCCTTTCTTTCTTCCCCCCTCTCTCTCCTTGTTCTTTATTTTTCTTTTATTGAAAAATAGGTTTGTTTTCATATAATATATTCTGATTATATTTTTCCCTCTCTCAACTCCTCTCAGATACTGGTTACTTCCTCTCCCACCAAATCTACATAAGTTCTTTCTCTCATTAGGAAACAAACTGGCATCTAAAAAAATTGTAAAAAGGATAAAACAAGAACAAATGAACCAGAATAGGATAAAACAAACAGAATATCAATAATCAAAGAGAAAAGCACAAGAATAAATATACACACAGAGACATACTCTTTACCCACACAGGATTCTCTTAATAAAACAATAAAATGAAATCATAACACATAGACAAATAACCTGTAAGGTTAAAAAAATCCCCCAAAAAGCATTATATGGCAAAGAAATTCCAAAAATTCATTAAATTTATTTTGTGTTGGTCACCTACTGCTAGGCATGGAGCTTGCCTTTAAGAGTAGTTTGTAAGTAGTAGTTGAGACCTCATTGGAGAAAACTAAGTTTTCTTTTGCAAGTGGTTAATAATTCGATGTAGCTAATGGGTTATGGATGGGAACACGTGTTTACTTCTGCTCTCAACTCTGGCCCAGACTTGTGCTACCAGTCTGTGATTTCATGTGTGCACTGGTTCTGCTGCATTTAGAAGACCTTGCTCCTTTATTCTCTCTATTGGCTCTTGCAATGTTTTCTTAAACATTGCTTTTTTTTTTTTTTTTTTTTTTGAAGCAAGTCTCTATCATGGATTAGGGGTAAATAATATCTTTTTTCTTAAAAGGAATTGACTTTCAAGCAGAACTTGGAATACTTAATGACATTAAAAGTATAATGACCACTCAGAATACTAAGAGGAGAAAGCATCAAGGGATGAGACAATAAGACAATTAGAAAACTATAGCTAATTCCATTCATTTATAAAGTCTCATGAATGTGACTAATAGTTAAGACTAGAACAATATGATGGGTCAACACACTTTCAGATCACCATCTACTTGGACGTAGATGGTTTGGAAAGTATTTTGAATTTCTGTATTCTGGTGCAGCTGGGAGTTGAAGGATTGCCTAAAATTCAGGGGAAAAAAGACTACTATCATACATTATGAGAATAAAAATAATATAGTAACATTGAGAAGGGTTTTAGTTATTAGAAAAGCATTATTCTTACATACAAGAGTCTTAAATAGAAACCTGTTGAAATAAATAAAGGAAACTAGATGTAGTTATCACATGTTGCAGAAGACTGTTAACCGGTTAAATAAGACGTGAGACTTCTGAGCTTTTGACCTTTTGCAGTGGCAGTCTCTCAGCTAGCTTCTAACTTAATCTGACTTCTGGGCACTGTGTCCCCACCATGTGTCTAGCTCTTTACCTTCCTGCTCTATAAAGCCAAACCAACTCAGTTTTTTGAGAATAAGCACTATTTTGTGTGAGACCTGAAAAGGGTTAAACTCCAATTCCAGGAGGAAAACCACAAAGTCCACTTGAGCAAACATCCTATGGCACCCCACTGCCCTTAGCAACAGCCAGTCTGTCTACAACAGTAGGGTCAAGGTACATAGAGATAACCTAAGACATCCTGCAGAAAATAGATACTGTAGCTATCCTGTTTGTTAGGTGGTCCCCCCACCCACCCTCTGCCCGTGTTTGGTTCCTGCCGATTACACCAGAAATGCAGTTCATAAAATATTAACTTGCTGACCCGTATGGAAATTCCCCAAGCTAGATGTAACCACAACACATACCCTGCACCTCTAGACTCAGTGCTTTCACCTTTGACTAGCTGAAGGAGACAGTGAGAGTCTTTGGGCATTAGCTCCTAATAAAAACCCTTGTGTGTTTACATCAGAATTGGATCTTCAGTGGTCTTTGGGGGTCCCTGTGTCTTGGGCATAACACTCCTGTTCCCACTCATCCTATTCCTTTTTCTGTCTCCTTGGATTTTGCTCTTTCTGCCTGTTTCCTCTACCTTTTTGTCTGCCAGGAAGTTCTGTCCCTTACTTCCTGTTCCAGATATTGGCTGTCAGATTTTATTGTAATCAGTCATCAGTAAGAAGAAGCCTGGTCTATCTCTCTTAGGACTGCCTTTAGGCAATGAGGGCTGCCTGACCATCATATTTTGGGCATGTGTGGAAGGACAAGCATTCAAACATTTATTAAGAAATTCCAGTGACAGGCCATAAAAATGACAATACTAAAATCCTGCCAGGACTTTGCTCTCTGCCAGTACAGAATTAACAGTTGAAAATACAGAGACACACCTTAATACATTGTGTCATAAGGGCACCCTAACAGTCACAGAAAAGACAAGGACAGGGTCAAATTTATTATGTGCTACAGGTGACAGAAGTCTTCTGAGTAATAACACATGAGGACAGTTAAAAATGATGGTTCAATGAGGCAAAATTTAAGGCTAAGTTGGAGGTAATTCCTAGTAGTAGTGATATGAAAAGGGCTTCAAAGGTATTTTGTAAAATAAATAACAATAATTTTCTAAATTTGATCAAATCTCACCACATTGGTGGATCAAAACAATATGTATTTGTCTTGGGGTTTCCATGGATATGAAGCGGAGCATATTTCCTTTGGATTTCTGTTCATGATGCCACAAAGGCCCACGGTCTTAAGTGGAATGCATTCTTTGATAGAGCTCTGCATCCTCTTCCATGTTCACATAGATGTTTTCTTTGCTGTTGTGGTACTGACAGTGTGGCTTTCACACTGATTATAACCTGGTCTTCTTAGTTCTTAGAGAACCTCAAACCTGATCATGCCACACTAACACAAATCTTCCCTACAAATGAGGCCATTATTTCCCCAGTCCTTAAGAAGAGCTCCTGTTAAATCCTGAGAATAATGAGGACAGCTATCCAACCCCCAGTGCAATCCAAAGCAGACTAATTAGGAGAATGTCTTCCCATCACATTTTCCATTTGTTACTGGCTCAATAAAAGTCACAGAATCTACTACTGTCAAGAGAAAGGAATTATGTAAGCGTGTGATACTTTGAGGTCCAAGGTTCATTTTTTAATCCTGCCTACCACGATGCAGCTCCTAAAGACAACCATGGGTTTGAGAATATGAATTTAAATCTGAAAGTTAGGTTATTTTTAAAGAGATTAATGTAAAAGACAATAGAATAAGGAGCATTCTTGGATATTTAAGCATAAAGAAAAATATGAATGTCATTTTCATAGTGTAGCTGGACAGAATGTAGCCCATGGTACTAGCATTTTGATTCAGAAGTGTAATTGCTCTTATTTATCTATTCCTATGCAAATATAACTAATGAGAATTTTTTTTGTAACCCGTGTGTGTGTGTGTATTGTAAATCTTCTACTTATTGGGGACAATCATATCATTAAACATAATCAATAACATTTATTAATTAATATAGATGCTTTATACTATCTTCAGCACTGTACATAATCTAAATGTATCATATTGATATTTTACACATATATTCTATTACCATTTCCACTTGCTGAGGGAATAGCATAAATACATTCATGTTGTCTGTGCCAAAATCATTAAAAGGCAATGTAATAGAGATTAAGAGAAATGCTCAAAAAATGTGTGCAAAGGATTCAAATGGAAGTTAATTTGGAGAGTCCACACTTTTCTAATAGTACCTCATCAATACTCTAATAAGTCTATAAATGGCAGCAGACTGTGAATTAATTAAATAAGAAATATCACTAGAAAATGGCAAAAATGTGAGATGAAAACCTAACAATACTAAGTAAAAATAGGAAAAAACCTGTAAAATCAATAGTAGGTAGGCACTTTGTTACAAATTTGTTCCACTATTTAATATTGCATAAACCAATTATAAAAGAAACTAATTGAGCCTCAGAACTTTGATTTCTTGTTCCCAAGCTAATTCTTTCTTCAAATCTAGAAAGTGATTATCCACTAGAATTAGATTTTGAAAGAAAAAATACTTTCATGAATGATTTAAAGATGAGAAAATCTAACATTTGTAAAGTGTGTATCAAGTCTGGACAAATGTTCTAATTTATAATAATAAAAACTGTGAATATTGTATTGTATTTTACAATATAATGCAATACAATGATGGTGTTTTCTGGAGCCTGTTAGTGAAAGTTTAATCAATTCATGTTAAGTTCTACACAGACCTTTACTAAAATCTACAAGTGCATGAGAAAATATTAATTATTTCTACTATAGCAGTTATTAGAAAATAGGTGCAAAAGTAATTCATAAAATCAAAAATCACAGGAGTCTCAACCTTCTGTGATGTGACACATCAATTTCATGTCACAGAAAGTTTCGACTCTCATGTTTTATCTGAGTTTTAAAAATAATCTCTGTATATTAAACAAGATCCTGAAATATTTTGTGTGTTGTGAAACAGAAACTTCAGTCTTCATCCACAGGATATCAGGGTCCATGTGGAGTGCTCTCAAACTTCATTCTTATCCAGAGAATATCTTTGAATGGGCTTTATCAGTTTTGAGACATTAACATTTTAGCTATAAAGTATGTTAGTCAAGAATTGCCACACTTGGAGCCCTAAGCTTATCACTTCTGGACTAACTCCAAATTCATTATAGAAAATTTCCATTACATAGGCAAGATTGTGTCTTTTTAGATTGGACATCATCTATTAGAATTTAGGTTTCAATAGCTGTTCATGGATTTTTAAAAAGAAAATAAGAAATCTTTCAGAATTTATAAACACAAAAACTGGACTAGAAACGTAATCTCCAGTGCTAAGCAATAAGAAGAAAGCACAATAAAGTTTTGCAATCGATACTGTATGTATGACCAGGACTATCATACAGGGAGACAGGAGGGGAAGATTTACTATAAGGGTGTTATGTGATCAATATAAACCTTCTAGGTTTCTTTTTTTTTTTTTTTAAAGAATCTGCACAAAAAAATGTGCTGACTCAAAAATAACAAACAGAACAAAAACAAGCTTGGCATTGTGTTTTGAGAAGTTTAGGCGTTCTCATTAGGCATGTGACACAAGAAGCTGATATATTTGGAAGTCCCCTTAATGGTAAATCTTGTAATAGTAAAGTTTAACCAATGAAAATCTATTTGACTCTTATTGCTATTTGTAATGTAATGAATATTTCTGATGATTTTTATTTTTTTATTTTTATTTTTTAGTTACTATGAGATATAAGAACACTCCACTTTCAGGAAATATTTAAATACTCTTAATTCATTCATCTTTTTATACCTTGCAAATATGGGAAAAGCAAATTAATAAAAAACAGGATTCATTTCAATTGGTGGACTGGCACATTATAAATTCTTTAAAAAAAAAAAAAGACTGGAAAATCCTTAGTCAAACTAAAGAAACAAATAACTCCCTACACAAAGATTTCTGTAGTTCCCAAATCTCATCAGAAATTTCCTTGTGTAATAGACAGCAGTTAACATGGCTATCACCTAATCAAAGCAGAGAATAGATGTTGGAGAGGTACTCAGTCAGAAATTAGACTCTCGAATTATCCTTGGAAGCCTCAGAGGCTATCTCAGAAGAATGCAAGGGAAGATTGTAGAAGTCAAAGATAATGTTTTCTGGAGATCACAGGACCAATGAATTCATTAGTTCATAACATATATGCACAAGACCTACACAAGAACAAACTAGTCAGCATTCTGTCCTGGAAATAAGATAGTCATGAGTCCAACCCTACACTGAAAAGCTATTGGCAGTTGGTACCTGTTTTAGTCAGGGTTTCTATTCCTGCGTAAACATCATGACCAAGATGCAAGTTGGGGAGGAAAGGGTTTATTGATCTTACACTTCCATGCTGCTGTTCATCACCAAAGAAAGTCAGGACTGGAACTTAAGCAGGGCAGGAAGCAGGAGCTGATGCAGAGGCCATGGAGGGATGTAACTTATTGGCTTGCTTGTTTCTCCTGGCTTGCTCAGCTGGCTTTCTATTGGCTTTCTTATAGAGCCCAAGACTACCAGCCCACAGATGGTACCACTCACAAGGGGCCCTCCCCCCTTGATCACTAATTGAGAAAATGCCTTAGTGCTGGATCTCATGGAGGCATTTTCTCAACTGAAACTCCTTTCTCTGTGATAACTCCAGCTTGTGTCAAGTTGACACACAAAACTAACCAGTACAGTACCTTTTGAGGAAAACTTCGTTTTCTTTAATATCTCACACCTTGTAAAAACATTCAACTGACAGTAGGTCAAAAGTCTTGGTGAAGAACATGAAACTGAAGAAGTAAGACAGTTGGAATGATGCATGATATCCCCAGGCTTAGCCAAGGAATTTCTAAAAAGGACTCTAGTACTGCAACTAACCACGCAAGTGCTCGTCCAATTAAATTTCATGGCATTACATTTCTTCCATATAATAGCAAAAGAAACTATGAACAGAGTGAAGAGACAGCCTAATTCTCTCAACTATCCATCCAGCCAGAGATTATTCTTTAGAATGTAGAACTGTAGATATTACAAACCAAAATAACAAGCGTCTCAATAAAATGGTCTAAAGAGTTGAATGCAAGGTTCTCAAAGAAAGACATACAAATAACCAAAATGCTTCAGAAACATTTTCATAGTCTTTAATAATCAGGAAATGCAAGTGAAAACTTTTCAGAGTCTATTTCCCTCAGTCAAAATGACTATATCAAGATAATGAATGACATCAGATGCTGGCAGGAATGTGAAGCAAAGGAACATTACTAGTAGAAATTTAAATTGGAAATCAGTTCCTGACGATCCTAGAAACAGATGTGGGAGTGCTGAGGAGTACACGGAGCTCCGGACAACTAGAAATCAGTTCTCAGCACACACATAAGGAGACTCTTAACTGCTGCTGACTCCAGCTTGAGAGTATCTGCATGTCTTCCAGATTATATGTGCAGCTGCACTTAAACTTGCACAGACCCACACACAGATTCACATGCCCATGCATAATTAAAAATAATAGAGACTACCAAGCAGAAAAGGAAAGGCAGAGTAGGTAAAAACAGAAAACAAAAAATAAAACAATAGCAACTGATAATCTTGTTATCTTGTAAATTTTAAAACATATTGCTTTAGCTACTTATAATTCTTACTCAGTTTTGATACCTACTCAGTGTCCTTAAAAATTTCATTAAGACTATGGTTTTGATTGAATGTTTGTTTGTTTTTTAGAACCAGAAATAAATGTGCTGAGATCTTCTGGAATATCAAATTAATATACACTCTAAATTTGGATACATTTTATGTTTGTCCTTATATTTCCCTATAAATATTTAATGTTAATACTTGTGAGAATTTTTGAGCTGAGCAGGGTGGTACATGCCTACCAGCCCAGCACTAGGGAGACTGTGGCAGGGAAGCCCAAATATTCAAGATCATCAAGGAGTGCCTTTGGCTTTGTCTCAAAAAATATAAAAAGGATAGTGTTTTTTTCAGATTGATGATTGTTGTTTTATATTAATAGAAATAAAACAATCATACCACTTTCATTAATGATCTACAAAGTAAAAAGAAACTGAGTATTCACAATCTGTATTCAAATTTATTCAAAGATATTGCAGGGAAACTTTGTCTTTTGTATTAGACAAAGTCAACTAAGATTTTCCCCACTCATGAATTTAAATTGTGAAAGCCTGGCTAAAAATTAAATTTTTAACTTTAAATTGGTTTTAAATTATATTTAGATCATTCCTACATGTGAGCTCACATTAAAATTTCACAATTATGTAAAAGATTAGTGTAGTAGAAGACATACAACACATTATTTGTTCAAATGTAAGCATTTTAATTTCCCCCATGAAATTGTGCCAGAGCATACACATTTATTTCCTGGGTCTACTTATTACTACGGCAGAGCAGCTTGCTATCTCAAAGCCCTGGAGGCTAGAAGTCCATATGAAAGCTTTTCAAAGTAGTCCCACCTGGGAATCCCAGGGAGCACCACTCTCCTGCTTTTGGGCCATGCATGCTGCCATCGTCACTCTGCTTACCTTGGCATTCCAGAACACTATCCTCATCTCAGCATTCCTTTGCATGTAGTTTTCTTCCTAGGGCCATCTAGGTCCACATTTCCATTCCCATACATCCACTAGTCACAAGGGCTGGGTGTCCTGCTGTGACGACTTCACTGTAACTAATTACATACGCATGGCACTTTTAAATGAAGGTCTGATGGTTAGGACTTCAGCATGTACATTTGCAAGGAATGGGATGGAGGGCATTTCAACAAAACTGATGGAAATTGCCCTAAAACCCCACAGAACTCAACAATGTCTTCAAATCCATTTTGTCACTGTGTGTCTCTGGAAAAAAATCTCTTAATTTCCCTATTTTTTCTTATATAACCTGCAAAAAAGATATAATAACTTCAGCATGATATATTACATGGATTCTGTTGGAAGTCTTGATATGCATTATCAAGTCAAATATGAATCAGATCTTTAGAATAAATTTGAAGGGACAAATGTGTGAATTGAAGCACAACTTTTGAACTCACATCAAAAAATAAAAACCTTATATATGAAAGTGGAATTTTGATAATATCAGTTCCCCGGTACTCCTTCATCCTGTATCGATCACATCACTGGAGGGACCTAAATGCTGCCAGTGTTTCTTCAGCTCTCTCAGTGCAGTGATTAGCTTGTAGTATTAAAGCTATCTTTTAGTCGGTCTTTCAATCTCCATTCTCCCTTATGGCTGTCCTTACTGGTTTTTTTTCAATATTATTTTATTAAAAGAAGTAAGTCAACTTGTCATTAAAGGTGCAAACGAGAATAAGGAACAATCTTTGTTGGTGCGCCTTGGTGGTAACAGCAGAAAAATAGAGAAGCTTAGTAATCACTTCTGTTAGGCTTTGGATTCTGATTTTAGACAGTAGCTGAAGTTTGAAGAAGAAAACAAAGAACTAAATTCCAATATGACTGAATATAAGATGCAACATCAACAAAAAGTACAGTGGCAAATTAATTCACTAGATTAATCTCCCATGACATGAATACTTTCTTCCAAGAACTCAGTATTATTTTACCATTAGAAGAAGTGTCCAAATTAACTAATTTACAGTTACTATACCAAATAATTATGTTAGGGATAGTAAAATATCAAATGTTGCCTGATCACAGACTGAAAAATAAGCAAGCCATTTGCTAACAGTATAATGAAAAAAATAAAACTTGGAAACAATGCTTTGAATATTCCTTTTTAAATTTCATGCAATGCATTTTGATTATTTTCATCCCAGTTGATTATTCTCACCCAGTTCAGTTCTTCACGTCTTTACTTAATTTCCAGACCCATTTAACTTCATGTTCTTTTCCTTTGTAAAAGAAAATTGGAGTTCCATTTATATTGGCTTACTATATGTGTGGAGTCTGCTCGAGAGTATGGTCAATATAATAGGTGTCAACTCACTGTAGAAAAATGATTTTCCCTCTCCCAACAACAATGAATTATCTGTATCTCCTTACCTAAGAGTGGGACAGTGTGCCCACCTCTGATCTTCCATGCAGGAATTTTTGTTTGCTGAGCTTATACATGTCTTGGGTACTTTATACAGTCTCTGTCAGCTCATAGGTACATCTTGTATGTTTGTGTCTGGAAATTACTGTTTCCTTTTAGTCATTCACCACCTCTAGATTTTACAATCTTTCTACCCCCCTCTTCTACATAAATCTCTGAGTCTTAAGGGGAGAGATTCAATAGCGACATCATCCCATTTAGGGCTGAGCTTTCTTCTCTGCACATTAAGTAGTCAGGGATGACTGTACTAATTGCTTTCTATTGTAAGAATAGTTTCTGATGAGGTTTGAGTGATGTAAATATCTGTGGGTATAGAAATAGATCATGAGAGTAGTTTTATTGTTATGAGGCATGCTTGTGTCATGTAGGAGACCTCGTACAAGAATAAAACATCACTGGAGTTCATCTTTTTTGTCACTAAGCCTATGTGTGTGTGTGTGTGTGTGTGTGTGTGTGTGTGTGTGTGTGTGTGTGTGTGCACGCGCACCCCTACATATGGATATTCTAAAGTTGTTACCTTTATTAGATAAACCTAAAATATGATAAGTGACATGCCTTGCTTGTCTTCTAGAACAACCTTCGCATTTTCTTCAACTTGTTTGTCTTTAGTGAATTATACTGATCGGTTTCTAGAAATAACCGAAGTCTTATAGGATTCCTGATAGGTTGTAATAACAAATCCTGGTACTAATAATATCCTATTAGGATAACAGTGGTAGAATTACACTGAGGTGGAATGGAAGTGATGGGGTTTGGCAGATGATCTCTTACTTCTGACCCCAATCGGCCTTGAACTGTATGGTTTGTCTAAGAACATTCTGATGGCCACCTTACATGTAGCTAAATGGAAAAAGATGGTTCGCTCTTTAATGTATTTTCCAGTAGTGTATGTTTTGTAGTAATTTTATAAATGTGGTGCAGCCTGATGATGGAAAGTATGTTGCAACTAAGAAAATATAATGTTCTGCTGACAAGAACTAGGAAATGAAGTGGCTAGGTGAACAATTTCAATTTCACTTCACTTGCTGGGGCACAAAGAAAACTTCTTTTATCCAGCATGGGATATAAACCTAATCTTCACGGGCTACATTTGCCACTGCAATCATTCCACAAATGGCAATGATTAGGCAGTAAACATCAAAGCCAACAGCATAAACAAACTGAACCAATCCCTTTTAATGTGTTGTATTTGGAAATTGAAGTGTTTTGACTCATTTCTATTGTTTATTAAACAAGGAAACAGACAGAAGCATTGGGGACTTGTATATACACAGTTCTTTAAATGGAAACACTTCTAGGAGGTGGGACAAAAGGTTTTCATTGATTTTCTTCTCCATTGTCCTGATTGGGGAGACTGTGTTTGTACCTCTTTCATAATCCTTCTCTTTACATCCTACCAGTATACCAAGGCATAGCAGAAATGTGATGACTTTTAGTTTACTGTATTGTGTAGGTGTACACAGGCCATTTGCTATGAAAAAAGCAAGAATCTACTTATGTCATGTACTGCTTCCCTAGTATGTGCTTCTAATACATACCTGGAAAGTTCCAGCGGACCCCTCAGGATTTCTTAGCAATGGACTCCTGTAACTCTTCTGTGTTTTCTCCTCTTGTTTCTCTCGGACTGTTTTCTGACAATGATTTCTTTTCAGTTGGCATTCTCTGAAAAACCAATGCTGTTGCCCTGGGTTGTGATTTTATATTTTAACCTTATTGCCTCCTTGACATTTACCTTTCCAGCCATGATCTGCTTTTTCCTAGCAGCAGGGACCTTCATCTCCTTCTGTGCCACATAATAACAAGATCAGAAGGGCAGATGGGGGACGCTCAGGGCCTGCTCTCCAGCTGTAGTTTGGTCTGCAAGGTTAGACCTATTATTATGCATTTACCTACTTTCAAATTTTTCTTGGAGAACAAGTAAGTTATATATGTTCTGAACTACAGTATTCTACCTTTTACTCCTCTTTTCATTTTCCTCCAGTACTAATGGCCAAAAAAACAAATGCTATTTGAGCAGCAGTTCTAAGTGACCGTCACAGACTTGGTCTTTCCTTAAAAGAACATTAATGGAAAAAAATCACAGAGATGTGAAAAGTCACACACTGAAACCTTTTATCTTCTTTCTCCCCTTGCTACAAAAACAAAAATAATTTTAAAAGTCAGAGAAAAACATCAACTTGACAGATTTCTATCTTCTCCATTGTGTGCCATGGCTGTATTTCTGTGGAAGATTACCCGTGTTTTCTCTTCGAATTGAATTGTGATTTTTGCTTCACTGGAGATTTTGCTGAAGCCAAGTATACTTCACCCTAGAGAGATAATTATCTCCAGTAAGACAGCTATGGTTAACTTACATTGACAAACATAACCTGTCTCTCTCCTTAAGCTCATGTTTCTGCTTTAAAGTACTGTACATCTTGCCAAGAGCCAGGATTCTCACTTCCTGTTCTCTAACTAGGACACCATGTGGGCAGCTGTGTTACTCAGCAGAATTATCAATCCATGGTGATGAGTCATGCTTTTAACATTTCTCAAAACCTATGTACACATGAGTCACCTTGGAATTCTCGTAGGTACTTTTTTTTTGAAATGTGGAGCCTATGAAAGAGCGTCTTAATGAGTTTGCTAATTTCAACCTCCTTAAAAACAATAAATGCGACGAGGATTTCAAGCTGAGGGCAATTTAGAAATGTATAAATCTGAATTGCAATAGTTTTGCATCCAAACAGCTCTTACTGAAGATTCTGAAAGAGTAAGGGGCTCACCCAGGCACAGCAGCTGATTTCTACTTTTGCTTTTCACAGAATCAAGGAAGTTTACATTAAAATAATATGCTTTGGGGTTATCTATTACAGTTTACTTGACAAAATATCAAGGTATATTTAACAGGCAATGTACCCCTGCAACCCAATCATGAGTATGGTTTAGAAATATTTTGAATAAAATGCCATATCTTCTGTGCCATTAGATTCTCTTGTTGGCCTATTTTCTAGTACATCTGCACACACAGCCTTACCAAAGGCTCATAATGGGCAGAATATATTTATATCCCTGACTTTGAAACTGATTATGTGCCCTTGCTTTAAATAGAAGCAAGGGTGATTGTATGCTTGGTGGTCCTTGAAGTTGGGAGAGGCTGCTGACCTTGTTTCTCCTCACCCATTCTTAATTCTCCTGTTATGAGAACATCACTAGCTATTCTGCTAGTAAAAGTGGATGAAAGGCATAAAAGCAAAGCCCGCAGTGTCTGGACTTCTGGAGGATCAGTTCTAACTTATGCTTATGACACGGATCCACTATGCATATGCAGTTTTAAATCAGCTGAACTTTTTCAAAAATGGCATATCTCTGAAAACATGATTTTTGTGCAAGTCCATGAGGATGTGACCTAACAGCTTTAAAATAGGTATAATAGAGTCACAATACATAACAAATGTGTAAGTTGCACAATCTCAGGAGCTTTGATGAATGAGAACACCCATATCGTTACAAAATCACCATCGGATAATGGATACAAGTCATTTGCACTCCTATCTTTGTCCCTTCACACAGGGTACTGGCCATCCTATGGCCAGGCAACTAACCATCTGCTTAAGGTTTTTAGATGTACTAGTGAAGGAAGGACCTTTATTAGTTATGCTTTTTTTTCCAGCAAAAGCTTTTTAGCGTGAATATGTGAAACTGTGTATCAAACGTTTATATTATTATCTTATTTATCTATTTATATTTATTTTATGTATGTGAATATACTTTAGCTGTTCAAACATACCAGAAGAGGGCAGCAGATCCCATTAGAGATGGTTGTGAGCCACCAGTGGTTGCTGGGAATTGAACTCAGGACCTCTGGAAGAGCAAACAGTCAGGGCATCTAACTTTTGACCATCTCTCAGGTCCCCTGTTAGCTTACACATTAATCAGACAATAGCTCCTTGTTTTTGTTTTGTTTTTCCAGTGGGGGAATTGCTAAAAATAACATGTCTATGATCACTGAAGAATAATTCATTGTATTAGTATGGGGTATATTTTCTCTTGATTGAATGCCTTCAGCTGAATGCCTAAGAAAACTTAAACCTGTCTGTATAAACTGCCAGGATGTCAAAGTGGCTATAATGTCTTAAAGCCAAGCATGAATTTGTAATAGTTCTACTTTATATATATTCTGTCCAACAGTATATATAATGCATCTTGCATATTATAGGATGGTATAATATTCCAATATTAACTTGCTTCTCTAATAAATACTGTGGTGTTTTTAAGTCATCATTTGCTAATCAAGCAACTTATTTGAAGACTTATTAATGTCCTGTGCTATATTTAGTATAGATTTCTTTATAACAACATAATCATAAAAGACATACTGACTAATGAGTACAACATAATTATTACTTTGTTTACACATTGTGTGTAGATGAAAAGCATATTAACTGCACCAACCAGCCCACTTGCTATTTCTTTGTAGTGAAACCATTCAAGTGCTAGTCTCCAGATTTGGAAATATGTACTATACAATAATGTATGGCTTAACCTGTGTTGGTTTTTAAATGATGTAAGTTGATTAGTGTATTTTCCCAACGTAATATTTGTATAAATTATTTGGGATTTTCATACTGTGCAGCCTGATCACACTCACTTCCTGTTCCTTCCAGGTCCACTCTCCAGCACTTGTTCTCTCCTCTCCCCCTCTACCCCCCAAAATACACCAAGCACTATTTGTGTTATCCATATGTTCACTTCGGCATGCTTATTATGATTTTAAAGACTCCCCTCAATGGTTTCTTCTCTAAGCTTTATCTTTTTTATTGGGGGCAAGGTACAGGTTGTTGCAGAAACCTGCAATGACTCTCATTCTCAATTAGGAGGCTAGAGTCATCAATGCCACTGCAACAGATGCTTCCATGCTCATAACAACAAGCAAGAGCTCAGATCATAGTCTTCTCCATGGTTTCCCAAATGGCTGCATGAACCATAGACATCCATATAGTCTCTGGTGGCATGGACCACTTCACCATGGCGTTCCAATGGTTTGTGCTACCATTTTGGACCATGTTGATGTTCAAGATTTTCCCAGTCACAGAGGCCATGTTGGTGTCTGTGATCCAAGTTGATTCATTTTTTAATTAAAACATTTTTGAGTTTGCTATTTTGTTAGTAATCCTTTTAAAATAATGTGTGTGTGTGCATTTTATTATTTTTATGTCTTAGAATCAGTTGTTAACTGCTACCCAAAATTCATACAGAATTTTTGGCTGGCCTAGCCTAAATCTCTAAGTCAAACTGTAGACTTGAAATCTAGAATACATAACTGTAACTATAACAACTATAATTATATATGCATATATATTATTGTGTTACTGTTCATAAGTTTACCAAAATTTGGTAATGGAATGCCCTTTGCAACTGGACTAGTTTAAAATATTTAAAGGCTCATAAAACTATATCATTAATGTTTATTGAGACTTTCTGGAGAATGTAGATTCTGTTGTTGTTGAGTGAATATATCCTATAAATGTAATTTAAGTCCTTTTGATCATATTACTTTTCAAATGGTCAGTATTTTACTGTTTTTTAGCCCAAAAGTTTTACCAATTATTGATATGTAATTTTTAAAGCTCTTATTAAAATTATTGGTATGAATATTTCTTCTCATAGATATGCCAATTTTTGCTTCAAATAGTTTTAAACATTGCTCCTAATTTGATAAACTTTAAGAATTGTTAATATATAAGGTTACTTTCAAGCTTTGAATTAAGTGAGTAAAGATTAGGATTATTTCATTTTCTGATGATTTTCTGCCAGCATTCTTATGAAATTTACTGGATACAGTAAGTTCTGATATCTAGTGAGCTTGTAAAATCAATTTATTTTTTTAAATTATTAATTATATTGAATAGTCTAGTTTTCATTGTTATAATATAATTGTGTTTGTACTGAGATATTTTCAAAAGCAGCATATTTTGGTAGTCTATAAATTCGTTTTTTTTTTTTTCTTTCTTAATCCAGTCCAATAGTCATATATTTGAGGTATTCAAAATTATAGTCCATGTGTTTATTTGCTAGGTTGGGTTGACTAAACCATCTTGTTCTATTTCTGCTTTTTTCATTTCCTCCTTTTCAAAATTATGCATTATTTTAGGGAGAGTACTATACTTTCTAATTTACCTTACTTATAGCTTATCATCCATTGCTATTGGAGATTGTTGGTTTCTTTTTTCTCTAAAAAGTATCTCTAAGAAATATGATTGCAGTTGTCATAAACTACTCCTGCTGTCTTACATATGGAGTTGGCTTTCATACTTATAATATATAGATGAATCATACAATACTTGGGATATTTGCTATTCTGTTTGAAAAATGTTCCATTGTGACTTAAATACTAGATTTTTTGTAGCTGTTGACATATTTGACACTTGCACTGCTTTTCTGTGTTGGCAGTTTTTTCATTGAATATAATTTCCCTCTTGGTTAAAGTGGCTTCAGTATTAATTCTTCTAACGATGTGTTAATGACATATTTCTTCAGTAAGTATATATATTGAAATGTTTTAACGTTGCCTCTACTTTTGAAAAAAATCCTATATGATATTTGTTTCTTTCCCTTGTATATTTTTCTTTTCTGTTCTGTAGCAATTGATTAGTGAACAATAGGTTTCCATCTTGCTACAATTATGAAAGAGAAGACTTAAGAAGACATAAATCTTACTAATTAAAAAATATTTACTTTCTGAAATTTTGCTTTATATGATGTGAAAGCCCAATAGAAATTAATATTAAAAAATCACCTCAACAGGACCTCCTTTTTAATAAGTGATCCCAATCCTTTCTTTGTGATATTTTATTGTCTGGATGTTCATTGCAATAATGAATATGATGTTTTTCATATATAAAAATACTTATTCTAGTAAAATACTTTTTCATGAGTCTATATCTTCTTACAAATGATCTGATAAGTGAAAGTAACTAATATCTTTTAGCGCTTCATCAGGATAAGCATTGTGCTAGGCACGTAAAAAACAATACACAAGTGCTTATCAATTGAGTTACATTCCCTATAGAGAAACAGATGTCTATAAAATGTTGACTGTTTTTATTAACAAAGTGTTTGCTTACATGATTACATGTTAAGCATTTTTCTGTTTGTTTCGTGTAGACTTCTATTTATCTTCTTGTTGGTTCACTTGGGAGTCATAACTGTGCCTGCATTTTTGCTATGGTAACTCTTTATTTATGTCTGGTGCTGGCTTTCCTCCTTTTTTACTATGAATATTGCATTTTCTCTTCTAATTTAAAGAGAATACTTTTCTGAATATCCTTGTCCATTATTCCACTTTCATGAATAGAGTGCAATCTATGGATTATGATATCTCTATGTGACTTACAATATATGCTTTGAAATCTACTGTCATCATAGAACTCTGGCACAATTAAGATATCAGGACAATGTTGCATTATGATGGAACTGTCAAAAACATGTAATATCTGAAAAAACATAAATCAACCTACTTAGAATCTTCTATTTTGCTTTTAGTAAGGACAGAATATGAGGTCCGCTCTGATCTCAAATGCCACATTTTTTACCTGATGTCATGTTTATATTGTTAATCTATAAAATTCTCTATGTTATTGACTATAATCTTTAGATATTTTCATCCTGTTTGAACCCAGATCCAAAGTCAGTATATTTTCTCCTATCTGTTTTTTGAGAAACCACACCATGTGAACTTTATGAAAATGGGGAACACAGTTGATTACACCAGGCATGCTTAATTGTTTATCTAGTTACAATAAAGTCTACCTTCCTAAATAACAAGTGTGATTTTTAAGCAAGACATTAGCAAATTGTACATACTCTAATTGCATTCTTCAGAATGTTGTGGGCTAGGGTGTGCTAGTGAATGAGTTTTACTTGTAGAAAGAAGTAAATAAGTGGGATAATAGAATTTGCCTGACTGTCTTGGTGACAGCCTCATTCCACATTCTTTCACAATGTAACAATATGCCATAAAACAAGAAGGTATATCTGTGTGCTCAATCTTTTGATTCTAACTGAAATGAAGTCTCTGTGTGGCTCAATCAATATCTCAGGGTTGAGTTGATTACATGTTTGACGTTTGTAAAGGGATGAAAGAAGCCAGTGGTATTGCTCTTGTGATAAGCATGAATGGGCAGCCCAGGTTGTAACTATACAGAGTTGTTATTTTTCCTCTTCTTGCCCGACCACACTGTACACAGAAAAGGTTAGGGACTCTCAAACATTGTAATTAGTAAAAGCTGTCATTGAATTGAAATAATATGTTGAGTTTAGAACAATATAATATTCAAGGCTGTATTCTCAAGAAAAATACTAATAAGTAGACCAAAATAAACTACTAACTTAATTTATTCATTCATTCATACAATAGTGAAATCCTTCTCCTTTACAGAGAGTGAAATTGATATTATTCTTATTATGATTGGAACTGAAGGAGATATTAACAGGGCAGGAATAAAGATATGTTAGCATTAATAAGTTAGTACTTACTATACATAACATTATAGTAAGGCTAGAGATAGGTTCTTCTCAGGCTGGAAGCAGAGAGAGTAACCAGTCTTAGCTAAATGAAATTTACAGATGAAACTCATGTTGTCTTCCTACAGTACAATAGAACATGACACTTCATAGTCAAAGAATACCTAGTAAGGAAAATTTGAAAGGTTAGCCAAGGCATGTGTATTCGTTATTTTTCTGCTGGTGTGATAAAATACCCTGACTAAAGTCAACTTGAAGTAATGTGTTTATTTGGCTTACAGTTCCAAAGAGAATACAATTCACCATGACAGAAAAACTATAGGAGTAGGAGCAGAGAGAGGAATAGAGAGAGGGAGGGGAAGAGGGAGAGGGAAGGAGGAAGGAGGAGGGAGGAAGAAAAGGGAGAGAGAGAGGGAGAGAGAGAGAGGTAGAGAAAGAGAGAGATCAAGACAGACTACAACATTTTAAAGCATACCTCCAATGACATATTTACTCTCAAAGGTTCCACCTCCTGAAGCTTCCATGGCCTTTCTAAAGAGGACCCCTAGGTGGAGACTAAGTTGGCCTTTGGGTCCCATTTATTTTTCGGTATAAAACGGAGATTTTATTTTATTCAGGTGTATTGTAAACATAAAGGGCATCTTGTTGAGCAGACACTTCACAGAATTTTTTAAGCAGGTATCCTCTATTTCTCCTACTGACTGTCTTTTTTAACTTTCAATGTATAGATTTAATAAATAGGATTCTGCATTAACTAGAAAATAATTACTCATCTGTGACATAAAAGCAGCCTTATATGGCATGACTAGTTGTGCTTTTTGAATGATAAAACAAACAAACAAAAACATTTGCTTAGACTACTTTAAGTACACAGAAACATTGAGCAATATGTACAGATTTATCCCATAATATCTTATTCAATATTGAACCATACAAAATAGTGCCAGAAATCACATTAAATTGATTCTAGATATGAAATATTTTACTTGAATTTTGATGATATGTGGCTTGTGAGAGTATTTACAGTACTTAAGTATGTATGATAATTTATTTGCAAACAATTTCTAAATTATAGATATTAATCCCTATTTTAGCATATTGATATATGGCAAAGGAAAATGTTTTGAGGCATTGATATTGATGATTTTAAACATTGTATATTTTGCAATAATGCTGCAGACTATGATTTTAATAGAGCTTCTCATCTTTAGAAAGAAAGAAATTATAAATAAGCAAGTACAAAATTTTTTAAGTTTACTTTTTTAGTTAAAGTGTTACTAATATGTTTAATATGTTTTCAGTTGATCTTTAAAGGTCTTTTTTGATTAAGCATTCAAAGTCCTGTCTAAATTAAATTAAGTTGAACATGTTGTTACAATTCTGATGAAATTAATCATTCTGCTTGCTGTTTAGGTAATCCCTTTTAAAAAACTCGAATTAAACATGTCTGCACTTGAAAAATGTATCCGAGATATTAAACCACAAGATTTAGGACAGAAAATACAAATAATTTTCATAATTTTGACACCCTATATATCACTAATTTAGACAAAATGTAATGTAGCATAAAGGTCACTGAATAAGGGCTCACAAATCCTAAAATCTAATCATGACCTTGAGAAGATAGCTTCACCCTTTAAAACCTCAGATTGTTGAAATTTATCATGATAAGGTTATTTTGATCCCTTTCAACTCTATGAATATAAATGTGCTTTTGTCTGGAGAGCAGCTGAATGCTTTCGCTTTGTTTTCATGAAATAAACTTTGATGGTTATATCAAATGTGCTTAACTAAAGCTATTTATCTTGGTGATATGTCTGAAGCATGCATCCTGCTGAGAATGGCTCTAAGATTATTCTTTGCTTGCTGTACTGCCAATACTGATTCACGAACTCTGAGGACGCCTACCCTAATTTCAGAAGGAGTTCAGTGTCCTAAACAGTACCCCTTACCTTTTATTTAGACCACATGCTGTTTCGTCTGGTGGAGTGGACAACACATTTCATAACTCCATAGGGAGTTACATAGCTCCTTTATTCTCAATAAAGAGACAAAGGTATGCAGGATATAGAAAGTTAGATGGAAGAAAAAAATTCTTTGTTATATATAACATAATGCTTAGATTTCAACTGAAGAATAGAAGGCCAATAGTTATCAATTTAATGCAGAATATTTCCACAAAACATCTTTATAATTGCAGTGTAAATGGCTATTCATTGATTTTACTAGTCTGGCTCAAATAGTATAGTCTGTAGGATAGTTCTGCAGTGTGACAGACAATACAACAGCTACTAAATAAGGTCAATCCTAAAGTAAAGCACTGGATAAATTGGGCAGATTTGCCCATCCTGAAGCGTTGTTAGCCTATGTAAAAAGCTCAGCAGAGTGCACAGTCTCAGCAGTGTTTCCCATTCAAATGAGTTCCAACATGAAACAAAGTTGAAAATCAATTAAAACACTTATTGAAATTACTCAGAGGATAGGATGGATTACATGTGATGATACATAATTTTCAAATGTATGGCAAGACTTTTGTCCTTGATATCTGCCTCTCTGTCTCTGTCTCTCTGTCTCTCTGTCTCTCCCCCCCACCATTTTTCCTTTATGTGAAAACTAACCAACCTATTTCGCCCACTCCTTCTCTCCCCAGTGCTTCTTATTATAAATCTTTCACTTCTCTTTGATGCAAATTAGTCTAGACTTTCTAATCAGCCTCTGATTCTCCTCTGTACTTGTAACTCAAATTACTATACAAAGTGACATGTAAATTACCACATCCTAACAGTTGTGTCTTTATTACACCAGCAAGAACAGCAGTGTGAGATCAAAATCAAAGATTCAATGTAAGAAAGTGTCAAAACACTAGAAGTCCAATAGGAAGAGAACTTAGAATCTGAACTTCCAACAGAAAGAATCCTGGTGGAAGGTAGACAGTGAAGAAGGCACGGTGACTCAGCAAATCCAAAGCAGATTTGTCAAATCACCTGCAGTGATGTCCAACATCAGATAAATTGGGAACCTGAAACAGACTAACAGTAGGTCTCCTGGAGCCTGTCAGGGCCAGTGATTCTATACAGAACAGAGGAAACAATAGACACTAATATCAAGAATGGAGGATGAAAACTCCACTTTATTAATTAAGACCAAGGAAAATGTGGACACTAAGTATATACTTGGCACTCTAATATATTCCGATGATTCTGGTATGAGAAATGGATATTTGTCTTTTTGTCGTACAAGATATGGTATTTAGGTATAATCCTGTGATTCTACTAAGACAATAGGCAATTAGTATTCATCTAAAAATACATGTTGCCTCTCCTGATGTACTTACATGTATTTTGAAAAAGATGAGATGTCCTTAGACTGTGTTCATATGTGTCCCTCTACTCCCTACATAGAAGCTGTGGTTGTTAAAGTGGACATTTCTAGACAATGTTCCTGGGTATCAGCAGCAAGCTCCTGACTATAAACCCTTAGCTGTCCAGTATTTTGGCCATTGTACTGGATTTATGAAAAGTTGCACTGAACAATAATATTGTTGCCTGTTTTTCAGTTATGTGATATATGCTTATTATTAACATATAATTTTGATTTTTGTGATTGAGCATATGTTATACACAGAGCAATATAATTATACTGTACTGTGATTTTGTTATTACAGTTTGTTCATCCTAATTGATACATCCAAAAGATAAAATGCTCCAAAATATAAAAATTCTCTTAATGTTGACATGATAAACTTTATACTTGACCTCAAATGGTGGATGGGTCACAGACAAAACATAGCTTAATTGAGCATATTGTAGAAAATTATTTTAGGCCATCCATATTATTACCTTTATATCTGGTCTCCTTTTTATGACTGTCTCTTTTTTCTTCTAATAAATGCAAAAGTCTACAAACCTCAATTATTTGGCTGATGGTTATTTCAGCTTGGGAAAGGATATATATAATTTTGTGTTGGTTTTTTTTTTTTTTTATATACTAGAAAATAATTTTAGACCACATTTAAAATCACTAGGGTAATGAGTAGGTAGATGGATGGGCTATGTGCTCAACATAGCTTTTCTTCATGTGTTAATGTTTCCATCATATATAATGTCTACAACAGTGTGTAACACATTCCTATGCGTTAATGATGAGCACAGTGGAAAATGTGAAGACCTTGCTCAGATATGCAACTGGAACGGTGACTCAGTCGCCTGTTATCTAGCTCTGTAACAAGCCCTCTGATGAAATGTGTCATAGTATCTCCTCAAAGATGAGAGGATGTAAGTGCCATAAAATGAGGATGAAAGGAGATTTGCAGGAAGGAAGGAAGTGGGTAGGAGGAAGGAAATGAATCATGGATAGTAACACCGGAGTAGAGATATTTCTGTTGGCTTGTTCTAATGAGGCATGTGCTTGGCAGTGCTCTGAGCCGGGGGAAGGATATTTTAGACTGTGTTCCATATGCACTTAAAGTTGTAGGGATCACAAATCTGTGGTATATTTTGGAAATGTTGGGAAACCAAATGCAACTAACGTTCAACTTTACTGCACATGAGCAGAATAATACAGGGATCCACAGGGATAGAAACAAGAACTAATTCTCAGTTACATTGAATATCATTTGTCCAAGTATATTGTTTCTTAAAACTCTGGCATATTTTATTAAAAATCACTGAAAATGATCAAGTTATTTTTAGGTACTCTCTGATAAATAGGGAAGTGAAAACAGCTCAGAATGGACCAGATATACAAACTAAATACATACAAATTTGTATAACAAATATAAAAACTAAGTAACATTTGGAACTATCAGAACTTTTGTGTATCATAGGATGAGATCTCAGTGATATATTGTAAGAGGAAAGAAACAGAAGATCATAAATTCTGTGGCTGGTGAGCAGTCAACAGTTTCATCATCAGACTGTTGGTAAAGAGGAAAGTAACCAGGAACATTTTTCTAAGGTTCCTACCTAGAAATTCTTCTTAATCTATTTTAGTAGCAAATTACTGCAAATTATACTTATTTATATAATCAAAACCACTAACATGTGCTATCTTATGAGTTTATTTTGCAAATATCTCTAGATCATTAGCTTAATTGTTCCCTTTATTTTTAATTAAAATCTTCTTTAAGTATCTTTGAATTTATGGCTTTCCACTTCTTTCATTCACAATGATATTGCTGTTTATCACTATAGCTCCTAAAGGGGTTCACCTTTTTATTAAATGTCTTCAGGCCTGGGCTTCCAAAGAGGACATCTATGGAAATAATAGACAACACATATATTTTGCCAATGAAGACTTTGGATTTTGTAAGTGGGATTCATTGGTTGTAAATTAAAGCAAAGTTACTAATCCAAATTATTTCAGGAAATTTGTGTTACAAATAAATGAAGTATCATTAGAAGACATTGGCAATGGGTTTTCTTTCTAATATTTCAAGTAAGCATACATGTTTCATGCATTTATAATGTAAGTAAAGACTCAGAGCTGTCTCAGGAACACACAGGTCACAGCAGAGATAATGATTCCAAAGGTTTGCATCAGAAGCAGGTATTCATGTTGAGCATCTTTTTTCTTGACTTCTGTGTGACCTCCTAATTACTTAGCATAAAACAAATGGTATGCTAACAGAACAAATTAGTCAATAATTGAAACATTATAAATGCTGAAAAGCTTGCATATAATTTCTCTGCTCTTTCTATCTATTTTTCATTTTAGATAATAATAATTAAATTTCAGATGTTTTATCTTTAGGAAATAGAGTATTTAAGAATCCAAATTACATTCTTGTGTGGGAAATATTACGGTTCTAACTGTAATTCCAATGTATTTTCCTTCATTTTGACAGATCCAGTTCTCAACAATCTACCATCATCAGATTTTTAAAAGACATGTTATGGAAATAAACAATTCATAATTTAAACTTGACATGTTCTATGTGGTGTACTCAATTACTCTGCCATGTCTCATGAATCTTCTGTCTATTCAGTGAAGTATTCTCTGATGCTGTAAAGTCAAGTGCCATATCCCTCACTGGGCACTGAGTAGCTGACTTGCTTATGACACAAGCTTTGCAGTGTTATATATTTTAATTAAGGAGCCCTTTCTTTTACTTATTCGTGATCCCAACTTCATGAGTAGTAATACTGGTTAGTCAGAGATGCCAAACAGAATTCAAATTTTGTTAGTTGCTGGGGTTGATAATGTCTACAGTATAATAAGGTACCAAGGGAAAGAGAAAGGAGAGAGAGAGAGAGAGAGAGAGAGAGAGAAAGAGAGAGAGAGAGAGAGAGAGAGAGAGAGAGAGAGAGAGAGAGAGAGAGAGAAAGAGAAGAGAAAGACGAAAGACAGGAGGGAGTAAAGAACTGTTCACCTAACTTTATTACGTGATATTTTTAAATTGTTTGGATTATTACTTATTCTTGTTAATCTAATACTGCACTGTGTTTATAAATTAGACCTAATTCCAAGTATTTATTGGAAAATATTTTATATGTAAAGGTTACAATTATCTTTGATCTTTCTAATTATAAACAAACATCTGAGAGAATGGAAAGAAAGGCTTAATTTGAGAGAATGGAAAGAAAGGTTTAATTTGGCACCAGATTTTGGAGTTTTGGGGTTTTTTTTGTTTTGTTTTGTTTTTTGTTTGTTTTGTTTTCTACTTTTGGTCTCTAATGCCACAAACAATCACGGCAGGAAAATGTAGCATAAAGAAACAGTTCACCTCCTAAATCATGAAGTAAAGAACAAAAAGAAGCTGGCTAATACCCACATCGTGAGTAAACCAGCAATTATTAAGATTCCATTATCATTTAATAATACCCCAATGAAGACCAAGAATTTAACATATGGTCTTTTGGGAAATAACGTCCAAAATATAGCAAGTGATGTCTGTAGTATCAGGTACCTACTAGGAATCGTTACCTACATGTCCTGTTGCTGAGAGAAATGATAGACATTTTCTCATTTGTCTTAGTTACTGTTCTATTATTGTGACAAAGCTCTATGACCAAAGCAACTTAAAAAAAGTGTTTAATTAGGGTTACAATTTCAGAGGGTTATAGTCCATGCTGGACTTAAATAGGAGACAGAGAGAAAGAAACTAGCCGTTCCCTAGTGATAGACCTCCTCTAAAGACACATCTCACAATCCTTCTTCAACAGTTCCTATCGAAGACCAAATATTTAAATGTATGAGCCTCTAGGGACATTCTTATTCAAATTAAAACTCTATTAAATTATTATCACTTAAAATGCAATTTAAATGATCTCTTTTGGTGATTGTAAGTCATAAAACCATGAAATAATTCTATCTCCAATGTATTTATCAATAGAAATTATTGATATTTAATTTTTGAATATTTTATGTTAATAAATAAGAAATGTATTACATGTAGAAAAGAAGTCTTGTCAACAATTTGGATTTTGTTAATAATATCTAAAGATTAAGATGCATGTTACCTTTAAATATTGATGCCAAATTTTGCAACCAAACATATATTATTATACATACAACTCAAGTTTGAAAATTGAAGCTCAGAATGGTTTAGATGATATATGTAGGCACATCTAGATAATGAGTAAGAAAACAAAGATTCAAATTCAAGCTCACCGACCTGGAGTCTTTTGTGTTTGCTCTGATGATCCTAAGCACATTAACTGATAGATTCTGCATTTGTATTCATTTAAAAGATATACATTATTAATTAAAGTGTTCATTGTGGACTAAAGAGGTAACTTAGTTGAGAAGATGCTTCCTGCAAAGCTGGAGGCCCGACTTTGGATACTCTGAACTCATTTAAAATGAGGAAATAATAGAGCATAATGAATTAACAGTGCTGGAGCAGGGAGATAAGTGGATCCCAAGGCTCTGCAACACAATCTAGCCAAATGGGCAGCTTTATATTTAGTGAGGTATTTAGGGAAAGAGGAGAAACAACCAACGTCTGGATTCCATATGTGTCCATTAGTGTAAGCAGAACTGCACACACATACACAAACACACCACACACATCTCCTTGCACAAATGTACCACATATATAAATATACAAGAAAAACAATAAACAACATGCTGATTGTGATAAATGTATATTCATACACAGATATAAAAGTGAAGACATCAAATCACTCTGAATCCTTAGCCCATTTTCTACAACAGGAAGTGATTTACATAAAGTTTATAGCATCATCTTAATTGTGTATAATTGTGCATGCATAAAATCCACAAATCACATTAGATTTCCCAGCATTGCTTACATTTGTATGTTCCTGTAATTAGCTCACAACATTTTGTCACATGTATAAATGGAAGTATCCACAACTCCAGTGACTATATGAAAAACTTCCATCATGGATGACCTTATTATATGGTTTTGTGACTATTCTGAATCAGTCTTATCCATCTCTTCTTCTTTGTACCTAAATCTTTGACAATTACTTTATATTCTCAATGTGTGTAGTTTTACAATTTTAAGAATATTGTATAAGAAAAATTAATTATATAAGTTTTGAGATTTGACTTTTCATTACTTATACAAAATATGCTTATGTTATACCTAACTTATTATGCATTTGGCTGTCAATATTTTATTATATTTTACTTAATGTTCAATGGTTGGGCTTGTCATTTTGTTAAATTGTATACCTGTTGAAAAATATTTGAGGTTCATACTGCTTTAATTATCACAAGTAAAGAAGCCATGAACATTTTTATATGCACTTTTTTATGAGTGGATATTTTCTTTTCTGTGGGACAAATTTCCATCCGTGCTATTGCTAGGACTTATGGTTCAAAATCAAAGTTGACGTGGAAAAAAACAGCCGATTTTGAAGAATGGCTCCACCATTCTATACTTGTGCATTTCTACCACCAGTGGTTGGTAATCCTACCTTTCCACATAAACAAGGTAATTTGTAGTTTGGTTGTTTATTTTTAATATTTTACAAATCTTTCATAATTTCACATAATGTATTGTGAGCATATTGTACCCAATTCTTTCTTGAACTCCTCCAAGGTCAGTATCATGGCATGCTTTCCCCAAGTCATGTTCTATGCAATTTGAATTTTATTTATTTGTAACAAACATGTTTATCTACAACTTATGTATATATAGAGACTATCTTCTCTGCCATTTGCTTATTATATTTAGTGAAATCACTTTATTTGTTGCCCATTTTCTACTTGTACCCTTTCAAGTTTTATTATTGCCTTTGAGAGTTCTTTATATGTTCTAGATGGATTTATGTTTATGTGGTTCTTAAATAATGTCTTACTTGCAGGATTATTATTTATTCTTTTTAGCTCTCCCTTTGTGGAACAAAAGTTTTTAATATCTGTAACATCTAGTCTGTCATTTTTCTTTTTACTGACTATGGTTTAAATGATGTATTAGATATCTTCTAACAGCTATGGAAGATTTTACACACTTTAAAGTTATGCCTTTAGACTCTTACAAATACATCGATCATGAATCATGAATTAGTTTTATATATGCTGTGAAGGTCAAGCAACACACATTTACAGTGATAGCATTCATTTTTCCAAAAATTAAATAATTTTTTACAAGATAGTATTTTCCATAGTATTATATTAAAAGTCTCAATTTTTGAAATACATGTTCTTTCTATTCTTACTTTTCAAGCTATTTTTGCTCTTTTTGGTCCTCATAAAATTGAAAAGCTTCTGCCAATAGAAAAAAAAGGCAATCAACAGATTAGGAAAAGATCTTTATCAACCCTACATTCAGTAGAGGGCTAACAACCAAAATATCCAAAGAAATATAGAAGTTAGACTCCAGAGATCCAAATAACACTCTTAAAAAGGGGGTATAGAGCTAAACAATGAATTCTCAAGTGAGGAATCTTGAATGATATATAAACACCTAAAGAAATGTACAACATCCTTAGTCATCAGGGAAGGGCAAATAAAAATGACTCTCAGATTCCACCTCACACCAGTCAGGATAGCTAGGATCAAAAACTCAGGTGACAGCAGATGCTGGTGAGGATGTGGAGAATGAGGAAAACTCCTCCATTGCTGGTGGAATTGCAAGCTGGTACAACCACTCTGGAAATCAGTCTGGTGGTTCCTCAGAAAAATGGACATAGTGCTATCTGAGAACTCAACTATACCACTCCTGGGCATATACCCAATAGATGCTCCAGCATATAACAAGGATACATGCTTCACTATGTTCTTAGCAGCCTTATTTATAATAGCCAGAATATGGAAAGAACCCAGATGTCTTCAATAGAGAAATGGATAGAGAAAATGTGGTACATTTACACAATGGAGTACTACTCAGCTATTAAAAGCAATGACTTCATGAAATTCCTAGGCAAATGAATGGAACTAGAAAATATCCTGAGTGAGGTAGCTCAGTCACAAAAGGACACACATGGTATGTACTTACTGATAAGTGGATATTAGCCCAAAAGCTTAAAAGCTTATGATAAAATTCATAGACCATATGAAGTTTAACAAGAAGGAAGACCAAAGTGTGTATACTTCAATCCTACTTAGAAGGGGAAAAATAGTCATGGGAGGTAGAGGGAGGGAGGGACCTGGAAGAGAGAGATGAGGGGGAGGGAAAATGGGGGTATGGGAAGAGACAGGAGAGAAGTCCAGAAGGTTAGGAAAGTGAATAGAAATACGTAGCAGTATGGGGTGGGGAACGGGGGTAACCAATAGAAAGCCCTAGATACCAGGGAAGTGAGAGGTACCCTGGATCCAATGGGGATGGCATTAGCAGAAATACCCAACAGAGGGAGATAGAACCTGAAGAGATCACCTTCAGTAGGTAGACTTGGCCTCCAGTTGAGGGATGGGGCCACCCACTTACCTTAAAATTTTTATCCAAGAGTTGCTCCTATCTAAAGAAAATAGAGGGATAAAAAATGGAGCAGACACTAAAGGAAAGGCCATCCAGAGACTGTGTCCACCTGGGAATTCATCCTCTCTGTAGACACCAAACCCTGACACTATTGCTGATGCTAAGAAGGGCTTGCAGACAGGAGACTAGCATGGTTGTCCTCTAAGAGATTCTGCCAGCTTCTGGTTTAGACAGGTACAAATACTCACAGCCAACCATCTGACTGAGCCTAGGGACCTCAGTGGAAGAGCTAGAGGAAGGGTTAAAGGAGGTGAAGGGGATTGCAACCCCATAGGAAGAACAACAATATCAACTAACTGGACCACCCAGAGCTCCCAGGGACTAAACCACCAACCAAAGAGAATACCTGGGCCAGTCCATGGCTCCAGCTACATATGTAGCAGAGGATTGCCCTATCTGGCATTGAAGGGAGGGGAGGTCCTTGGTTCTGTGGAAGCATGTTGCTCCTACCCAGTAGGAGCATACTGGGGTGGGTGGTTGGGTGTGGAAGCACCTTCTTAGTGGCAAAGAATAGGATAGGGGATTTGTGGAGAGGAGACTGGGATATGGGCCAACATTAGAAATGCAAATAAAATACCCAATTAATAATTAGTTTTGGGTCCTAATTAGTCTTTCTCTGTAACTTTAAGTCTTACAGCCATAGAATTATACATAAGATATTAAACTTTAGGAGAAAACATAGGAGAAAGTAATTTTACAGTAATTGAAAATGACTAAAATCAAATACTCGTCCATAAATATGATATTAAAAAATCCAATAATGTGTAAAAATTATTACAGTCAAGCTTAATTTTATAGAAACTTACAGTTCTATTAACACAGAAAATTACTGTATATTTTATTCTTAATATTAACAAATAAAAATAATGTGATTTTTTCACAAAGTTCATAAGTATCAATAAAGTTTAGCTTACAATAATGATTCTTAACCAGGCAAATATATAATTTCCTTAATTTGATGAAATGTGTTTCAAACGTTTCTTTTGCAAGCATTATATTCAACGATGACATTTTAAATCTTCTCCCTGAGATAAAAAATTATAATCAGACCACTAACCAAAGAATACACATCTATTGACCCATGATTTGAACTACATATGAGGCAGAAGAATCACCTCGATGGCCACCAGGGAGAAAGGAGAGGACTTTGGGCCTGAGGGTGCTAGGGGCACCAGTAAAAGGGAATGTCAAGGTGGGAATATGGGAATGGGTGGGCGGGTAGGTGGGAGGAGGAATTCCCTCA
>CM052717.1:34877688-34974782 GCA_028551405.1 Uromys caudimaculatus | reverse complement strand
AGATGTCCCTCATCAGAGGAATGGATACAGAAAATGTGGTACATTTACACAATGGAGTACTACTCAGCTATAAAAAACAATGACTTAATGAAATTTGCAGGCAAATGGATGGAACTTGAAAATATCATCCTGAGCAAGGTAACTCAGTCACAAAAGAACGAACATGGTATGTACTCACTGATAAGCGGATATTAGCCCACAAGTTCAGAATGTCCTTTCACATTTCTGAATGTGAATCTTCTAGATTGCACAGGCTCATCAACAAGCCCAATTTTTTTCTTTCCTTCCACATGAAATAGTGATTCTTTCACCTGAAATATTTTTCCATCTAAAATATGTTTAAACCTTAAGTAATTTCAAGAATCAAATTATACTTATCTCCTTTAGAAAAATAAAACCTTTCAAAATTTTCTTAGTCTGGGATAAATATACGCTTTTGAGTTCTCATAAAAACTGATCCTACTCTGTTATGACATTTGTTAAAACTGAGTATGTACACTGTGAGCTTGGTTTATTTCATTAGAATGATGTCCCCAGCTACATTACAATGTAGTTCCATCGTTTGCATATTCATTGTATTGATTGAATACTACATGACTCCAATCACATGAGGCGTATAAAATGACAAAACTCAGAGAGCATAATGGTTTCCCATGGCAAGTTGAGTAAGGTCTGTTCACTTAGTAGGACAGCACTATGTGTACACTTAGTGGTTTCTTTCTTATTTATGTATTTATTTAGTCATTTAGTGTGTGTGTGTGTGTGTGTGTGTGTGTGTGTGTGTGTGTGTTTGTGTGTGTGTGTGTGTGTGTGTGTGTACTTACAACTTCCATAAGAGACTAAATCTTTGTAAGCTGTGGGTCATGCAAAAACAAACAAACATTTAAAAAACAAACAAACAAACAAACAAAAAACCACTAACACATGAGAAAGCCTAAGAAGCACAGGTGTGTCTGTTTGCTGTTTTCATTAATGATAACAAGCTTGCATGCCATAGTGGTGATAATCTTACTTCCATGTGTTAAGTGATCCTGTTTGACTGTGCATATTTGTGTTCTATAGTACAGGGAGTAAGAAAAAAGTGTGTATGTTAATTTAAAACACATTTATACTACCCAAAGAACTAGCAAAAAACTAAAATTTAAACAAAGAATGAAAATGGTGGAAAAATAACACAGAGTTCGAGCACAGGAGACACAGTAGTTTGAGGAAGGACTCTCTAATTTGGTTTATATTTTTCTTAGAAAAAATTTTTTAGGAAACATCACATACTATGATATAACTCAGTATTAGTGAGAGATACAGCCTGTATCTTTTTCTTTTTATGTTTAATCCCTAATAAATTGAATAAAAGAAAAAATTAGCCCAAGTATGAGTGTTCTTGCTTGAAATATCTGTAACTCCAGTTATTGAATTCTGGAAGCTGTAAGAATTAGAATTATGGTTATTTTTGGATATGTAGAAAGTTAGAGGTCACTCTTGTCATGAGGGACTATTTCAAATGAGAAAGAGAAGATAGCAGCAAAGGGAAATCTGAGAGTAAAATCTGTTTTAACACAGTGTGCTTGAACAGAGTGATGTCAACCTGCCTTTCCTCAATGGTCAGAGTAAGTGCTTTCTCGTTGGTTGAAGAATATTGCTCTCACATGAGAAAGTAATATCCTGTTTGTTGTTTGTTTGAATTGAATTTATTCTTAAACATATGTATCTGTGTAGGTTTGTGCATGTGAGTGCTGGTCATTTAAGAGACTTGAAGAAAGCACTGGATCCTATGGAGCTGGACATACAAGAAGCTTGTGAGCCAACCACCTTGGATGCTGGGAATGAAACCTGATTCTTCTGCAAGAGCAGCACATGGCTTTGATGCTGAAACATCATGTCTTAGACTGTGGACTGCAGGCTTGTTGCTATTGTTTATTTGTTTTGAGATCAGCTGAGTTTAGAGTGTCCTTCAACATGCTGTTTCTCATGTGACATTCATTCATATTAGTCAAAATTCGAAAGCAGGAAATTTTGAGGTGTTGTTTTCTGATATTGGTCACTATAAATGTTCAAATGCATCAATTTGTGCATACCCACAGTTAGAGTTTAACAGTTTAACCACAGGAAGGTCATTTTCAATCAAATATTATAAGCTCTGTAAAGTATCTCATTTCTCTCTAGCTCTATCGTGGATTGTGCTCATTAAGATTCTAACAGTGAGTGTATCCCTTTCATAAATCAAAAGCTTTTAGTTTCCATCTTCATTTGTAAGGAAGGAGGAGATGTCTATAAGTGGTGCTGTGGTTTTTCTTTTATGCCTATATATACCGACATAAATGGAGTATCAAGGTCAGATTTTACCTTTCCAGATTTCAGGCACATAGTTCTTTTGACGTCAGTATTATAGAGGAACCACACAAATCAACACCTTCACCTCACTCCAATACTGATATAGGCCTTAATCTCAATAGTAGAATAGCATCATCTTAGCTGCAGATTTCTTTGCAGATAAAGGGATTTTATATTCCTCATGTATCTGGTTTTGTCTGAATTTCTCTGTCAGTACATGGAAGCAGATATAATGTGGTTTTATCAGCAATCAGCAGTGGCCGACCAGACATCTGGTATTCACCTCTGTATGTGTTCTTTTCAGCTCTTAGTATAAGGGTTAATTGAGATAACTTACATAACGAGTTCATAACAGTACCTAATACACTATAATTCATAGGAGAGTTTTAATATAGCATTATTATTTATTAAGTAATAACACTTTCTTTTTATATGGAGATAGGTCTCAGAACAGATGATGTATGTTCTCATTGCTGTATATAGAGGCTATGGTAAGAAAAAGGTAATGAATTGAACACTTGTCTTAAAATTATCTTGATAAATAACAAACAATAAACCTCAAATTAATGAGAGTCTTCTCCTCATAGTGCTTATTTGTGCAGAAGCTTCTACAGAATTGACAGTACCATGGTCTACAATGCCAGCCAAGGTCTGTATGTCTTTCTATGGGTGAACTAAAAGAATCATTATAATGGTAGTAATGTTAATTACTTACATATAGAAAAATGGGATTGTAAGATCCAAGGATGAAATGAAAGATTTAAAGGTGCTATTATTGCTCTCCATTTCCCCCACAGAACTGCTCTCTCAGATTCAACCCTTAACACTACAAGGGAACACTAGCAGCAGCCCCCTTGTCTATCTCCACACCTTCTGGGGAACCCTCAAACCACTTTCTAATGGCCTCCCTCATTCAACTCAGGTGGACCAAATCCCTTTAAAGAAAGCTAGGGAAGCACAAACAATCAATTGCAGGAAATGAATACATTTTTAAAAGAAAACTAGGAAAACAAAAACAATTGGCACAAATGATTAAATCTTTTAAAGTAAGCTAAGGAAAAAACCAAACAAAGGAAGGAAACAAAAGTGTTTAACGACAGAAAACTGAAATAGAATTAATAAAGAAAACATGAACTGAGGGAATTTTGAAAATGAAAAATTTAGGAATTGGAACAGAAACTACAAAGGCAAACTTTACAGACAGAATACAAGAGATGGAAGAGAAAATCTTAAGCATTGAAGATATGATAGAAGAAATCTAAACAATGGTCAAAGAAAATTCTAAATCCTCAAAACATCTAGAAAGTCTAGGATTTGATGAAAAGACCAAACCTAAGAATAGAAGGAGAGGAACAAGTCGAATCCCACACTAAGGCATAGAAAATATTTTCAATAAAATCAAAGTATGTTTTTCTAATCTAAAGAAGGAAATGCCAATAAAAATACAAGACACACACAGAGCCCCTAATCAATTGGAGCAGGAAAGAAATTCCTTTTGTCACATAATATTCAAAACAATAAATATACAGAACAAAGAAAGAGTATTAAAAGCTTTAAGGGAAAAGGGCTAAGTAACTCAAAAAGGCAGACATACATGGACAGATATACTGTAGATTCTAAGAGGCCACAGACACCAGTCCAGACTAATATACCTAGCAATAGTTTCAATCAGCATAGATGGAAAATCAAGATATTCCATGATAAAGCCAAATTTAAAAACAATATCTTATATGTATAAATCCATTCCTACAGAAGGTGTTAGAAGGAAAAAGCCAAGCAAGGAAGTTAATAGGTCTTTGGAAACACGCATACACATGCACACGCACATACACACACACACACCACACACACACTACCACCACCACCACCACTACTGACAACAAATTAACAGAAATCAACAATCATTGGACATTGATATTCTTTAATATCACTGATCTCAATTTCCCCCATAATTTCCCCACAGACTAACAGAATGGATGCAAAAATAGGATCATCTTTCTGCTGCCTATAAGAAACACACCTCAACATTAAGGGTAAACATTGCCTCAGGGTAACAGGTTAGAAAAAGATATTCTAATCAAATGAACCTATGAAGCACACTAGTCCAACCATTTTAATATATTACAAAACAGACTTCAAAACAAACCTAATCAAAAGAAATGAAGAAAGACAATTCATACTCATCAAAGAAAATATCCACCAAACAAATATTTCAATTCTATGCACCAAACACAATGAAACTCACTTTTGTGAAAGAAACACTATTACAGCTTAAATCACATATTGAGTTTGGCACATTCATATTGGGAGATTTAATACCCTAATCTCACTAATGGACAGACCATCTAGAAAACAACTAAACCAAATTGGCCTAACAGATATTCATACTACATTCCACTCAAAGAGAAGAGAATCTACCTTTTCCTCAGCAACTCATGGAACTTTCTTCAAATTTAATACATACTAAATCAATCTCAACAGATACAAGAAGATTGAAATAAATCCCCGAATCATATCAAACTATCACGGATTAAAACTGGATATCAACAACAACAGAAACAATAGAGAGCTTACAAACTCATGGAAATTGAACAACTTTCCTGAATGAAAAATGGGTCAACACAAAAAGTAAGAAGACATTAAAAATTTTCTAGAATTAAATGAAAATGAATACAAAACCTACAGAAATTTTTGTGACACAATAAAAGTAGGCCAGATCAAAAAACCAAGTTTCTATATAAGAAAGGAGAGAGATTTCATACTAGCAACTTAGTACACCTGAAAGTTCTAGCAGAAGAAGACCCAAGCACTCTCAAGAGATATAGAAGGCAGGAAATAAAGTGAGGGGTAAAATCAATAAAATAAAAACAAAGAGAACAATACAAATAATCAATGAAACAAAGAGTTGATTCTTTGAGAAAATCAACAGATAGACAAACCTTATTCAAACAAACTAAAAAACTCAAAATATTCAAGTTAATAACCATAAATGGAAGGGAAATATGATTAATGAAGAAAATCAGTAGCCTTTCTATACACAAATGATAAATAGACTGAGATAGAGATCAAAACCAAATAATTAAATTTAAGTAGGGTACAGATCTAAACAGAGAATTCTCCATAGAGGAATCTGAAATGATCCAGAAACACTTGAATAAGTGTTTAACATGCTTGCCTCTCAGGGAAATGCAAATCAAAATTACTTTGAGATTACATCTTACACCTGTCACAATGGTTAAAATCAATTACACAAGTGGCAGTTCATGTTCAGGAGGATGTAAGACAAGGGTTACAGTCCTCCATTCTGATGGGAAGGTAAATATTTAAAGCTACTATGGAAATCTGCAGGACGTTTCATCAGAATATTGAAAGTTAATCAACCTAAAGATCCAGTTATACCATTCTTCATCATATATCCAAAGACCATTCCATTCCACCACATCAACACTTCATCACCTATGTTCATAGCAGCTTTATGCATAATAACTAGAAAATAGAAACAACCTAACTGTTCCTCAACTGAAGGATGGATAGATAAAATGTTGTACATTTACAGCATGTTAAAAAAAATGACATGATGAAATTTGAAGGCAAATGAACGGAGCTAGAAAAATATTTTGAGTTAGGTAACCCAGACCTGGAAAGAAAAACATGGTATGTAATCACTTATAAGTGGATATTAGCTGTAAAGTAAAGGATAATCATGCTATAATACAGATCTGGAGAGGCTAAGTAACAAGGAAGGCTTAAATGACATTGAATGAATCTCTCTGAGAAGGAAAAATAGAATATATTTTGTGGGTAGACTGGGGGCTAGCAGTACATGAGCTTGAGGGTTCTGGTGGGGTGAGAGGGATGGATCAAAAGGATTTGAGGAGATATGACTGTAATTAGGGGGGCTTTGGGGCATCAGTGTGGAATCCCAGGGCAGTGAAAACTTCTTAGAATCTATGATAATGATCCTAGTAATGACTCTTAGTAATGGGGGATACAGAGTCTGAACTTGCTATCTCTTCTAGCCAGGAAAGGCTTCAAATGGGATTGGGTTGTATTCAACCGTTGTTGGCCAAAGGGTATACCTTGGAGATTCATAAACAATCTAGGCTTAAGCTAGGACTGAGGGTTCATCTCATACTGACAGCAGGGCCCCATGGCTGAGGACAGCACCAATACAGTTCACTGAACTTGGAGAGAACCAACCAAGAGTCTTCAGCCTTATATTCTATTCTCTTTGGTGTAGAGGGGAAACTGTGGTTGGGGTGTATTATATGAGATAAGAATCTATTTCTAATTAATAAAGAGTCCAAATATCCCTGACTTTGAAGTTGAATACTTTCATCACAGCTTAAGGGTCTTTCAGAAAATTCAGATCAGTTGGGCAGAACAAAAAACAGATTCAGATACCATCACACTCAATGACTCTTAATATGGAGGTTTTTGTTTTTGTTTTTAATTTTATTTATTTACATTTCAAATGTTATCCCCTTTCCTGGTTTCCCCTCTACAAATCCCCTATCCCATCCCGCCTTACCCTGCTTCTATGAGGGTGTTCCCCCACCCACCTACCCACTCCCTCTGCCTCACTACCCTAGCTTTCCTCTACACTGGGGCATAATGCCTTCACAGGAGGATTTTTATTCTTTTGCAAATGATCTTTTGTTCCCTATACTAAGTCATTTTTATTTTAGCCAGGCAGTAGTGGTACACATCTTTAATCCAGGCTCTCGGGTGGGGGGGGCAAAGGCAGGTGGGTCTCTGAGGCCAGTCTAGAACAGACTATGTTCTAGGACAGCCAGGGTTTGTTTATAGCCCATACAGATAACAGGAACACAAACACTGAGTGTGATCTTGAGACATTATCGACTCCAAAAGAGCTGTGTGAATTTTATTCAGCTTCCAATTTGATATAAATGGACATTTCCACCACAAAGGAAAAACAGGCAGATTTGTTGATATATATATATATATATATATATATATATATATATATATATATATATATATATATATATACATACATACACACACACATATATATAATTATAAAGTATGTTTTAATAAAAATATCTTCAAATAGTATATATTAGCTAGTACTCTCCTGAACACGTCTCTCTCTCTCTCTCTCCCTCTCTCTCTCCCTCTCTCTCTCCCTCTCTCTGTTAGTATGTGTATGTAGTATCTGTATGTAGACATACATGAAATATTTTGTAGACAACCTGTTGTTTGCTGCACAGTACTGCTATTATGGATATTATGAATGCATATTTCTAGTGACTAGTATTTTCCCCTTTTTGGTGGAATTAAAATGCTAACTATAACATTTTGTACATTGAATAGCTTAGTGAATTGTGAAATGATAAAAATTCTGAATAAGAGGGCCTCAAACTCTATAGAAAAAGTCATGCTCCTTTTGGCCTTGGACTCATTGAAATCCCCTTGGTGTAGTTTGCCAATTTATGAGACTTCAGGTGTTAGCTACCACAACAGAATAGTGGTTTCTTATTTCTTTTATTTTAGGTATATATTTTTAACTTCCTGAATAGTTGAAATAGCACATAATTGATAAAAGATGAGTTGCGTACCAGAGTGGAATAATTTACATCAATGAAAACAGCAACATATGCTTTTGATAAGTAAAAATATCTTACGACATCACTCACTGAAAATCATCCCAAGGAAGCTTGTGACACACTTACGATTGAATTGTACATGTTGGAGAAAAGAGTTTCTTTTCAAAATTAAGAAAACTGCTTTGCATCTATCTATGAAACCCCCTTTATGCAAGGTTAAATTTTAGTACCATAAAATTTCATATTCCATAAGAGTAAGATGAGACCTCATTGAAATCAAATCATTTACACAGAGCTTAACATCCTGATAATCAGAAGTTTCCAAGGTCCTTCAGTAACTGGTTTATACATGGAATAAGCCTCTGCTGCTGAAGTGAAGACAGTATGCAGAAGAGCAGGGACATAAGTTTATAACACCAGAGGAAAAATATGAACCCATAAATTACAGAGGCTGAAACTGTATCCTGCTCATGTCTCCAAATATGATTCTGCTTGGACACAGAGCTCTTACACAAGTAAGTACACAATAAAAAAATAATTAATGTGAGCTTCTAATCAAATATTATTGGTATATTTACTTATGAAAAAGAAATTTGGAAATGGGCAAGCACACAGAAATACCAAAAAAAGATTAAGGTGGTGAGCAGAGTTATATGACTAACCAAGGAATGCTGGCAGACCACCAGAAATTCAGGGTGAAGCAAGATGCCGGTCTGCAATCTCGCCCATTAGCAGACTCCACACTGTCTATCTTGATCTCAGATTTCTAGCCTCTGAGAATTATGAGACAATAAAGTTTTGTTTTCAGAACTACTCACCTTTCTCTTCCCATGGCTCACTAGTAAATGAGAACACAATTTCTTGCAATACTTACTCACATCATTTTTGAAACTCTGTGATACTCCAATAATCAGAAAAGTTGCCATTGCTGATTTCCTGGAACTGTAATTGGTTTCTGATCAAACCCAAACTATGTCCTTAGGAGGGTCAAGGGAACTTAGTCAAATCTGAAAAGAGGACTGGAAACTCTAAGAAAGACTGTTCCTTTATCAGGAGGTTGCCTGCCACTCCCAGGATGCTGCAGTTGTTTCAATATGCCCTGCACAGGAAACACACATTATCTAAGAGTAGATACCCTGTGTAGAAAAGGGAGACCTTTTATCTCTAAGGGTCTGCTCATCTCTCTTTCTCTCTCTCTTTTTTTTTTTTTTGGTTATTCGATACAGGGTCTGGAACTCACTCTGTAGACCAGGCTGGCTTCGAACTCAGAAATTTACCTGCCTCTTCCTCTCATCTCTTAATGGTAGCTGTTTGTCAGTAATAAAGTTAGTAGGTAGGCTGTTTGTTTGTTTGTTTGTTTGTTTGTTTGTTTGTTTATCTCTGTGCCTGGTGTTTCTATTTCTCTGTCATTCTGTAAGGTACTTTCGCTCTGTCAATTATCCTCATGGTCTGTAATTGGTATTTTTTGACCCAGACCCTCAATATCTCCTTTTTGCTCTGAGCTATACCTATTTTGCTGTTCTTTACTCAGGTCTATAACCCTTCATTTCTTTCCAGGGCCCCAGGAGGATCTCTGCTCCTCTCTCTCTCCAGTCACTGCCTATTTTGATACACCCTTGTCATATTTCTAGCTGTCATAAGACTATGTCATCAGTCTCTATTTCTCTGTGTCTCTGTCTGTCTATATGTCTCTTGTCTCCATCTATGTGTTTCTCTCTATATGTCTCTATTTCTATCTGTATGTCTATGTCTCTTCCGTGTCTCTGTCTGTCTCTGTGTCTCTGTCTCTCTGTCTCTCTATCTCTCTGTCTCTGTCTCTCTCTTTTTCTCTATAATGGTGACTTCACTTTAATTTATGAGTGATTTTCTTCCTATAATTCTTTGTACATTCCCATGGAATGAATTGAACAGATGACCAATCTTGACCCAAGACCCCTGAAACACACTAGAGCTATAATCTATCTATCTGGATGCAGGTTTCTGGCTCCAGTTTTAGTGTAAGTTGTGTTTATAGCTGGATAACATTGGAGGTTACTTTTATTCTTATGTAGTTTGCTATCTAGTGGTTCTGAGCAAAAGGAAGTGTACCAATAAAGATGATGGTTCCACACTTATGCCAGCTTGAATTCTCCATGGTCCATGACTTCTTTTCTCACATAACAATGTAGTTGAACATATAAACTCAAAGCAATTGTGACAACATGCACAATACTAGTGCAAGAGTAAACCAGACAAAATCCCATCATAGAAGGTGGTCACAAAATCTTATCTCTAATTAAGGAGATATTGATAGTAACTTGTGGGGATGATTTCTTTAAGGCATAGACTCTGTTTGGCTGACCTCATTTCTTTAGACACTCGAATACTCAAGAGGAAATACACAATACTAACTGCACTTAAAGAGATTTTACAAATCTGGACACAACATTAAGATGAATATAAAATGAGGGCACAGGATTTGGGAAAAGTTGGAGGAGAATAAAATGCAAGGCGTGAAATTCTCAGAAACAAAGTTTTGTTCTGAGACAGAATCTCACAACGTAGCCCAGATTGGCCTTGAACTCACTATGCAGACCAAGCTAGTCTCAAATTCACAGGTATTTCTCCATGCCTGCTTCCTGTATGCTGGAGTTAATGGGTATGTGACTACACCTGGCTCAAATCTTTCATAAACAACTGTGTCTACAGTTATGAATCAAAGAGTCAAGTGTGCCTAACAGTCTCTTGGAGTTGGAGTCCATTTGTAATGGATACTATCATCACATTCTGGATTTAGAGCAGAAACAAAAATTGAATAAACCTGAATATAGCAAACACACTATAAATGAAATATGGATAGTTTCAATCTTTATAATACAATAAATATACACTGATAGATGTTAAAATTTGGGGGTATTAGATTGGACACTTGATGATATATGAAGGTTTTGGCTGTTAATGAGATGGCTCAGTAAATATGGGTGTATGCTGTTAAGACTTATGATCTTGAGCCAGTCCCACAACACCCAGAAAAAGCTCCACTGCCAGGTGGTCTAATATGCCAAAGATCATAGGATCAGAGGTGAAAAGGACACAACATCGGGAGAAACTGAGACCAGCTAGATCCAAGAACCCAGGAGCCCTGCCCACCCAGTGGCATGGGTTCCTTCTGTCCTGGGCTGGTGCCCTGGGCACACCATGGGCATGAACTCTTCAGCCAGTCACACGACACTTAGAAGAAGCTCCATTCCCAGGGGCTCTAACATGCCCAGGATCCAGGATCCCAGGAGTTTGTACACACCAGGATCTCAGGGTCTCAGAGGCAGCTTGACTCCCAGGAGCTCTGACACACCCGGGATCTCAGGATCACAGGATCCCAGAATCACAGGATCCCAGAGACAGCTGGTCTCTGGTCTCTGAGGAGTTCTGACATAAACCAGGATAGCAGGAGGGACAGGCTCCAGTCAGATATAGGGAGGGCAGGTAGCACTAGAGATAATCAAATGGCAGAAGGCAAGCATAAGAATATAAGCAATAGAAACCAAGGTTACATGGTATCATCAGAATCCAATTTTCCTACCATATTAAGTCCTGGATACACCATCACACTGGAAAAGCAAGATTCAGATCTAAAAATCACTTCTCATGATGATTATAGAGGAATTTAAGAAGGACATGAATAACTCCCTTAAAGAAATACAGGAGAATACAGGAAAACAGGTAGAAGCCCTTAAAGAGAAAACACAAAAATCCCTTAAAGAATTACAGGAAAATACAATCAAACAGGGGAAGGAAATGAACAAAACCATCCAGGATCTAAAAATGGAAATAGAAACAATAAAGAAATAACAAAGGGAGACAACCCAGGAGTTAGAAAACCTAGGAAAGAGATCAGGAGTCAGAGATGTAAGCATCACCAACAGAATACAAAAGATACAAGAGAGAATCTCAGGTGGAGAATATACCATAGAAAACGTTGACACAACAGTCAAAGAAAATGCAAAAAGCAAAAAGCTCCTAATCCAAAACATCCATGAAATCCAGGACACAATAAGAAGATGAAACCTAAGGATAATAGATATAGAAGAGAGTGAAGATTCCCCACTTAAAAATGACCAGTAAATATATTCAACAAAATTATAGAAGAAAACTTCCCTAACCTAAAAAAGGAGATGCCCATGAACATACAAGAAGCCTGCAGAACTCCAAATAGACTGGACCAAAAAAGAAATTCCTCCTGTTACAAAATAATCAAAACACCAAATGTGCTAAACAAAGAAAGAATATTAAAAGCATTAAGGGAAAAAGGTCAAGTAACATATAAAGGCAAACCAATCAGAATTACACCAGACTTATCACCAGAGACTATGAAAGCTAGAAGATGCTGAGCAGATGTCATACAGACCCTAAGAGAACACAAATGCCAGTACAGGCTACTATACTCAGCAAAACTCTTAATTACCATAGACAGAGAATACAAGATATTCCATGACAAAACCAAATTTACACAATATCTTTCCATAAATCCAGCCCTACAAAGGATAATAGATGGAAAACACCAACACAAGAAGTGAAACTATACCCTAGAAAAAGCAAGAAAGTGATCTTTCAATAAACCCAAAAGAAAATATCCAAACAAACATAATATCACCTCTAACAACAAAAATAATAGGAAGTAACAATCACTTTTCCTTAACATCAATGGACTCAATTTCCCAATAAAAAGCCATAGACTAACAGACTGGATATGTAAACAGGACCCAGCATTTTGCTGCATACAGGAAACACACCTCAGTGACAAAGACAGACACTACCTCAAAGTAAAAGGTTGGAAAACAATTTTCTAAGCAAATAGTCCCAAGAAATAAGCTGGAGTAGCCATTCTAACTCTGAATAAAATCAACTTTCAATCAAAACTTATGAAAAAAGATGAGGAAGAACACTTCATACTGGTCAAAGGAAAAATTTACCAAGACGAACCCTCAATTCTGAACATCTATGTTCTAAAAATCACAGGCAGTATAATAATAATATATGTTTAAAATACACAAATATGGCACAGTTCAGGTAAATGACACATTCAGAAGGATAGACACGACTCAAGGTATTCTTTTCTGAAGCATTCTTAAACAGTGATTGTAATTTAAATGATTATAATTTTATAGAATTTTATCAAATTCCACTTGTACAATTTTATGTGTTACTAATATTTTGAATTTTTTTATTTTCTACATCTGTGATTTAACTATTAAAAACCTGAAAAAAAAATCCCACACTTCATTCTTTATAGAAATAATCACTACAGAACTAGAAATATTTAAAGGGTAGCTTCAGCAAGTATTATAGGTATCTGATTGCCTTAGGAAAAGCAAAGTAATATTGCTCTTTGCTCAGAGTGAAGCTAACATATCTTAAAAGGAGAAAATTGGAGGTATTTGAATTTTATATTCACATTAGGGAGCTGAGTTCTGTATAATTTAGAAGACTAGTATTTATTTTCTCTGAATTTAGTCAGGAGTTGTCAACTTATTTCTAGTTGAGTGTGACAGTAGTAAGGTTTTCAGTCTACTGAAAACAAGTAACATTTAATGTGTGATTTATGAGATTAGGTTATGTGTGCTATTTTGACTGAAGTCAACTTTCTTTTGTCATTTTAAAGCAGTAAAAAATGAATGGCCTATAAAATTGTAAGAGTTGTTCTGTCAGAAATAATTTCCAATTGCATAATGTTTTTACAAAGTGATTTAATTTATTTTAATAAAATTTATAATGTGAAAGTATAAAATGATGATAATATTGGCTTCTAAATTTTTAGCCTAAAAATAGCATTTTAATTATTATAGAAATATCTATAAGTAATTTCATAATTTATTAATTATGTATTTAATTTTGACATGTTTCTCATAATTCACCATTGTATATAATACTGTGATAGATATCCCACTGTGTATACACATTTTCATCAACATAAATTCCTGGAAACAAGTTTACTAGATAAAATTTTATATACAATTTAATATATATATATATATCACATGGCAATACATGTATATTATATGAGCAGGAGATCCTATCCATACTTATTAGATCCTGTTCCTGGAAGTTGCATATTTCTCCCTCATTTTATGGACTAAATTACTATAATTAATTGTAATAATAATTTTTTATTTGTTAAGAAAAAGACTTATGACCTTGGACGTCATCCCTACTAACTTCTGCACGTTCTTCTATGTTCTCCACTTGTGCATTGTTGTAAGCATACACCCAACACTAAATAAATGAATAAATAAATATTTAATCAAATGAACAACTCAATGAATATGATAAGCAACACTGAAAATAATATGGTCTTATTCATACATTGTTTTTGTTTTTGTTTTAACATTAGCCATTCACCAATTCATCCGTAGGGCTGGCAGATTCTCTTACAATGCTCTCTAACAGAGAAAAACTGCATATCCTGAATTGGCTAACTTGTTTAAAGTATGGAATGTTCTCACTGTTCATTCAGTGTAATTGCTTCATAATAATATCAAACAAGTAACTAGATACAATTGCACTATATCAATAATTATATCAAATAATTACACTAAATAGACAATTGTCATGTTATCAAATCAAATGTGCTTATTTTTCAAATAATCTATAAAATAGATTGTTACTGTTGGGCTAGTGAGCTAGCTCCCATATTGGTTTTGAGGGTTACATTACCCCTATTAAAACTTCCATCTCAGAATTCATATTTTTATGAGGCTAAAACTCAATAAAACCTTAATTCCTTTTGGATGAGTCTATTGTATTAGACCATGCAGTTTATAAGCATGGTGCCTTAAAAATCAACTCTTTTTTTTCTTTAAATATCTCAGAAAGTCCAGTGTTTGTGTCAATTTTTGTACAGTCCATGGTAAACCAAAATACTATTTTCAACAAATGTTTTTATTCTGACATTTCTTCTGTGGTTGTCAAATTGCTTGCAGACTTTTCCTGCCGAACTGCATGCATGTTTGTTGAGTATCTTTAAATGGTTGTTAAACTTGTCACAAGCAGAGTAGTCATGATCCTATTCTAAAAGAATCATGCATAATTGTATAATAACAAGACCTACGTATATAGCATAAGAAAATTATTCGATGGCAGGAGACTGTCAAGCTAAAGCCAATGTCTGTATTAAGGCATTTTTGTGTGAAAAACCTGTGGTTACTGAGGCTTATATGAAAACCTATAGAAGCTGCTAAAAACTATGAATAGAGAGCTGAAGTATAATCTATTTATCCATGGCTCTTGTATCTGTGTGTTTATTGATCAACTTACTCTTATCTGTCATTGTCATCAACTATCTGTCTACTTATCTTTTCTGTTTATTAATTATCCCTCCATTAATAATCTCTAGTTGGCCTCTTTTTCACAATTGCAGTGCTATACCTAGCAGACTATAGTGATAAAGTCTAATGAATGTGCATGAAAGCTGTAGGTTTTTTTCTAGTGTATTGAGGTATGACCAATAAATAAAACTCTGACATATCAAAAATATATGTTTAGAATATATTCACACCTTATGAAATGATTGCCAGCAGTAAATCAATCAGTATTTCACCAAGTAATTACCCTTTAAGTCTTTTTGGTGCTAACACTTTAAATCTATTCCTTTTGCAAATTTCAAATGTACAAACTTTTTTTTGAATCAAAATCACTATGCTATCCATTCAGTCTTTGGTACTAGTTAATCCCATAACTGAAAATTTGACCAGTGTCTCATTTTCTTCCCCTACCAGACCCTATTACCCACTTGTCTGGTCTTTATTTCTGTGGCTTCCATATTTTTATATTCTAAATATAGGTATGTTCATGAAATTTTGAAAATATGATTTTATATATATTAACATGTTTTCTGCTTTATTCTAGAAGCTCAAATTTCATCTTTGTATCTTTTATTATTTGTTTCCTGAAGTTGACTATTGATATTTATGGGCATGATATCAGAAATAAGCCGTTACTTTCTACTTTCTACGACAAGGCCATATGACATTTTCTTACATGTTTCCAATTTTATTTCCTTAGAAACATCCTTCAGATTGTTATGGTCTATTTCTTTTATGCGAAGTTGGTTCATTTATTTTTCTTGCAACCATTATACACAATGCAATGCCCCTGATCTTACTCATTTGTGTGAAGATTGATCATTTTAATTTATGAACTCCAAACTCAACCATGAGCTTCTGCTTGAAATAAGCATCAAAATAAATAAATAAATAAATGAATAATTTTGCCATTGCTTATTCAAGGTTTATAGTCTACCTGGTTATAACAGTAAGAGAAAAGCAATACAAAATATCTAAATATTTTCCCCTTTGTCATTTTAAAATTAGACATTGGGAAACTAGTCTTCATAATTTCATGAAAGGACACTAACAGGGATATGATAATTTCTTACATTGTGTGTGTGTGTGTGTGTAACTTTGATATGATTCAATATCCCCCTAGAAAATATTTTTAAATATGTTTTAATAATCAATACCCTTCTATAAATTTATTAATTGAAGTTTTTCTTCTCTTATGGATTCTTGTGATCCATTAACATCTATAGTAACTCAGTTATTTAAAATTGTTTGGAGATCATGCAATATTATATTAGACAATGTGCTCTTGACAGAGAGTAGACACACATACAAGAAGGAATATAGTAGCTGAATTTTTTTTCATAATTATAATGGCTCAGAAGTCCCACAATATATGTCTTGTTAGTTGCAGAGCCTGTGATGCCAGAAGTGAAACTTAGTGGAAGTCTGACCACTAAGGCCAGAGGAATCGATAAGTGGAACCACAGTTTAACATTGCAGACTGACAGTCTAGAAGCTATTGGAGCACATCCTGGATTCTCACACTTTGGAGAGCAGACAGTTCTAGTGTTCAAGAGCAAAAGGAGGAAGTATATGAATTCCATATGTGAGAGCAAAGACTTATTGTGTATGACTCCTTCATTTCTTTCCAGTTCCCAATTCCCAAGCTGACCTGTATGTGTTGAGTGGTGGTCTTCACACAGCACTGTCTTGACTGTCTTGCAGATACACCCAAGGTAATATTTCAACAGTTTCTAGGTACTCCATCCAGCCAAGTCAACAACTAAAATTTATCTTTACAGAATCTATATAGTTTTCTATCTATTATTATTAAATTACCTCAAATTTATATTCTAAAATACAAAAATAACAAATACAAATAATGAGCAAAATGTGTCCTCATTAGAAAAAAAGTCTATAAATAATTTATATTTTATTATATTATTTAATAATCTTTTTCTCACTTTATATACTAACACATCTTAACTGTTTTTAGGAATACATTTTAATGATTTTTAGTGACAAGCCATAATGTATTGGGATGTTCATGTGTGTATGTGTGTGTGTGTGTGTGTGTGTGTGTGTGTGTGTAGACACTGAATTTATTTGCTTCTTTTTAAAATTTCTTATTCATTTGCCCTGGCTTTTATGGGATAACATATATAAGCAAAACCATGCATGCTTTTTACTTTAGCTGTATTAAATAAATTCTCAAATGTTAGAAATACTAGCTTTTATGAAATCTCACATGGCTTTAGACTTATTTCCTAAGAATTCACCATTTTCTTTCACGTGTTAATATATGTTAAATTGACTACTCTTTGAGCTTAAGAATGCTTCATTGAAATAAATTAAGTCGTACCATATATCGCAGACCCTTGTGGAGAATCCACTGGGTCATGTCACACTGACCTTTATCACTACCTTTATCAGGTCTATCTCAAACCTTTCAGCTACAGAGTCTATTTTTGGTATTGAAAAACCAGATTGGTTACAGCCCTACTTGCATGACTGAAGGCTTTGATAATAGGTTATAAAATCTTTTCCATCTAGGTCACTGATGGATTTACGACTGTCACCAATGTAGGAGAAAAAACAGTGATTCCTGCCATACAAAAACTGTCAAATTATATAAAATGAGAATATGGTCTCAATTCCAGGAGACTTATTTTCCATCTTGTTCTTAACTTATGATGGCCCAACACACACACACACACACACACACACACACACACACACACACACACACACACACACATTCCTCTGAAACACATTTCAGTTCTTTCTAGGCTCTTTTAGAGCCAAATATAGTTGTTCTAGTATAAGTCATCTCCTCTAAAATCACTGTGTAGAAAAAAATATTTTGATTAATTTGTCCACATTCAGTCTTCAAACAATTTTCTTTCCAGAATTCAACTGGTCCATGTTACCTAGTGGAATCATCTAAGGTCTAATTTGCAGCCTATTGTAAAGTTTAGTAATGTTTAAGAAAAAGTATAAACTATTTTTTTTACTCTAAACTATATATTCCCAAATACTGTTTAATAATCTTGAAGAAACAACATTTTCTCTAAATGATTCCAGCAAATCAAAACAGAACAAGCCCTTAGTTTGATCAGCAAAGAATGTGGAAATTTACTTAAGTAGTAAAGAATGTGGCTGTCTGACTTTGGTATTATATTACACCTCATGGATCAGGCATTTTATTTGCCTTAAATGGTTTCACAAGCAGGAGGCTGACCCGGAGCAGATTCTCTGAGGCTGCAGAGAGAGCAGCTAAACAGCAGACTTAATGAGGTTGGAATTTCACACAGTGTCTTATTCAGGGAATTTAGGATGCCAGGGAGAGCAGTCCTGGTGAATTGCAGTTGCCTGGGGCTTTGCAATAGGAAACAGAACCTTTCTCCACAAATAGTTTCTAGAAGTTCAAAAATAGTTGTCTATTATATTTAGGTTAGAAACCCAAACATGTGTCAGAGAGAGGATTCATGCATTCCCACTGTTAACACTGAGGTAGACAGTTCATCAACTGGAGCTCTGTTTACATATCTCAAGTCAGGAAGGATCCACCGCATGTCCTAATAGACTTCGACAAGCTGGATGTAAATCCTTTCCCCCACATTTTGTGTCTTTAAAGCATCTACCAACCTATAAGCATTTCTTTGCTTGTGTGCCCCTCTTGATAATAATAAATGCTTCACAAACAGTCATTAAGGAAGCTTAAGTACTGAGCACAGAATTGTGATGAGAACAGATACAGAAACTGGACAGGTGGTTAGTTTTACGTAGGTACCCCAAGTGTGAGCAGTTTCGACTTTTGACCACTTTCCTTGGGTAGAAGCCAGAAGTGACTGGTCCTCTTGACAATTCTGTCATTGCAGGAGTCCAGGAATATGAAAAGGGAGGTCGAGATTGTTAATTCTCTTGTCTTAAAATAGAACCCTGACTAGAAAAACCATGTGATAACATAATCAGAGCTGAAAGGCACTCATATACCTAATGGCCTACCAGATTGACCAGAGCATCCCCAACTCCATGTTACCCCAGTTCTGCTGTAACTAATTTATATGAAACCCTCTGAGATTATTGATTACCTCTGTCATATTTCTGTGGACTCACTCCTTCTGTTTTAGGGTTCTGGCTTTTTTCTCTTAACATCCACCTGAAACCCTATAATGTCACTTTCTCCTGGAACTCAGCATTCTGTGCTCTGTGAATTTTGCTCTTTGATGGCCAAGATGACTTTGGTGGCTTTTGATTTTCTGGCAGCCTTCCCCTGAGCCTGAGTCTGAGACTAGACTGCTTCTATTATTCTATGAATCACTTTTTAGAATAAACTGCATAATGAATATTGAATGTATTAACTGAAGTTCTCAGAAAAGAAAAAGAAAAAGAATAAAGTCCTTCCATTCCATAATTCTGATTAAGTGATTAGAACTTCACAAACTGTGGAGAGTTGGCATATTTCCAGGTCTATCTTACAGCATCTTCTTTAGTTTCTTGAGTAGCAATCACAGGTTTACCTCTGGATATGACCTACAATTCCTGTGACTTTGGGTAAATATTTTGGGATCCTAGCTTCCATAAACCCAAAGACTAAGATGCCTCCAAAAGCATCCGGGACTTCTAACACATATATCCCAACTTTGCTTTAATCCCCACTTTTTGATGTTTTAAAAAGTGTGTTGTTTAAGTCTCTCTTTGTGTTATTGCTATAGAAAACTCAAGAGGCTGTTACCACACAGAAAATAGTATTGTATGTAACCTGAAACATTTTTTTCCTCTTTTTTCCTCAGGTCATGGTCTATTCATATTTGTTTTCAAAAAGAACATTTTGTTTTTCTCTTTGAGGTGAGGTGAGGTTTTGTTTTGTTTTCATTATCAAATGAAAATGACTGTAACATATTAATATACACTGTGCTACACTGAGAAGTCAAATTATTAGCCATTTTCATTCTGCTCTGTTTATCTGAAGAAGTATTAATATGTACTTTCAATGGAGAGCTTATTATTTAAAATTAAGGACCAATTTAGAGAAAAGCAAGCAAACTAGAACAGGACAAATCAATCACGCAAATGAACAAACAAACAAACAAAAAATCCGAAGAAAAACAGCCAAAGAGAAAGTTCAAGTCACACACACAGCCGCAGAGAAACACTCATTTGAACACACCAAACACCCATGAAAACATAAAACTGAAAGCAAAACTATAACACATACAAAAACATGAACCAGTAGTTTAAAAATAAAAAGCCTCAAGACAAAACTGCCATTGAGTTTGCTTTGTGTTGGCCATCTACTAATACCTATTGTCATGAATCAATATTTCTCTATATTTGTTTCATCAAACATTTCAGACTACTATTTTTGTAATGAATGGATCTATTATTGAGGTTATTTAATCTACTAGAAAAGATATTCTCTAATTATGCAGATTTCTATGTCTATAAAGAAGAAAGCAATAAATAGTATTTTTATTCTTTATTATAAGTTCTCAACACAGATACATGGAAAATCGATGCTGATGGAAGTGATGGCAATCTTCATTTAATGATTTCATCACTACCAAACCCCCATGTCCTAATAATGGACTGTATTTGGAGTGATACTCAGGTAATATCTTTTCAAATTATGATTACAAAAATTACAGATGAAAAGCAATGAAATGATGTGCTGCATTCAAAGCTGTAGTTAAGCCTTATGTAGTCAAATGCCATCTTAAAATATGCATTAATTATAGGAAGTAGCTATGTTAACTTCAGTTATTATGGGTTAAAATATATCCTATTTCCTGCTAGCAAATTAAATTTTAATGATAGATTCTTTGCTGATTATTTTTCAGTAGCATGTCCTTTTCTTCCAGTAAACACTTAGATAAAATTTGATGCTGGTGTCTAATTAAAATAATGAGTTTATTCGTGTCCACTTTTCTCAGAAGCTGAAAGTCAGAGCTGAACACATGCATGAACAAATTTTCTAAACATTATAATGTTAATTTACTTTCATTCTTATGTGATGTATATTTGTTGCTTTAACATTGCATCAATTTATTATGAATAGAGTGTGATATAGCAAAACATTCCAGCTTGGTGCATTAAATTGAGCTCATTTAAATTTTATTTAATTATTCTTAAGATATCTTTTTGTTTCCTGAAATTTATTTCTTTATTATATGATATTTCAAAAAACATGAAGTAAAATGTCCTGTTCAAAATGTTTATTTTATTTGATATACCATGGTGTGTGTGTGTGTGTGTGTGTGTGTGTGTGTGTGTGTGTGTGTGTGTGTATGAGAGTGTGTATGTGTGTGTGTGTGTGTGTGTGTGTGTTACGTGTGTCAGGATCTCAGAGGTCAAAGTTTAGTATCTTCTACTATAGTTGTTGACAGAAAATCTTCCACTAAACTTAAAGGTCCCTAATACAGCAAGATTAGCTGATGAGAAAGCTCCAGAAATCATCCTGACTCTGTTTCCCATGCTAGGTTTACAGGTAAGAGCTACCATCTATACTTTTTAAAATGTACGTAGTGAATTTTAGCTCAGATTCCTATAGGTGTGTGGCAATCACCTTATTAACTGACTTGGATCTCTGGTTCTTGACTAATTGGTGCACTCTTGAATCAGTAATTCTAAAGCAGTGATGTCTCAGGAGCCCCTGGAAACAGCTAATTTTTAGAGCTCTTCAGGTTAGTAAATCAGTGGCAAAAAGTTGGAAGTACAAGAAAAAAAAAATGTGTTATTTACAGACTTTTACTGTCATCAGTAATCCAGTATTTCAGTATTGCCGTGCTACCAACCAGAGGATTCTTAGAATACATGGAATGCTCATTAGAGGAAAAATAACTGATAGCTTTGGCAGCATGAGTGAGATGTCCTCCCACACTACTAGGCACTTGGTTACCTGGTCAGTAGTTGGCGACACTGTTTGGGCTGGCTTAGATGATGTGGTCTTATTAGAGGTAGGCTTTGTGGTTTCAGAAGCTATAGATTATTTCTAGTTTGTAGCCCACAGCTTGAGATATGTGCTCTCAGCTCTTGTTGCTACCCTGCCTGCCTCCTGTCACACTACTCTGACATGGTGGGGATGGACTCATCCTTCTGTAATGCTATAACCAAAATAAACTCTGTCTTCCATTCGTTGCCTTTGTCATGGTGTGCCATTGTAGAAGAAGAAGAGTAACTATTGCCATTGCATTGTTATTGCACTGGTGTCTCAGAAGCGGGGGGGGGGGGGTTAAATGACCTCCTTCTCATGGTGAATTTTCATATGCTCCAATTTCTACAAGTCTCCTTAACCTACTAAACATGCTTGCAAGTGTTGCTGTGAGAGACCTGTACAAGAGTTTTCAACCACTGAGACGTCTGGAAATAGTGTCATCACCCACCATGGCCAACTGGACTAGTAATGTCCTCATTTACCTCTACCTGGTGTATGTCAAAATGCCAACAACATGCCATGACATGGAACAATCAGCAAATGACAAGTTTTCTGCGAGACTCTTTCAAAAACTGTATAGAGACTTGGATAAAATGACTACTAAAGATTAGCTGATGAAAAGCACCAAAGCGGGGGAGGGGGGCTGTAAACAGTGGTAGATTTCTGATTCTATTCTTTCATGCAAAACTAAATTAAAATAGAATTGGAAAATGAAGAGATTATTAATATGGACGATACTAAGGAACTCTGATAAATGACAAAGCACTTTAAACTAGCGTTATTTTGTATCCAATGCCAAGTCTACTAAGACTTTCAAAGAACAATAGGCAGCTAAGAAATGCTGGGACTAGGAGAAATAGTCTTCCCTGAGGAAGAGCACACAAATTGCTTATCAAATACCAAATGATCAACCCTGAAAAGACACATGTGAGTAACATTATCCAGAGTCAGCCGGTATTGTTCAGGATTATATATGTAAATGCATAAACATACATGCACACCGTAACAACTAATAAGAATTTCAAGAATTTGAGAGAAAGCAAGGAGGGGTATAAGAAGGGTTTAGAGGGAGGGAGGAAGAGTGAAATGCAATTGTTTTAAAATCTCATAAAGCATGAAGAAAATTGGAAGAGAACTCTGGAAATAGCATTGTTAGTGCCTCCCAGTATGTCTGAAAGGGAGATAGAGGATTATATTAATGTCTTTGTATTCTTTGAATCTAAAAAATGTATTGAAATGTACTCATTGGGTTGTACAACTAAAAATAATTACGTATGTAAGTGATATAAAATGATGACTATGATGAAAATCAGCCTTATCTCTTTAAAAGCATAAAGATAGGAAGAAAAAGAAAGCTGATTCCTTCATTTTATAAAACAGGATAAGTATGATAACTAGACTAATCAACATGCTGACATTCACTCAGATAATAGCTTAGGCAACTTCAATACATCCATTTTTTCCAGATTTACATGTTTTATTCCAATGTGTTTTCACTCTAGAAACAGTTACACAGAAGCAGCCTACAACGCAGAGAAGCAGCTTGAAACTATTTAATGAGAAAAGTTTAAATACACTTATAAACTCAGCACACCCCTCCTCAAAACACAAGTAGTAAAATTTTTTCATTAAATATTCATTAAATCCCAAAGATGTCTCCCATTAATAGCAAATTCTATTTAAGAATATTTGCAGCTCTACCTACTGGGTCTGGAACAAAAGTAATTCTTCCAGTTTGAGAACAAGTAGCAATATTTTGAAATGGATTTCAGCAAATGAAAATTTGATGCACACAGGACTGATGTAGAGAAATACAAATTTTACATCAACAATCACATAATTTCCTCCCTTTCATTTTCTCTTTTTAACAAAGAAGCCTAAAATTTCTTTATTGCTACCAAGGTGTAAAATAAAATGCTACAGTTCTGTGAATGTGCCATACAGATGTCATTATCTCTTTAGTCTTGGCAGCACCTGCCCCAGGCAAGAATGTGAGGGAGAAGATTGGCCCTGGCATCAGCAACCCTACTTTAGGCAGCTTTTTTTCTCCTCAGAGTACTTATTTTTTCAGTTTTAAGGAAGTCTCTATCTGGTGAATTTCCCTGACCTCTGTCAATTAAATCAGTTCTTAGCAAAGGGATCTGTCACACTTGTTCATCCTTCACTGTCAATTTAAGGCAAAGTATTACTTTACTAAATTCCTTGACATTTGAAGCCATATTTCTAATTCTGGGATCTGTGGCTTTGTCCACTGGAAAAGTAAATCAATTACTTAAGAAAAAAAAATCTTCCTTCTAGAGGAAAAAAAAGCTAGAGCTTCCTTCTTCCATCTCTCTCTGAGTGTTCCTTTTCTCTTCTCTTCTCTCTCTCTCCTCTCTCCCTCCATCTTCCTCTTCGTCTCTCTCTGTATATGACAGAGACACAGGACCTACTACTGCCATTTCTATAAGCAAACATGATTGATTGAAAGATTAGTACCCAATTAGTGATTCCTAGGTTACCAATTAATCCTCCTGACCACTCAGGAAGCAGTGACCAGTGACAGCAGTTGAAGTACAAGGAGCCTGTCACTGTTTGCAGATCTGTCTCTTAGCTTTATGACCAGTGCAACACTTGTTCAAGCTGAGCCCTGTCAACCTTAATTGTTTCACACTAGAGCAGTGAGGCTCCTGCTGTCATTTCCCAGTTATTCTTATTGATTCAAGTCTGATATGGTGTCTCCTCAAAGCCTTTCTTCTGCTCACATTTGATAGGATTATTTGCACTGGTTCACACACTCATACAGGAACTATTTGGCACCTGCCAGTTGTCTGTGCCATCATGCACTCAGAACCACATCTAGGCATTTAACTTCAGCCTTCTGTAGTGTTAGCACTGGTGAAACAGCTCTTTAAGAGTGGCTTCTTACTATTGACTCTGTAAAGGCAAGATGTGCAGAGAACTAGGGTAGGCCTATAGTGGACATCCATTATCATCCATAGTCAATGGGCATTCTGGATAGGAGTGAAAACTTGGTCTGTAAAGGATTTGACTTATAAGCCTGAGAAACACAGTTCAAACCCCCATAGCCTGCATACAGAAAAACAAGACAAATCAAAAGAATAACAAACAAGAAAAACTAGATGTGGTGCCAAATGATGGTCATGTCACAACAGAAACAAACACAGACACACACACACATACACACACACACACACATACACACACACACACACACACACACACACACACACACACACACACACACACACAAAGACTCACGTGCACTCATGAACTTGCATGCTCACACACAGAGGAACAACACTGCCCCTCACACGTATAACTTTAAAATTCATCAACAAACTGTAGTGAAACGAATTAGATATAGTATATGCCTTTTGGTTGATACATAATTTTAAATTATCAAACGTGTAAGAAGAAATGCTTGTGGCAATATCCACAGATTTATATCTTGTATTCCAAGAGAATTAGTAAGCTTGAGGTAATATGGAAGACAACAGTGTACACCTCCATTCTACTTTTATATTTGTAACATTGGACAAGGGAAAATAGGCTCATATTTATAAAGACCAAAGTTATTCTATGTGAAATACATGTGCATTGCTATTGCATACAAATATATTCTCTTTTCTTGTCTCTTCTGTGATTTTAGGTCTTATTGTTCAGGGGAAATGCTACAAAGATTTTTAAAAGTTTTTGTTCTTACATTGTCTTAATTGATTTGTTTGCTTGTTTTTCCCCTTTTCTGTTGATTATTTACTCTACATACTATTACACCTCTCTACCATCCCATTATCCATTCCCTTCCCCATTCCATTATTCCCATTATAATCCCACAGACACATGTATGTCATATATACATACATGATTTATGTATTTGTAAAAATATAGATTTTCAATATGTGAGAAAATGTTATTTTTTTCATCTGAATCAGATTTAATTTGCTTAATATGATGGTTTCCATTTACATCTATTTTCCAACAAATGACAATTTTGTTCCCTAGTAAATCCTTTGTGGCTGTATAAATCCTGTCCTGTATATGTGCCACACTTGCCTTATTAAGTCTGTTGATAGACACCTATGCTGACTCCACAAAGCCCTTATTAGTGCTGAAGTCAACATGAAATAAAGTGCCAATGTGATATGTTGACTTGGAGTTGTTTAGATCCATCCTGGGGGTAGAGATTCATCATATCTTAAATGTATTTTGAGTTTCCTGTAAAATCTCCACAGTGGCTGAACTAGTTTCATTCCCACAATCCACTTATAAAGGCTTCCTTTGTCCACACCTTCACCAGAACTTATTGTTTGTTTTTTATTGGCTGCCATTCAGATGGACTTTTGGTGTTATTTTAATTTTTTTCCCTAATAGAAAGCAAGGTTAAATTTTATTCATACACTTATTGGCTATTTCTGTTTTATCCTTTTGGAACTGTTCCTTATTAGCACATGAACTCTTGGTTGTTTTAGCTTTTGATACTTCATTTTTGAGCTATTTGCATATTCTAGGTGTCCATCTCCTCTCACATATATAGTGAGCAAATATTTTCTCCCAATCTGAGATGCAGTCTCACCTGAGTGGCTCCTTCAGTGTACAGAAGCATTGTAATTTCGTGAAATCTCCTTGGTCAATTCTTGGAATTATTTTCTGAGAGATTGAATTTCTCATCAGAAAGTTCCTGTATGTGTTGAAACAATTACTCTAGTGTTTCCTCTGACAATTTCAGAGTCTTGGGTTTTACACTAAGATCTTTAATCAATTTGAAGTTGATTTTTGTTCAGGGTGATAGATGGGGTCAAGTTTCCTTCTTCTATTTGTGGACATTCAATTTTCACAGCATGCTTGTTGAAAAGACAGTGTATTTTATCTAATGTATTACTTTAGCACAAGTATTAAAAACCAGATTGTTGAAAATAAATGTGTTTAAATTGGGTTCATTATTCTACTCCATTTTGAAATTATTTTCATAGAAACATTTGCATAAAATTGTTCACTCTTAATATGAATTTTTCATGCCTCTTCTGTCTTTGCTGTTTTTCATTCCTTTCCTTTTGTTTTCCCTCCCCTCTCATCAGTCAGTTCTTTCATTTCTTAATTTGATGCAAATTCTCCTTTGTGGCTCCTATTGGTCTTAATACTTGGTCTCCTGTCTCAGCCTTCCTATGCTGGAATATGGCTATGTCTTTCAAAAGCATGTCTAGTTATGCATCTTTTTCTTGGCTTAGAAACCATTATCTGAAACTGGATAAGATATCCAGATTTTTGCATATAATTATTCACTAAATAGAGATAGAATATATAAAACTAAGCTTCACTTAATTTTCAAAATGAAGTAAAGTATTATTTTAACATATGACTTTCAGATGTATTCAAATTAAAAATGATAGAGGAGAAATAGAATTAGATATTTATTGATTCAGAAGATTGAACAGGGCAGCCATCATATTTGTAGAATTATATAAGTACAGTTATGTTATTTATAAAACATCAATATAATGATGATCATAAACACTAGACATTGAACAATTATCATGACTGCAGAAATTAATTTAAATTTGGTCTGTTGATGAATAACTATTCTCAGCTATTCACAGTACTCCTCCTTTGGGCATAGCTCCAAGATTCAGTGTCATGGCTGATATGTTTGAACATGTCTGTTTTGAGAGTTGGAAACATTTAATAATTATTTTCCAAAGTGCACCTAAAGTCTTAAATAAAATTAGGATATGATTTACAATGAATTTTCATTTCTAAATTTTTGCAATCCATATTTTATCTCATCAAGGAATAAATCTTTCCTTTAGTGACATCCTCTTGTACTCTAGTCAGCTGTCATGTGATGAATCTAACATGACATTTTATCTTTTCAGTGCTACATACACTGCATATCTGAAGACCCACATCTTCTGTGTAGAACTGCCTGCCTAAGGAAACTAATTTTCAAGAATATAGATAGTAAAATATGGCCCTAGCTATCTCAAAAATCTTCCTATAGAGTCACAGAGTTTTCTTTCTAGAAGATTCATCAGTGTTTGAAGAATCTTCCTTGTGTTCTAGAATAAGTGTGTAATAAAAATGCATCCAATATATAAATATTAGCATAATAGCTTCAGAACATAAATGATTAAAGCAGGGTTTTAAACACTGAGATAAGTCACAAATATAAAACACTGAGAAAAAACAAACAAACCAAAATCGAAAAACAAAAATTAAAACAAAACAAAAAAACCTAAAAAATCAAGAACAAAAACAAAGTTCTGCATGGAGAACATCTGTCTTAAGGGACATTGTGGTAATAATCAATGTAAATACATTTAAACTAAAAACAAATATAGAAAAAATACACAATGCACAGCTTTTGTTTGATTTGTATGAATGAATTACTTCCAGATGAATATTTGCACAATCAATAGAGAAACTATAATGTGATAGAGATTGTTTTTACTTTTCAATTGTGAATATAAAATTATCTAAAGTAATTTTTCAGGTCAGATATATTAGTTTCCTAGTGGTATGGTAACACTATAAGGCCTAAACACAATTATTTTTGTAGCTTCATTATTTTAGAGTCTAGAAGTCAAAAATAAGTCCTGGCAGAGCTAGTCTTCTGAGAACTGAGACAAAAATCACTCTCCAAAATTATTATCTTTGGCTGTGCATGTAATGTTCTTCATAAATATCTTAACATCTTCTTCTATCCACAGTTGTCTTTATATATAGATGCCGCATGTCTAAGGAATATGAGTCCTCCAGCAGTGGACTCATACTGATGAGCTCACTTCAATTGATGTAATAAAGTCATGTCCTGAGGCTCTGGTGGTTTTATTTCAACACAGAAGTGTGGGAAGATTAAGGAGGCATAATTCATCTGACAGATTTATTGATATATCATTTAAATTGACTCATACTAACTCATTGAAAGTATACACAAATGCAAACACACCACAACAATTAAAACATAGAGTACTTTTCTAACCCCAATATAATCCCTTGAACTTCTTGACTGCCAACTCTCTTTTTTATGCCATTGTCTGTTAGCAGTGACTTGCTTTCATTGGTGTAATGTTGTCCTTGTAAGAATGTGACTGTATTAGTTACTCTTCTCTTGTAATTAAACAAGCAAGCAGCCGGGCAGTGGTGGTGCACGCCTTTAACCCCAGCACTTGGGAGGCAGAGGCAGGTGGATTTCTGAGTTCGAGGCCAGCCTGGTCTACAGAGTGAGTTCCAGGACACCCAGGGCTACACAGAGAAACCCTGTCTCGAAAAACAAAAAAACAAAAAACAAAAAACAAAACAAAAAAAACCAAGCAAACAAACAAACAAAACCCTCTGAGTTAGGAAGTTGATATTAATGGATAATTGTGGTCATTTTCTCCTCGTCATTCAGTCCATTTCTCAGTCTATAGAGGTGTATTACCCACAGGTAAATTGAGTCTTCTCCAATCAACCTAGTCCAGGTAAATCTGTTACAGACATCACAGATTTCATTTTTTGCTGGTTTCAAACCTCAGCAAGTTGACAATGGGGATTAATCACCACAATTATGAAATCATATATATATATGCTTTTTGTATTCACATTGTTATGTGAGTGTATACTGGCTTTTCAAATATTACTAGACGGTTTCTCTCTCTAATACACAACTTTTACACTTAAGTCTCTAAGAAACAGCCCCACCATTTTCCAAAATGATCTTGTAGTTTGGCATATTCTCTAAAAATTTGGATCTTACTTGGGATTTTCATTTCTGGTTCATCTTCAAAATAACATTTCTCTTCACAGTACAAGACAGCCTGAAGATTACTAACTATGTAGCCAAGTCTGGTCTTTTGAATTCATGGTCTTCCTGCCACAGGTCCTCTGTGTGCAGCATTCTGGTGTGGCACAATGCCTATCTATTTTCTATAAATTTCTTGTCAATACTGAGCAGTCTAGTCTGGCTGTTTGCTGTTGCATTGATTTCAATTTCTTCAAACACTATTAGTATGGAATGCATTTTGGGAGATTATTGTTAGCTGCATGCCATTTTTTTTTTGAGGTATCTGCAAATCTTTCACTGTTTTATTTTATTGTTATTTTTCTGTTAGTTCACATATTAGAATTTTGGAGTTTTTTTTATATTCTATTTAAGACAATATAGTACATATGCAATTTTTATTTACATCAATAACAGTTGTTTGATAAAAAGAAGCAGAAATTTATGTACATATGGTCTATGGAATGCTTACATCAGATTATGTTACTTAATTATTCAAGTATTTACTATTAATTTATGTTGGAATTTTGACAAATTTTAGTCTTTGAAACATAAGATTCCTCACTTCATCATCTTTTCAACCAACTGAGCAAAATCTCACCCAGACTTCCTGATTTCTGTAAGTTGAAGGTTACTGTTTACTTTTCTTTACATTTCACTTAAGAGAAAACATTTTGATATCAATGACTATCATACTAAATCATTCTCTTCTATTTTTGAGGATTTTAAATTAGCTAGAAGACTGATGAGATATGCTTTTTGTGTGTGTGTGTGTGTGTGTGTGTGTGTGCGTGTGCATGAGTGCACGCACATGTGCAAGTAGAAATTTTCAAAGAGGTTTAACTAGGAAGAGAAGTCCTACCAGGAATGTAAAATGCATTGTATAAATTGGTTAGGGACAGAGATCAATTAAAACAGTTAAAAGGAGAAATTTAGGCATGGGTCAGTATTTTCCTTTATACTGCATCTTGTCTAGCACAAAAAAACCTCTTCCATACATATTCCTGTGGTTTAAGGATCTTGTCTGAATGTCAGCACTTTTCAGAGGCAGCAAGCGTGTTATGCCTGAATTCTTTGGATTACTGGCTACTTTCTGGATAGTTAACAGCGTTGTTAGATATGGCTTGAAGACTAGCGCATTCATTGGTCTTTCTTGTCAACCAGTTATTTGCAGAAAGGAACTGGAGTATGTGTGTAATATTGTTTTGATTTGTTCTAAAATAACAAATTAACTCATCTATAACTGTGTTGAAATTTCTTTAAGTTTCTCTCTATGACCATAAGCTCCTTTATCTGAGTGCAAAAGTGAGACAATTTCTACATTATGTTCATTTCTTAATTTATTTGCTATTTATTGTAACCTAAATCAAAATATCAGGCATTTGCATAAAGTATATCATAAAAACTATTCAATATTTTACGTGATCTTGTGTGCTATTTCTTTTAAAAGATGATATTCAAGCAGAAAAACTTCAACTGAAAATAAATTAAAATCTACAGAAATGAGAACTTTTAAAAAAGTTTCCATAGAGAAAGCAGAAGGTATAATGGTCTTCTGACTAGTGTATATAGGTTTGTATCGCATTTACATTCTATTTTAAGTACTACATATTCCAGAGTGGAGTTTCTAAAAGTCAGTGTATGACTGTCAACTCCTTGATTCTAATAGTTGGTAGTCTCTCAGTGTTTGTCTCTATGGCCTTCAAGAAATGTCAGTCTTGCCTCTCTCTTCAGTTCTAGCTCTGCTGCTCTGACTGCTTCACACTGTACCCCCAATGATCATATTTCAGCCACTCGGTGGCATTTTTATATTCCTTTCCATGGACTTTCATGCTTTTGAAAAAATACTTCCTCTATCCCTAACCGTTTCGACCTCTTCTGGAATACTACATACTATGGTAACATAAAGGTTTCTCCCAGGCTCAGAGAAAATTCTTCATTTTTGGGCCGTGCTTCCCAGTGCTACAGTTACAGAGGTGCATTACCACACTCCTGGATCAGAGTTTACATTTCTCTATGTAGCTTCCCTTAAATTCTGAAAAATGGATTGTATTCCACAAAAAACTACAGTGCATCAATCACAGGACTCATTAGTGCTATTTCCTGATTATTTCTTCCACAATACTCTAAAGAACCATAAGGAAGGAAAAAAATGGTATTGTGTCCATCGATTATACACTGAAGGACTTAAAAGAAATTTTTACTTTTCCTACCACCTAGATACAGGTTCAGGAACTTACCATAGATTTTTTAAATTTGAGTAGCTTAATGAATGATGTCCTTACAATTATTTGGTGAGAATAAATGTTGCTTACATTGTATCTATTTGATATTTGTGAAATACTAGGCAGTAGCACTTGTTATACTTTTCCCAAGATGTTATTGTTATTTCTAAGTATGTGGCTAGTTTCTTTCCAAAAGACCTCATTATTCTCTTACTCTATACTTGGTGAGTAACGTCAGTGGGCAGATGCTCATAAAAGAAAACTAGGATTTAAATAAAGGATGACATCAACATCCTCGAGTCGCTTTTAAATGATCGTTATAGCACCCTGACTCATTTCCATCAAATTGTACCACAGAAATAAAAAGGAACAAGTTGGACTTTCAGTTTGAATGCAGTTGAACAAAAGGACAATTCTATTTCAAAAGCTTACTCATCGCCTCACATTTGCTAGTGTGTGTGGTACATGTGCTCACCTCCCAATGCTTTAACAACTCCAGTGGTTCTGACTGCACTTGCTCTTCAACCATAGAGACTTTGACTGACAATGAAGAATGATACATGGTTTAAGGGAGACATAATTAACAATGTGAATATTGTCACCATAGACGGCAGTTAATGATAATGAAGTGGTAACCACGTGACAAAGAGCTATTTCTAAGAACTATTCATTGCCTAAGATTTATGAAGCGGGTCTTATCAGACTAAAAATGAAATAAACCTAAAATAAAATTTCAAATAAAATCTGAAAAACTCAAAATATCAAAATTACAAGTATAAATTAAATATTATCTTTATCAATTCAAAAAAAGGTAAAATTCGTAGAATGCTGTGGTTAAATAACAAAAATTGTTTTAAAAGGTTTGTACTATGTCTGAATCTCTTTTCTACTGTAATCAAATAAATTAATAAAAACTGAACAAATTGCAATATTTATTAGTTAGGTCATAACTCTAAACTTTACAGACTAAACCAATTAATGTTTATTACTTATATATTATAAAATATAAGTGTTATTTATATTTTTCTCAGTTTCTTCAAAGAAAGTTGCATTGATATCTGCAAATACTAAGTTCTACAGGGAGAAATTTGCTTCACTGTAATCATTCTGTGGGAAGTATAAATGTAAGAGATGAGCCAGACTTGATAATTGCTAAAATATCTCATATCTACTGCATGGAGTTTTATTAAACTCTTTTTTATTTTTTCGGTGATTTTTTTTAAATAAATAAGTGACAAACATCTAGAAAACTACAGTTTGTTTGTGTTAAAACAACAACAACAACTTAACAACAAACTTCATTGCCTTTTACAGAATTATTTTGTCTCCTTTACAAGGAGAATAAATATCCTATTTAGTTATACAAAATTTTACAATTGGAGGAGTATTGGAGTACTTTCATTAAACATACCTAGCAACACAGAGAATTAAATGTTGGCAATGTATTCACTTTATTCCATTCCTTATTTGCTAATTGTAAAATCACATTCAAATTTCACTACTTAGAGACTTATGATGAAATAGAAAATCTTTTCACTTTTTTTCATTTAAATATTTTTATCATATTCTTTTTCATCTACCTCAGCCATTCACCTACTAGATTATACCTTCTCTACCCACCAAATCATATTCTTTTTCTTTCTTAAAATTAAAAGGAAGTTATGACAGTATCATCATCATCTTCATCGCCATCATCATCATCTTCAACAGCAACAACAACAACAACACCCACTTTAAAACATGGAGTCTGATTTATGTTAGTCAACTATTCCTGAGGGTGGGGATTGCCTTGGAGTGTGGTGGATACATTCAGTGTCAATATATTGAAAAATCTTCCCTTTCTCAGAAGCTATCATTTATGAAGGCATTTTGGTTAGAAGTGGGACTTTGTGCCCACTTTCTCTCTTCTGTGATGGGTTTTTGTGTGGTTTGAGGTTATACGGGTCATGTACGGGACTGTGCACGCTGTCACAGTCTCTGTGAGGTCGTTGTTACTTTGGCTTTGTCTTGGCTGAAAAATGCTTTTCCTAAGTTTCCTAAAATTGCTAACAAGTTCTGCAAGTATCTGTCATCTCACTGTAGCTTTTTACCCCCTTTATTTCAAATCAATTGATAGTTTCATTATCTATTGTTAATATTGTTGCACATTTTCAGGAATCAGAAATGATTGATATTTTTCTTACAGAATGCACATTGACAATCTACTGATATGTAATACAATTCTGAATTTGAAAGTAATACTTAGCTAAGAAACTCCTAAATCAAGGTTAAATAAGAAAAGGTATTAGATGACTTGAAATCACAATGCATAGTAATTTGTATAGAAATAAAGAAGTATTAATTATGATGGTTTTGAGAATGGTGAATGAAAAAACAGAAAAGATGTTCTGGGAATGTGGGCACATGCCTTTAGTCACAGTACTTAGGAGTCAGAGACCTGAGACTCTCTGTAAGTTTGAGCCCAGCATGCTTGACATAGCAATTCTACAACAGCCATGGCTACATAGACAAATCCTGACTCATAAAATAAAAACAAAATTTATGAATAACTGCAGTGAAAGGAGAGTTTAGACTAAAGTTAGGTTACAGGAGAGTGGTAGCTAGGATCAGGCAGAAATACTGAGGCCAGGTATGGAGTAAGCCCGTTCAGGTAACTTCTATCACCTGGCTTTTACCACGACCCAGTATCAGTTTAGCCTCTAGTACAGACAAAGAGGCAGAGAGTCCTTTTCTCAGTTTATCAGAAGCACTACAGTCCTTTATTTTCTCAGGAAGCAGCATGAAGGGATACATATTAAGGACAAATTTGCATGTCATTATGTTTTGCCATCTGGAAAATTCCTACAGAGAATTTGGTAACATTTTCCTTTTCCTTAAATCTTATCTAAAACAGATACAGTTCTCATACAAATTGTTGATATTCAACTCTAAGAAAGGCAATATAAATGAGGTTTGTTTTGTACCAATAGTTTTCAAGGCCAAAGGCACTGGAAAAATAAAATGTACCTCTTTGAAAATATTGATAATAATGAAAATGTTTAAATTAAAATAGAATAATTATCCTTTTTGCATTGGCAGGGAATATACATTTAAACCAATTTTAAATAGTAGATCTCAGAGAAAATTTTAAATGGATATATGCGATATTAAAGGTAAAATAAGCCATATCCGAAGGCCTGATATTCTTCATAGGAGCAGGTTATAGAGTTGAAAGGATTGCAATAACAACTTCCAGTGAGTGAAAGATTTATAAGAATATTGTCAGTTGCCTTCTTGTCTTGAAAAAAAATTGGAAAACCCACAGATTTGGTGACTATAAACAGTCCTATTGTATAAGGGCCTGAAATTTTATCCTCAGAAGATGAGTTGGGTAACCCAGAAAAGCAAAAATAAAAATAAAATGTTTAATTTATGTAACAGGGTCAATTATTTTGTAGAAACTTTAAAATAGCTGGGGGAAATGTGGTTAAATGATTAAGTGTTCAGAATCTATTTTTAAATGCTACTGTTCTTTTACATTGTGTGTGTATGTGTGTGTGTGTGTGTGTGTGTGTGTGTGCATGCGCGCACGCATATGCACATGTGTATGGGTTTGTGCACTTGAGTTCAGGGCCCACAGAGGCAAGAAGAGAGAATCAAATCCATAGAGCTGAAGTTACTGGGAACAGAACCTCTCAGAACACTGGAAAGTGTTACAATTGTGAAGACCTCCTGACTTCCCTTTTCACCTGGATTCTCAACCACTGTATCTCTAGCGTTTGCCCTTCTCATTAAAATAGTGCTGAAAAGTGGATGGAGCTTAATATGTAATAATGTAAAGTGTTTAAAATTGGCTGTACCTGACATCATTTCTTCAGTTAATATCACCATTAACTCAGTTCTTCCTGTCACTGCTAGTAGATGGTTTTACTATGATGACAATATAAACACTTTTCTAACCATACTTGTTAAACACCACCTTCATGATAATCTTGAAACACTGTTAGATTTCAGTTGATGAAGTAGGAATTGATTGCTTCTTGGTAGTATGTGTAATTATCTTTTACTATTCAACACTATGTAGGTCAGAGAAAATGGGAATAAGAATTCATACAAAATTTTGATGGTTTATCCTATAATTTCCTAATGCGGAAGTAGGTCTGAATTGTGGCTCCCTGTGTAGGGTGAAGGGATACACAGTCACAATTTCCAATCATGTCTTCTCTCATAGGCATCCTAAGGAGAGCTTCTGATGACATTTGACTTTTATATTGCTATGGAAAGACAGGAACAAACACTCATGAGTTTTATGTGCTTTTACCAAATATAATTACATATGAGTACTTTTACGTTTGCCCCACTATTCCACAGTTACACCCTTTCATAAGAGTATAAAACTGCTAGCAAAAGGTTTGACACATTTAAAATTAAATAACTGGGTAACATCAGTTTAAAAGAGCCCTCTGGAAGAGATGAAGTGTGCATTCAGAGTAGTCTAGATAAGTTATTCCACTGATTATATCACTGTTAATTCAACATTTCTGCTAATTGCAGAATGTAGCATGAAGCCTCATAGGTGCCATAAAACCTACACTGGTTTCTCTCTATAGTGACCACATCAGGAATTCGCAGGCCAAACCAAGCAATCCTTAGAAGACTCAGAAATCACAATGATGCTCAAGAGACTCATGAGATATTTATTGGTGCTCTTCTATATGTCTACTGTGTTTGATAATTTACTCAGGATGATTGCAAATGTAGTCCAGATCCCCTCAGGGACCATATAACCTATATTTAGATTGAACAGCACTTTTCAAATAAAAGGATTGAGTTGTATTTGTGAGGTTTTGGCAAAATTCACAGCTGCACATGCAGGGGTCATATACTGATTTCACCTGTTCTGGAATTCAATGGAATTTTTGCTGTGTATATTTTTCACTTTGGATAAACACAGACAGACTTCAATTAGGATTATGATAAGATGTCATTTGGAAGTTCTCCAGTTTCAACAGATGAGAAGGAAACACTAAAGTTGGACACAAAAGAAGATAAATGATAAAGAACTCTTGAAGGTGATTTCTGTTCTCTCCCCTGTACTCCCTCTCCCTGATGTGCAAGGGGTGCATGGGTGTTCACCCTTCACAGAAAAGAAAGAAAAGGAGAATGAGGGAAGTTCTGGGTGAAAGGGTACTGGAATATAAAGTGAATAAATAGATCAATTTTTAAAAAGAACTCTTTAAGCAACATTAGCACCTAGCATGTAAAAAAGAACCATCTCTCAGCGTCTAATTTTCAGCATCCAATATCTATTGATTTTAATGCTATTTTAGGAATTTACTTTAACACTTTGATTTTCCCTTTATGCTACTATTTATGAATACTATTTTTGAAATGAGTTAACTGCATGGAGGCACTCTTAAATTGTAAAAACTTTCAATGATAAGCCAAGGTAAATATAATCATAAATAAATGTAGGAAAATGTTGAGTCATGGTAGAGATTTCTCCACTTTAACTCTAAAGAGATTTGAATCTGAGGTCAAGCTCAATCTATAAAATGCCTAAGAACTTTAAAATCCATACATATACTGAGCTGTCAAGTAAACATATGAAGAAGCACATGCTCTCTCTTTATGGTAGAAATCTTCATATATAGGGCTCATTTGTAAGGTATGGGTTCTGTTTCTTATGAGCATAGAACACAGAACGTTTAATACATAGAGACACGGAGGACAGTGCTTGATCTTGCATGACAATCCTATTAATGATACATACAGATTTAAGAATGCAATTTTCTATCTTGTTAGTGATACATTTTATCACATTGCCGTTTTCTCTAATGTTTATGCCTTCAGCTAGAATTAAAAAAGAAATTACTAAAAGCCTATAACAATTATTTTGTAATGGTCACATAGTCCACACTCTCTATTTATAAATGACTTAACCACAGAAAGGAAAGAATAGCCAGGAAACCGATGTAAGTTTTTCAGGCATAATATGCATAACTGAGCATTCATCTGAGCATTCAAGCAAGAACTGCAAGATCAGAGCAGATAGCAAACAGGAAGGTTTTGAGCTCACACCAAAAGCCTTAGTGCACCAATGGAACTAAACAGGTTTATGACTGTTTTGCCATGCATGTTTGTAATCGAAGTGGAATGTTTACAATTCCTTCCACATTTCTGAGCTGGTTCCTACTGAGGCCTGGCTCCACCTTCCCTTTTATAATGCTATGTTCCGTTGGTTCTTGGACTTAATTCAATATTGACCGTTGCCCCATAGCACTCACTGTACATATGGTATTGATTTATTTTGCCCTTTCTTTATCGTCCTTAAACCCATCATCTTACCTAATTCTACTCATTGGAGTGCTTTGCCTGAACTCCCTGTAATATGACACTTGCTCTCTAGCTATAGTCTGGGATGATGGCAGGGACTGCCTGCTTATGTGGCTGATCCATTATGACACCAGTTCTCCCACCTGAATAAAGCCATGGCTCTGCAATTTCCCCAAATATGGCAGGGTAGTACTTCTACTTTTATTATTTTCTAGACAGCAATTTTACAATTCCCTTGTTAACTGTAAAACAGAAATTATCTATTATAAGTAAAAGTCATGCTCATACATAGGACATGATAAAATCACAATGTGGATACCAGTTTTTCCCAATGTTATTGTGTTCATTTGAAAGTATCTTTATTGTAACTTTCTGGGGGGAAAACATATTGTTTGTAGATATGTTATGGACTTGTACTTATTAAAAACTGCAAGACAAACAAATTATATTTATCTTTCATCTAATATATTTAATCGGAACAGAATATTTTAATATAACTACAGAGATACATAAAAGGAAAAATTCTAATTTTGTTCTTTCTAAAAAATAATGAGCTATTAAATTATTTTTCTTTTAGCAGACACCTAACAGAAAGATTATAAAGGCTAGCTCAGGTTAGAATGTAGGTTTCTCCTTGTTGAAATACATAATCATTGTGTGAATATTTCTATTGCGTGCAAAACTAGAGTTTAAACCATTATATGTTGAATATGAATTTTTAGTGCTTCAAATTACATTTTAATGTTTTTTTTCTGTATAGATTGGTAAGTGTGGGGCTACATATATACAACAGCATGAATGTTGAAGTCACAAAGAAATTAATAGGAGTCAATGCTCTTCTTTTACCAGATGGATCCCAGCAATCAAACTCAGGTCATCAGGTAGACATCTTTACCCACCAACTTGCTGGTCTCTATTAAATAAAATTTTCATGAGGATTTTACCAGTGAATTGCACAGGAATCTCAGAACAACTCTTAGTTCATAATTGAACACTGACTTAATATTCATAAATATATTATTATATATAAATGTATATATATATTACATTTATCAATGATCATTTCACTGAATGGAGCCATATTTTGCTTCAGAATATAATTTTGGCTTGAAATAGAAAATAAAAAGCTAGAATTGGAAAAATACAACCTTGAGAAGCCGTTTGGTACTGAATGAAGTTGACACATTATCTACCATGGGCAAAAATAGACACTTTCCATTTTTAGTGTGGTCCCTGGTAGGAAACATAACAATGATGCCTTAATTCATCGTGGTCTTTTTCCCTTTACAGTTAAACATAGGCACCTCTTTTTTTTTTTTTTTTCCTGAATGTCACTAGCTGAGTTTTAATTTACTTTTTATTTTATTTTTATTTTATTACACTTGCATCCAAACATGTTTCTAGGAACTTGGTTGATGTTTGTATCATTTCAAGGCACATCAGTTTGTATATTCTGTTAACATTAGAAATTATAAAAGACCATACAATGCAATGTTGCTTATCTTAATTGGGGAAATATCTGTGAGCCATATAGTTTTCAAATTTGCTGTTCAGATACAGATAACATAGAATCATTCATAACATTCACACTTTATTGGATGTTTATTAATTGCCAAGTTACTTATAATATTTCACTTATCACTTATTAAATGTTGCCTGTTTTAAGCATGATGTTTTTAGACTGACTTTTATTAACAATTTGCTTGAATTTTTAAATAACTGCATAAATATTCATACTTTGATTTTTCTGTGATTTAAATAACTAATCATATATGCATTGTTTTAGTTAATTTAGATAGTTTTAAATGGTATATTTAAAGTAGAAGGAATTCAGGATATTCCCTTAACCACAGACCCTGAGCGGAGAGTCCTGTGGGTGGATGGAAAACTTGCAAGTTATGGAGAGTACAGAGAAACAGGTGGGTGTGAAGTGGATCACATTAACTTATAAATGCTTTCCAAACACTTGGCTTTTCTTTGGCTGAAAAGTAATTTTGGCAAATTGTATGACTGCCTTTGTAGTTTAACAAATAACAGCAATATAATCTCTAACCCATATAGACATTTATCTATTGTTTGTCATTTATAACTTCTACATGCTGAGAATATATTAAGACATGGTATCCCTACTAGCTTTGTGTGTATGTGTAGGTGGGAAAGATTATATAGAAAATAATTTATTATAAAATGTTATTTGTTAATATATTTATAAAAAATAAATGATTAGAATGAGTCACTATTCTCTGGAAACCAGGTTTTCCCCAGTGCCTTTCTCACTGTTGGACCCATTACGTGTTTTGGTGTTAACCATTTCAAAACTCTGGTGACTCATGGCTATAAATAAAACACTGAATGCTCGTCAAGCTCTTCAGCACATGGGAAACACTGTGGAATTTTTTAAAGGGGGATTTTTTTTTAAGGTTCTGCAATCCACAGATTTTTGAATGCTTCTGTTTGAAAATGTGTCTTTTAGCCTCAGGATATAATTTTCATGCCCATGATTTGCAAAGTCTAAGAACCAATCCGAATGTCTCTAATCATAGGAGGCTTTAGAAATGTGTGCTTTGTACTCATGACAGCAAATGCGTTTGTTTATCTTGGCTATGAGTGGCTAGTACTGCCTCCAAATATTGTTTCCCCTGAGCATAAACTGCTGTTGGTACTGATATAATAATTTAGCGTTGTTTGGCATTGGTATTTCTAGATAATGTGCTACAAACAAGTATTGCATGCACGTTGGACTGAGAAAGATCTCCAGTTTTCCCCTCTTTGGTTATTTTGGGCTTCAGCACAGATGCAGCAGTATCAAGTACTGCTTGGCTGTAATCCAGACTCTCCATGCGCTCTCACGTCTACACAGCTCCTCCTCTTCACTCAACCTCTGCTTACTTGTCCATCTTGTAACAAAACAAAGAGGATGACTGTCCTAGGAAAATTCTCATCACTGGAGGGGATGTTGAGGGTTTTCTCCTGCAGAATACCCAGGAGCATGGTATTTCCTTGTTGATGACAGCTGTACAGAAGAGTGTGTGTGTGACACCCAAAATATATTATTAGGATTTTAGATCAGATATGAAGTTTCTACTGTGTAGGAGTTTTCCTTTTAGAGATAACTTTGATGAAGAACTTGGTACTGATTCTGGTTTACTAGTCTTGGGCTTCTATTTGCTAAGAATAGAAAAGAATCTGTCATTTCTTGTGATATTTGTTTCAAATAAATAATCAATATCAGTATCATATGACATCCACATTTACAATCGGATATGCTGTCTATGACAGGCATATGGGGTAAATATGAAACATGACAGAGCGAGTGAATTCATTCAGCATATGTCATAACATTACCATATGTACCAGGAAAACTGAAATTTATAAAAAACAGGTTATATAATTAGGGGACAAGACTCATCATAGAAATATGAGACCAGATTCATGATGTATGGCTTCATTAAAGAACATTTTAAATAAATCTATTATGGGTCTAAAGTTCTGAATGTTGTATTTACACACCAATATATGCAACATTAAGAAACAAACATATGTTTATGTATTATGTGTATTTTTATAAATACTACCATCCTGTTAAATAATAATTTTATTTTAAAACCTGAAAGACAATAAATATTAATGGAAAAATCTGTATTTTTTCAAGTTGAGTAGTTAAATTATTGCTTGAGTGACTGTGGCTTTCACTGCTCCTCAAGGAAAAAAATGTTATCCAGGTGTCAAAATTATAGGCAGAGTTAGAAGAAAGTAGTCAACACTTTATCCACTCAAATAGCAATGTTTTCTCTAAGTCCTACAAATTGGCTCTCTACCAGAGTAGACTAAACCACAGCCATATTGTTTCTCCCCCCAGCTGCTTTCATTTTTTTAGGTTTCCATGTTTTTTTAATTTTCCATTTATTTATTTTTTAAACTTAAAAAAAAATCAGGATTATATTATAATTACAATAGTTTCCCTTCCCATTCCTCCTTGTAAAATCTCCCATATACTTCTGCCCACTCGCTTTAAAATCATAGCCTCTTGTTTTTTTCAGTGTTATTGCATGCCTCTATCTATCTATCTATCTATCTATCTATCTATCTATCTATCTATCTATCTATCTATATCCTGTTCAATATGTATAATGTTACCCATATGTATGCTTTTAGGGCTGACTCTTTGGTGTTGGATAACCACTTGGTAATCTCTTCCCTGGAGATTATTTCTCCCACTCTGAGCATCCTTTAGTTGCCTGTAGAACTTTGTGTATAGTTGAAGCCTTATGGGCTTTTCCCTTTCTACTTTGGCGTGTTTCCTGATGCTACATTTTTTCAGTTCATGTTTGGGCAGTCCTGTTGATGAAACCTTGTATGTAACATCTGATATCCCTCACAGATAAAATTTCACAGCAAATTTCTTAATCTTCTGCATCTTATAATTAACCACCTCCCCCCCACACACACACACAAACTCTCTTCCAAAATATTTCCTGAGCCTTAGGTTCCAGTGTGTTTTGTAGATATAACCATTGGTGACAAAATAAGAGAGTGTATTATTTTCATGTGTATTTTTTCTTCTAATTTACGTCACTTCTTCAACAAGGTGTTGCCAATTACTAGGTCCAATTTGTGACTAATAGAAAAGATACAGGAATCCAGATTTTTATCAAATACTTCTCTGATAAGTGTAAATCTTACTTTTGTTGTGGATTACATATTGCCACTCAAGACAGTTTAATTTTCAGATCAAGGGAAGAATGAAGAGAAAGTGGGAGAAAAGGAACAAGAGGGGGGAAGAGAAGAACAAGAGATTGAAAAACAGAAAATGGGGATTAGACCAAAGCACACTCTAGTGTGCAGATGAGAGTAAGAATTTGAGGAGATATGTGTTTCAGAATCTTCTAGTCTCAAGAACCTGGAGGAAATATTTTATTTTTTAAGATTCAAGTCCCCAATATGAGGCATGATGGTAGTTTGATGAAAGAAAGTAAAAATCCATTTTTATCACACCAGAATTTCAATTATGGGATGATAATTTTAAAATGACTTTCTCATATTTATAAAATTTGAAAATATAAAGAAATACTCTTGAAAATATCTAAGATAACAATATTTTTGTGATAGTAGATACATGTAACAACAAGTGTGAATGAAAATATTTCATATTCAGAGCAAAAAACATTAAATTAGAATTTTGCTTGGTGTAGATAAATACAGACTACATTCGAGGGTGAGAAATACATACATTGTTGGTAAGGCTTTGGGTCCAGTACAACTTATCTGTAAATTTCATAAATGCAAAGGTCTGTGAGTAACTTACTTAAAAAGTATTTTGATAAAATTAATACTCCTAGAATGGAATCCTAAAAATAACTACATCCTATAAAATATTAGAAATGATTTTGCTATGTTTGGAAGCAAGATAAGATATCCAAGACAGAAGCAGAAATTATCTCAAGGACGAATAAGAATATACATAGGAATATTATAAATAATTATTATTCTTTAATAGTAGCCATTACCTATATAATAAAATATGACAAAATAAAAATGATTTGTAAAGCATAAATTCTGAGCATTTCATATTTTCTTCCATGTTCTGAATGTCTCATTATGTTCTAGATAATGGATAACAGTGTTCTCTCCTTTCCTGGTGCTCACAGTCTCACAAAATATTATATTTAATTAGCACGAGAGTTTTTGGCACTACCAGATGTTAATAGAAGATATGTCTTCCAACATCACAAGTTTATTTATTTTTTGAAAATCAATCCTAAAATGTATGCTCCTGAACAATCAATCAGTCGCAAGGCAATGCAGAAATAATCAAGTTCCATCCCATCCCTCTTCCAATGTCTACATCTTATTAGTAACTTTTATTCAACAGATAAAGAAAGACAGAGAAAATAGAATGAAAGACATTTGTATAAACAGGACAGAGAGAGAAATGATTCCCTACATTTACTAGACTTCTCTGATCACATCATTTTGAAGGTATGTGGCAAAAACAACCCACCTGTGCCCTGGAGGACTGAGCCTGCTAGTATTTTGAATATTGTCCATTCTAACAAGTTGTACTGTATCTCATGTGATTTTTGTTCACAATTTGCTAGTCACACGCATTTGAAAATAATTTTAAGCTTCCTTTCCTGATGTATATTTTCCTTAGAGTTTTTATTCTCTTATTTTGTCAATTGCAACAGAGTTTTAATTTTTTTACTGAGTTTTATATTTGATAACCATCCTTTAGCAAATGTCCCTTTGTAATTAATTACTATCTATGATTTATGTACTCTTTCTTTTGACCTTGTTTCTCTCATAGCTAATATATTCAATTGTAGTGAAAATGTGCCATCTTGGTTAGATTTATATTACTTTTATGAGACAACATGACCAAAGCAACTTATAGAAGAAAGAGTTTGTTACAGCTTATAGCTTCAGAGAGTGAGTCCATGATAATCATAGTGGAAGCACACAGCAGGCAGGCATGCACACAGACATGACATGAGAACAGTAAGTGTGACCTTACATCTTGAGACATAACCATGAAACAGAGAGAGAGAGAGAGAGAGAGAGAGAGAGAAAACAGACACATAGAGTAGCATCTTTTGAAACCCCAAAATCCTCCACAATGGAATACCTCCTTCAACAAGATCATGGTCCTAATATTTCCCAAACTGTTATACCAACTAGAGACAAAGCATTCAAATATATTTGCATATGGGGACCATTGTCATTAAAAACCACTATTCCAGCATATTAATTATTTTTCATCGGTTTGCTTTCCATGTTTTATACACAGAGCCATTGTTCTACTATATATGTATTTATATGTATATATGTATACATACATATATATGTGTAAATATGTGTGTGTGTGTGTGTGTGTGTGTGTGTGGTGTTTGTGTTTCTCTTGTATTTTCACATAGAAATTTAATAGGTTTTCCAGTTTACATTTAGGTCTATGACTCATTTGGGTTCATATTTTCAAACAGTGTTCATGATTTTTATTACATTTGTAAATTGGGCACTTCATAAACATGAGCCCATTAGTATATATTCATGTTTGTGCGCATATGGCTAGAGAAGAACATTGATTTTGTTGTCTTTCTACTTGGTTCTCCCCCTTGTTTATTTGAGATAGGTTCTCTCAAAGAACTAAAATCACCATTCTGGCTAGGCTGCCTGGCAAGCAAGCTCATAGGATTCATGAATTTTCACCCACTAATGCTGAGATTACATGCATATGTGATGATAGCCAGCATTTACAAGGGTGCTGGATATTCAAACTCCAAGCCTAATATTTTCACAGAAAGCATGCTTACCCACAAGGCAATCTCTTCCTTCCCCAGTATTACCTTTGGAAGATACTCTCATTTGCCCATTGAATTATACTCTCCTTTGACAAAGATTAGTCGGTTAAATTCATGTCAGTAAATTTTCCTCTGAATGAATAGTAAGTTTAATGAAACCAGCTTATTACACATGTTGAACTCATTAATTAAAAAATGGCTGTATAGGCTGATAAAATAATTTCATTAGTTTTAGATATGAAGAAATTGAATCTCAAGAGAAAATTCCTGCCGGACAGTGGTGGCACACACCTTTAATCCCAGCACTTGGGAGGCAGAGGCAGGCGGATTTCTGAGTTCGAGGCCAGCCTGGTCTACAGAGTGAGTTCCAGGACAGCCAGGGCTATACAGAGGAATCCAAAACAAAACAAGAGAGAGAGAGAGAGAGAGAGAGAGAGAGAGAGAAAATTCCTTTCTCAACTGAGTATATATGTTTATTTAGAGCTTGGACCTGAAAACCAGATCAATAAATAGAGAATATTTTTTTAGGGTGTATAATTATTTTTGTGCTGCTTTGTTGTTAAACTTTTGAGAAAACTAATTTAGATATTTTGAATTAGCTTTTATGCAGTGAAGCTGAGACACATCAGTAGTAGGGCTTTTTCAATTTGTTTTGTTGTTGTTGTTGCTGTTGTCGTTTATCTTTGCCGGCCGTGTGAAATTTGCTATCTTGAGATTGAGATTTTGCACACTATTACACATTATTAAGTTGAATACTCAACACTGAAAAAAACGCCCAAGAAGAGCAGCTTTTCCATGTGAAGCGTCAATCCTGTGAACATAAATTCCAGAAGGACGAAAGCATGAAATTTTTTTGTTCTAGTTTAAGGAATTTATTTTGAGCAAAACAACAGAAAGGTCAAGTCTCAGGAAGAGATTCTATAAAAGACATATTCTTCTATTTGAAAAGCACTTTTAAATAGTGTCAATAAGAATAGCAAGTTTTCCGTAGGAAACTATGAACCTGGATGGAGAAGGCTAAATGATTTTTACATTATAACATAAAAAGTTATTTGAAACATCATTTTGTAACCTTTTGATGGTAATAAAATATAGAATGAAAAGAAAAGTAAATAATTGCAGATTTTATGCTCATATTTCAAATTCCTCACAGCTCACACTAACCTGAATGTCACTAATTTGATTTAAGTCAATGTACTAAAGCCTCATCTGTCTTGAGGTTGTCATTTTGCCCTCAATTTCACATTCCTAAATACCTCTTTGAAGCATGAACTTGATGAAATATTCTAAAATATTTAAGCTCTTAATAGAAAAATCAAGAATATTGTAAAAGTGCCTGTTTCATTTACCCATTTGCTTTATGAGTGATTGTAAATTTGTAAGCAAATCTCATCACATAGCCAAAGAAGTCATATCGTGGAGTGCCCTGTAATGCAGATATGTTAAACAAGCTCTTAGACTGACTAGAAATGTATTTTCTTGTTACTTTGATAGCAGAGTGGTAAGCACTTTATATCTCAGATCAATAGACAGAAATATGTATTTTACTGGGGAAAAGCGAGCTATTCTATTGTCTTAAAATTCACTTTGCTGTCATAGGAGCTCATTTTAAAGTCTCTTTCTTGTCAGCAATAATATTTTGTTTCACTCTGAGGCATAATATGTTTCCCCTTTGAGAAAACTACTCATCTTAAATAGAACAAAGTTTCAAAATGGCATATTAGATTGATCTCTTATTCTATGTGACTACAAGCTTTAACTCTGGAGAAAAACTAAGACTAACAAGAAAAAAGATGAAATTTCATGTTAAGAAACCTGGTAGCTACAGTTTCCTACAAAAATAAGAAGCCTGCCAAAGTTAAGATGGTTGTCTCAAGGTTATCATTGGGAAGAAAATAAGCAAAGTGGAACATTTAGACTTTGCATATGTGTCTATTTAGAGGACTTTGACATCACAACCATGTGCTGTTGTGAGGGAAGAAATGGAAAATCTAGTTACAACCGTCTAGTAGGTCTATCATTATTCAGGATGAAAACACTGGTTAGTCATTCACTAACTCCGAATTCTCTCTTTTAGCAACTTAATACCGTGTCATGAAACAACTACCACAGATAATTTATAACAAGTCTCCCTGCCAAAAATACATACTTGTAAGGAAAACAAGAAACACAGGAAAGAGGTCACCCTTAACCAGTGCTCTGAGTCACTCCTTCCTGTAGATTCATCTTATTACAAAACTCTATTTTCACAAAACATTGAAAGTAGGACAGGGTGGCATGCTTGTCATCTCAGCAGGTGGGATCTGACAGCAGGAGTTAAAGGCCCCTCTCAGCTACATGATGAGTTTTAACCCAATCTAAGCTATAGCTACTCTTTTAATAAACAAATAAGTAAAAGAAAGAGCTATGAGAGTTCAGCAAAGCCAGGAAATGATTAGAACCTCACAGTGCTAGTGATATTCTAAGCTTTTATATGTTATTTTCTGGATGAAATTAAGAGCACACAAATTTGGTCTTGACCAAATTTCTTTTATTTTTTATCTAATGAGGCTTCCCAGGGTCCAATCATTTCTAAAATATAGTCAGGAAGTGAGTTATCAAAATGATCTAGCCAATTAACACAGGGAACAAATCTAGTTAGTTGATATAACAGTGATACAATGAGATATTGATTGTGCTTACCCAAACCAAAACCTCTTGAAGATTTGCCAATGATAGTATCAATAAACACAACTATTTTACTTTATGCAATTTTTGAAGTTTCGTCATTGAATTAAGCCTTAGATCTTAAGACCATCTTATTAAAATTAAAATAATATGATAATTACGACCTCACTATAAAAACCTGAAATATGTATGTATGTATATATATATATACGTGTGTGTGTGTGTGTGTGTGTGTGTATGTTGTGTGTGTGTATATATGTTATATATGCTTTGTATATATATTTGAGGTTCACAGGTTAAATAACTTTCCATAAAAAGAAGCATAACCTGCTAACATAGCTGATAACTAATGAACGCTAGTGGGATACAGGTCAGTTTCAGGCTTATCTGTAATCTACCATTTGTAGGCTCTGGGTCTGAAGATTTGTGACAGTGGTGAACTGGAGCCCTGAACTGGTGCCAGGAACTTGCCTTGCTGAGCTGACAATTTAGTATCTTGCCTTGAGCAAATGATTAGCCTTACTTATCAGGAAAGCAGAGAAGCTTGGAATGAAATGCAAACATTCAAATTATACAGTAGATGACCAGGGTCAGGTCAGGTTTAGGTGGAGATCACTGCCGAGGCTTCAATTGCCAAGGAAAGTATAAAAATTCTTGGGCACAAAATATCGTGAAATATCCTGCAGCATCTTTTTAAGAGAGAAATCCCTGCTTCTTCTGTGGTAAGGGGATCACCCTATGAATTGATATGTGACCAGGGCTGGATTTGCAGGATCTATTTGAATAGCAAGAAGTTGTTCTTCAAGACATCATTTGGATATATCTTTGGGCATTGGTGAAAAGGCTCCTGTATATATTTCTGATTGCATTCCCTTTCTAGACCCCGTATCTCTTAATAAACTCTCAAACAGCCCTTTGAAGCTTATAAAGGGATCCTAATTTGTTTTCTTGGATGGATCCCTTCTTGACACGGATCTTTCTGAACTGACTGGTGCTTTTTTGTTTTTAATCTCATGTTCATGATCCTGAAAGCTTTATACTTTAAAGTTTACACTTTAAAGAAAATATAGTCTTTCTGATTAGTACTCTCCTCACTGGACGGAAAATTTGAGACTCACCTAGGGTCTATTCTGGTTGCCATTTCAAAGTCCTAGTGTCAGACATTATGTGATTTCTAAAGTGAGACTTAGAGAAACAAGCCTTTCTTACTTTGGACTTTGGGTATTTCTCTGAATATCTAATTCAGAACCATTTCTCACTTTTATACCTTTCTATAATGTGAGATAAGTATTCTCTACCATTGAGTGACAGCAGCCACTAGCCTCCTTAATTGTGTGATATTTTAGTGTATTTGTTAAATACCTTGAAGAAAGCTGTGATGTGCAGATTCGACTATTCAGTGAATTCCCGTGATCTCATCTAGTTAAGGACAAACTGATATATACTTTACTCTTCCAGCCTCAGAATTAAGAGGACTTATTGCATGTCTTCATATTCAGAGCAGAGGCAAGTGTTGAGAGAAAATGAAAAGCATTAGAAAAATGTTGACTTTCCAACTGAGAACCCATCTCTTCCAATATGTGTTGAATTTGACCTCAAGCAGGATTGGTTTGATTTTCTAGAAATAATAGCACCTCAAACATTGTATTCATTTTTGTCTAACTTTCCTGTTTCCAGCATAAGTAGTTTGTTTGTTTCTTTTTTTTTTTTTTTTTTTTTTTTTTTACTTTGATGATTCAGATGGAAAGGGCTGATCAGGGGATGTCTACCAGCTGTTGAGGAATTTGCCTTAAACTGCACTAACCAAGGAGAGTCCTTACTGAGAATCTTTTCCAGGTTCGCACTGGTAATCATGGACCAAATTTCGAACTGAACAAAGGAGACTCATTGCTGAAGAGTCTGCTTCAGGGTTTGCTCACAATTTACCCTGCTCTGCACTTAAGAGAGCTGTCACGGAAGAGTCTGTTTTGAGTTCATCCCACTCAGCACTTTAGACGACATCAAATGTTTCTCTGTACATGAGATCAGCAGAAATTTTAGACACAAAAAAAGCATTTCATTGTCAAAAGAGAGAAGATATCCTGAAGTGACCCAGCCTCAGGTTCTAGAATAAATAACACAGAGGATGGCACAGTCAACCTTGCTCCATGGGTCCCCAATGCTCTTTCCTGCAACTAAATATTTTCCTAAGACGTTTTAGAAATGAGTTGGAAACCCTTACATGATCTAAACATTTTCCAATATTCTATGGAAATAATTCAGACAGAATATTGCTAAAACTTAGAAAATTAAAGAAAATCATGTTTGGCCCAGGCTTTGTTTAGATGGAATTTTTATTTTAATCTCTTGCTGATGATCCTGATAGCTTTATACTTTGAAGCAAAAGAATAAGAAAATATAGTCATTGAATACATTATTTTGTGCCTAGAAGTTGTTTTAATATTACTTAGAAAACTTTCTAAGCATGTATGTTTTACTGGTAAATACCTCTCTATAAAATGATATGTAGTGATATGATCCAGTGTTTCTAAATATCCATAAAATATTTTAGTAGGTGCAGAGAGATGCTCAGTAGGTAACTGCCAAGCAAGCAAAACTAGGATCCAGTCCCTGATCAACATGGATGAAGGAGAAATCTGACTTCTGCAAATTATCATCTTTCCTCCACTAGTTAATATGTTTATGTACACACACAAATACATGTAACAAAAATTCCAAAGTCTTTGTTTTTATAATTCAGAATTTAAAATATTTCAAAATAACAAGTTTGTTTATGTTTATATAAGGAGCTCTTTTACCTTCTTAAGATATTAAGTGTGCATTCATAGGCAGACCTATTAACTGTTATTTATAATAAATGAGAATCAACATATTGTGTGCTTTTAAAAGGTACACATAGAGTAGAGAGGAGAAATATGAATGAGAATTTGAGTCACTTTGAAGACAATTCATTTCATTACAGTGAGAATTCTTTCTTACAGGAACCTGTGTTTGATTACTGAGGAAACATGGCATCATAATCTCATGATTTACTTCGTCATAATGGTTCAATGACTTTCAGTTTCCTTCTATGAGATTATGTGTAGCTGGCTTTCACCAACTACTCACAAGCTGTACTTAATCACTAGATGTACTATAGCCTTAGCTAATCAAATATGCATAGAAGAAATTAGCTAAAAAGGTAAACATATCCCTTCTTTTTCAGAAATAATACCTTGCTGTTGTCATAAATATTTTTTCCTAATAAGAAAGTGAATTATAAAATAATGATGTAAGAAACTCATGGGGATCTTTCCCCTTTATATATGTTGAAATGTGGGTTACATATTGAAACACTCTATACTTGTCTTATTGCATTTTAATGTATGTATCCTTTTTTGGTTTTTTTAAATTTTCTTTTTTCTTTTTCTTTTTTCTTTTTCTTTTTTCTTTTAATTAAGGTATCTATCCTATTGATTTTGCTTGCTAATTTCTTAATTTTATTCCATTAATTGGTGTTACATAATCTAGACTGTGAGTTCAAAATTGCTTACATTGGAATTTTGAGCAGCTATTACAGTACCTGAGGTATAGAAAATACATTCTAATTACACATCAGCTTTTTATAGTCTATGCCTTATCTTTCTTTATTAAAAGTGTAACTGAATGTGATTGTACACATTTTTGTCCTAGTACTTGAGAGAAAAAATCAGAAGGACCACGAATTCAAGGTCATCCTTGGCTTTATAGTCACTTTGAGGCAGCAATATAAACTAATTACTTAATTAAATTTAAATGGAAATGAAAATTGCATATATACACATATAAAATTATGCAGACTAAAGTATGAAGAATAAATGTACACTAAGATAGTAACTAAGAACAATGCAAATCTTACTAGATTTATCATATAGATTCCAGTATAAAATATGAAGAATAACTGAGACAGTAAGAATAGTAAACATCTTCACTATAAAACAGTGTAAATTATATTTGAATTATTATGTAGATTCTACTCCTCCATAAAGACTCATTTTAAATCAAATTTCTTCCTCAAGATGCTATACTTTTTCAGTTTATATTTTTTCTGTCTTAAACTCCATTTCTTTTCATATCAAAATAAAGTAAATGTGTAAGATATTAAATTTTGTAGGAAAAAGAGACTCTCTCCCCAAATGTACCTTCTTGTAGAGAAAGATGCTGGGATCCAGAGAAACCCAGTGGGAAGAACTAAACTCTTCTAATGCTCAGGAAAGTGTTCTTTCCCTGATTAGCTGTGACAGGAAACTGGCAGGCTACACTAACAACATCTCAATCTGTTTATCTGTTCAATCAATAGACTTTAAAATAGGCTGTCTAGTTTTTGTTTGGGGACTGATCACAATATGCATGGCATGTTCATTCTGCAACATAATTATTCATTCCTGAAGAGCTCACAAATAACTTGCCCACTAGGGAAAATGCCTTTAGAAAGATGCGTTAATATTAGCAGATGGCAAATTTGTCATTTCCTGAGGGAAAAAAAAAATGAAGCCATCCAGCATGACCAGCCTCAATGTCCCTCCCTCAAGAACAAAATAAAAGAGAAATTAAAAAGAAAGACAAACACAATTTCTTATTATCCTTCCAGATAGATAACACTAAGGTGTTTGCTGGAAGAGAGGATGCTATCCATTTGGTGACCCAGGTTGGTTCTCTATTATTACCATATGAATACCAGGAATCAAACACCAGTCCTTAAGCTTGGCAGCAAGTGTCCTTCCCCTCTGAGCCACCTCACTAATTATTTAAAATTTAAAAAAATAATTTGTCATATAATTAAGACTATGCTAAGCAAGTTGCTAAGACCTAACTTAGTGGTCAGGTTAAGAATATCCATTTGGTTTTCAGGAGGCTTTCAGACAGGAGGGTAGAAGAAGTGAGAAGGTGATTCTACAGCATCAGGATTAGCACTTAGTCAGCCTCTTACCCCAATAGAATTGGAGAATTCTGATATCTACAAGCAAAACTAAATCTTGAGTTCTCATATTGCACAAAAATCAGCTCTGCGTATATCAAAATGTGAACCTCACAAACCGTTTATTAAATAAAGCAAGGGAACACTTTATGGTATAGAACAAGACTCCAGTTGCTCCAGAAATATCCTGATGATGGACAATGTCATGAATATTAAAAGGTACTGTACAGCAAAGTAGACAATGAGACTGAACAGACCATATACACAAAAGGAGAAAATTTTTTTAGCAACTGTAGAGAGGAATGGCATTGAAAGAAGAACAACAAAACACCAAGTGGAATCAAACAAAAACTTTACATATGCTAATAAAATTAATAGTTCTCAAAACACAAAGCATAACATGTGACTAGATATATGACAAAATATTCAACACCAGTACCAATCAGAAAAGTTCAAATTACAGCTGCACTGAAGGTCATGCTCTCGCTCCTGTCATCCCAGCAGTTGAGAGATGGAGTCTATAGCCTTTGGAGTTTCTGGTCACAATGCAGAAAAAATGTATATTTTATGTAGATACACAAAACTATATTTTTTATATGATAAATGTAGAAGTCAAACTGTCTACGGGACAAAGAATAATAACAGGAAGGAGGATAAATGAGAGTGTTGGGGGGAGAATATGCTTCAAGTGCATAATATCCTTGAATGAAAATATCCTTATGTTACACAGTAAGATATACAATGAATATTCAGGAATAGAGAGAAAAGAGTGTGAATGTATTTACATAGAGACTTAGAAAAGTTGGACATATGTAGATATTCATGAATCAATCATCACCAATACCACCGACTGCAATCTTCATCACTTGATTCAACATACATTCATTCAACCAACTGCAGATCAAAAATACTGTGAGAAACCAATTATTTTCTATTGGCTAGATATAGTGTTTTCCTTGTCATTATGCCCTTAAACAACACCGAGCACCTCTTATTTGTGCATTATCAGTACATGATCTCAATACTTTACAAAGTTTTTCAGATGATTCAAATGTACAGGAGAGTGTGTATAGGTTGCCTGCAAGCATTTGCCACTTTATGCAAAGGACTTGACCTTGGTGCCTTGCACGTGGAGGAGATATTTAGACATCAATATCTCAAACCAACTTCTCTCATTACCATAGTTATATTATTATTTTCTTTTTGTCCACCTGTTTATAGGGTTTACTAACATTATTATCAACTAATTTGTATTTTCCTATTTTCTACAATATTGATAGCTATGCAATCATAAACATGCCATAGACTTACAAATTTCTCCTAGTTTCAATGAAAGATTGAGAGGTATCGTTTAGCTGGCAAATGAAAATTCATACTAGCTTTAAAATCTAGATTAAAATCTGCATTGATGAATCTAACAAAGGCTCCCCAATAATGTTGATAAGACCAGGAAAGTTTTGGCACAAGCCTCATTTTGATTCTGATCTTACAGCAAAATTATTTAAGCTTTCACACTGTTTAAATAATTGCTCTAATGACAGAATGAGAGATCTGATCTATATTATGGTCCCAAGTTTCTGAGAGTTTAAAAAGAATGCTGGATTTTTGACGCACTTTGTCTGTATTTTTTCTCAGATGATCCATTAGGGTTGTATTTGCCTTACCTTTTTAATAATTGGTTACCATGGAGAACACTGGTTGCTCAGAGTGTTAACCAAACCAATATTGTTTCTTGTTAGTATTTGTTTGTTAGTATTTAGGTTTGAACTTTTAAGTCTATGTTCATGAGGCACATTGGTCTGTGGTTTTTCTCTTAAGAAGTTTACTTGCTTTTAATAACAGAATAATATTGACTTTAGAGAATGAGCCAGGAAGTATTTTCTCTTTGGATTTCTGTAAGACCTTGTTTAGCATTGCTGTTATTTCTTCTTTCAACATTTAAATAAATTCATCAGTAAAATGATATATTTCTGGAATCTTCTTTCTAGAATAGCTTTAACTAAGCTTATATTACCAAACTATTAACATTGCTGACTGTTTTTTTATTGAGAGGCCTTTGGTCAAACCACTCTCTATTAAGTGTTTTCCCACTGAAATCCCCGTTGCCCTATGCAGTGCCATTATGTTGTTCATAATCACTCTCATTTAATGTCTGAGCTTTTGCACATCCTGTGAAGACAACACTCACATACATAATTTGCATTTCTTCTCCTATAGTTTGTTCATAAATCATGCTTATTTTTTGAAGAACCATCTTTGGTTTAATTTGCTTCCTCATAGTTTCTCTTGTCTTTCATATCAATTGCTGTTCTAATAATCTGTTGAAACTTTCTGCTCTTGCCTAAATGCAACTTTTTATGTTTTACAGTTAATATCAGTGCAATAAATTGGGTTGTTTTCGCGTTCTATGCTTTTAGTGCTATGATCTGCATCTCTTATTTCTTCATTTGAACTATTTAATTTAATTTATGTGTGTGTGTGTGTGTGTGTGTGTGTGTGTGTGTGTGTGTGTGTGTGTGTGTGTATGCGTGCACGCTGATACAGGGTCTATGTTTGATGTTTCAGATTCTGTGAACCCCTATGAACCTTGCTTAGCTGATCCTGTAAGCCATGTTCTCACGATATCCTTTTACTTGTGGAGTCTGCAATTCTTTCTTCCCCTTTTCCGAGTGTTTGGCTGTGAGTCTCTGCATCTACTCTCATTGGTTGCTGGATAACTTCACTGAGTATAGTATAACTAACATCATTAGAAATCATAACATTACATTTTTTACCAGTCATGTTTTGTTCTATCTTGGGTCTCTGGACTGTCCTGCCTATGGTTCCTGGCCACCTAGGCCGTATCAGACACGGATATCAAGTTGGACCAGTAATGAGTTGGACACTCCCACAAGTTCTGCACCACTGCTACCACAGCACATCTTGAAAGCAGGACAGACTCTAGGTCAAAGGTTTTGTGGCTGGTTTGATGCCCCATGCCAACTGTTAGAAGTCTTGCCTGATTATAGAAGATGGCCAGTTTGAACTTCATATCTATCTCCCATTATTAGGAGACTTCACTAGGGTCACGCTTACAGATTCCAGGGACTTTAAAGTTCACTAGGCTTCTACATCATTGCCTAAAAGTCTCCCAATTCTAGCCATCTCTCCCACATTCCTGATCTCATTATTCAGCTATACCACTCCTAGACATGCCCGAAAAATGCTCCATCCTACCACAAGGACATTTGCATCATTATGTTTATTGCAGCTGTATTCACAATAGCTAGAATCTGAAAACAACCTAGATGTATGTCAGCTAAGGAATGGATAAAGGGGATGTGATACATTTTACACAGTGGAGAACTACTCAAGCCGTTAAAAACCATGACACCTTTAAATTTGCAGGACAATGGATAGAACTGTAAACAATCATCGAGTGAAGTAATTAAAATCCAGAAAGGCATTCATGGTATATACTTAGTTATAAGTGGATATTAGCCATTAATTAATGGACAATCATGCTAAACTCTACCAAAATACAGAAGCTAAGCAACAAGGAAGGCTCAAGGGGGATGCATGTATCCCCCAGGGAAGGGGATATCAAATAGATATTGCAGGTGGCTTAGGGGAACAGGGGTTGGGTGGTATAGGAAGGGGAGGAGTCTGAGAGATTTTATTGTCATTTTATATGTTATATTCCTATATTCAGTTTCTGCAGCCTTCTAACCCCTATTTTGATTATCATTTAGACTCATACATTATTTATACTTATATTATTTCCTTTCAAATATTTTCAAATTTTCATATATATTTCTAGCATTAATAATAATTCCATTATAGGTAGATAATACACATTATGTCTTTAGTATCTTTTGAACTATCTGAAACTGATTTCATGATCCAAATTCATCTAATTTCCTCTTTTACATGGATTATCATATTCAGTATGAAAGATGTGCCATGTGAGGAAGTAGATTATGGATGTGTGCATATTAAATATCACAAATTACACATGTGTCCTAGTCTACACACAGTTGCTCTTATAGATTCTGCATTAAATTTAGAAATGACAAAATAAGGTACAAATGTCAGCCAAACAATACATTAATCATAGATGTTAGCAAGTGTGTAGAAAAACATTATTGGATGACCATAGTTTAATACAGAGGAGGTAACTAGTAATAGTTTGTTCAGAGTAGCCAGGAAGACTGCCCACAGAAAGACAAATGAGTAGCAAAGATAAGAATCTATCACACATTAAATTAATTGAAGAGAAGTAATGTACCGTATTTACAGGTATTGCTGTGTATATATAAGTTTACATATAATCATATATATATGTCATTTGTGCATGCATGTTTGTGGACATAGGAACATATGAAAATATAATGCAGAGATATATGGACATAAAAGTAGGAATATCATATTAAGCATTCTATATTTTGCATATATTTTCTTTTTTATTTATTCTTCTTTCGTCTATTACATCTTAAGAACAGCTTTCCCACCCTTGCCAGCCCCCAGACTCTACCCCTCCCCTTACTTCCCCTTTCCCTCAGATTCATGCCTGCTTCATCTAATCTCAGAAAAGAGCAGGTCTTCCAGGGAAATCAACCAAACTTGGTCTAACAAGCAACAATACCACAAATGCATATTCTCACAGCAAGATTCTATAAAGCAACCCAGTAGGAGAGAAAAGGTCCCAAAGGCAGGCAACAGATTAAGGGACAGTCGCAACTCCACATGATAGAATTCTCAAAATAGCACTGAGCTTTATAACGATAACATATATGTAGAGTCTTATTTTATATTTTATTTATATTTTGTTCTAAATGTATCCTGAATCTCTGGACTTTCTTTTTCTAACAATTTTACCCATGTCCATGTTTAATAAATTCAACAGTAAGCTTTATATTCGCTTAAATTAAGCAGATTTCTTTCATGCTGAAGTTATTTCCACACGCTGCTAATTAGGTTGACTGACAGCCAATAAAACAAAATAAAATTTTAACTAGATAATATCGTTCACAGTGTGTTAATGTTAATTGATGTTCTTTTGAATGTTAATGTGCTTTTAATTGCATTGTTGCTATAGATTTGGTATAGGTTTGGACTATTGAGTTTCATTGAGATTTCTGGTTTGTTCATTTTTTAAAAATTTGTTTTGTGTTTTAGTATTTTTTAGTATTATTTTTGGTTGTTGTTGTATCTGAAAAATCTAATCTTAACTTTAACATAAGAATCTACTAGAATTTTTTTCTGTTTTAACAAGTAAAAAGAAACCCTTGTAATACTTTCTGTTTCTTCTGAGTGTAAGAGAACAATGTACTGGATTTTGATGTAGCAGAAGCCTAGGGATATTCAAAAAGGGAGAATAATCAAGCTTCACTTCTGAGGCTATTGTCTAGACCTTTGTAATTCTCAGCATTGGGATTTATTCTACTTGCAAATACCTGTGCTACCAATGTTAATATTTATGTTTTATCATTATTCTTTGTATTTTAGATCAGCCTTAAATAATTTGCAATTATGTAATATAATACAAAAACAATTTTTGGATGTGCTGAAAGTTTAAGTCACATAACTTTTAAGATATTTAACTCTCCGATTCGTGCTAGATTCTCTCCCATCTCAGTGAGCTCCCTGGACAATATACTAAAATAGAAACAGATATTACGAAACAAGCAGAAACTGCATAAATTGGTCTTGAATTGTATTGATCATTAAGAAGGGAGCAGAGGTCTCAGCAAAGTTATTTTCATGCTCCTTTTCATTGGTTGAATCCCTGCCACACAATTTTTTAAATCATCTCATTCTATTAGGAACCACAATTTCTTATGGTTATTCATTGCAAGTTATAAGCTGTTTGGTGTGCCATGAGTTAGAAATGATTAACTATTTTGCAATGTACTCCAACAAATATTTACATAAACCTCTTATAATAACTATATCTCTTCAGAACAACTTCTGCATACTTATATTTATTAAACCAATAAACACCATTTGTTTCAAGTGCTGTTTTAGACAGATCTTGAGAAATATCATGAATAGAAAAGACATGGAATTTTATCTATACTTAATATAGCACTTACATATGTTGTGTTATTGACAATGGTCAGAGATATCAGAGAATAGGGGAAATCTAGTTTTTTACTACAATTTGAAAAATAAGTACTATGAATGGAGATTAGATGAAATGAAGATTCTAAAGAACTAGGAGAATCTGGATCATGGACAAGATGTCTTCATACATAATTTTTTCACTAATTAATTAATTCATTTTACATCCTAGCATCTCTCCTCTCCTCCAAGTCCCACCTTCACAAATTCCTCTCCCCATTACTCCTTCCTCTTGCCTGAGGAAAAGGGGAAGCCCCCTCTTGGATACCACCCTGCCCTTGGATATCAATTCACAGTGGGATGAACTGCATCCTCTTTCACTGAGTCCAGCTAGGTGAAGGGGATTCATTTGTAGGCAACAGAGTGAGGTGCATCCCCCACTCTAATTATCAGGGACCCACATGAAGACCAAGCAGCCATCTGCTACAAATATCTAGGGGGCACAGTTCCAGGACCTGCATGCTCTTTGGTTGGCGGCTCTATCTCTGTGAGCCCCCATGGACCCAAGTTAGTTGACCCTGTAATTCTCCTTGTGGTTTCCCTGAACCCCCGACTCATACAATCCTATCCCCCACTCTTCCACACAACACCTCAAGTTCTGTCTGATGTTTGGCTATAGTCTCTATATCTGTCTCCATCTGTAGCTAGAGGAAGCCTCTCAGAAGAGAGTTATAGTAGGATCCTGTCTGCATGCATAGCAAAGCATCATTAATAGTGTTAGGGGTTGGCTTTCTCATATGGGGTGAATCTCAAGTTGGATCAGTTATTGGTTGGATCTTCCTTCTATCTCTGTTCCATCATTATACCTGCACATCTAGTAGGCAAGACAAAAGTTGGGTCCAATGTTTTGTGGGTGGGTTATGTCCCTCTTTCTCCACTGGAAGTTCCACCCAGCTACAGGGTGTGGCCACATCAGTTTCCATATTCCCTGCTGGTAGAAGTCTCAGCTAGTTTCACCTCCATAGACTTCAAGACTCAAAAGATACAACAAAATTGAAATAACCCCTTATATCTTATGAGTTCTCGATGAATTAAAGCTGGAATCCTACAACAAAAATAACAGAAAGTCTACACATCCTTGGAACCTGAACAACTCTCTACTCAATGACCTCTGGATCAAAGAAGAAATAACCAAACAAATTAAAGACTTTCTAGAATTCAATCATGGGACACAAAATGCTAAGAGAAAGTCCATAGCATTAAGTACCTTTAGAAAGAAATTGGAGAGATCTCATATTAGCATCTTAAAAGCATACCTGAAAGTTCTACAACAAAAAGAAACAAACACACCCAAGATGAGTAGATGGCAGGAAATAATCAAACTCATGGCTGAAATCAATAAATTAGAAACAAATAGAACAATAAAAAGAATCAACAAAACCAAGAACGGGTTCTTTGAGAAAATCACCAAGGTAGACAAACCCTTAGCCAAACTTACTAAAAGGCACAGAGACAGTATCTAAATCAAGAAAATCAGAAATTAAAGTGGAAACATAACAACAGACACTGAGAAAAATCCAAAGAATCTTTAGGTCTTACTTCAAAAGCCTGTAAACCACAAAATTGAAAATCTATACCAAATGCATGATTTTCTTGATAGATACCACTCACCAAAATTAAATCAAGATCATGTAAACTATTTAAATAGTTCTATAACTCCTAAGGAAATAGAAGCTTTAATTAAAATATCCAAATAATGACAAAAACAACAGAAGCTCATGTCCAGAAGGTTTTAGTGCAGAATACCAGAAGACTTTCAAAGAAAAATATTTTCTAATAACAATACTCCACAAATTGGAATGAGAACCAATACTGTCAAACCCATTTTATGAGGCCACATTCAGTCTGATACCTAAACCACACAAAGACTCTACAAAGAATTTCAGAAATTTTCCATTATGAATATTGATGTAAAAATACTCAGTAGCATACTTGCAAACTGAATTCAAGAACACATCGAAAATACCATTCACCATGATCAAGTAGACTTCATCCCAGAGATGCAGGGATAGTTTAATATGTGAAAAGTCATCAATGTAATTCACTGTATAAACAAACTTAAAGAAAAAAAAAACATGATCATCTCATTAGATGCTCAAAAAGTCTTTTCAAAACCCAATTTCCCTTCATGTTAGATGCCTTGGAGAGATAGGGCATGTATACAGCAAGCCAATAGCCAACATCGTTTCAGTGAGGTGTTCTAACCAACTTAGCTGTCCTCCAGCCCATCTTTGAATTTCCTCAGTGTCTGTTGTTTTGTCTCCTTGTTCTTCTCTGATTTTGTTGATTTGGATAGTATCTCTCTATTTTGTCTAGTTTGTCTAAGTGCTTTTCTATCTTGGTGATTTTCTCAAAGAACCAGCTCTTGGTTTTGTTGATTCTTTGTATTGTTTCCTTTGTTCCTAACTGATAAGTTTCAGTCCTAGTTTTTATTATTGCCTACCTTCTACTCCTCTGTATGTGTCTGCTGCTTCTTCTTTTTCCCTAGAGTTTTCAGTTATAGTTTTCAATTGCTCGTATGAGAACTTTCTAATTTTTTTATGGAAGTTCTTACTGCTATAAACTTTCCTCTTAGCACTGCTTTCATTGTGTCCCATAAATTTGAGTATGTTGTACTTTCATTTTCATTGAATTCCAGAAATTCTTTAATTTCTTTCTTTATTTCTTCCCTGACCAAAGATCATGGAGTAGAGCATTGTTCAGTTTCCATGTGTGTGTGTGTGTGTGTGGTTCTTTTGCTGTTGAAGTCCAGCTTTAGTCCATGGGAGTCTGATAAAATAAAAGGTGTTATTTCAACTCTTGTATCTGTTGAGGACTACTTTGTGACTGAGTATATGGTCAGTTTTGGAGAAGAATCCATGAGGTGCTAGCAAGTTATATTCTTCATTGTTTGGATGAAATGTTCTGTTGATATCAATTAGGTCCATTTGGTTCATAACATTGGATAATTTCATTATTTCTCTGTTTAGTTTTTGTTTAGATGACCTGTCAATGGGTGAGAGTGTTATGTTGAAGTCTCCCACTATTAATGTATGGGGTTTAAAGTGCAATTTAAACTTTAGCAATGATTCTTTTACAGATATGAGTGCCTATGTGTTTGGGGCATAGATGTCCATGATTGAGATATCATCTTGGTAAATTTTTCCTTTCACAAGAATAAAGTGTCCTTCCCCATCTCTTTTGATTGATTTTGGTTGAAAGTCTCTTTTACTAGACATTCAAATGGCTATCCCAGCTTGCTTCCTGGATCCACTTGCTTAGAAAATTATTTTCTAGCCCTTCATGCTGAGGTAATGCTTAACTTTATTGCTGAGGTATGATTTTTGTATTAAGCAGAATAATGGATCCTGTATTCACATGCATTTGGTTGGGCCTGTTTTTTTTGTTCTGTTCTGTTTTGTTTTGTTTTGTTTTTTTAATTCTGGAATTGAGTTCACTGATGTTGAGAGATATTAATGACCAGTGATTGTTATTTCCTGTTTTATTGGTGTTGGTGGTGTGTGTGTGTGTGTGTGTGTGTGTGTGTGTGTGTGTGTCCATGTGCCTGTGCACACGTGCACGTGTGCTTTCCTTGTTTTTCCTGTTATAGAATTATTTATTTTCTGTGTTTTCTTGGATATGGTTATCCTTCTTGGGTGGGACTTTTCCTTCTAGTATTTTCTATGGGACTGAATTTGTGGATAAATATTGTTTGAATTTTATCTTGAAATATCTTGTTTTTTTCTATCTATGGAGATTGAGAGTTTTAATGAGTATAGTAGTCTAGATTTTCTTCTGTGGACATTTAGAGATTGCAAGATATCAGTCCAGGCCTTTCTATGTTTTAATATCTGTTGAGAATTTGGTTGTGATTCTGATAAGCCCTTCTTTGTATGTTATCTGATCTTTTTCCCTTGTTGCTTTTAATACTCTTTCTTTATTCTGTAGAGTTTGTGTTTTGATTATTATGTGCCAGGAGGATTTTTTTTCTGGCCTAGTCTATTGGTGTTCTATAAGCTTTTTGTATGTTTATAGCCATCTCTTTCTTTAAATTGAGAAAGTTTTCTATGATTTTGTTGAGAATATTTTCTGGACTTTGGAGCTGGGATTTTTCGCCATCTTCTATTGCTATTATTTTTAAGTTAGTTCTTTGTGTGGTATCTCAGATTTGCTGAATGTTTTGAGGATTTTGGTTTTTTAGGTTTAACATTTTCTTTGACTAATGCATCAGTTTCTTCAACTGTATCTTCTATGCCTAAGATTATCTCTTCTAACTCCTGTATTCTGCTGGTGATGTTTCCATTTGTTCCTTGGTCTCTTTTCTATGCTTTACAGCTCGAAGATTTTCCCAGCTTATATTTTCTTTATTGCTTCTATTTCTACTTTCAGGTCTTGCACAGTTTTACTTATTTCCTTCTCCTGTTCAATCACATTTTCCTGTATGCATTTATGGGTTTTGTTTATTTCCTCTTTAAAAACCTCTATCTGATTGTATTTTCCTATATTTCTTTAAGGGATTTATGCACTTCCTCTTTAAAGGACTCTATCATCTTTATATGATTGGATTTGAGTTCATTTTCTGGTGTTTCAGTTGTGTTAGGATATCCAGGGCTTGTTGAAGTATGGTAGCTGTGCTCTGAACATGTCATATTACCCTGACTTTTGCTGATTGTGTTCTCTTGAGGGCTGTTACACACCTGGATGGTTTTGGTTCCTGGATGTCTTTGTAGTATTGGAATGTTTTAGGAGGGGGATAAACCCTGATGGTCCTGGTGTGGCAGGCCTCTGATGGGTGTCTTTGGAGTGTATGGTGCTGTAGCCACAGGTCTGATAATGGTGAATAGAGAGGTGGCCAGAGAATGGAGGTCTCCATGTGCTACAAGGCTTCTGAGGGAAGTTTGGCTTGGCCTGGAGGACTCAGAGAGCAGAGAAGAACAGTGGGGGAAGGGAAAGCTTACCGGTATGACTCAGTATCCACAGGTCTGATGAAAGTAGAAGAAAAGGTGACAGGAGTAGGTCCCCTTGGGATTGCAGGCTGCTTAGGGCAGCTTCAGAAATTATTATTTTAATAACTTTTTAAATCTTTATTTTTATTTATTAATCAAAAAAGTATTGCCTTTCTGAATGAGGAAACAAACAAGTTTGTTATTTTCTAAAACTGAAACAATGCAAGATATTATAATACTATTACTAATTAAATTTTCTTTCCTTTGAAGTCTAACTTTTAGGCTTATATTAATAGAAAAATATTGCTATCTATTCTGTTGTTGATGATTTCAGGTATTTTCCCATCTGGTCTTCACTTTTGACTAATAACTTGAGTCAATCTACTTGCACATCTTACAGTAATCACAGTTGCTTCACTAGAAGATCTTCATGAACTTCACCAACATTTCTCTTTATGTATATATAGTCTTTATTCTCACAGGCATTTATCCTTTAGAAATACAATCAATCAATCAATCAATCAATCAATCAATACATCTATATATTTTTCTCATCTCAATATGCATCCTCTGCAGGAATAAATGAAAGTTCATGAATCTGTTCTTTTTTGGAGTTATTCTAAAAATTACGAGAGACAACATTAGTATAATTTAAATAGAAACTAGGTCCTTTGCAAATGAACCTCAACTATTGATGCTGAAGTGAATGATGAACCACTGAGAACATGAGGTGCTAAAGAAGCAGGAATTAGAAACACACGGAAGTGAACACATTTAAGGAAGATAACAGTGGTGCTTGGAGCCTAGTGGAGGGCTCAACTGACAATATCTTAAGTTTAGAATTTCTTAACTTCTTAGAAAGTACAGTTGTCTGAAGCTTCCCCTATCACTTAAATTCAATAATCTCATTGTTTGGTAATTTGGGGAATATGTATTATAATACATTTAAGGTCTGAAATTTATATGGAAAATAATGATTCAAAGATCATCATCTCTTAAAGTTATATATATATATATAGCATTATAATTATAATATTAATAATTATTATATTTTATGCATTATATATATCTATTTTATATAATATATAATAAATATAATACATACATAATATTACATATATAAAATCAAACATAATCATCTAAATTAAAATAAATTTGCTGTTTATAAAGCAAAGTACAAGGAATCTATGAGAGTCTTAAATGTTATAAAATATTTATAACTCTGGAAGATCTCTCACAAATGTAAAAATTCCCTAATGTACCTTCCTCTAAATCATTTATGAAAACAATAAATAAGCAATGTCCAAGCCATACTTCTCAAGGAACATTTGTGTTTACCTTTCTTTATTTAGGAAAGTGTCTGCAGTTTTTCTAGCTTTTCCTCATGTGACTGAGCTCATGTATGGTTCCCAGATTCTATGTAATGTTAAAATTGCGAATGTTTTTAAGATGTAATTTCATCCATTATTTTCTCAAGACTCAGTAATGAGGTGTTTTTACTGATTTTCCTCTTCTCCCTGTGTATATGTGTATGGATGTGTGTATGTTTATGTGTTTGTATATGTGTATGTATGTGTGTATGTTTATGTGTTTGTATATGTGTATGTATGTGTGTATGTTTATGTGTTTGTATATGTGTATGTATGTATACATGAGTGTGTGTGAGCATGTTTGTATATGTGTGAGAAAGAGAAAGAGAGATATTTTAGCATATTTCATCTTCTATTCAAAGCTTCTGTTCTTTATCTTTTATAGCTCATTTCAATAACATTTTTATGCATATTATTAACCATTAAACTAAGTATGTTTGCTAGTGTCAATGGAAATCTCCCTTTACTAGAAAACCTAACAATATTTATAAAATGATATTAGACTCTGTTGTTTTATTTATTTCAGAATCTCTTATTCTAGGTTATTCTTTGAATAAGAGAGCAATTAATTACTTTAGTCACTCAAAAACTTGCATATTTTCAAAAAAGATCATATTTCTATATCCAAATCAAATGTCTGTTTTGAAGACTTGGGTTGTTGTTATAAGTGTCAAATATTTTCTTGTAGTTGGAATGAAGAATATATTAAAATTTTTAAAGTATTATTTCACTGAATATTCATTATTTTTCATAGGTTCCCAAAATATCAACATTTTAACTTATTCTATCTGTGAGAAAATCACATTCAAACATGATTTCAGAAAAAGAAAAGTGACATCTCCATACATACTGCACAACTCACTTAGCTTATGGTATCAGATAATTTCACCAGAAATGTAGAAAACTTCACCATATCAGCCATGAGCATCAGCTTTTGTATTATAATGCATATCACACATCTACAGAGTAAGCAAAAATATTTGCATAAATTTGAATACATACAATGTCCTTGATCCTAATAAACAATGCCAAAACTATTTTTAAGATGATAGTAAAACAAGTATAGATGCAGGAACCTGCACATGGATATTTGGTATGCCTTTATTTGTAGTTCTACAGCTGAAAGGCATTTTAATATGCACAATTCTAATATCAGAGACTGTCCCTATGGGCTTTTTGCTTTAATGGAAATTTCAGTGAGTATAAACAACTAAATATTCAAAATCTAATAAAATTTGGTAGGAAAGTGATGGAGAAATATGGAGTAAAGTGTACAGATCTTGCAGCAAAGGGTGGAGCAAACTGTTGCTTTGATTAATCTTCTGAGGGATGTTGGCCTCCAAATGAGGGTAAGGCTCTGTAGTCAACATGGAAAGTACTTCAGGTTTCCACATTTAAAATAAACAATGCTTGGGAGGCAGAGGCAGGCGGATTTCTGAGTTCGAAGCCAGCCTGGTCTACAGAGTGAGTTCCAGAACAGCCAGGACTACACAGAGAAACCCTGTCTCGAAAAACCAAAAAAAATAAAAATAAAAAATAAAAATAAATAAATAAAATAAAATAAAATAAACAATGACCCATTTTTTCAGTATGACTTCAGCTTGCCTTTAGATGCTTAAAAGGCATTGTGAACATGTAGTATATTTTTAGACGATTCCTAGATATTTTAGAGCAAATTTGGAGTGCTGAGCCTCGATATCCAATTATAAAATTAAGGTCTGGTTTGGACATTATAGTTAAAACTTAGGTAAAACATGAAGAGAGCTGAGATGAAAGAATGATGAGAATATTGCAGAAAAAAAGAAATTGTAACCAGAGGGAAAAAACAAACAAACAAACAAACAACAAAACCTAAGGAGTGTTAGGAAGAAAACAGAATGGTTTTGACTTAATGGAATGTGCACATAATAGGAAGAAAGGGAAGAATGGGGGATCTGGGCAAAGCTGCTGCAGTATGAGGCCATTCCCACATGTGTGCGCATGAGTGTCTGAGCCAGCTCTAGGAAGTCACTACAAGTTTGAAAACCAGACTCAGGATCAGATATGAACTTTGAAAAAGTTTATTTTTCTACCAAATTTATGCCAATGGTTTAGGCAAAGAAGAAGTCCAATGTTGATAACTAAATTTGATCCACTTAAAGTGTCATAAGTTTTGAAAATGATATTATTTTGGAAAATGAATAGTGATTGATCAATATTTCTTCAAAATTCAGTTTTGTCGGAAATAATTTTTCTTTATTCTTGAACATTTCATACATGTTTACAATGAAATCTTACAATATATACTCTACATGCTGTGCACTTTAAACTCCTTTATATTTTCTCAACACATCTTAACTATCTAAATTCATTGTTATGTGTGTATATATAAAATTCATTAAGTATATAGTTAGTGCTCCTTATATTTGAATAGGTGTGGGCTGTTGGCTTACATTTTTCAAAACCTCCTTCCAGAAAGGTTTCTTAAATCTTTTAACATCCCTTCTAGCCCACCATCCAACAATGGTAGTGAAAAAGAATGGATATTTGGATAAGGAGAAAGTAGATCTGTTTAGAAATAGTTTTTTGGATATCAGCAATTCAGTTCACAGGAATCTCCTGAATCACACAGCAGCAGCTTTATCTACTTGCAAACATCATTCATGAATCGCAGCAGATCTTTCCAGAAGAAGCCTCAAGGCTCTGTTGTATGCGGTTTAGAAGTAGTTCCATGGGGTGATTTCAATCTTCATTTGTCAAGATACCAGCAGTCAAGTTCAGTAGTGTCATGACAGCAAACGCAAATCAATAGTGGTGGCATGACCCAGCAGAAACAACCAGGCCTCAGCCAAATCAGCATGAGTCAGCAGGGGTGACCAGAACCAGCAGAGACACCAGAAGAACATCTCTGCTGTGCCTTTCTCAACCAAGTGAAGGTCAGGGAAGTCAAAGACTCAAGACCAAGAAAGTGTTACAAAACTATGCAAGCCAGCCATCATTGTCTGTTGAGTCTTATTTAAACTCTGTCCAAACAGCACATGTCCGCCTATGGATCTTGTCTCAGCTAAATGCCATGTCAGTTTGTCTTAGCAAAACTCCATGTGTCTGTATCAGTTGACATATCCAGAAACTTCCACTTCAATCTGATAATATGCTTGAGTCTGCAGGAACAGCAAGATGCTGTTAAAATGCCACAAGAATTTTTTTGGTATGTTTCTTTCTATGAAGTCATGACAAACGATGACCAGGAAGGAATGGCAAGGTATACCAATACCTTCCAAAATTGTTCATCGTCTGTTGGGTTGTATTTATATCCCTTGTTAACTTCATATGTCCTTTCACAGGTTTGCTTTAGCAAAACGTCCTTTCACCAGTGTGAACCAGCAAAACATAATTTTGGTCCAGTTATGTTCTGGTCCAAAGAAACTAGAAGTTTCCACTTCACAGGGCCATACACTGAACCATGGAAATTCTATCCTTGGTCACAACTTCAATAAAAGAAATGATTCTTCCTTAGAAGCCATTCACTACCAACTGTTATCAGAAAGGGTTTGGACTCAGAAATGTCCTGCCACACATATACTTAAATTTGGCTAGCGTTAATTTTCATGGGTCTTCTACAATAACCCCACAAACTCTATTCATTTTGAGAAGACAATATTTCACAGCATTCCTTGTATCTTTCAACTACTCTATTATTTCCACCTCCCATCTACAATATTCCCTGAGTATCGGTGGTAGAAGTGGGAGGTGATATAGATATCCTATTTAAGGCTAAGAACTCAATCTTTTATTCTCATCATTTTAAACAGGATTGAATATCTTGTGTATTGCTGCCTCCTGTAATAAGAGGCTTCTTATGTGATTAAGATTGAGAGTATCCTGGTTTATAGCTACAAACATAAATAGTTAGAGGGCTGATTTTACAATCATGACCGTTTGTCAAAATAACAATAGCATGCTTTACCATAGGATCTATAACTTTTCTAGCCATGGGCCTTTGTCCATGATTATAGTACCACTCCTGAAATTGCTTCCTGTGAAGAAGGTCTCAAAATAAGATCAGAATGTGGTTAGTTACCATATAAGAAAAACATCACTATTATAGTAATAGCTTATCTTTCCTGGTAGATCAATATTTCAGCATAAAAGATCCAACACTGGATATGAACATTGATTATCTTTTCTCTCCAAGCAATCTTCATAGCATCTTGTGACACAAGAGATATTGCCAACAATAAGGGAGTTTCTTGGTTGTATGATGATTGATTTTTCCATATCCTGCAACCAAAGTGTCTATTTTCCTCTATGGTAGGGTCTTACCACAACGTTACTGTAGTTAAATAAGGACAATGACAAAAACCTTTGCTGTAATGGAGATGTTTCTAGTCTCTATGACCAACTGTAATTTTTATTTATTAACCAATGATTTCAATGTGAGCAACATTGTCCACACATCTAAAGTATTCTATTCCAACATTCTTAAAGTTGTGTTTTGGAATTAGTTTACTTGCTGTTGGACTTGCATAAAGTTTTTCAAATATCCTTCATTTTGGACTCTGCACCTACTACTACTTCTTTTTCACAAATCCCATGTTTTCATCATCAGGTAATCTTTAATCCACAGAATCCCTCCTGCTTTTATTTAATGTGAATTCTATGTTTTTTTTTAAATGTTTATTTGTGATGTAAATTTCAATAGGTTTTCATAAGCTTCTCCTTTAGTTGATCATTTCTGTCTATCATGTCTGTCCACACTCATACATGCATGTGACATTCTATTCCATTTTAAATGGCTAAAAACTCAGGTTTTCATCCAAGATAAGCCTGTGTACTCTGTTCCTTTCTGTTCAATATAGCGCTTAAAGTCTTAGCTAATCCAACGATACTAAAGAAAAAATGAAAGGGGAACAAATAGAAAAATAAAAATTTAAACAATTACTTTCAGATTATTTGATTCTATATATGAGACACTAAATGTTTTCTACCAAATCATTTGGAGTTGATGAGTACTTTGAAGAGTATACAAAAAAACTCTATTAAAGTCATTAACTTTTCTATCAATGATAAATGTGTTAAAAATGAAGTTAGGGAAACACTTTCAAACACAATACACACACCCTCTCTCTTTCTCACACATACACACACACACACACACACACACACACAGAGAGAGAAAGAGAGACAGAGAGAGACAGAGACAGAAAGAGGGAGAAAGAGAGGGAGAGGGAGAAGAAGAGGGAGAGGGAGGAAACCAAGGAAACAAAAGATTTTATAAGAAGAAATGTTAAGGTATGTAAGAAATAGAGAAGACTCGAAAAGACAGAACAACCTCCGATGATCATGGATTAGAAGAATTAATATTGTGAAGAAGACAACACAAGGAATCATAATCTACAGATTCAGAATAATCCCAATCAAAATAACAGAGTCCTTCTTAACAGGCATACAAAAGCAGTCTCAAGGATTATACAGAGATACAAAAGACCAATGACAGATAAAGCAATCCTAAACAAAAATAATACTGTAGGGGATGTCCTCTTCAATTATATCTATTTTACTATGTTTACCACAGAGACAGAGTAAAAAGAACAAAAAAGAAATTGGCGCTGGGCAGTGGTGGTGCACGTCTTTAATCCCAGCACTGGGGAGGCAGAGGCAGGTGGATTTCTGAGTTTGAGGCCAGCCTGGTCTACAGAGTGAGTTCCAGGACAGCCAGTGCTACACAGAGAAACCCTGTCTCAGAAGAAAGTGAAGATTCCCAACTTAAAGGACCAGTAAATATCTTCAACAAAATTATAGAGGAAAACTTCCCTAACCTAAAGAAAGAGATGAACATAAATATACAAGAAGCTTACAGAACTCCAAACAGATTGGACCAAAAAAAAAAATTCATTCTGTCACATTATAGTGAAAATACCAAATACACAAAACAAAGAGAGAATATTAAAAGCAGTAAGGGAAAAAGGTCAAGTAACATATAAAGGCAGACCTATCAGAATTACACCTGACTTCTCACTAGAGACTATGAAAGCTACAAGATCCTGGGCAGAACTCATACAGACTCTAAGAAAACACAACTGCAAACCCAGGCTGCTATACCCAGCAAAACTCTCAATTACCATAGATGGTGAAACCAAAATATTCTATGACAAAACCAAATTTACACAATATGTTTCCACAAACCCAGTCCTACAAAGGATAATGGATGGTAAACATCAACTCGAAGAGGGAAACTACACCCTAGAAAAAGGAAGAAATTAATCTTTCAACAAACTCAAAAGAAGATAGCCACATAAAAGTAAAAATAACATCGAAAATAACAGGAACCAACAATCACTATTCCTTAATATCTCTTAACATCAATGGACTCAATAACATAGACTGGCAGACTGGATCCATAAAGAGGACCCAGCATTTTGCTGCATTCAGGAAACACATCTCCGTGATAAAGACAACACTACCTCAGAGTAAAGGGCTGGAAAACAATTTTCCAGGCAAATGGTCCCAAGAAACAGGATGGAGTAGCCATTCTAATATGGGATAAAATTGACTTTCACCTTAGAGTCATCAAAAAAGATAAGGAAGGACACTTCATATTCAACAAAGGAAAAATCTACCAAGAAGAACTCTCAATTCTGAACATCTATGCTCAAATTCAAGGGCAGTCACATTTATAAAAGAAACTTTACTAAAGCTCAAAGCACACATTGCACCTCAAACAATAATAGTAGAAGACTTCAACACCCCATTATCATCAATGGACAGATCTTGGAATCACAAACTAAATAGAGACACAGTGAAACTAACAGATGTTATGGAACAAATGGATTTAACAGATATCTATAGAACATTTCATCCTAAATCAAAAGGATATACCTTCTTCTCAGCACCTCATGGTACCTTCTCCAAAATTGACCATATAATTGGTCACAAAACAAACCTCAACAGATACAAGAAGATTGAAATAATTCCATGCCTTCTATCAGATCACTGCGGATTAATGCTGGTCTTCAATGACAACAATAACAACAGAAAGCCCACATACACATGGAAGCTGAACAATGCTCTACTCAGTAATAACTTGGTCAAGGAAGAAATAAAGAAAGAAATTAAAGACTTCCTAGAATTTAATGAAAATGAAAGTACAACATACCCAAACTTATGGGACACAATGAAAGCAGTGTTAAGAGGAAAACTCATAGCTTTGAGGGCTTCCAGAAAGAAACTGGAGAGAGTATACATAAGCAACTTAACAGCACACCCGAATGCTCTAGAACAAAAAGAAGCTAATGCACCCAAGAGGAGTAGAAGGCAGGAAATAATCAAACTCAGGGCTGAAATCAACCAAGTAGAAACAAAAAGAACTATACAAAGAATCAACAAAACCAAGAGTTGGTTCTTTGAGGAAATCAACAAGATATATAAACCCTTAGCCAGACTAACCAGAGGGCACAGAGACAGGATTCAAATTAACAAAATTAGAAATGAAAAGGGAGACATAACAACGGATTCTGAGGAAATTCAAAAAATCATCAGATCCTACTACAAAAGCCTATACTCAACAAGACTGCAAAATCTGGATGAAATGGACAATTTTCTAGACAGGTATCAAATACCAAAGTTAAGTCAGTATCAGATAAACCATCTAACCAGTCCCATAATGCCTAAGGAAATCAAAGCAGTCATTAATAGTCTCCGAACCAAAAAATGCCCAGGACCAGATGGGTTAACTACATAATTCTATCAGACCTTCAAAGAAGAACTAATACCAATACTCTTCAATCTATTACACAGAATAGAAACAGAAGGAACACTACCCAATTCCTTCTATGAGGCCACAGTTACACTGATACCAAAACCTCACAAAGACCCAACAAAGAAAGAAAACTTCAGACCAATTTCCCTTATGAATATCGATGCAAAAATACTTAATAAAATTCTCGCAAACCAAATCCAAGAACACATCAAAACGATCATTCATCATGATCAAGTAGGCTTCATCCCAGGGATGCAGGGATGGTTCAATACCCGGAAATCCATCAATGTAATCCACAACATAAACAAACTCAAAGAAAATAACCACATGGTTATTTCCTTAGATGCTGAAAAAGCATTTGACAAAATTCAACATCCCTTCATGATAAAAGTTTTGGAAAGATGAAGAATTCAAGACCCATACCTAAACGTAGTAAAAGCAATATACAGCAAACCAGTAGCCAACATCAAACTAAATGGAAAGAAACTCGAAGCAATCCCACTAAAATCAGGGACTAGGCAAGGCTGCCCTCTCTCTCCCTATCTATTCAATATAGTAACTGAAGTCCTAGCTAGAGCAACTAGACAACAAAAGGAGGTCAAAGGGATACAAATTGGTAAGGAAGAAATCAAAATATCACTCTTTGCAGATCATATGATCGTATACTTAAGTGACCCGAAAACCTCCACCAGAGAACTGTTGCAGCTGATAAACAACTTCAGCAACATGGCCGGATATAAAATTAACTCAAACAAATCAGTAGCCTTCCTATACTCAAAGGATAAACAGGCTGAGAAAGAAATTAGGGAAATGACACCCTTCACATTAGTCACAAACAATATAAAGTATCTTGGTGTGACTCTAACCAAACAAGTGAAAGATCTGTATGACAAGAACTTCAAGACTCTGAAGAAAGAAATCGAAGAAGACATCAGAAGGTGGAAAGCTCTCCCCTGCTCATGTATTGGCAGGAATAATATAGTAAAAATGGCCATCCTGCCAAAAGCATTCTACAAAATCAGTGTAATCCCCATCAAAATCCAACTCAATTTTTCATAGACTTAGAAAGAGCAATTCTCAAATTCATTTGGAATAACAAAAAACCCAGGATAGCAAAAGCTATTCTCAACAACAAAAGAACTTCTGGGGGAATCAGCATTCCTGACCTCAAGCTGTATTACAGAGCAGTAGTGATAAAAACTGCATGGTATTGGTACAGTGACAGGCAGGTAGATCAATGGAACAGGATTGAAGACCCAGAAATGAACCCACACACCTATGGTCACTTGATTTTTGACAAAGGAGCCAAAACTATCCAGTGGAAAAAAGAGCATTTTCAACAATTGGTGCTGGTTCAACTGGCATTCTACATGCAGAAGAATGCAAATTGATCCATTCCTATCTGCCTGTACAAAGCTCAAGTCCAAGTGGATCAAGGACCTCCACATAAAACCAGATACACTGAATCTAATAGAAGAGAAAGTGGGGAAAAGCCTTGAACACATGGGTACAGAGGAAAAGTTCCTAAACAGAACAGCAATGGCTCATGCTCTAAGATCAAGAATCGACAAGTGGGACCTCATGAAATTGCAAAGCTTCTGTAAGGCAAAGGATACTGTCAATAAGACAAAACGGCAACCAACAGATTGGGAAAAGATCTTTATCAATCCTATGTCTGATAGAGGGCTAATATCCAACATACACAAAGAACTCAAGAAGATAGATTCCAGAAAACCAAATAACCCCATCAAAAAATGGGGAACAGAGCTAAACAGAATTCTCAACTGAGGAAATTTGCAGGGCTGAGAAGCACCTAAAGAAATGCTCAACATCCTTAGTCATCAGGGAAATGCAAATCAAAACAAGTCTGAGATTCCACCTCACACCAGTCAGAATGGCTAAGATCAAAAACTCAGGTGACAGCAGATGCTGGCAAGGATGTGGAGAAAGAGGAACAATCTTCCATTATTGGTGGGATTGCAGGCTTATACAACCACTCTGGAAATCAGTTTGTTGGACCCTCAGAAAAATGGACATAATACTCCCTGAGGACCCAGCTATGCCACTCCTGGACATATACCCAGAAGATGCTCCAACACGTAATAAAGACACATGCTCCACTATGTTCATAGCAGCCATATACATAATAGCCAGAAGCTGGAAACAACCCAGATTTCCCTCATCAAAGGAATGGATACAGAAAATGTGGTGCATTTACACAATGAAGTACTACTCAGCTATTAAAAACAATACTTAATGAAATTTGAAGGCAAATAGATGGAACTTGAAAATATCATCCTGAGCGAGATAACTCAGTCACAGAAGAAGGAACATGGTATGTATTCACTGATAAGTAGATATTAGCCTAAAAGTTTGGAATACCCAAGTTTCACTTTACAGTAACTGCTGGACTGAGTGTGAGGTCCCAGATGGAGGAGTGGGAGAAGGTACTGAAGTACCTGAGGGAGTTTGCCGCCCCATGGAGGGAGCAACAGTGTCAACTGGCCTGACCCCCCTGGTCCTCCTGGAGGCTGTACCACCAACCAAAGAATGCACATCGAGGGACCCTTGGTTCGGACCACATATGTGGTAGAGGAAGGACTTCTTGGCCATCAGGGGGAGGAGAGGCCCTTGGGCCTGAGGATGTCAGAGGCCCCAGTAAAGGGGAATGTCAAGGTGGAAATACGAGAGTGGGTGGGCGGGTGGGTGGGAGGTGGAATTCCCTCATAGAGGTGGGGAGGGGGAGGGGATAGTTGGTTTCCAAAGAGGAGACCTAGAAAGGGGGAGACATTGGAAATGTAAATAAAGTATCTTAAAAAAAAAAAAAAAGACATTTCCAATTTCTCCAGACTTTTATCCTGCATTCTACACACCTATCTAAAAATGTATTGCATTGCCTTTAGAGTACAGTTATGGTAATAATAATTACTAACACTGGTAGTTTTAGTTATAAATGGCAATAAAATAATTGGGTAAAATAAGCAATAACTAATAAGTAAAAAAAAAGTTATTGCTTACATTCATTCCAAAATGTTAAATATTATTACATAGTGCTTACAGGTGCTCACACTTGTGTGCCTCTGAATCTACTAGGGAGTTAACAGATGAACACACCTGCTCCTTAGGTTTAGGTTTCAGAAACTTTAGGAAATATAACCCTGTATGTCTTCTGAAGAAGGCTTGGTTATTTCTGTTGTCTCTTTAATCTATATCTGACATTTTGTTTCAAAGGAAGTTTGTATCAGTCCCCTCTCACCTTGTTATTCTGAAACAGAGCTTCAGCAAGCTTCCCTCCCCAGAGAGCTATAGATCAATGTGCGAGGTCACATTTGTTTGACTGTGTGTCAGGTAATCACGGTACAGCCCATCACTGTTGACTGAGCAAATAGAATGAGAAAAACCCTGATATTTTCCACTGTGATCATAAATTCTAAGGGTATTTATATAATCAAATGTGAGAGGATTTTGTCCATTACAATAAAAATACCTATTAACCCACACTCTGCGGTAAAACAGTGCACAGCTTGACTTTCTTACTGCAGCTTTCTCATGGGAGGGCTAAAATTACTCTCAAAATTTGTTCATTTCTATTCTGCCAAGCTCTCTAAATGCTCATTGCTTAAATATTTTGATATATAGGAATCTTAGTGCTGTTATGTTTACATATATCCCAAATTGGAAACCTAGAAGATGGCTAAGATTAGACCCTAAAACACAGCAAAGTTAACAAAACATGAGATTCTCTAGTGTCTTTGATTCCCAAGGCCGAGTTTAAAGACTCACTTATCAGCCTGTCAGTTTCCCTTGGATAGCAGAGAACTCTAAATGGTATTTAACTAATACTTGAGCAATGCTTGGTAACTGACACTGCTTGAATAGTGTTGTCATAAGCTCACGATGTTTTTGTACACTAGATTTCATTCATTATCTCAGTAGTCATTGAAGGGCAAAGAAATTAATTCATATTTCCTAGATTACATCATGTTCTCTATCCTCTGAGTTCTTTTCTAAAACATCAAGCTGTTTTCTAGAAACATATGCACACCACACACACATACACACACACACACACACACACACACACACACACACACACACACACACACAGAGAGAGAGAGAGAGAGAGAGAGAACAAAAACATATACCCACACATACCATTCTTTATTCCCACAGGCAGACAGACACACACATCTACAGCATACTCTATCCCCTCTGACAATCAGATACATACATAAACCCTATATGTACATGCATGCAAACACATATGCACATACATCAACCCGACTCCCTCAATCAGACAGACACAAAGACACACACACTAAGCTATGCCCCCTCAGACAGACAGAAACACACACACACACATCTCACATAATCATGTATACACATATGTTTTCACAAACTCACACACCAAGCTCTACCCACACAGATAGAATAACAGAAAGACAGACATAATCAGATATAAACATACTTTCCACTTATACACAGAGAGAGAGAAAAAAAGAGAGAGATCAAGATTTACCCCCACAGACAGACAGAGAGATGCACACACACACACACACACACAGATACACACACATCATGTTCTATCCACACAGACAGACAGAAAGACAGGCAGACAAACAGAAACACATGCACACACACACACACACACACACACACACACACACACACACACACACACACACACACGCACAGTTACATGAACACCTCAGTTCTGTCTCCTTGCTCTCAGCTACTGCTCAATCAGCTGCCTTACAACTACATTACCCTGTTCACAAGTGACCTGCTCAGGTAACATCATACAAAACCAAATGCCAGGGAACAGCAAACTTAATTTTTACAATGAGGTCTGTCTTCATGTTTGACATTCTACCTGCTCATTCGTTGCATTACTGACAGGTTCTTTTCAGATGTTATACAAAATGAAAGAACCATTATAAGCATCATCCGAAATTAGAGAAGGGTGATTAAATCTGCAAAAGAGAAGACAAAACAATTTATTAATCACCTATGGCAACTGCTATCTGAAATTATCCCTTCTCTCATTCCACAGCCTCACAAACACAAAGAGAGTTCATAATGTTTACTGCTATCAAACTGCAGAATTTGGCTTGCCGGAGGCATGGCTCTAGCCCAGAATCCAAGCTGCCACAAATATCAATTTGGAATGCAGCTTCAGCCCTCATGGAAAAGCTGTCACCCAAAAGTCTGAGATACTGAGAGTGCCGAGCTAGTGACATTGCTAAAGATGATCATGAAGACATTTATCTAGCCTCTCCTGCCTTCCCTTCACCCGACCCTTCAGAAGCTTATGTCAAATGTGACAGGCGAGGTGATGAATGGGTAGAGAGTTGACAGGTAGTGACAGGCAGCTGAGTAAATGAAACCTGCCATTGTGTAATTCCTGTGATTTTTACCTTTCTGACACAATAAACTTATATTAGAAAGTGTGACTAAATAAGCCACAGTAAGAAAAGTCATTCACCAGGAATTAGAGCTGAGATCAGAAAGCCCTGCCCTCAGCTCTCTCTTGCTTCCTGATTGCTGGTCTCTGGAATCAGATCAGTAATCAAGCACACATTATATAGAGTTTTGTTTTCCTCTGGAAATACATCCAGAGTACTTAGCTCAAAGTCATGAGTCTGAAAAATCCCACTTCTCATAAATCTCTTCTAGACTAGACTAAGAAAAGAAATCAGCTCATTGGAATCTTGATTAATGGGAAAAAGAGAGAGGCTTAAGGGTCAGAGCATTGTTCCATTGATGTCCCTGAAACATGGGGAACTGCTCAACACGTCCATATCCAAAGCAATTGGAAATCATTTCAACTTTACTTTGTTTTGAGAGGCTTAGGGGTTATTGAATTGAGAGAAATTGGACTGAAACAAGTAATTTTTTTTGACACAGGCCACTAAACAGCTTGGAGACCAGGAGCCTCATGGCCCCGAGCAGGTCATTTAGGAAACGGTGTTTTCTTTCTCAAGGGATGATTTCTTCCTACAGAAATGTACTGAGAAACAGGTCTTAGTGATACTCTGGATTTTCTTTTATGTGTCTTAGTACTTACAGTTAGCAGCTAATGGCAATGAGGGATTTGGGGACACGATTGATTACCTCACAGTAGATAATAACTACCTAAGGTCAGTGTTGATCATGAGGATCAAAATGTAAACCCCCTTTAAAGCAGTAGTAACTTTCTGAATTCATTCCAAGTATAAGAATCCTATCATGAAAAACATTTCAAGAAGTATTAATACAAGTAGACTTTGGAATTTTGTAAAACCAAGGTAGAGGTTAAAAAGCATTCTTTGTATCCTATTTTCCAAGCACACATGTACAGTTACATGTTTTCCTAGCAAGTTCGTATTTTATTTCAAATATAGATTTATTTACATGACATAAATTGAACCAGTAGTATTGCCTTTTACATTTTTCTTCTTTTGTTGATGTCATTAAACTACAAATTGTTTGCTGATTCCTCTTTATTCAGAAGGTTTACTCCTTATGAATTAATATTTACCAAGTCTCTTTGTTGTTTTTTCTATTGAGAAGCTTCTTTCCAAAAGTGTGATGCAATATTATTTAATTTTGTGGATTTACATCACTTCAAATCAAAACTATAAATATTGATGACCTGTATTTGCTAACTTTTCTTTACCCCTTTGTTAGGACATTATATTTGTAATATATGTTTTTCAAAATAAATATAGTATTAGAATATGTTATAATTCAAAGTAACTATCTAAACAATATGACAATTCATTTATACTCAGTATAGTTTATTGTGTAGTTTTTAACTACATAAGATTATAACATAATTTGAATTTGAACAATATTAACCCAAAATTCTTAAGCTCCACTATTGAGGAAAATCCCATCTTATCAGTTTTTAAAGGTAGAGAACAGATTTAAAAATATTTCTTTAAGTTGTGCTGATGAATCTTGAAATGATAGTATGTTCATGGACCAAGAAAATGGCTGTACAGGCATGAATACATTAGTTGTACTCCCAATACCCACCTAACAATTTTGCATTATAGTATTCACATATAATGACATGTTATAGAGACAAAGGTATTTGGAGTCTGGAGCTCACAGGAAATCAGTCTGGTTGAATCAGTGAGTTTTAGATTCAATGAAAGACCCTGTCTCAGTAAAAATTAAGGAGGGGAGAGATTGAGAAAAGCACCTGTTGTCAATATCTAGCCTGCACATGCATATGCAACTGCAGGCACATGTACACACACACACACACACACACACATGAATTCATGCACAAAACTGTAATTATATTAAATTTTAAACCTTAATCTTAATCCATGAATCATACAGAAGTTCTGTATCATATTCCTTTGTCACTGAAATCAATACCTCTAAATTTCAAATACCACATCTAGGAAGATTGTTGGGATTTCTTGATGTCTTAAATGAGAGAATATATGTCAAATATTAAAGATGCATGATTATATGACCTTGATAAATAACAATGGTTGTCCACCCAAACTTTAGAGACAAGCTACATACTGGCCATAAAACACAATGTTTTTTTTTTTTTTTTTTTTTTTACTAAGTTCAGTGGAATAAATCAAATTTGTTTCTTGTGGTTAGCACGGCACTGATTAGACTAAATCAAACACAGTGTTGGTCCTATCTCAAGGAGATGGCAGAGTAAAATAAATACTAGCACTAATAAAAATAAAATATAGCTGATAAACGCAGTGTAAAGGAAGCATGGAGAGAGATATGGTCATTGGGAAATGACAGCTAGTAACAAGCAAATCTGAGAAGACGAAGGCTTGTAAACACCCAGGACTACAAACGCAAGACAAAATTGGGTAAAGTAATGCATGAACATCTGTGGAGAAATAATGTTATCATTATATAGCTTGTTTCAGAGGAAACTATAAAGAGTCTTGCAACCTAATTCAGCATAAATGGAAAGTTTAGGGTCATATCTTTTATAATCATGAACATTGAAATTCCTAGTCACATATTATACCTTGGAAGTTAATGAAGGAAGAGTGCAAGGTCAGCCTTGTCTACTTACAAAAAGCAGCAACAGGAAAGACATAATATAATCTATTTTTAGAAGTTTATTTATAGCAATGTACATTATAATATCATAATCACCATGTAAACCATATAGGGAATACACATAGTGACATAGGCCTGGAATGGAAGCACTAACATAAATAGTTTCCATTTTAATAAAGCTTTTGTTGTCCATATTAACACTGAAAGCTACATGCTTTGGTATTAGCTGGCTTCTGCTTGTCTAATAGATATATGATAACCCCCTAACTGCTTATAAAAATGGTTAAAATATTTTCATTGTATACGGGCCATTTCTAATCTACTAATCATTATTTAGGAGTACACACACATGTGTTTCTATGTATATATTATTTATATATAAGTTGTTCATTCCTAAGAAATTAATATTATTTATCAAAATGAATGAGTATGTTACTATTGAGTACTAATATTTTGATATGAGTATTACATATAATGAACAAAATATGGGCTGTGTCCTATTCTTAGCTCTAGTACTCTGGGGAAGAATCAGGTAATTGTTGGGATGTTCCCCTTCCAGTGTCTACGTGCAATGAGGTAAAACTGGTATGTTTTCCCAGGCATACTTGATTAATCTAAATACATTTACATATTCTTCCTTTCAGAACTTATTTTTGTTCTTTAAAATTAATTTTTGAGAACATTGCACAATCTGTATTTATTATAATAACACTCTCCTCGACTCCTGTAAGATCTATCACCGTGCCCTTCCCACTCACCTTCAGTTCACTCTTTACAAGCATGGACAACATTTTGAGTCTCTGAGCTGAACAAAGATGACAACAATGGATGTAACGAGGTAAACAAGGAAATGCCGTGAAGTATCAACCATATGCAAAGAACTATAGGCAATTGAGGAAAGCTGGGATCAAATAGGTAGTCTTCAGGAGGGAGGAGCACATCAATCATTTGTTCAGTGCTAAATGAACAGTCCTGAAAAAACATACATACAAATAATATTTTATAGACATAGTCTATATTTAGGAACACACACACACACATATGCACACATGCTCATGCAATAACAATGAAAAAAATAAGTTATGAATTTTAAGGAGAGCACGGAGGGGTATATGTGAGAATTTTGATAAAGAAAAGTGGAGGTATAAATGGTGTATTATATTATAATCTAAAAGAAAAGAAAAGAAAAGACACCAGTTTGTATGGGCTAAGAATTCTTGAGTGTGGGATCTACTGGAATATAGTGAATCTAACAGGAGTCACACTATTAGAGAAAACTGATTCTTCCTTTCCCAAAGCTACAGAATGCCAGTAGATCCTTAGTGAAGAATGGGACTTCATGTTTACCTCCCCAGTTCATGCTGGGATTTTGTCTGGCTTAAGCTTGCACTAGTCTTACTGTCAGAACAACTGTGCAATTGTCCAGTTATATAGGAAAACATTGTTTCCATGAAATCATCGAACGTCCATATTTTTGTTGATTCAATCTAGTTTTAATAATCGGTGTTGTATACCTTGTTATGTTGATTATTTAAAACATGTATCTGTCTAGACAAATCTTGTCTCACAAAAATTTCTCCAGGATAATTCAATAGCAAATGGAACATACCAACAATGCTTAGAGGGGTACATGTAAAGGCAGCTAATTTTACCTCATTTTAATATAAATTTTTCTGCACTTTGTGTGGAACTCAGGTTCTTACATTGTTAGACATGTGCTCTACCACTGAGCTAAATCCCGAGGACCTGTATGTTCTACCTGAGTATACTTTATTAGCTGAGAAATTTTGATATCAATGCTCTGGATGGCTTAAAATATTTCCATTTGGTTAAACTCAGAGTTAGGCTACTCAGTTTTCCCTTCAGTTATTCAGAACCCCTGAATAATGTTATACGTTATTTAAATAGAGTCAAGTTTCTGATAGTTATGACCTAGAGAACTTTAATGATTATGTTGATTGCCTTCCTTAGTAAACCAATATTGTACATTTTGCTTATGGGTCTTAAACATTTTGCTATTGAATTCTTCAAGTAATTTCATTTTTGTTATTTTGTGATTGTATTAGTTATAACATGATAAAAGACAAGTGGTTCATGTTGACTCACAAATGTGAAGCTGTAATTCATGATCCATTATTTATCTAGTGAGTTGGCCCATGGCTTGGTGTTATCTTGAAAAAAATGGAAAACTATAGCCTGAAATACATATATATATTTATATAAATATATATATCGCATTCCACGCTACCAGTTGCGGACAGGACAGGCTGGCTTGTTCTCATCTTCTGGAGACTCTTTGACCTGGAGCCCGAAATCTCTCCACCTGACTCCCTAAGTTCCAGATAGCGGGGCACTGCCACGTCAGCCCCATGCTTCCAAATTCCCACAGCATTTTGGAGTGAACTTCTTGCAAACCGATGCTTTGCTGCAGTACCTTTCTCTCTGGTACCCAGTTGAATCACAATGTGAAGGAAAATACCACACAAACTTAGTTTAGAATCAACAGGTAACTCAATCGCCGGGCATAGCAACTAACATCCTAATTTTGCAAGCTATATTAAGGGTACCTCCTTCAGTGGCGAATCATGGGGATCTGCTATCTAAACCAGGGCCTCTTGTTAGCTATATTTTGACCTTTAAGCTCTCCCTGTCCAAAAGCAAGACTCCTTTTCCTGCCTCTCCTCTTCCAGTCTCCTACCTGGAAATCCTGCCTACTCCTCGCCCAGTGATTTGATCCTATACATTAGAGGAAGATTCACATGAAGTCACCTGAGTACATGATACACTCCTCCACCCAGACCAACCCCTCTTGGGGAAGCAAAATTAACATCAAAATACAAAAACACCAGGGCTATCCACAACACAAAACTGCTAGGGAGAGAACAAAGAACAGACAATATCTTGATGGCACAGTCATCATTCACTGAGGACAGGGGTGACCTCAGATTCTAAGGTTCCATGTCCAGAAGATATTCAGGATAATTCCCATCAGTAATATCTCTTCATGCATTTAAATCATGACTTATGTTCAAGTGTATGATATGTGGTTGACTTATCGTGTTTCTTGGGAAGTTTTTATTTGATACCGCAAGCAATTATTTATAATTATTTTATTATTTTCATTATATCCTAAATTCCTCTCAAATTTTTGATGCTCTTTTAAAAAAATACCTCAGGTTATTGTTTTGATTGTTTCTTATTTTATCTGCATTTTATTTAGAATAATAATGCAAATTTCTTATTATTTTTATGATTAGACATTGTTTCCTTAATCTCAATTTAAACATTTTCCCTTCTGGTATCTTTTACTTATTTATGTTTTCAATAAATCTTTAATTATTTACAAAGAGAAATAAATATCTTATTTATATTTTAATGGCAAATATAATGATTTTAAAAATGATTTAAATTTACCAGACATCTACACCATCTGTACTTTGTATATAAAAGAGCTGTGTATTTTTTGACATATTCAAAGACACATTTTTTTATTTTGAGTTTATTATTTTTAAGTATGGGTCATGTTATTCTGATGAAATGATGTTCTCTACAGAGAATAGTAGAACAAATTTATATGGAATAACTAGTATCTATGTTATATTGACTGCAGTTCTTGCCTCCCATGGTTGTATATATATATCAAAGGCTGAATTCACATTTCTGTGCTGTCATGTCAGTATTCTTCATGGATGGAGTTTGGTTTATCTGTCCTGTTTTGCCCTGAGATTTTCATAACTTGTCCTCATTTTCCTTCTAAAGATCTCTAGCAATGTAATACCAAGAGCCCAGTGAACCATCAGGTCATATTTAAATGGCTTAGTTGATTTCTTTCTTCTATGTTAATTTAGAATGGTTATCTTTGTCACATTTTATGTTGTACTTTCCAATACTTCATAAAATATATATGGTTCTATTCAGTGGAAAGGTATTTGACACTAATATTAAAGTACTTTTTCTGAACTTTAGGTAAGAAAATTATTAATAAATTGCTTCATTTTATTTCTTTAGAGTCATAATATAATTTTACAATAAGGCCCATTTAATCATCTTGTACTTTCTTGAAAATGACCTTGTAAAATTAAAGATCCAATTTTGGGTTTCAGTTGAGTCTGTGATCTTAAGTTATTCTCCTGTGCTCATACAATAGTAAAAACTAAGTGAACTGGAAAATAATTGGGGTGCTATATATTTTTACAGAAACATAATCTTTTCTAGAAAGAAAAAGAATAAAAATGAATAGACTTATGGGGTGAGAACAGCATTACAGAGCCTTTTAACTGGGACACCGTCTACTTTGGAGGCAAGAACACTTCTTTGGTAATAGGCCCAAGGACAGCATTGCTTCAAGATAAAACAAAAATAAAAACAAAACAAAATAACAGCAACAACAAAGAGTAGATACCAAGCTTTCTTCTCAGGACTTTGCTACAAATAGTTGAACCATGTGTAGGTTCTAAACTGACATGGGAAATTCTGTGGCTTGAATAGAGTTTATCTTCACCCAAAACCATGGTGTGTGATGGTACCTAGATCAACAGTGTTGAGAGGCAGAGTCTGGTGGAAGGTTTTTGAAATGCGGGGGCAAAATCTTCAAGGATGAAATAATGCATTGATTGTAAAGATGTATTGTCTGTCTCAGAAATCAAACATTTTCTCACCTGCACCTTCTTGCCTGCTGCTACTGCTCAGTGGAAGCTGTCTGGATGTAGTTACTCAAATTTTAATCTCCCTAACCTCCAGTGCTACAGAAAAAAGTATACCTAATGTTAAAACTTTAATAACCAAGGCCTTAGTATCCTGTCTTAAAACATAAGAAAAATATAAAAGGGGGTATTTAAATACATAAAAGACAAAATGATGACATAATCAGTAGGTTAGTAACACAAGACAGTATAGGCTAGAATAAATAATGAAGCAATTGATCATTTGTAGAATGACATACATTGACAATGTATAACACATGAAAGAAGATATTTTAGCACATTAGAGGGTGATTGCTAATTTTGGTTGTCAAATGATTGCATCTGGTATCAACAAAGACACAGCTCTGTGCATGCCCCAGTGTATCTTTTGATGAACTGATAAGGGAGATTTTACCCTAGAATGGGAAGCAACTTCCAGCAGTTTCCCAGGTTTTAAACAAAATCAAGGGGAAAGTGTGTTTCCCATTGCTGATCTCCTGCTGCTGCTGTTATCTCCAGCCTCTACTAACCTCAGAACCCAGTGCAGAACTCAGGTTCTCCAGAAATTCTCCAGGAGTTTATTAGCAGATTGGGGTGCTGAGTTATCAAGCATCATGGACTGGATGCCAGGCTCTTCAGTATGCAGGCATTTGTTGGATACATAGTCTCAAATGTAAGTCAGATTTAGTTCACTTTGTGATATATACTCATTATATAAGCTCCATCCTAGGCTCTGCCAGAACCTGATAAATACAGAGGCAGATGCTTGCAGTCAACCATTGGACTTAGCACAGGGTCTCCAATGGAAGAGCTGGAGAAGAGAAAGGCCTGAAGATACTGAAGGAGTTTGCAACCCTGAAGGAAGAACAACAATATCAACCAAGCAGATACCCCAGAGCTCCCAAGGACTAAGCCACCAACCAGAGTACACATGGAGGGACTCCATGCCACATATGTAGCAGAAGATGGCATCAATAGGAGGAGAAGCCCTTGGTCCTATGAAGGCTCGATTCCCAGTGTATGGGAACGCTAGGGTGGTGAGGGTGAGGTGGGAGTGGGTGAGTGGGGAGAAGAGCATCTTCATAGAAGTAAGGGGAGGGGCGATGGGAGAGGGGGGTTAGAGGGGAAACTGGGAAAGGGGATATTTGAAATATAAATATGTAAAATACCCAAGAAAGAAAGAAAAGCTTGAGTAATAACTGGCTTTTTATGCATTTGAAAGCAATCCACTCTTAAGATAGAACTGACCATCATGCTAATACAATTTGCTTTGTTTTATACTCCTACAGGACTTTGCCTATCTTATCAATTTTAGCATATGATGCATATTTCATAATTACTTTTTTAAAATGTCCATTTGTTTTACAGTCATGGGCTCTTTGAGGATAGATCCTTGTCACTCAGTACTTAAAAGATAATTGGAAACTGTTAAGCTGATTCAGACCTTTCACTTCATTAACAGATGGACACCTGACTAGGAGAAAAGATTATTTATTTTTGACTCAGAAGACCATGAGGCAGTGCACTGAGACAGATCTTCAGACATAAGAAATCCAAATTCTTTCTTGGGGTGCATTTAATTTCACTTGGTAATATATATATGTAGCAAGTTAGACTGAATTTGTAGAGACTTTCCTAATATTCCAACTCATTTATGCTGAATTTTATCTAATTGTCGGCTTACTGTCAGAGTTAGACTGTCTTCTAAATATGTTTTTGGAAAAAATGCTCAATTGCGTCTCTTCAGCTGTAGGCATTAGAGAGAAGTTATGATATCCCTCTGATAATATATGTCTTTCTTGATGCATGTAACATTTAAACACTATTTAGGTACAAGAGATTTGAAACTTATCATTTTTCTTCTTCCATGAGCTATTTTTATGCTATGAATAATTTACTATCCTTACCTCTCTAAACTCAGTTGTAGAACTGAGCATAGAACAAGTCTAGAACTCCTCTCTTCTCCCAGGTGAAATTAAACAAAAAATATGAAAAGTGATTCCTTAGCTAATGACTTCAGAATAACTAATTTTATGTAAATTCTTAAAAAGTTTAGTAGTTAAGGATGAGTTTGATTTCCATTTCCTTGTTCATTTCTGCTTAACTGTTGCAACAATTTGTCTCCAGGTGCCATAAGATAAAATGTATCTTCTGCTGTACCTGAAAGTTTTAAACATCTATGCAGAGGGAAGGTAGTTTAAAAAATAAGGGGTAGGAGACTATGCAGACAAATATCTGCTATCTGCCTTTATTAGAAGTTTACATTTTCACTCTGCAAGCCACAGATATTCATAAATAAAAGCTGTTCTAGCCACATTTCGGTGGTAACTAACTTACTTCATCATGTTTTAAGCAGACAAAGGATCCCTGGAAGGAGCAAAAACATGTGAAGGAATCTTCTAATTCTTTTTTTACTGAAACTGAATGCACGAGTGTTTCCATAAGTGGACACTATGGTTCTTAAGTCATGTTAAGTTCAAAGAATGTTTTCTATTCCTAAGAGAGAACTGAGGAAAACACAGTGCTTGAAATAAGATCAATCCAGGAAGCAGAGTCATTGCATAGAGAGTCCGGTCCCTTTCCTCTACTGAGCATTCACTGTACTCTGGCAAAATCTATAGAAAATTGACAGTGAATAAGTACATAAGCCGCACCATGGACCATGGAGTTATAACTGATGGAAGGCTTCTTAAGACTAATACTGTTCTATAAAACTTGTTATCAGAAACTTACATTAGACCACAAGTCAATGAACCACAAAGGGTATCGAAGAGCATAAACATTAATAACTGCAGTTAATTTATAATCATCAAAGCATTAAAGATTATTTTAGTATCTGCAACACTGTGATGAATTTCAGCTTGTTACAAGTAGTGATAAAACTGCAGACTTAAATACATTATTGTTCAGAGACTAAATAAACAATCTTACCTAAAGAAACTAGAAGCTGTACAAATATTGTATATTTCTCTGTAATTATATTTTGAAAAGTACATAATTTATAAAAACAAAAAGCTCTAATGTACTGTCGGAATAAAGTTAGTTGATGGCATAGTAATATTTGTATAATTGTTTTAAATCATTTCTCTTAATGTTTTAACTAAATTTTTCATATACTCTACTCTGATCATATCCTTTCTCTTCCCCAACTTTTCCAAGTTCATCCTCACTACATCCCTACCTATAAGACTGACTACAATTTTACCATTCTTTCACTAACTTTGATCTTCTCTCCTCTTTCTCCCTACCTACCCTCTCTCTCTCTGTGTCTATCTCTGTCTCTGTCTCTCTCTCTCTCATTAACATAAAACATGAACACCAAAACAAACAAAGTAATACCAAACAAAACAAAATAAAAAGTGTGCAGAGTACATGACATCTGTTTTGTGTTGGCCAACTACACCCAAGCAAAGCGTGGGGGATGGTCTTGAAGTGTATTTGATATACAGGGTGACACTCCATTGGAGAAAATCGAGTTTCCCTCTCCCAGCAAGCATCAACTGCAAATAGCTTCTAGGATAGTTGTAGAATTTTGTGTCCATTTCTTATTCTCTTTTCTGGGGTTTTGTTAATCTGAATCTGTGAAGGTCTTTTGAATCCTGTCATAGTATCTGAGAGTTAATCTGTGTATCAGTCCTATTGTGTCTGGAAGATGCTCTTGTACTGGAGTCATCTACCCTATCTGACTCTTACAGTCTTTCTGCCTGCAGAGGTCCCTGAACATGGAGGGGAAGGAGTGATAAAGATACCTCATTTATGTACTCCAATGCTTCAGTGTCTCTCACTCTCTGCATGTTGTGTACTTGTGGGCCTCTGTGATACTTACTATCTACGTTAAGAACTTCTCTGGTGAAGGTTGGGTGATGCATTGAATTATTGTCATACCGATGTGTCCTTATGAGCCATTTTATTGCTATGTTCTTATAGCAGAATTATATAGTGTAGGTTTTAACCTAGGCCCCATTCCTATCTAGTCTCGGATTCTTGGCCAGTTAAACTGTGCTAATTATGGAATATATATTGTGGAGTCAACCTTAAAGGATGGCTCTTGTAGCTTTCGGGGTTTCTAGGTATGTTGTATTGATTACTTTTCTCCTTCAGGAGTGTGCATTTAGAAGCATCACCTCCACTCACTAGCATTGGTGGTCTTAGAAGGTCGTTTTCTGAAAGAGAATTTTTTTTCCAAGTATCATATCTTTTACATTAAATAAGTTCCTAAGGTTAATTCACATTTGGGTGCTGGTAGTTCTATCTACACAACACTTAATGACAGCCAGTATGAAATTGTAAATGTTACTCCTAGATATTAAAAGTTATGCTTATTGTAGCTTTTATTTTTTAGCCTATTAGTAACTAAACCACAGGTAGCATCACTGATCACCTGTGCCCTGGGAATCTAAATAACTTCATAGGAACAGTACATGCATTAAATTCTAACACTTAGCATACTTTATGAACTAGAGAAGATACTGTTTTTATTTGGTAGAACCCATTTTTTGATAGAATTGAAGACACAAAATTGCTGGCATGAAACACCCTTCCTGTCCAATTTATAAAGAACAAATAACATAATTATATGCTGTGATTTATTTTAAACATAATGAAAATGAGATCATGTTGACATAAAACTCTGGAGAAAAACGCAACAAATAAAGTAAATAAGTAAATAGCTATAGTTAAGAAATCATACCCTTAAAAGGCCTGATTCAATGCTTTTCTGAAAGCATTCACAAGCTTGAACTATGTTCACATATAGATTTTTATAATAAAGCCAACAATAGTATGATGCTATTTAATAAGATATATCATTTAATTTTAGTTAAGGGAAAGCTAAGCCTAATTTGAAGCAAAGGTGAAGAGGATTAGAAATTCTATTAGTGTTTTATACTTCAAGATATAACATTTCTGACATTTAAAATATTAAGAAAAAATGACTGATCTAATTTCTTCACACTTCATAATTACTTTGACATGATTCATAAAAATCTGTATAAGAAGTAAAATAATGACTGGTGTCATCCCTCTTCTATCTCAGATTTTTTGCTGACTTCCTTATATTTATATTGCTTTATTATTGTATACAATATTGATATTTTTGTCTATAGGCATACTTTTTCGGTGATTTTCTATCTGAATATTCCACATTTACATGGTTTATTTTACGACTGTATTTTTACTTATTTTGAACTAGTACATATTTCCATATTCAATGTTATAATATGTCTCAAAGAAATCAGAGCATCCTTTTGAAATGTTCTGCTCACAGAAAAAGTACAACAAAATAACCACAGCAGGAGGCCAATAATGATAAAATCAAGGAGAACTTTTCTATCGCCTTACTTCCCATCCCCTCCACATTATTTGTTTGTAATTATGTGATTTCCCTCAGATCCCAGGCCCTAGCTTACTAATCTCTATTATGTTATTATCCATTAATTTTATTTTTATAAAATTCTTCATGAAAGGAAATCTGCGCTGTGTATTTTTATATTATCATTCATAATAAAAATCCCCGTTGGTTAATTCAAGTTCTATATATTTATAATATTTCTCATTTTATTGATGAATATGACATGAATGTAGGTCTTACATTTAAGCAATCACTGAAGAAGCATGGGTTATTTTTAGTTTGAGGCTGCTACCAAATCAGGCTATGAACATATGTGTAACATGAATTTTTTCCTTTCTCCACAGTAAAATGCCAAGAGTTCCAGGGAATGTGCTGTTTATTAAGACATTGCCAAAATGCTCTGCTAGATTCTTTTGAACCATCCTCCACATTGTCAAATGTGAGTTGTGAAATTTTGCTCATGTTAATTTGATATCATATTTGACTTACAAATTAAGGGAGATATATAGTTAAACAAAGTTACACCTTTAGTTTTCATTCACCTAATGAACAGTATTATTACATATTACTTTATGTACTTTGTTTCTTCTCTATCTCCTCTTTAGTATATCTAGTCATTTATTATAGCAAATTTTGAATTGAATTTTTAAGTCTAATGACTGAGCATTTATGTTCTTTTTATATTTGTATTAGTGTTCCTTTTATGGACATGTAGCATGAAATCCTTAATTCAATCAGTAACTTAACATTTTACTACTTAATGTAAATTTTAATGAAATCTATTTACTAATTTTCATTTTATTGGTTATTATTTTTGATTATTTGATATTTTTGATATTTTTTCAGATGCCTTCAATATTTCTCCATTGTTCTTTTCCCTAAAAAGATCTATTTTATTCTATTTTAATTATGTACGTGTCTGTAGAAGTATCCACATATTAATAAAGTTTCCATAGAGACCATAACCATGAGTTGGATCTCCTATAGTTGGCATTACAGGTGGTTATGAGCTTCCCAACACTGATGACTACAATAGAACCAATTGCCTGTTTCAAGTGTAATTGTTTTAAATCAATAAGTAGTTTTCAGTCTCTGTTATTCGCTCTTAAATCATTTTTATAGAGGTTGAAAATTTTAGACTGGTGCTTGTCTTACCTGCCTAATGTACTTTATTTATTTTGTCTATGGATGTTGAATTATTCCAACAATATTTTGAAAAGGCCATATTTGGAAGGTTTAACTTTAATTCTTTATTTAGAATTCTTCACACAATACATTTTGATCATACCCTTTCCCCTTCCCCTACTCCTGCCAGATCCCCCAACCATCCTACCAACCCAGCTTCATGTTGTTTCTTTATCTTGCTTGAAAAATAAACTACATAAGACAAAATTGAAAAAAAATTGCAAAACAAGCAACAAACCAACAAGACACAGTTAAGAAAATAAAATAAACACGAAGCATGAGCATACATGCATGCATACACAGAGAGAGAGAGAGAGAGAGAGAGAGAGAGAGAGAGAGAGAGAGAGAGAGAGAGAGAGAGAGCACAAGAGACCATTATGTGTTGGCCACTGTTCCTGCGCATTGGGCCTGTCCCAAAGTATGGTTGATATCCCCAAATACTACATTGGAGGGAATTGATTTCTGGTTTTAAAACAGGTATCACTTGCAAGTAGCTTTTTTGTTAGGATTGGGACATTATGAGTACCTCCCTTTCTTGTTGCAGGAATTTTTCTTATTTGAACTTGTGTAGGTCTTATATGTGTTGTCACAATATCTGTGAGTTCTCATGTGTATCAGCCTCATGATTGGAAACAACCAGCACCAAAAATGGGTTGCATTTTGTTGAGTCAAATATACTGGTCCCATACATCTTGCAAATATCTTATTTGCAAGGCTGCTTATTGTTTATTCTCTACAATCTGACAGCAAGGCCTTTCTGTTGAAGTCACTATTTGCTTATGTCATCAAATATGGAGAAACTGAGCTGGTGCACAACTAAAAACATCACTCTTCTTCACGATTCTGGAAGTAGTATGCACACTGAAAAAGAAAATTATAATCAGTATGACCCAGTTACAGATCCTGCAACCTATACCAGTGATATGCCTGCAAGATACATGGATGTAATTGTGTCACAAATGTTATAGAAGTACTCACACATGTTTTAATGGAATTCCGTACCCACTCATGTGGTGGAAACTATACCTGACACTGCTAAAGTGGCCAAAGTCCTGAAAGTAGACAGGTCATGTACCCTGGAGAAAAACATATTGTTAATTTGCTGAAGGAACATAGACATAATATGGCCCAAATGGCATTTCTATATCCATAAATGGGTGCTTATCTCCACCTTTATCACAGAAGCTTCCTCTTGAAGTAAATGGTAACTGGTAATTAATACGGACATTCACAGCTAGATGCTGGGCCAAGAGACAGCGTCCGTATGTATTCCATTGTGAAGCTTTTCAATATTCTCCTTTCTACACTATACACCATGCATAGATACTGTTATATATATATAGCCTATAAAATGTTTAGTAACTTAGTTTCCAACTTTCTCAAGAACAGAAATTTCATGTAATTTTTGTCTTTTTACATGATAGATTTATCTGTTTGCCTACATGTTCAATTAATTATTTGTATAGGTTTGAATTTATGGATATTTCTTTTGTTTCTTGAGCAATACAATGCTACATTATTTAAGAAGGGCACTGGGATGAATCTTTGTATTAGTGTGTGGGGGTATGAAAGTCCTACAGTGTAATTCCTTTGGCTTAGAACTAATTAGGTATATCATGCTGACCTCAGGTTTATGGCCATCTTCTTACTTGGGAAGCACAAGTGCTGGGAACACAGTTGTGTGTAGTAAATCCTGATTGTAATTACATCATTTGCATTTTGACATAGCCTTATTAGTGAATCTGTGTAAGTTTTCAGCACTTTATTTCTTTTAAATACAAAAAATGTCCCATTGTCAAACTATATAATTTTACTTTTTGTGAATTTCTTCATTTAACAATTTTTCCAAGGATCACTCTGTGATTTTTTTTTCTTAAATTGGGGAAATTTAGTAATACCCAACATTTGCTCATTAGGGATGTTCGCATATCTTGAATGTCATTGTTTCTTCGCCTGTTAAGTTTACAAAACAGGAAAATATTTGAGAATATTCACTCATGTGTGTACTCATAATTGAAATATGTCATAACCTGTTTATCTGATTAATCCAAAGGGAACATTATAACTTTCAATCTTGCTTATCTGTAACCTTCCTCTTCAACTATTCATTATTTATTCATTTATCCAATTCCAGCCAACATATACAATGCTTTCAAATTGCTAATATATGAGCTTATAAGAAACAAGATTGCCAATAGTCCACAGCTGATATTGAAATAAATAATGTCAAAGTCTATTTAGGCCCATTTATTTTTCTTTATTTTCTTTGATAAGGTTCTTTTATGTATTTATATTAACTTTAAAATCTCAGTTATATTTTCTTCTAGGATCTTCCGAACTTCAAATTTGTATTCTACAGCAGTCATTGTGTGAGCACCATAAATATATATGTACTGAAGCTGAAAGTCTGTGGTTAATTTACCATAGAAACGGATGATATCTGAATGAAAGAAAGTATATTTGTCTTAGGAGTCCATTACTTCAACATACTATAAGTTTTAGTAAAAATTTATCCTTAATTTGAGAACAATATAATTACAAACAATATTGTATGAACAAGACTATGGGTCCTTCTACTAAAAGCTAAAAACTCTGACATGTTTATATTGACAAAGTTTTCCTAGTGCAGGCATAGTTTCTGGACAACTGAACATTATGTTTGAATCAGTAGTTGTTTTTCTGAGGGTTTTGATTTCTGCAGGACACCAAAAGTAATTCTTTAATATTGTCTTTATTCTATGAAGTTCAAAAATATCATAACCTATTACTCTGTGGTTTAAATTGGAGCTGGACCTTGTAAGCATAAAATTAAAATAACTATTAAGGAATTTAATGCTTAAAATGTTCACCAGAAAACAAATGGCATCTTTACATATTCATTTGAAGTGCTAATAAGGCATTTTAGAATCAACACAAAGATCTTGTCACAGTGAGAACTTCCTAAAATTTGTAAAATATTGTTATTATACTGTGTGATGTATAATTACCAGATAAAGTCACCACAAATCAAGGAAACTCATGGAAAGACATAGAGTATTATTTCATATATTACCAGACTATTTCTCATCAGAATTATTAAAGTTTCTAATGCTACCTCCTATCTAATAGAAAAAAGACAAATTCTAGATTTGTTTCACTAAATACTATGCAGGAAATATTTAATAGCTTTCAGCATCTCATAGAATTATCTTATAAATTACCCAATAACTAGAGCATTTTACAGCAACTTTAGCATATTTCATAACCTTGTTTTAGACTCAGGTATTAGAATTCAAAAATTTCATTTACTCAATCCTTATACTTAATAAAAGCATTTGCACTTTATCCTTCAATACACGTAATTACATTATGGGCAAGTTGTGATGTAACATAATTTCCTTTGTTCTTCCATGAAAAATATTCAATTACATTACCCCTGAGGTTCTCTCGTCTATCTTTTGTATTCTGTTGGTGATGCTTGCATCTATGACTCCTGATCTCTTTCTTAGGTTTTCTGTCTTCCAAGAGGTGTGCACAATTGACTTGATCCTCACTGGCTACAGCCTCTGGAGAGTCAGGCCTAGCTCTCACCAACAGTGGAGTTGGCCTAGGTATGTGTGGGTGGGAGGTAAAGGAGCCCACCTAGATCAAGAGCACTAGAATGATGATCCCTCCATTCCTCTGCTGTGAAGTGGCACAGGTACACAAGTAATGCTCTTCACCCCCTTGCTCTTCACCAGTTACCCACCTGCAGTACTCAGGAGAACTTTCCACAGGGTCCTGAGATCGGGAGAGCTGTCCCTACACCTCACTGACTATAGCAGTCAGAAGAATGGACCCTGCACCTCCTCTGGAAGCACAATAGATCTGGTCCCAGTGGCAGGGTAGAACTGAGCAAGCCCCAAGGCTGTGATTATGGAAGAGTTGGCCCCACCAATTTTCTGCCACATGGAGGGATGAAATCTGCCCCTTCACCCCTCTTCACCTGAAGCAGTAAAGGTTGCTGACCCAAGAGTCATGAGAGTGGTTGATCTGTTCCTGCCTCTCACCTGCTGCAGCACTTGAAAGAACAGATGGTATACCTTTCCTGGGCAGCACACTATGCCTAGTCCTAATGGCAAAGGCACCAGAGAGCCAGGCACATGATGTGAGAGCAGAAGAGCTTCTGGTCCCCTCACCAGGTAGAGCTGGGCTGCAGACTGGAAATGGCTCTGGAGGCATGGGTGCTGGTAAGCAGGCCCAAGGGCGCAGGAGTGGGAGAGGCGACCTTGTGACCTTGCATTCTGCAAATGGCAGCATTGAGTGGCCTAGCCTGAGCAATGCTGGAGAATTCCCCCTAGTGGTGTCATTAAGGAAGGGCCAGTTTGCAGACCAG